>CM040824.1:40819552-41419552 GCA_022828995.1 Vimba vimba
ACCTAAGGAGATAATGCTTAGCAGGATAGTACCTATGTATGATTTTGAAAGAGACTTCTCTTACTTTATTCGTAAGGAGGTATTTGTATAGAAGGTTCCATATATTCCCCCAATTCAGGTTGTCAACAAAGTTAGACCAATAGGGAACAACATTAGGGGTGCTGGTGACATCTCTCTGGAATAGAGAGCGAATATTACGATTATTATTCCTCGTTGTGGATGCGAAACAAATATTACCAACTGAGGTCAACTTAGGGTCCAAATCTGGTAGGCAATCTGGTTTTCCAGCCCCTTATAACCCTTATGTGCTGTTGGGGATGTTTTAGTTAGTTAGTTAGTTAAAGTTTATTTCGGTCAACTTCATAAAGAAAAACAATTTACAAGCAAACATAGAAGCAAACATTAAATTACAATGTAAACAATATTTAAAAGAAAGAGAGAGAAAAAAAAAAAGTTGATCGACCGAAAAGGTGTCGGCTGAAGCTTATGCTTATTGCGCCGATCCTTTTTGCATAACATTTATTTTACACACAACACCAAGTCCCTAAGTCATCATGCATGCAATGACTAAGAAAAAGAAGCTAAATTCATTCAGTTTTGTATAATGTGATCTTTTTTTAAAAAAATAATTTCTTGAAACTACTAATGGATTTACATATTTTCAATTCATCATCAAGACTATTCCACAGTTTAACCCCCTGAACAGACAGACATCTCTGTTTGACATTGGTTCTGATTTGAGGTTTGCTGAACATAAGTGTTCCTCTGAGCTCATAAGGAGTAGACTATTTTCATCCACTATGGGGTATTTTTGAGTCTTAATTTGGCCATAACTTTCTCTATGTTTCAGCAAATGGAATGATTTTTGGTGACAAATCTTATTTTGACACATATTTTGGGAAAATGCTTTGAAATTGTTCAAAAACTCAACAGTACACTGTGGGCAAATTTACTATATAACCTTTGGTTATGTTCGTGGCTGAAAACAGCCACTACTTTAAACTGCTGTAAAAATGTATCAGATAAATATTTTTTTCAATTTTTTTTGCATAAATCTATTAATCAACCTCAGTCCTGCTCAAAAATACTAAATGTTTAAAAAAAATTCAGGATTTTAACTCTTTAATTGCCAAATTCGTAAATGATATCACTGATTTGGGAAAAAACACACACAAAATGACTCATTTTCAATATAAAATGTGATTGTGGACTGGATTTTTTTTACCTTTTATCACAGTCTTGGACATGTCAAAGATTAGAAACAACATTGGTTTTGATGCGTTGTTAGTTTTTGTGCAGCATCAGATTTTAACTTTTTCTCCCTCATTTACTGTTCGTGGCTGTTTTTGCCCCATTGACTTCCATTATAACCACATTTTTTGATTGCAAAGCCATGACACCATATAATCATGCATTTTTGATTGTTGGTGGTTTTCCCTATTGGGAAGAGGTAAAATTTGTAATTTTTACTGTTGATAACCAGGTGGCACCATTAACCCTTTAGATAGGCCTGTGCAAAAAAAAGCTTAGTTTCTGGCTTTTACATGGAGTTATATGGAGTTTATATGGAGTATAATAGCATAATAAAGTGTGTGTGTGTGTGTGTGTGTGAACTCACCTTGATGCGTCTGAGAAAATCAAAATATGTACCTCAGCTCTCAGAACTGCATGGAGTAAACAAAAACAAAGTAAGTGTATTTATGCATCTGCTGCCTTTTGATGATTATGCAGCCTGACCCCTCCAGCGAGCTGCAGGATGTATCGTCTTCTCCCTCTGACACCACAGACTCAGGAGAGTCAGATCCTGATTTGGATGTGGCACCCTCATCATCCTCTCTAGCTTCCACTGAAGGCGAGGAGGATTCGGAGGATCCTGGATCTGGGTGGATTGGGAGAAACGGCGAAGTGTGGTTTTCCACTAACGCGGAGACAACTCCCTTTCTTCAGCCTGACAGAGGCATGACTCCAGGGCCGACGCGCTATGCCATCACAAGGGTCCAGAACATGGATTCTGTGTTCAATCTGTTTTTTACGGAGGAGATGATTGACCTCATTGTCAGCATGACTTGCGTCAACACGTACATGTTTGTACAGTCATACAAACATGTATGACTATGCCTTGTGAAGGCATAGCGCGTCGGCCCTGGAGTCACGCCTCTGGCAGGATGAAGAAAGGGAGTTGTCTCCGCGTTAGTGGAAAACCACACTTCGCCGTTTCTCCCAATCTACCCAGATCCAAATCAGGATCTGACTCTCCTGAGTCTGTGGTGTCAGAGGGAGAAGACGATACATCCTGCAGCTCGCTGGAGGGGTCAGGCTGCATAATCATCTCTAAAATTTCACTACAAGTCAAGCCCTTTCTCATGTTGCTTGCTGCTCTTCTCACCATCAAATGACCAGCAGGCTTGCATGCACGCGTTTAAATCCACTTGCTTTGTTTTTGTTTAGTCTGCATTTCTCACCATCAAAAGGCAGCAGATCCATAAATACACTTACTTTGTTTTTGTTTACTCCATGTAGTTCTGAGAGCTGAGGTGCATATTTTGATTTTCTCAGACGCATCAAGGTGAGTACACACACACACACACACACACACGCACACACACACACACACACACACACACACACACACACACACACACACACACACACACACACACACACACACACACACACACACACACTTTATTATGCTATTATACTCCATATAAACTCCATATAACTCCATGTAAAAGCCAGAAACTAAGCTAAGCATAAGCATTAAAACTAAGCATTAAAACCAATGTTGTTTCTAATCTTTGACATGTCCAAGACTGTGATAAAAGGTAAAAAAAAATCCAGTCCACAATCACATTTTATATTGAAAATGAGTCATTTTGTGCGTTTTTTTCCCAAATCAGTGACATCATTTACAAATTTGGCAATTAAAGAGTTAAAATCCTGATTTTTTTTTAAACATTTAGTATTTTTGAGCAGGACTGAGGTTGATTAATAGATTTATGCAAAACAATTTGAAAAAAAAATATTTATCTGATACATTTTTACAGCAGTTTAAAGTAGTGGCTGTTTTCAGCCACGAACATAACGCAAGGTAGTAAATTTGAACAATGCACAAGGGTTAAGAGAGTTAAAATACCAGAAGGGATGGCATAACAATTGCAAACTCTCTAGGGGTGATTGTAATGCCATAAGTGTGAAGGAATTCAGAATAATTCAGCAATGATCCATTGTAATTTAATAGTTGGGATACTAGAATTATGTTATTATTGAACCAAGTTTTATAAAATAAGGATTTATTCTTGAATTTAATAAGCCCATTATTCCAGATGAAGCACCTATGTGGGGAGAAATTATGTTTGTAGATTAATGACCATGCTAAAAGCATTTGTTTATGGAATTTAGAGTAAAGTTTTCAATGGTTAATACTTGAAAAATAAAATGACCTGATGTATCACTGACAGATAAAAGAATAGTCCCTGGAAAATTATATTTTAGAGTCGCAACACCAGCAGAATGTTCAGATCCATGAGCCTGCCACAGATCATTCCCCCATTGGGATCTCCATAATCTGCCATCGTCCGGAATTGAGTGTGACTCTTGAATGAAACAGAAATCAGATTTGTGCTGCTTGACAACAAAAATAACGTCTTGCGCTTAACAATATTCCTTATCCCCCTGGCATTGAGAGTAATGATAGATAAAGACGTATTAACAACAATGGATAGAACAATGTAAGAAGTAAGTTTTGAATGAAATTAGATTAACCTTACTGAAAGGAGCTGCACCAATTAACTTAGGTTCTCAGTCGACAGCTTAACACATATAGTAGAGGTCCTGGGTAAGATTTGTATGCACTTCATTTAGCGGAGAATATCTCAACTGTTATAGACTAATATGACCCCATTGAACAACGTGGGATGTGTGCCAAAATCTCTACCCGGGACGAAAGTCCTGAAAATGACCACATGTGACACTATTATCACACTACAGGTGAATGGGACTTTTTCTTCCCTTTATAGATATCCTTATACATTTCTACCAGTTTAGTCTTCATATTAAGACAAATACTTCTTGTATTACACTTTATCTTAAAAAATTAAATTAAATATGCAAATTAGGCAATATCTCATTAAATGCGTACATATAAACCCTTGAAGCTACAGATTTTCTGAGATGATCAGAAGATAGCTATAGATGCTGTTACTGTTAGCCGAGGTTTTCCCCCACGTTAAGAGGCAAGACTTCTACACGATACAACCTTAACAATAAGTTGACACTGCATTAAGGAATCTGCATTAAGGTATCTCCAAATATACTTAAAGTAACTATGATTCACTAATATGCAAGTTTGAAGGTGAACAGCTCCGAAGCATACGTGCACTCACACCGCCATCTTGCCGGCCTTTCGTCACTCACACACAAGCGCGCGCGCCCTCAGATACTGTTCGTTTTCTCACACAAACCGCCATCAATGTGTACTTACGATGGGGAATTGTTTTAATTTAATTTGACTTCTCTGTGCATGCTCTTTGAGGTGGTGACCATAGACCTGCATTATATGACTGACAGACAAGAACGGTTTGACCTAAAAATATCAAAATTGAAACTACTGCAGAAACAAAGACATCTTGGATGCCCTTGAGGTAAGCTAAAACATATACCAAAAATTTTTTTTCAAAGTGAACTATCCCTTTAATGATGATTTTTACTCCTATGCTGTGGAAAAGATGAAGGAGTAGACAGTCAGACATTGATACTAATAAGAAATGTTTCTTGAGCATCAAAGAGACTTCTTTAAAAACATTAAGACACTTACATACTTCTTTTGGCCACCAGTGCACATGCAACATATTTTTGTAAATAAGTGAAATTATTTTGAAGGTGGGGTTATGTGTCATGTTTTGTGAAAAGTGTTTTGTCCTGTGTTGGACATTTCCTTTTTGACTGCTTAAAAATGTATTTATTTTCTGCAGTTTTATGAATGTAATGATTGATATTTCATTATAATACTTGTATATAAACAACCAATGACTCTACATTAATTTTGTCAAATGCTAACGTTTTGTTTATGATTTTATATGTTTTTAACAATGTGTGCAGTGAAGGACAGCACATAATGTGTTAATTTAACACGTTTACACATGTTTGTGCTAACCTTTCTGACATATTTACTTTGTTAAAATCATTAAAACAATGAGTGAGTTAAAATTAACACAAAAAAACGTTGTCCCAAACTCACCCATTAATGTGTAAAAAATTCACACATCATTTCCAGCATTGGCAGACTGTTTATTTTGTGATATATGAAATGTTTTAAATAAAAAATTGTATTTTGAAATAACTTTGTCTAATTGGTTTGTATGTCAGTAGTATTTATGTAGGATAAAAATAAAATTCATTATATATCAAAATCTGATATATGAAATCTTATTTATATTTAGTACAAACAAAAAATAATTACAGTAGTGTACTGATTAGCTTCATTTGTACAGTAATGCACTGTATTACACAATTACAGTACCATGTAGTTACTGTAAAACTGAAATACGGTAAAAGGTAAAATCTTAATTACAGTAACTTACTGGCAACAGTGTTGCCAGTAAGTTACTGTAAAAAACCCTTGAAAAGTCTAACAGTGTTGTTATTTGTCAATGATTTAATGAGCTTTTTGATTTTATGTAATTGGTGGTATAATTTATACCTGGTGATAGGTTTAAACCTATCTGCCGCCCAAATTTATGGTAAATAGTTAACTTTTTAAAACTTCTTTGGGATGGGACGACACTGTTACACTTTGATCAATGCAGTTAAGAGCAAGTGCAATCTATCATATGCATAACATTATAATGAGAACACGAATGTAATAGAATGTTGTAAATTCTCCGAGCTTTAGTTTTTCAGCGCGCTGTTAAAGGAAGAGTTGTACACCAATACATTTCTACATTAGTAGTAAAAAAAGTAAAAGTGCAATCATGACCATGCCGATTACAGATATGTCACTCAGGCTTCACTAACATGATTGGTACCATATAGACTATAGGCTAGACCATAGACTGCCATCAAGGCCTCAATGAAGGGGATTATGTGAACAGAAAGGGGGTTCACAATGTAAATGTGCAGCCCAGTTAATATTGTGATTCTTAATATTCCAGATTAGTATTATTATATCAAATAAAAAAAAGGCAGTTGACTAAAATCTTCCATATCACAATGTGAAAGCAAAATGACCAGGATCTGTGCATGACTTAAGAATTTTCAGAGATTCACATTTATGCACATTATTTAAAAGTGGTAAGAAAAGTTCCACAATTAAATATCAAGCTCACTGTATATTACATACACTTATGCTGATCCTAACAGAACTGCATTTTTTCATAGGTGATTATGACATGTTCCTGCAGACAGGTGTTTTATGACCCCATTCCCTGACCCAAACCAGTTACAATGCAGCTCTAGCCAGGACAAGGGAAATGAACTTTGGCTAAAGGGAAGATTTCAGTGTCTGAAAAGTCTGAGGGTTGGACACCTGACAGGGCCTGTGACATTGTTGCATGTGCCATATTACACAACATTGCCAAAAAAAAAACAAAAAAAAACAAAAAAAACCCCACACTTTTCATTAAATGTTTAATAAAAGACAAATATGCTTAGTTCCTTGAGTTTTATTTCAGTTGTTCTTTGTAAAGAAAAGCCAGTGGTCAAGTGCCTGCAACAAGAGATATTAGACACATGCCTCATGCAACAAATAAAAAGGAAAAGTTGGCTATCCACTGCCCACCTGTAGGCCTATGTCTCCTCTGTCTGTGCAGACTCTTCTGTAGGCCTTTCTGTAGATGTGGAATCCTGCAACTTATATTGCAGCCATAAAGCATACGAGTATAAATGAAGTAAAGTTATTTATGCACTTGCAGGTAGGCTAGTTCCTCCATATGACAGTTATCTGAGAGGGTTTATTCACTGTCCAGTGCAATGGAAACAAATGGACATTACAAAGTCTTATACTTTCTTTCCTTTGGAAAGTTAGAAAATGTCCACTTACTGCACATATTTCAGCCACCACTTTCTTGGGAACAGATACAAGTGTTGGTGTATTATGTAAAAGTGCACAAAAGAGGAAAACACAATGTCATTACAATGAACTACACTCGGGAAAAATGTGATCAATAACTCATGGCAAAATATTTCTACATTAACATAAGTTTATCAGTTTTCACTTTCACAAGTCAAAGCAATTCATCATTATTCAAGATTTAACAGTTGAAATGACTATACAGCCTTAATTTAATGCAGCAAAAATTATTTTACAGTGTAGGCTACTAAGATCTTTTCTATTTTTTTCTCAGCCTTTTTCTTGGTTGCTTTTATAAACAGAACACCATTTATTTAACAGTGCCTTTTATAAATGGGATAAAAAGACTAAAAAGATTATAATTTTTACTAAAACAAAAAAATTAACATTATGTAG
Source organism: Vimba vimba (assembly GCA_022828995.1). Classification (NCBI taxonomy): domain Eukaryota; kingdom Metazoa; phylum Chordata; class Actinopteri; order Cypriniformes; family Leuciscidae; genus Vimba; species Vimba vimba. Next base: position 40,827,018 of record CM040824.1, read on the forward strand.
AATATTTTTGTACTTCACTTTTATTTGTTCCCATGTTCTAGTGTGGTGACTGACATTACAATGCACAAAGTAATTATGCAATTATTAAAATACAAAAATATAGGCTAATAAGTGATAAAAACATCTAACATGGCCACTTCTAACGGATTTAAATTGTCTGCTACTTTTTGCCAGCCCTCTCTCCTGGCTTTTGCAGACTTTTAGGTGTTCGCTGGCGTTTTGATTAAACATTAAAATTCAGAATAAACTTCGACTATTAGTTCTTGCTCTGCTGAGGAGAAAAACTGAGCGCGCTCTTTGGCCACGCTGAGCAGCCAATAGCAGCGTTGCTGATCAATGTTTCTACTATCGATACATATCCCCTTTTAACCAGCGCATGAACGCGCAATTATCTCAGATAACGTTTTTTTTATTATTATTATTTTTTTTATTAATTCAACAAACTCATGTACAAACAATATGGCTTACATCCTTTTCAACATTCCACAGGAGCAGGTGCAACAAAAGCAAAAAAACTAAAATTAAAAACTAAACTTATATAATTAAAACAAGTAAATTATAAAATAAAATTATAGCTAGATCGCATATTTTTCAAATAAATTAAGAAGTTTCATTGCTTGTTTAGGCTACTTTCCATTATGTTAAGGGCTTTGGTGAAAGAAAGAAACTCGTTATGAAATACATAGAACCTAGGTTTCACTTTCATATATTTACATTTGTGAATGTAAAATTTTGCAAGAATAATTATATTATTTACCAGGAAGTCCCATTCATTATTGTCCAATACAACACCAATACAACACCATAAACAATGTCATTCTGAGAAAAAGGTTCAATACGGATATTTGTGTGCAGCAGTCGTGGATATCAGTCCAGAGACCTTCAGAGTGCATACATTGAAAAAATAAATGAACAGAAGTTTCAATATCATCACAAAATACACATTTGTTCGTTTCAAAACCACATCTCTGTCGTAATAGTTCACCAGATGGATACACACCATTTAAAACCTTCAAATGGATTTCTTTCGCTTTTGGATTTATGGGAAATTTTAAGTATTTAGAGCGTAATGAATATATAGTATCTTTGGTGAAGATGTGTTTAATTGAGTTTCGAAAAGACAATAAAGGGTGTGTAATATCATCAAGCATCTTTCTAATCGTTTTATTAGGAATTTTCATACTCCTGAAATCACAGTTTCCAACTAATAGATGTGGAAGATTAGGGGAAATTTGAGTTGAGTACAAAATAATCTCTTGAATCAAATTTAATGTAGGAATGGGAATGGCTCTCATTATGGAAGCGAAGGAATTGCGATCAACTAAAAAATCATATTTAAGACAAAAATTTTCGTATGTCATCACACGGCCATTTCCATCAGTCAAATGAATTAAAGACCAAATACCTTTATCCATCCAGTCCTTTTTATATAATGATTTGTTTTTAACTGTAATGTGTCTGTTGTTCCAAATCGGCGTGTTGTGCGGGGTGAAATTATGGTTGTACAAAAGTTTCCAATATAAAAGGACTTGCTGATGAAATAGGGATAATTTCACTGGAAGTTTCTGGATATTGAAATCACATTTTAACAGGAAGTCGATACCTCCAAACTTTTTGAAGATTTCACTGGGGATATGATACCAGAAGCTCTTATTGTTAAAGGGACAATAAGTAGGAATTTCTCCCATCTAGCGGTGAAATTGTATTTTGCATTCAAACGAATAGCGCTCTACAGCGCCTCACTTTTTAAAGTGCGTGTTGCATCTACGGTAGCCGTTATGTACCAAAAAGCTAAGCTTCTAGCACTTCATCGAGTTTTCCTTCGGGTGAACTGGTTTGTTATTTCAAACAAACTGCAACTTGACACAACGAACAAACGAATGTTAGTTTTGATCAAACAAAACTTACAACCTTGTTTTTAGGACCTTCTCTACTTTACTCAATAGCTGCTATTCATCAAAGAGCCTGTTTAACTTTTAACTATAAATGTTATACTGTCTATAAACTAATAAAGTATACAACCAAGCAATGAAAAGCTTGTAATTAAGACAGTAACATTGACTTACCTGTCGAGAAGAAAACAGGAAACTTCAGCGTCTCTTTTGAAAGCTTCCTCCTGCATTAGCTGTCCCGACATTAACCCTTGTTTTTTGTAATCTCCGATCACGATTCCTTTTACGGTCTATTATGGACTTTTTCGACGACGATGACTCCTTATCCTGTGACTCAGCATATGTATTAATGAACGGTGTATAAATAACGTACAGTGCAGCCTTTTAAACTTGCCGCGACAGTGACAAGCATAGACATGATGTCTATGGTGACAAGCACCACTCTCTGCTCTGATCCTCCGCTTCTGTTGACTTCAGTCACGTGACGCGGACTCTGAACGAAACGCGTTGTGGAAACGCGTTGGCCTAGTACTTTTTGTCCCTCTCTGCTATTATAGTTTTTCAAGATGGCGGAACTACATGGAAGCCTCCGTGGACCTACCCGTCCCATGTATATAAAGATAATAAATTCTTCGTTTACGAGGATTAGTCAGATCATTGGCATAGGTATTTGTACACCATTGAGGACATATGTATGATTAAAAATATTGCTTTTAGATTATAAAATACCTAAAAAGCTACTTATTGTCCCTTTAAGGAAAGATTTCAACCAGTTAATTTTCAGTGTTCCATTAATGAAATCAAAATCAATAGCCTGTAGGCCTCCTTCTTTGTATTCTTTGGTCATTTTTGTTCTTTTAATATAGTGCATTTTCTTTTTCCAAATATAATCAAAGTTGATTTGGTTGACCTTTTTGATGGCTCTGTTAGGGATGGCCAACGAATACGCCGGGTATATACATGTGGATATACTTTCCATCTTAGTAAGAAAGACCCGCCCAAGTAAACTGATGTCTCTCAATAACCAGGAGTTAAGTTTAGTTTGACATACGGTTATTATTCTCCACACATTCAAATTTTCACTTTCAGCTGGGTTTCTGGATATGTGAATTCCTAAGTATTTGACAACAGATCTTATAGGAATATTGTATGCTTCTGTTAAGTCACTTTGATGAATTGGCATTAATTCACATTTGTTCAAATTAAGTTTAAGCCCAGAGGCACTGGAGAACGTATTAATTGCTTGTATTATCTTAGGGGTCTCAGTTAGGTGTTTCATAAAGATGGTCGTGTCATCTGCAAGCTGGCTAATGACAACAGGTAGCCCCATAACATTCAATGGAGCAATGTTTTTAATAAAAATAGAAAGCATTTCTGTGGCAATTATAAAGAGAAAAGGAGAGATAGGACACCCTTGTTTGACCCCCCGTTTAATAGCAAATCTTGGTGATGTACCACTTGGTAACGAAATGGAGCTATTTGAATTATCATAAAGAGACTCTATGGTGGCTCGAAATTTGTTCCCAAAGCCTAAAAGTTTTAAACACTGAAAAATAAAAGGGTGTTCGATAGAGTCAAAGGCTTTATAAAAGTCGAGAAATAAAATAAAACCATCATCCTCTATTAAATGATTATAATCTAGGAGATCAATCACCAAACGGATGTTATTGTGGATTGATCTGTCTTTCATAAATCCGGATTGGGAGTCACTTATAATTGTATCTAGTTTACTTTTTAATCTATTAGCATAAGCAAGGGTTACAATTTTATAATCAGTATTCAATAACGTGATAGGTCTAAGGTTATCCAATATTTTGGAGTCTTTACCGGGTTTTGGGATTAAAGTAATTATGCCTTGTTTCATAGTGGGCGGAAAAGATAAATTATCGGTTGCTTCCTTTAACATGAGAATGAACAGATTTTTTAATAGATCCCAAAAGTGTCGGTAGAAATTGGATGTAAGGCCATCACAGCCGGGAGATTTATTTAAAGACAGGTTTTCTACAGCTCTGTCTAGTTCAAGAATAGTGATATCAGCTTCACATAACTCTACAAAATCGTCATCAATACAGGGTATAAGATCCTTAATATGGTTGAAAAAAGAGTCTGAATCAGTCGCAGAGAAGGTAGACGAGTATAGCTTACAGTAAAAAGAAGTCAATTCCTTTTTGATCAAGGTTGGATCTGTATAAAGTTTTAATTGAATTTCTCTCTTGCCTTCTTTTTTCTAATCGGCAGAAATAAGCTGTGCTTCTTTCACCATCTTCGATCCATTTAGCTCTGGATCTTATGTAGGCCCCTTCTGCTTTTTTGAGATAAATCTCATCAAGTTGTGTTTGTAGAGTTAGTAATTTCTGTTTATCATTATCATTTGGTAATGCCTTATTACAATGAATGTTTATTTCTTTAATTAAATTAAGTTCTGCTAATTTGTTATTTTTGTGAAATGATTTCCCAAAATGAATGGAGAATTCTCGAAATTTGAATTTTAGAAACTCCCACTTTGAAACATAGGACATTATAGTGTTGTCAGTCATCACTTCAGTAATTAGAGATTTAATGCCATCACAATATGCTTGACAATTTAATAAAGATGAATTGAATTTACAATAGCCCTTATTTCTGCAGCCGCCACCAGGAGGCTTAAAGGTCAACTTGATAACCGAGTGATCAGACAGAGGAGCTGCTGACATACAGCTGTCTGAGACAGAACACATCATTGAAGCCGAAATTAGCCAGAAGTCAATTCTGGATTTTATTGTACTATTCGGTTTGAACCAGGTGTATTGTCTAACACGGGGTGTACAAGGCGCCAGGGGTCTACTAAGTTATGATTACCACAGAAATTAGATAAGGTAGGGTTATGAGAGCTGTGTTGACACTTAGAGGGGTATCTATCCAGATGTTCATCATAAACCATATTGTAATCTCCTCCCACAATTACATTTGCAAGTGGGTAGGTGAGTTTTAGATTTGTAATATTGTCTGAAAGCTCTGTAAGTAATAATTTATTTTGAGCTGGGTTGTTAAAGCCATAGATATTAGCAAGAATAAATACTGGTCATCAATATTCAAAACACAGATTAGCCAGTGACCATTGTTACTAAATTTAGAGACCACCAATTTGCCAGGAGAGTTACAAAACAGAATGGCCAGTCCAGCTGATTTCGTGGAGCCATGGTCAAAAATGATTTTATCCCCCCATTGATTGGTCCAGAATTTTTCATCTTCCTGTTTTGAGTGTGTTTCTTGTAATAAAATAAAGTTTGCTTTCTCGCCCTTACAAAAAAAAAAAAAAAAGATTTTCTCTTAGTAATATCTCTTAAGCCCCTAGCATTCAAGGAAATACAAGAAAAATCAACATTCATTTTAAACAACTAGCAACCGCTAGTAAACAGTAACAAGTTTTACTGACTGAAGAGAAGTCAAAAATGAAGAAGACAGAAAGCCTGCAAAGATAAGTGTGGGCAGTGTCCCTTCAATATCTTAGAAAATATAACTTAACTTAACCATCCAACCTTATTATCACAGGGGAAATAAAGACCCTATTTAGTGCTTGTGAATTTTAGGTTTTATCCATCAGTATACCTCAGGTGTTTTCATTAAGTGATTCTGTGTCCATCAATGTAACCCTCTCCTCCTCTGTAGTAAGCTCGTTTCCCAGCCGCCCGTGCTTGTTGTATCTTCGGCCACGGCGCTACTCGAGCCTCCCTGTTGGAGGTTTAAATACTTGCTTATGAAGACTATAAGCCCAGCCCATTATAACAAAAAAAAAGCAATACTGCTGCATCAGCAAAAGAGAGAGTTGGCTTGGCAAAAAATAACGGACTGAGTAAATGCGTGATTTTATAAAATTATAAATGGGCTATTTTCCCCTTTCATTGTAGTGTAGTATGTAGTGTAGTATGTAGCATGTAGTAAAAATAAACAAGTATTTACTTGTTGGCCTCCATACATTTCTTAATATTACAGTAATGCACATAATTGGCTATAATATGTTGGCTTCTTGTTTTATCAGGTGTAATCCTTCTGGAGCCAGAAGAAGTGTGAGCCAAGTCAAAATGAAACACAAAAACATTCTCCAGCAATGTAATTTAGTATTTAATGTAGCCTAATTTAGTTTTCTATGTAACCAATAGAAAGAAGGCTGAGGCCCGTAAAACAGGTGGGGGTCCACCTCCACCTTCCCTCACCCCAGCTGAGGAGCTGGCACTGTCCCTTAATAAAGGGCGACCTGTGGTCGATGGGATTCCAGGGGCAGTTCATCGGACTCAGCTACCAAGACAAGTGGCTTAGTAAAATGTAGGTGTACCATATTAATACTTATGATTTATTGATGTTGTCACTGTTTTGTCAGCGTTTTAATAAAGAAAATCATCAACATTGTCACCATTTTAAATAGGCATTTTGAATGCATTTTACAGTCATTGATTCACTTGTGCAGTTTGCATGCTGCTTTGACTGCATATACTACTGTAATCTTATTACTAGTACTCTTAGATGTTCCTAATGTCCTTCTTTATTAGTTGTATTTGTTTAAGAATATACATTGAGTATTGAATATGCATGATTATATTATTGGTTTAATTATCTTGCAGTTGCTGATGGCCACATTGTATTATTGGATCCTCCTGCAACACCACACTCTGTCACAGTTGTAAGTGATTATTGTCTTTAGGTTTCTGTTTGCTAGACCAAGCATTCCTTATTTTTACTGTAGGATGACGATGAAGAGACCACTTCTGCTGTGACAGAAACAGAAAATGTGGGGAGGCCCATAGAGGTATGATGCATAGAATGCATTCCCCCTTTTTTGCATAAGAGAATAAATAAATTGTCATTGTCATTTTACAGAATATGGCAGGAGATTTGAATACAGATGAGGGTCCATCTACCTCCACACAGAATCTTAGCAGTGTAAGAAATGTTCTGCAGTTCTCCTTCCTCATTTAAATATTTGGTCTGTGTTTGTATTACAGACTTTATCAGTCATGTTTAATTATTCTGTCTTTCTAGTTGCCTGCCAAAGAGCTGTATAAGGTGACAGGAGATGGACCATATACAGCTTCAAATGGAGGAGAAAAGGCTTAACCTAAAAAAGGCCAGACTTGAAACTGAATTGCTGGAGCACCAGCTTAAGGTGGGAAACAGTATGTGAACATTAATCTGTCATTTGTTGAATGAAATCTAAAGCAATAAATACAAATGTCTTTTGTTACAGGAAATAAAGAAACAATGAACAACACTTGACTGTTAACTGGTTTTAATTAAAGTGATTTTGGCAAATCATGTCTCGTACCACCCTGCCATCTCTTTGGTCTACTGGGTTCACTGGGGGTTCCTCTTGGCCATCTTCAAGAGAAGGGGGGACCTCTCACCTCTCAGTGTGGCAATGTTGTGAAGAACAACACAAGCAGCTGTGATGTCACATGACCTTTCTGGGCTGACCCTGAGCCCACGCAGGCACTGAAACCTTGCCTTCAGGATGCCTATGGTCATTTCCACCTTGACCCGTGTTCTGCTGTGGGCCAGGTTGAATTGTGCCTGTGGTCCAGGCTCAGGTTCAGGGTAGGGTGTCATCATATAGGGCAGACAAGGGTACCCTCGGTCCCCCAGCAAGTAACCATTGAAGTGTCATATGAAGGTAGTTAAAGTGTATAATTGAAAAAAAGAAGAAGAAAAAAAAAACATTGTGTAAGGCAAAACATACCCTGTTGAAATTTGTGGCACAATGATGACTCCCTAAACATTCTGGCATCGTGTACAGACCCTTGCCATTTGGCTTCAACATTAGGGGTTGCATCACATATTACCTAGTTAGTGGGGACCAGTAATGAGGGTGATTTAATGGTTTAAACACCCAAACATTTAGCACCCAAAAAAATCTATTGTCACCTGCACATTGATGCTATGGATTGACTTCCTATTAACATAGTCTCCTTCATTGACTGAAGGAGCTTTAATGGGAATGTGGGTTCCATCAATGCACCTAATCACATTTGGGAACCCTGAAATTGAAAGTTATATAATTAGAAACATTTAAAATTATTGTGACTGTATACAGTATGGATAGATTAAGTAGTGCTATGTAACTAAAATGGTCTTTCATAGAATATCATAGAATGAACAAACCCGCCACTCTGTGGAATTCCTCTTTAATGACCCTCAGTGGTTTATGGCCAGGGAACTGCACAAAAGTGTGTACGAACAGCCCTACACACAGTTGCCTTTCCCACATGCTCTGCATCGCCTATTGTATACAAAAAACTCCCCGTCGCAAAAAAGTTAAATTACCTTCGTTTAATAAATTAACGATTCTTTTGAAAAACGGTAAATATTCATTTGGATACGAAAACACATCGATACGTGGTCGTATCACCCTCACGGCGGAAAAGATTTCGTATTATCTGTGCTTCCACATCCACTGGATCGTCTTCAAAAGGGCACGACTTGGGTGCAAAACCAATTAAAACTTCCAGTTCTATTTCGTTCTTCCTGACCGCCAGAGGCAGTGCTTCACACTGGATACTATCTCTCGTTGCAAATGCATAGGTCGAGTCTAATACAAACAATGTCCCTCGTGACCAGGATGACTCGGGGTGCTCCCCTATTTAACCCCGTGACTTCCTGCAGACTGTCCCTATAATCTTCTCGCGTGCATGTATGCAGGTCGTAGGTTATGTAAAAAAAAAAAAAAACTGGACTCTGTTCTTCACAGCCTCGCAACAGAAAGCACTGTTGGTGTCTCGCGATTGCGCGTCCTCCAGAGGCTGCAACGGATTCGTTGGGATTGCATTTGATAATAAAGCAGGTGAGTTTGTTTACATTTATGCTGGGGTTCGTTCTCGTTTTCCTGGCATTGTGTTGGTCGCTAGACAGAGTGTTTTCGCTCGTTGAAAAGACCATAATAACTTGCAGCTGTAAGTTAAGTTAGTTAAGACCACGCTCGGAGTGTGTGCGCTCTGTATAGCGATTGGTATCTAGACTAATAGGTACAATACTCATCTACTGTGTCATTGAATGAGCTAGCAGTTGTAAAAAAAAAAAAAAAAAATACTTTTAGAAGCTTGGGCCTCGTGTATATACATATAAATAATAACAATATACACACATTAATTATAATATAGGATTGTTATAGTATATTACATGTACACTTCAATGGTGTGTGTATAATATATTGTATAGAAATTATTTCTCTATAGTAAGTTTTCTGGCAAGGCTTGCTTGGGCAGTGACAGTCAGAGTGATTCCGCTCGACCTACTAAATATCTTCCGGAACCAGAATGGAAAAGTTACCTCATACTTGCACATTGTGCATGGCTGTTCTCCAGGCGGATGATGGGCATGACTGCTGCCCTTCCTGTTTAGGCCTAGAACACCTTAAACAGGGCCTTACAGAAGACGCTTGCATGAACTGTAGCGTCATGTCTTGGGAGAGGAGGACTTCGAGGGTAACCATGGTGGAAGGGCTTTTGGGGGAGTCGCTACCACCACCTCCACCACGTAAAACAACAAGTAAGCGTAAAAATACTGAATCAACCAGTGCTTCCGCTGGTAAAAGACCCAAGGAAGACCCTTTAGGGAAGAAGGTGGATGTGCTGACGGCTGAGTTTGCTCAGATCAAGTCTTTGCTTATGAAGTTGCAACCGAGTGAGAGACTAGTATCCTCAGTCGAAAGCCCTGCTAAGGAGTCACCCATTGGGGAGGAGGATGTCCTTTCAATGGCGGCTTCTCAGAGCCAGTTCTATGATGATGTTGATGGAGAAGTGGAGGTTATATCTGATCATCAATCCCAATTCTCCCATGATGGCTCCCAGGAAGCTGGTCATGGATCGGCAGAAGGTCCACAGTCAGAGCAAGAGCTGGTGAAGCAAGCTCTTCAGGCTGCATTAGCTCGCTTGGGTCTTGATACAGCCCCGGCGGTGGCAACCTCTTCTAGTGCTTTTTTCAGAGGTTCAGCGCATCCCTCTCCTCTTACAATTCCACCATCAAAGGATTATATCGAGGAGTTGCAAAGATGCTGGGCTAACCCTAGGTCTCTTATGCACCCCACTAGTGCAAACAGGGCATTGGCTGCGATGCAGGATGCAGACACTTATGGCTTGGGTCAGATGCCTAAGGTTGATCCTTTTATTGCCTCGTTTGTTCTTTCCCCAGAGGAGGTATTGAGGCCTAATGTTCGATGCCCCCGGCCTCAATGCAGGATTACAGATGATCATCTTATCCAGGCATATAACACGGCAGCACGAATGGGTCGCATTGGCAATTCTCTCTCCCATCTCATGTTGGCCCTGTCTCAGTCCCTTCAATCATCAGGGAGTGATCCTTTTAACCAAAACTTAAGTGATGCCTCCCTTCAGGCAGTGGCATTCATGACAAGAGAGCTGGGAAGGCTTATGTCAACGCTTACACAAGCACGCCGCCAAGTCTGGCTTGCACAATCACCTCTGTCTGAGGCATGTAGGAGAACACTAAGGGACCTTCCTGTAGTTCCAGGGCAACTCTTTGGGCCAGCTGCACAGGAGACACTGGAGCGTAGTGTCCAGGTGAATCAGACCAGGCAGCAGTTTGCTGACCTGAGGAGAGTTCCACAGGCTCACGTAAATTACCGACAGCCTTCTAGGGGGTATGAACTGCCACGCTCTACGTTTTCAACACGCCCAGGTGCTCTTCACAGGGGCCAGCCCCCGAGATCACCACGTGTAGAAAATTCTACTCCGCGGCCCCGGGCTCGGGGTCAGCAAGTATTTCAGGCTCCTAGGGGTAGAGCACCTGGCCAACGGCCCACCAGGGATGCTAGAGGCCATGGACGTAGGTCCTGAAGGTCAGCGGCCGGCCGTCGGACGGTTTTCTTATCAGCAGCTCAGTTATTGGGAAACAACAACTTCCGACCCATGGGTTATAGCAACACTAACCCAGGGGTACAAGCTGCAGTTCCGACGGCGGCCGCCCGCTTTCAAAGGGGTCAGGATGACCGTAGTCTCAGACCCCAACAGTTCACTTGCCTTAAAACAAGAAATAACAAAACTCCTAGAGAAAGGTGCCATCGAACCAGTAGATTGGTCAGAACGGCTAGGTGGGTTTTTCTCCATTTACTTCCTCATTCCAAAGAAGGATGGCGGTGTAAGGCCCATACTCGACCTTCGCGGCCTCAACAAGTTCCTGAAGATCTTGCCATTTCGTATGTTGCGCATAACCGATGTTCTTCAGGCGGTCAAGCAGCAGCACTGGTTTACTACGGTCGACCTAAAGGATGCTTACTTCCATATTCCAATTGCTCCTCAACACAGGCCGTTCCTCCGATTTGCATTCCAGGACCAGGTCTATCAATTCCGTGTCCTCCCATTCGGCCTTTCTCTATCGCCACGAGTCTTCACCAGGTGCATGGCGGCCGCACTGGCTCCAATCCAAGCCACAGGGCTACAGGTGCTTCCATACTTGGACGACTGGCTCCTTTGCTCCCACTCTCAGGAGCAGGCAGTGTTAGAAATCACACAGCTGCTCGCACATATTACTCGACTGGGCCTTTCTGTGAATTTCAGCAAGAGCCGATTAATTCCAAGTCAATCTGTGGGGTTCCTAGGTCTCGCACTAGACTCACAGTCAATGAAAGCCACTCCATCAGAACAACGAGTGGACAATATACTACTACTCCTTCAACGGTTTCGGAGGCATGCCAGACTTCCATTCAGGTGCTTCCTCAGGCTCACAGGTATGTTGGCGGCAGCAGCGGCAGTCATACCATTGGGCCTCCTTTCACTACGCCCCTTTCAAAGATGGGTGAACAGTCTCCACTTGAACCCCAGTTGGCACAAGAACAGGTTGATCAAGGTGACACAGCGATGCCTTCTGGCCCTGAAGTCTTGGAGGAGCAGATTGTATCTGACCAAGGGGGTTGTTCTGGGCATGATTCCTTCTCGAAGGGAGATAGTCCAGACCGATGCGTCCCTTACTGGCTGGGGGGCAGTCTGGAAACACAGAGCAGTCACAGGACAATGGGGTCCTCGGGAAGAGGGCGAGAATATAAATACCCTGGAACTTCGTGCAGTTCTGCGAGCTCTGAAGCACCTCGCTCCGTTTTTGAAGGGCAGGCATATTCTCGTCAGGTCAGACAACAAATCGGTGGTTTATCACATCAACCATCAAGGGGGCACAAGGTCCAGCCAATCCCTTCAAGTATCGCAGGAACTGCTGACTTGGGCCTTCCCTCGCTTTGCAAGCATCAGAGCAATGCATATTCCAGGGGTATCAAACGTGGTTCCAGATTTCTTGTCGCGCCACAGAATTCCATCAACGGAGTGGAGGCTCAACCCAGAAGTGGTAGAGATGATATGGCAGCGGTTTGGCAGGGCAGAAGTGGACCTATTTGCCTCAGCGACAACGACCCACTGCAGTCTCTGGTTCTCACTGGCAGAGGAATCCAGTCCGCTGGGGCAGGACGCTCTAGCCCATGCCTGGCCAGATCGGTTACTTTATGCCTTTCCCCCGATACCGATGATCGGGGTGACTGTTCACAGGGTTCTTCAAGAGCACCACAGGCTGCTGCTAGTGGCGCCAAACTGGCCAGGGAGACCTTGGTTTCCAGTGATGTACAGGCTCCTAGACGGGGATCCTTGGACTCTTCCCAGGAGAAAGGATCTCCTCCAGCAGTTGGAGGGTCAGATTTGGCACCCGAATCCAGACCGCCTGCAGCTCTGTGTGTGGCCTCTGAGGGGCCGGAACCACTCTTTGGAGCCTGCGATCAAGGGGTCCAGAACACCATATTGAACTCTAGAGCACCTTCCACCAGGAGTGCTTATGCCTATCGATGGAAGCTTTTCTCTGATTGGTGTAGGGAGCAAGCAGTGGTCCCAGAGCACTGCCCTGTTCCTCTGATTTTACGTTTTCTGCAGTCACTATTAGAAAAGAATAGAGCAGCTGCTACTTTAAGAGTTTATGTGGCTGCAATTTCAGCACATCACGTACGAATAGATGGTCAGCAGTTGGGTTCTCATGCCTTGGTTACTCAGTTTCTTAGAGGTGCTCAGCGACTGCGCCCCCCTCAGGCCATTAGGGTTTCTTTATGGGACCTGGGCCTAGTCTTAAAGTCTCTTACATTGCCCCCGTTTGAACCTCTAGAGCAGAGTGACCTGAAGTGGATCTCATTGAAGGCAGCATTTCTCTTGGCCATTGCTTCGACTAAGCGGGTGAGTGAACTCCACGCGTTATCAGTTAACACATCCTGTATGCGTTGGAACGCAGATGGCTCAGTTGTGACGTTATGGCCCAACCCAGCATTTCTCCCCAAGCGGCTTTCTGCCCTTTTTAGAAACCAGGCTATTGAGCTGGCAGTGTTTAATCCTCCGATGTCAAACACGCTGGAAGAAGGTGGAAGCACACTGCTGTGCCCAGTAAGAGCTCTCCGGGGCTATCTGAGGGCCACAGAAGTTTTTCGACAATCAGACCAACTTTTTCTCTGTCACGGGGGCCCAAAAAGAGGTCAGCCCCTCTCAAAGCAGAGATTGTCGCACTGGGTAGTTGAGGTTATCACCCACGCCTACACATCTAATAAATATCCAGTGCCGTTGGGGGTGAGATGCCATTCGACAAGAGGCATATCAACGTCTTGGGCTGCATTAAAAGGGGTCCTTCTAAGTGACATCTGTGCAGCAGCTACGTGGTCATCAACAAATACATTTGCCAGATACTACAGGGTCAATGTGGCTGCTTCCGGTAATATTGGAACAGCTGTCCTGTCGGGACCCTCAACTTCCTCTTAAGGGTGAGTGGGACCTCCTCGTGACCTTGTTGTATAAGTCATCCAGTGTGAAGCACTGCCTCTGGCGGTCAGGAAGAACGAAATAGAACGAGAGTTACGTATGTAACTGCGGTTCTATGAGTTCTGGATGACCGCCAGAGCTTTCTGTCACTCGGAGTCAGGCGAGAAGATTCCGTAGGGACAGTCTGCAGGAAGTCACGGGGTTAAATAGGGGAGCACCCCGAGTCATCCTGGTCACGAGGGACATTGTTTGTATTAGACTCGACCTATGCATTTGCAACGAGAGATAGTATCCAGTGTGAAGCACTGCCTCTGGCGGTCATCCAGAACTCATAGAACCGCAGTTACATACGTAACTCTCGTTCAGCTGGGGGGCGGCGCGTTCAAACCGCGCTTTGACATTCAATCACTGGCGCTCGTGTTTAGAATCCGTATTGCTAACGTTTCAATATTTGATTGAATATAAGTGAGCTATGCTCATATTCAGATTTTAAAATGTATTTGTGGCAACTCCTGAAATGGGTCATCCCATTGATATTACCAGAGCATTGTTGAAGTAAATAAAAAACTCGGCTCATAACATGGACACCGTTATTGCTTGGACGGTGCAAGAACAATGTAGCCTAAGTGTCTTGAAAAACATTAACACAGCTCAACTGAAAGGTAAAGCTCGCCCTCTTTAACAATACAGTTAAACTAAATGTACGAAGCAAACTTTGTACAAAGCTGAAAAACCCTCAACAACAGTGAAATAAGATCGCATGATTTGTCTGTCAATCAGATGCATGTAAAAGCAATAGCCTAGCTCTTTGCGCATTTTCGGTAGAACGAAAAAAGAGCATTTCATTTAACGTTAACCATACCCCACTTAATTTTTTTTTTTTTTTTTTTTTTTAACTGGCACTTTTTTATTCATACTACATCACTCTTTTTTATCGGACCTTTCTTTGCTTTCAAATATGAAATTATTCAAATAAAAACATTAAAATTATCTTACCTGGACTTACTTTTAAAGATTAATAATAATGTTCTCTTGACAACAGGGAAAGCTAGTATGTTTGCTTAGCATACCGTCAAAAACTACAATTTATGAGTTTAATATCATGTTTTGCTTCAAAATCAAAATTACTTGAAATCACCTCTGTGGTTTCATGTGTGAGAATATATTATTTTATTAAATTCTATAATACAGGCTATGTTGATTAACATTGCATTAATGGGTTAGTTCACCCAAAAATGAAAATTAGCCCATGATTTACTCACACATAATTACATGTCCTGGCTCCTCCAAGTTGAATGGCTGAAAAAAATTTAAACCCAAAAAAGTGCATCCATTCATGATTAAAAAAAAAAAAAAAAAAAAAATCCACATTGCTCCAGTGTGTTAATAAAGGCCTTCGGAAGTGAAGCCATGGGTTTTTGAAAAATACCCATATTTATAACTTTATAATCTTCCGCCAGACGATCATATGCATACTAAGCAAATTGACTTGCGCCACAAGAGTAACCTGTGACACATGTATGATGTAGAATGTAGGAGTCTCGTAAGCTTAGACGCCTCTCGTGGTTTAAACAAATAGGGCTGTGCAACAAACTGAAGCTCCTCTTCTATAATATACGTTGTGCGTCGAGTCAGGGGTTAGTCTTCCACCGTAAATCGATGCGTATGGTCGGTCGTCTGGCTGAAGCTAGTTATTTTAGATTATAATATTTAGTTATAAATATGGGTATTTATCCTTACACAAACACATGGCTTCAGAAGGCCTTTATTAACCCCCTGGAGTAAAAGTGGAGCACTTTTATCATGGATGGGTGCACTTTTTTGGGCTTCAAATTTTTTCTAGCCATTCACTGCCATTATAAAGCTTGGAAGAGCCAGGACATTTTTTAATATAACTCTGATTGTATTCATCTGAACGAAGAATGTCAGGATGGCTTGATTTTCCTTTTTTGGTGAACTATCCCTTTAAAGACATACATCATTATATGCAAATACCTAAGATATCGCTATCATGTGTTTGTCTTCATGTTTCTTCAGTCAAATGTCTCTATTTGCATGTTATTATATCCATAATGGCATTTCCTGAAACGTCATTATGTGAATAATTCTATGAATCTCACTTGTGGACTTTCTGCGGCAGGTATGAATCAGTGTGTACTGGGCTTCCAGTATGAATGAAACAGAATTGACATGAGAGTGTTTAGCGCTCCATATCGCTATCATCTCCCCATTTTGGGTAAAAATAGAAAAATAATACTAAAGTTCTTTGTAACTTAGTTACTTGAGTAGTTTTTAAGCAAACTACTTATTTACTCTTACTTGAGTCATATTATTTTTCAGTACTTCTACTTGTACTCAAGTAAATTATTACTGAAGTAGCAATACTTTTACTTAAGTACAATTATTTACTCTTTCCACCACTGGTATTTGTAATTAGTTACTTTCCACCACTGATTATAATCTCTCTCTCCCTCTCTCTGAGAGTGTCTGACTTATAAGTTATCACACAAAGGTAACAATTTTGAATCTCAGTATTGCTTCAACTGTATAACCAACAACGTTTGCACTAATCTCATATAGCAATTTTTTTTATTTTAGTTGTCCTCTTTCAGAGACGGGTATTTTCTTCTTGCTGTGTACATTCTTAATATTTTTCAATCTCGTAATATTGTGCAGAAGAGAGAGGTCTGCATCTGAATCGCGCTGAGAAATGAAACTTCTCTCTTCTGCAGAATATTTCGTTTTGAGATTAATGACGCGTGTCGCCCTAGTTGTCTCTAGACGCGTTTCCACCGCAGGAACTTTCCTCAGGAGCTAGGGAGTCAGTTTGGACTGGTAATCTGTGTGTTTATACTGTAGGAACTGCTGTCAATATTTCCCCTCCGAAAGTACCTGTTGCGAGGAAGTAGGGGAAAACCTAGAAGAAAGTAACAAAGCAACTTCAAGCGATGACAATACTTTCAGCCAAACAATGAGCTGCCAAATATCACGTGATTTCCTCATCGTTTCCCGTCGTGACTCGTGAGGTTCGGAAAGCAGGTTTCGAGCAGGCAAGATGTACTTTTTTGTTTTTTTAAGTTGTGTTTTTCCTTTCTTGCGTCACAGTAATGATCAATCTACAGATTATTTACTTCTGAAACACATCTTAAAGTTAGCCTTGTCAGAGATTTCAGTAAACAAGATAATCGGGTTTAAGTGTCAGGAGTTCCAGTCAGGACGAAAGAAACACTTGTTACTTCTGTCGCGCTGTTAATGTGGTGACTTTCTGATGCAGCATTTACTAAAACATGTTTATGTCATATTATACCCACAGAATATGCCAAGAGTGAGGGTCAGAAAGACAGACAGAGGTCTGATTCAGCCAGACATTCATGAGAGGGCATTTCTGGACATATCTGTCTTAGGGAGAAGATTTGTATATTCTTTAAATAGATTGTTCATTTTTATCCTACATTTACATTTATGTAGAATTACATTTATTTTTTCCCCTGTCTGTAAACCTGCTGCAACATGTAAAAATCCCATAGGATCTTATTTTATCCTAATCATGTCATAAACAATCTCCCTCTAAACTTTTTATTATTATTACTATTTATTTTTTTATTTTTTTATTTTTTGGTGCCAGATTTTTATTAGCCAGCAGATATGATATTTTTGTAAATATCTGAGTGGACGGTAAGCCACCGAGATGGTGGGAATGTACCGGCTCACCTCCTTCATTGAATGAAACAACACATTATCTGTTCGCAGACCTCAAGCCTCCAGCATGTCCCGTTCCACTGGCTTCAACAGAACAAATGTGTCCTCTTTTTTTTTTTAACAACCTGCATACAGTTCTTGCCTGCTACCCTTTTGACGCAAAGGACTTTTAGAACGTGGATGAAACAGGTAAAGTTTACAATTCATTAAAACTTAAAAAAAGTTACAATGATTCAGTGGTTTAAAACACAAGGGACAAATCTATTGTTATATCAAATTTAATAAACTATAGACTTTGATGATAAATACATACTGTAGCTTGTACAGATAAATACAGATTATAAAACTATGAGGTGAATAAATATGTAGTTATATAAAAACACTGCCATGCACACACACACTCACCTAGCTATAATAAAAACATACAAATAAACAAAAAAATATTAATACAGATATAGAGATAATAAAACAATAATGTAAATAAATAACTATATACAAACACTAACAATACACACATCTAGGTATTAATGTTGTCAAAAGTACTGACTTCGGTACCACGTCGATACTGAAATATTACAAATGTGAGGCTTTGAGCGCTGTTGAGCGGAATCATAAACACCTCTGATTGGCCGTTGTGTTCATGAGTTTATCGGATATGTCTGTGATTGGCTACAATGATTCAAAACACTTTCAAACGCTCCTGTGCATTGATCATTGTAGCCAATCACAGACATATCCGATAAACTCGTGAACACAATGGCCAATCAGAGGTGTTTATGAGGCTCAACAGCGCTCAAAGCCTCACATTTTTTAAATTTCAGTACTTTTGACAACACTACTAGGTATATAAACACTTACAAATGTTCATGAAAGCTCATCAAAGTTTATATTTCAATTTCAGGTACAACGACGGTCCAGGTGCCAGATAAAATGATCGCCACCAAGGGGAAGTGCCAGGTCGGTGCAGTGACCTCTGGGGAGACCTTTCGCACCGGTATTTAACTAGAACTAATTCCTAGAACTATTGGCGGAAGTTTCCGTATTTTGGTGCGTTCGCACCTCAGGAACTAGTAAAGATTTTAGTCCTAGGAACTCCTTTTGGAGGAAATAATTTACTCCTACTTCAGAGTCGATCTAAACCAGCACTCTATGAACTATCCGTGACGTTTGTAAGACTTGAGAAATTAGATAAATGGCAGGCAGTCTACTTGAGGCCCTGAGAGGACAAAGGACCTCTCTGGAAATTAACTTTTGAACTCCCCCTTGTGCACTATCGAGACGAAAGTCTCACCTCCGAGTAGGGCTGCACGATATTGGAAAAAAATTACATTGCGATATTTTTTCCCCAACGATATATATCGCGATATTGCGAGCCATCAATCCAGGCTAAAGTCAATAATTACCATTCCATGTTATTAATAATTTCACTAATAAGCAAGCTTCATTACAAGTGACAAAAAGGCCACTTAATATTTTATTCCAGAAACATATTTCTCTCAGAATTCGGTGAACGTTCTACACAGGACCTAACGTTCTTCAGGTTCTAGGACCTGAAAAATTATGTTTTCTGTGCTGATTCAGTGACGCGTTCATGTAAACGGCACCTAGAACCAGCAAAAGTAATGATTAATAATATGTAAAATATTACAATGAGACATTTTAATTGTTTATTAATAAACAAGTGTTTTCTGTAAAGATGAAGTTGACAATACTGACTCGCGATCTTCGCAGCAGTGATCGGGAGAAATGCACTTTTCATACAGATTTTTTTTTTTAATGGTTCTTCTGTAGATAATAGTTATATTTCTATTTTTTTATTATTATTGTTATTTTTAGGTGTGTGAGGCGAGTAGGCTACCTTTTATGCTGAGTTTCGGTTCATGGATGATAGCTTAATCTCCAGTTCAGGCGCTGGCTGCTAAATTAAATTTTTAGGCTATTTATTAAATCCAGGAAATTGGGTAATGAAATACTGATTAAAATTAAGATACAATTCATACAAAACGAAATTCGTTTTAAAGAAAGGCTTTGTGCTCTGTTTGAGGTCTCTGTGAAAGTTTTAAAGCAGTCTCTTAGTGCCGCTTTCATAACGGTCGCGTGACACGTCCGTAATGTCACGTAACATTGTTTTTTCCTCATAAATGCGAACACGAAACGACTTTTTTAAAAAAGATAACCATCCACAACTTAATAACACTCCAGCAAAGTAGCCTACCTCTTTTTGGTCAACATCCTCCTTTTTGTAGACGAAATAGGCTAGTCCCAAATAGCTGATTTTTACTTTTTTGCGGTGGATCCTCTTCGTCGCGCATTTCCAGTGAATGTTGGCCGTGAGTGGTGAGCGCGGCACAGCGAACCAATCACTGTGCAGGCACGCGGAACGCGTTTGTCACCACAGCAAAAAGCCATACAACAAACTCGTGTTTAGCCTACTGTGTGCTACCCTGGTGCTACCGTTCTCTTACACTGCTACTAACATTACCCTTCACATCGCATGTTCCGGCGATGTGACTATCGGTCATTCGCACATCGCGATGTCGATGTTAAAACAGAATATCGTTCAGCCCTACCTCCGAGTCATCCTAATCTACATCTCTTTCCCTCTTCCCTCACTCTCTCTATCTCTTATGCTCAGATCACCTGAATTCACCTGTTACGAACCAGACAATTTTTAGGCTATTTATTAAATCCAGGAAATTGGGTAATGAAATACTGATTAAAATTAAGATACAATTCATACAAAACGAAATCGTTTTAAAGAAAGGCTTTCAAGAAAATATAAAGTTTAATGTGAATGATTATCACAGAGTATTGTACATGTTTGGTATCATTTGAAATGTCTCAGTACGACTGGTACAAATGTCTCTTTTCCAAATAAGTAAAACAAAAGTTAATAAGGTTTTAAGAGTTTAGAGATAACTGGCACACAAAGGCTCAATCCCAATTCACCCCTTGGCCCTACTCCTTTGTTTTGCTCGTTCCTGTGAAGGGGTAGGGTTGTCTCAATTCTCTTTTGGTTGGAGGGGGAGGGGTAGGGGTAGGGGGAAGGGCCAGATAGCCCTTGAAACGAAGATTTTTCGGGACCACACTTCAAACGAAGGGGTATGAGAAATGTACCTGCATACACCGGCTACAGAGGCAACATGACTACCAATGATCATTTTCTTTGTCACATTCAATCTTGTGTTCATATTTACGGTCATGTTCTTCAAAGAAACGGTTGTAAAAAAAATGCTACAGTTCGTTAACAATATGACGCGTGTAAAAAGCAAAAGTTTGAAACGAAGTGGACGCGCGAATGAGGCGAATTCGCATCCACCGCGCCACGCTAAATGCCTCATTTGCGCCGCAAGACCTCCAGACGC
Organism: Vimba vimba; assembly: GCA_022828995.1. NCBI lineage: Eukaryota > Metazoa > Chordata > Actinopteri > Cypriniformes > Leuciscidae > Vimba > Vimba vimba. The sequence goes on from CM040824.1 coordinate 40,847,733, forward strand.
GCGTAAATACGTCTTACGGTGCGTGTCCACTGGCGCGGAGCGAGCGGAGCGAGCGTTTTCAATTCATTCCTATGGAAGTCGAGCTTCACGCTCACGCAGTGCATTTTGGGATTGCCAGCAGACCGGAGAAAGCATTGAGAGCGACCGAGAGTGTCAAAAAGGTTGGGCAGTTCTCGATTTAAGCAAATATCAAGCGAAAAATGCATTCGGCATCCAATTGTTGTGAGGTTCGGGATGTGACGTCTGTCTTGAGAGTTTAAACATATGCAAATTGTGCCGGAGTTTATGCTGGATTTAGTGCGTAAATCATTTTGTTTACAAATTAGACGCTTTGCAGCTGTTATTTATGTTAAATGTTTCATTTTGGATGTGTTTATTGTGATTATATTAGCTGGGTTTATAAATAATATATTATTAATAAAATTTAAAGGATATCTTTGCTTGGTGCATTTGGAAACAAAGCTGGTCTATTTCTAAATGTAATCACATGCATCGCTGATGATTATACTGTGTGTGTGTTGTAAAAAACTTAGATTAAACACACTCGCAACAGACACACCCCAAAGCGGAGGCGTTATAGCGTTGCCAGCGGCACTGAGCGGAGTTTTGCCGCTGTAGTGGACGGTGCGGTAAACAACTTGATTTACGCACTAAATCCAGCATAAACTCAGTCACAATTTGCATATTTTTAAAATCTCAAGACAGACGTCACATCCCGAACCTCACAGCAATTGGCTGCCGACCGCGTTTTCCGCTTGATATTTGCATAAAGTGCCCAACCTTTTTGACGCTCTCAGTTGCTCTCAACGCTTTCTCCGGTCCGCTGGCAATCCCAAAATGCACTGCGCAAGCGTGAAGCTCGACTTCCATAGGAATGAATTGAAAACACTCGCTCCGTGCCAGTGGACACGCACTGTTAACATAGAAATCACTCGCGCCAGACGCTCTATTCGCGTTTGTTGTGAACGCAGCATTATGCGTCGAAGATATCGTCATCTCCGTTGTTTTCTGCGAACTTAAGAAGAAAAATGCAAAAAATAGCTCTAACTCATGCAAGACTACAGCTGACGACGGCATCTTGGAAGTTTGTGATAAACATTGGCGCATCTCCTGTGACGTAGGCGCTAGCAACGACGTATAATGAAACTGTGTAGTAGTGGTGTCCTAGCCTGGTAATACCAGACTCTGTTACTTCGCTTTGCTTCGTAGAGAGAGTCTGGAGTTCCGTAATAAAAAAAGGTTTTCTTTACCGCCTGGGGGCGCTAGTCTGAAGCATAAAATCATTGGTTTCCCGTAAGCCAATCACATAACGTTTGGTCATGACGTATGCTATGCGCCGTTTTAGCTGCATCGAATTTCCACTGTGTGATGCTAAAACTATACTAAAAACTAAACCATCGAGCTAAATATGGAGTGAACATGGCTGTGAACGACTTTTGCAGGTTATGTGAAGTAAATCTTGGCATCCACGGTACAATCAGTGCCTCTAAAACAATATTTGATAGTAGAGAGAATCAAGAAAATATTTTTAGCCAACTGTCAAAGTTAGGATTAGTTCTGTCAAACACAGCTCTTAGTTCTTCTCGAGTCTGTCGGAAATGCTGCAACTTAATTACAAGATTACAGCATGACATGACACACACAGAGAGAGAGATGTAAGCAGGCATAAATTAAACATACCTTCTTTTACGATAGATCTTAGTTCACCCATCTTGGAAAAACATTATCGGAAAGGGGAGTCACCTTTGGACGCAACACCGGCCTTTGGTCTCCCCAGTTTCTCGCTGACGATTGGTAATAGTTGATAAATTAAACTTTTCCCTAACCCTGTCGGGAGTAGGGCCTCAACATCACCTCCATTCAAAATGTTGAACAAACACTCTTCTTGTTCTGGCTTTAGTTTGCTAATGCCGGGAATATTCTCCACAACAGAGCGAATTGCATCCCGTGTCTCCATATCCGCGGTCATATCCTGAACTACAATCTAAACTAGGCGCTTAGCGTCTACGTCACAGCTCTTAGCCCGCCCTCTGTTCGTTGATTGGCCGGCTGTTTTCAGGCCGGAGGAAAACTGAGAGATAGGTCACGGTCTCAGACTGAGTACAGGAGCGAAATGAAATAGAGCGGAAGTACGAAGTCTGACGTAGTCAGGCTAGTGGTGTCCCATTTCTTAGGGGAATATTTTCACCCCTACGCCTTGACATTCTGTTTCAAGAGCAAGGGTAAGGGGTAGGCGAAGGGTTAGGGGTAGACGAAGGGGTATAAAATAGAATTGGGATTGGGCCAAAGGAAGGTGGTCTCTAGACAAATGGTCTCATACCTCTTAACTCTGAATGCAAATATCCATTGTTAGCAGATGTTTCCATGTGAAAGAGGTTCTGTCTATATAATTGAATGCAGCAAAAGGTTCAGGGACTTTTTGTTACTCAAGTTGGCCCATGATGCTGAGAGTGACCAAAAACTGGTATGTCTGGCTTTGCCAGATACACCGTTTGGTTTTTGCTTTGTCCTGTGTAATTTCTTTATGCATGCTGCTACCATGTGGACAGAGGATGAGCAATAACACTGTGTCCTAATGACACGCGACGCGTGATAAAAGGTATCTTTTCCATGTTAATCAGAGTTTTTGTCCTAACTGGCGACACACGACGAATCTATTTTAGAAACGGTTTCTATTTTTCTGCGACGTCGCGCTGGAACAACAAACACAAAGTGTGGCAATGATAATCTCAGGTACTGTTTATGTGCTTTATTTAATGTTAAAAGCGTGTAATGTGACTTTGAATATCATTTAGTGCTCCAGCTTTGTTGCTGTAAAAGCAACAGTGGATAATTCACCTCAGATCTTGAAATTAAACAAATGGAAAGAACGTTCTTCAAACTGTGAACAAACAAGTGAATTGTTTGACAAAGATTGTTTTAGTAACTCAGTAGCCTATGTATTTGAATAATGTTAAAATGGTGTAATATTTGTGAATTTGATTATGTAGCCTACTTATCCACTTTTGCGAGTGCTGTCGGGATTTCTCTCTGGTGCCGTGAGACTCCGCCCACACACTGTTCTGATTGGCTGTGGGTTTTGATTGATTTTTACTCATCTCTCAGTCGTGTCACGTCTAGTGTGGACAGTCAAATTTTTTGTCGCTGGAATCTTATTGCATCGCGTCTGGTTAGGACACAATGTAAGTGTCTGTAAATTTATAAAAATGTTGACAGCAATTTTTCTCACACTGAATGTTGCAGGTCAACGGCGATTCCCACGGACTCTCCGGTGAGAGCAGATCTGGAGGAGGAGCAACAGAAGAGGATCCAGAAGAATACTGGAAATAACAGTCATACTGTGTAGGAAATAAACATTAAATACAATTATGTGAATAAATTTGGAAGGTTTTGTGGAAATTAAACCAACCTGGGTTGGGAGAAATATAGATGGTTGTAAATGTGTACAGCAGCTGATTTTGTATATAAACTGCTTTGCTTGGAAAATTTCTTGATATTACAGTTGGTTAGTTTGCTAACTAAGCATATCTGATGCAAACCACGTCTGAGGAGAACTTTACATGGAAAGGCGTGTTGTATGATGCCATTTCCTATAAATGTTTTCGCAACCAGAAAAACGGAAAAAAGCAGCAGGTAGAAAAGCTATAAAGGAAGTGAGAACAGCATTTGTGGATCAAGTCTGTGTACTATTCGCATCTGTTGAGACAAAATGGAAAAAAATATTTTCTTCTGTGTAATTTGGTTTGTAAATATGCAAACCTCTTCCAGTGGTAAATTATCAAACTTTAATTCTTTACATAATGTCATTATTTTAAACCTTTATAGTAATTATTATAAACATCTCCAGATTTATCAGTACGAGGATCTTCTGATGTGAGAGTTCGGATGGGAGAAAACATCATTCTGAACTGCAGCATGAGAAACAGAGATGAAATCGCCTGGTATCATCTCAGATCTGAAGAGCTCGTTCTGCTGATTTCTGCTGAGAAGCACAAAACCGGGAGAAGACTTCTGATCAACTACAATCAAAACCGAACTCGTATGAAAATAACAGCAGACAGTTGGGTCACCAGAGTCTCTTTAACTATTTCTGGAGTAACAGAATCAGATTCAGGACTTTATTTCTATGGAATAAAGTCTGACACTCCAGAGATGCACTTCAACAAACCCATCAGACTGGAGATTGAAGGTACCAGATTTCAGTTTTTCTCATCATTGGGGGTAAGATGAGCCACTCAAGGTTTGGGATATAGCTGTTTGTTATTGAGAGCAGCACATGTGTAGAAGTAGTTTGTATCCTAAATACATACATATACACACACACATAATATAAAATAATATATGTGTGTGTACTGTGTATGTTTATATGTATATACTGTACAAATACACACATTCATTGCACAACTCCATTATTTGAGTGAAAGTATAGACACTTCTGGTGAAATATTATATTATTATGTAATATATATTATGTATTACAAGTAATACAAGTTAAATTTAATGATCATTCATAATGTTTTAATATTAATTCAAAAGCAAAACAAGTGAAAAAAAAACCCTAGATATTAGGGAGTGATAAGCGTCCTCTGAGACTACCTACTGTTTACAATGGTAATTAATTTTTTTTTTTTAAGTGTGTTTTCCTACATCTTGAAACTTTTAGTTCTATAAATGGGGATTTGATGGATAAAAAAAAATGTTGGTCACCACATTAAAAATAACTTTTAAATATGATATATATGATATGATGTAGTACTTGTAAGCATTTGACTATTTCTGTCACAATACCATAGTTACTGTTAGGTAGTGTAACTACATTAAATCCATAGGGAATGTTGCTGATTTGTAGACTTAAAGCCTTCTATAACTTGTTCATTCATGGCTCAATATCTCTTTGGGTTTCCACGTCAGTGATGTTTGATCTGATATCTGTGTTTATAATAGAGAACTCTGTGCCAAATCTGAATGTTTCTCATTGGATCTCGCAGCGAGTTTATTAATTCTGTGGTTACATTTTACATTTACATTTACATTTAGTCATTTAGCAGACGCTTTTATCCAAAGCGATTTACAAATTAGGACTAAATTAAGCGAGTCATCGTGAAGAGGCAAAAACAGCGCAAGAAGTGCTCAAAATACGAAGTTCAGGCATTATTCAGAGTAGCATAAGCCTGATAAGTGAGGTTTTAGAGGGAAAGGGACGTTTTTTTTTTTAATTTTTTTTTTATGCGGTTAAGTGCTCACGGAAGAGATGGGTTTTCAGCCGTCCTTTGAATGATGTCAGGGATTCTGCGTTCCGGATGAGGGAGGAAAGAGCATCACCAGCAGGGAACTGTGAATGAGAATGTTCTGGAAAGTGATTTTGTGGCTTTCTGTGATGGAACCACGAGCCGACGCTCGTTGACCGATCGTAGGCTCCTGGTTGGGATGTAGACTAGTAGGAGTGAGTGTTTGTGTGTGTGTGTGTGTGTGTGTGTGTGTGTTTATGAGTGTGAGTGTGTGTGTGGACAGAGAGAGAGCAGAGGATCTGTAGACACTGTGATCTACAGCACATCGAGGATGAGTGTGTGTGTGTGTGTGTGTGTGTGTGTGTGTGTGTGTGTGTGTGTGTGTGTGTGTGTGTGTGTGTGTGTGAGTGAGGCTTCTGGTAGGGATGTAGACTTGTAGGAGTGAGTGAAAGTAGGAGGAAGCTGAGCCTGTGATAGATCTGTAAGCAAGCGCCAGTGCCTTGAACTTGATGCGAGCAGTGAGAGGTAGCCAGTGCAGTGAGCTGAATAGAGGAGTGACGTGGGCCCTCTTGGGCTCGTTGAAGACAAGACGAGCTGCAGCGTTCTGGATCATCTGTAGAGGTTTAGTTGCACATGATGGAAGTCCGGCCAGAAGAGCATTGCAGTAGTCAAGCCTAGAAATGACCAGGGCCTGGACGAGTTGTGTTGCATGCTCAGTTAGGAAAGGCCTGATCTTCCTGATGCTGTGCAGTGCAAACCTGCATGATCGGGCTGTCTTTGAAATGTGATCTGTGAAGGGTTAAAGTCTGGAGCCTTGCTACCATACGACTATCTTGAACTCATTTAATACCTGTTTAAAAGTTACAAAGCTCTTTTCAAAGTCACTATCATACTAGAAAAGAAAGGTTTCTACTGTGTTTATTTGACAAGATTCTAAAACATATACAGTGGTGTGAAAAAGTGTTTGCCCCCTTGGTAAATATGATCAAATATGGCTGTAAAAAATAAATCTGCATTTTTAATCCTTTTGATATTTTATTTAAAATATGTGCAAAAATCTAACCTTTCATTGAAGTGAAATAATTGAAAGTGGGGAGAAAATAACATTATGAAATAAATGTTTTTCTCCAAAACACGTTGGGAACAATTGTTTGCCCCCTTTTATTAAATACTTTTTGCAACTTCTTTTTTCCAAGATAACAGCTCTGAGTTTTCTCCTATAATGCCTGATGAGTTTGGAGAACACCTGACAAGAGATCAGAGACCATTCCTCCATACAGAATCTCTCCATCCTGTTCTCCGTTATCTGACCATAGAACCCCATCCCGTTTGAAGTTCCAGTAGTGTCAGTTACTTTTCAAATGTTCTATGGTCAGATGAAACAAAAACATTCGCTTTTTTGGCAGCAAACACTTAAGATGGGTTTGGTGCACACAGGGATAAAAAAAAGTACCCCATGTGTAAAATGAAATACTCTGCTGTATCTTTAATGCTGTGGGCCTAATTTTCTACCATAGGTCCTGGACATCTTGTTCAGATACATGGCATCACGGATTCGATCAAATACCAACAGATAAAAAATCTAAACCTTACAGCCTGTGCTAGAAATCTTATAACGGAGCTTCGCGCCCTCCGTGCCACTTCCCGCCGAAACGGGTGTGGCCTAGCCTTATAAAAGGAGCTGGAAAAGGCTGATTCACTGATTTTTCAACGCCGAAGCGAACCAGAGTGAATCACATGCACGGCAGGGAACGCAGTACTCATTCCCTCTTCTAGAGAGAACCGAGGTTACGTTAGTAACGGAGTACGTTCTCTTACGAGAGGTCTCTCGTACTGCGTTTGTAAAAACGCAATGGGGACCCATTGTAAGACGCCGTGCATGCAGGGATCAACACTACTAGAACTGGAAGCGAAGTCCAGGATACAGAGTGCACAATCACCATAGGGACTCACAGAGAGCCCGGGAGAGAGGATGGGGAATCCCTCTATCCATATATAGCAGCGTCACAGACGCAATATATGACATCACATAGACAAGGCGGAGAGCCTGAACTAATGCGGAAATGTGGGTCTTACGCAATACTGCCCATTCAGTACAACAGTCGGCAGCGCGCAGCGCTTTCGATCTCAGCGTTTCCGGATCAGAGAGAACTGATTCGCTCAAACCGACAATAGCTTAGCCTGCAAGGCGGGAACCTCAAGGTTATAAAACCTTATAAATGTAGACGGCGAGGCCCAACCTGCCGCCATACATATGTCCTGTAAGGAAATCCCACTAGACCAAGCCCATGACGAGGCGACGCCTCTCGTGGAGTGCGCTCTAACACCCAATGGGCACTGTGAGCCCTTGGCGGTGTATGCCAGCGCTATGGCATCAACTATCCATCTGGATAGAGTCTGTTTCGAAACAGCCGCTCCCTTGGAACATCCACTGAACGAGACAAATAGCTGCTCAGTCTGTCTGAAAACAGACGAGCGAGACACATAAGCTCTTAGCGCTCTAACTGGGCAAAGAGAGCTTGCGTCCCCTTCCTCGCCCGACACCGGCAGGGCAGACAGGGAAATGACCTGAGCCCGAAACGGCGTGTTGAGGGATTTTGGGACGTAACCGTGCCTAGGTTTGAGTATGACTCTGGAGTCACTTGGCCCGAACTCTAAGCACGCCGCGCTCACCGAGAGCGCGTGCAGGTCACCCACGCGCTTCACTGAAGCGAGAGCCAGCAAAAACACTGTCTTGAAAGACAGATGCCTGAGGCTAATTGTTTGGATAGGCTCGAAAGGATCACCTTTCATGGCTTCCAAAACAGTAGAGAGGTCCCACATAGGGACCGAGGGAGGTCTGGGAGGATTAAGCCTCCTAGCTCCCCTGAGGAAGCGGATGACTAAATCGTTTCTTCCCAACGACTGACCGAGCGTTGTCTTAGAGAACGCCGTGATAGCCGCCACATAGACTTTGAGCGTGGAAGGGGCTCTGCCCTTATCCAACAGCTCCTGTAGGAAGGAGAGAACCTCCGTCACCCCACAGTCGAAGGGTGAAAAACCCCGAGCTGTGCACCAGCTGGAGAACACCGACCACTTCGAGGCATAGAGCCGTCTGGTAGACGGAGCCCTAGCCTGAGTGATAGTATTTAGCACTCCCACTGAGAGGTCAGCGGGTACCCGTTGAGCGCCCACACGTGGAGGGACCACAACTCCGGGTGAGGATGCCAAATCGAACCCCTGGCCTGAGAGAGGAGGTCCCTCCTCAATGGCACTGGCCAAGGGGCAGTATCTGCTAACTGCATCAGAACTGGGAACCATGGTCGGTTCCTCCAGAACGGTGCTACAAGCAGTACTGAACATTTTGTTTCCCTGATCCGTTCTATCACCTGAGACAGGAGAGAGACGGGGGGAAAAGCGTAGAGCGGACAGCGCGGCCACGTGAGGGACAGCGCGCTTTCGCTCTTGGAAAAGAACACGGGCAGTGAGCGTTTTCGTGAGACGCGAACAGGTCCACTTCCGCTCTTCCAAATCTCTCCCACAACAGCTGGACTGTTTGCGGGTGTAGAGACCATTAGCCCGTCGGAATGTCGTTCCTGGACAGTCTGTCTGGTCCCAGGTTGTGTAGCCCGGGAACATGCACTGCTCTCAACGAGCGCAGGTTGCGCTGGGCCCATAACAGGAGGCGTTCTGCCAACCTGTATAGGTTTCGGGACCTGAGACTGCCCTGGCGATTTATGTAGGACACCACAGACATATTGTCCGATTGGACTAAGACGTGGTGGCCCTCTATTAGGGGACGAAAACGCGACAGCGCGTTGTCCACTGCCAGCATTTCCAGGCAGTTGATATGTAGGAGCTTCTCCCATTCTGACCACTGGCCGAAGAACGGTCTGCCCTCGAGCAGCGCTCCCCATCCCGAGGAGGAGGCGTCCGTCGACACAAGTTTCACTCTCGCGGAAATCCACAGGCTTACACCAGATTGGTACCAGTCGCTCGCTTTCCAAGGTTCCAGAGCTGCGATGCAGCTCTGATTGACCCTGAGACGAAGCTGACCGGACGTCCACGCTCTGCGCGGTACTCACGCTTTCAACCAGAACTGCAGGGGGTGCATACGGAGCAGACCCAGCTGAAGAACTGATGATGCTGAGGCCATAAGGCCGAGCATCCTTTGAAAACCCTTGAGCGGGACGATCGCGCCGCAGCGAAAAGGGCTCGCTGCACGCTGAATGCTCAGCACGCACTGTGAAGACAGCCGCGCTATCATAGACCGCGAGTCCAGAACTGTGCCCAGAAATGATATCGTTTGACTGGGGTTCAGACAGCTCTTCGCCCAATTGACTCTGAGACCAAGATTCTCGAGGTGATCGAGTAAAATGGTCCTGTGCTCCACGAGCTCTGATCGCGATTGAGCCAGAATCAGCCAGTCGTCCAAATAATTCAGCACTCGCATGCCTCGAAGCCTGAGGGGCGCGAGCGCTGCGTCCATGCACCTCGTAAATGTACGGGGTGCTAGGGACAAGCCGAACGCAGGACTGTGTACTGGTATGCCTGTCCCTCGAAGGCGAATCTCAAAAAACACCTGTGACGTGACGCTATCTGTATTTGAAAATACGCGTCCTTCAGATCTATTTACATAAACCAGTCCCCTCGGCGAATATGCGCAAGGATTTTTCTGGTTGTGAGCATTTTGAAACTGCGTTTCGTCAATGCTTTGTTTAGCTGTCTTAGATCCAGTATGGGTCTGAAACCCCTGTCTTTTTTGGGAACCAGGAAGTATCTGCTGTACAGCCCCCCTTCGCTCTGAGCCTGAGATAAAGGCTCTATAGCCCCTTTGCTCATCAGTTCTGATATCTCGGTACGAAGTAGGTGTGCTACTTCTGAATTTACTTTCGTCTCGACGCGCGCTGTAAAGCGGCGAGGACGTCGATAGAACTGTAGCGAGTAGCCTCTCTTTATAATGTCTAGCACCCAATCCGAAACCCCTGGAAGCGCTGCCCATGCATCTGCGTGGTTGGCTAAGGGTTGGATGCGAAGCGCTTCGGTGTGCAGTAACATAGGTGTGATGCCCGTGACATTCGAGGCGTGGAGCGCACTGATTACAGCCGGCGGGACACTCGCCCTCGACCCCGCTATGGTGCTTAACCGATTGAGGGAGGGCTGAGCGAGTTCCGTAGGACTCATGAAGTCTGTGGGTAAATGTGGGCGCAGCGGGGCGGGCACATTTACTGCATTGAGCGCGCTGTCTGTCTGAACAGAGCGAGAACACACAGGTTTCGTTTTTACAGAAACCGCGCGACATGCATAACATAGTGTTTGAGCTATGTTGGGTGCGCGTTCGACCTGGGTCGAGCTTATGAGCGCGAGCTCTGTGTGAAGGGCTGTGCTTGTGTGTAGGGATGGGCACTGGGAAGTGGGCATCAGCTCTACATTTATAGCACCATCGGCCGTGGCCGGGCTCATGATGTCTGTGGGTAAATGTGGGCGCAGCGGGGCGGGCACATTTACTGCATTGAGCGCGCTGTCTGTCTGAACAGAGTGAGCGCACACAGGTTTCGTTTTTACAGAAACCGTGCGACATGCATAACATAGTGTTTGTGGGCACTGGGCACGTTTGCTATGTTTGGTGCGCGTTCGACCTGGGTCGAGTTTGAGAGCGCAAGCCCTATGTGAAGGGCTGTGCTTGTGTGTAGGGATGGGCACTGTGAAGTGGGCATCGGCTCTACATTTATAGCACCATCGGCCGTGGCCGGGACACCAGAAAATACACTCTTCACAGGATTTATCTGGGTAGTCGTAAAAACGGCTTTTGTGTGCAGGCAAGCGGGCAGCTGTACGGGCTTGCGCATTGCAGAATAGGCTGAGACAGTCGCAGTTCCTGGAACTGAAACAGCGGTGCGCTTTGGTGAGAGTACGGCCGCAGCGGGACTCAAACACCGGCGCTTTCCTAGGCATGCTAGGATGTCTTCGGGGCTTCCGGTTTCACCGTGACCTTCTGCCGCGGTCCACGCGGAGCGTCATTGCGATGAAGCAGCGGGAGGCGGTCGCTGTGGCTGAGAGCTCCGAGCGGTCGGTTTAGCACGACCCGACGCAGAGCCGGAGCGCTTCGGGAGGAAGTGCTTGAAGGCTTGAGACGCTTTCTGAGCCTCGGCGAATCTCTCCACAAACTCGTTGACGGAGGATCCAAAGAGGCCGGCAGAAGATAGCGGGGCGTCGAGGAACGCGGTGCGTTCAGACTCGTACATCTCCGAGAGCGTCAGCCAAAGATGTCTCTCAGCTACAGTAGCAGAAGCCATGCACCGTCCAATGGCCTGTGCAGCAGACTTAGTAGCGCGAAGGGTGAGGTCCGAAGCGCTACGCAGGTCCGTGAGGCAGATAGCGTCAGGTCCCATCTCGTCCAACTTACGGAGGAGATCACCCTGAAAAATCTGCAGCGTGGCCATCATATGTAGTGCAGACACAGCCAGCTCAGCGGCGGAGAAAATACGCGCAAGCAGTGTTGACGTCGTGCGGCAGGCTTTGGATGGCAATACCGGTTTCGTCCGCCGTCCAGCAGAGGGTGGGCAAAGATGGGTTGCTATCGCCTGTTCCACCGGCGGAAGTGAGTGGTAGCCTCTGTTTTTAGCATCGTCCAGAGTGGAGAATGCTGGTGACACAGACGAACGGGTTCGTGCTGAGAGGGGAGCGCCCCAAGCTTTTGCAACTTCTTCATGAAGCTCAGGAAGAAATGGAGCGGGCTTGGACTCAGGCGAAGAGCGCTCACCAGGAAGGAAGCAACCATCCAGCCGGGTATGAGAAGGGAGTTCCGGAGCAGACCACTCGAGGCCGAGGCTCACCGCGGCCAACGTGAGTACGCGCATCAGTTCCGCTGTGCATCATGAAGTGATTCGGGCGAAGCCGGAGAAGCAGGCTGGCGAACCGGCGAGCTTGGTCGGGCTGGAGAAGACTCAGGGGCCCGCTGAGAGCGACACTTTTTACGGCGCGGCAGTGTAGTGGGAGGTGCAGGCTCGGAGAAAAATGCCAGGCGAGTCCTAAGAGTCACCATAGGCAATATCTCGCAGTGAGGGCAGCCGCCGTCGGCGAGCGCTGCATGATCTTCACCCAGGCAGGAGACGCAGATGACATGGCGGTCTCCCTCGCTGAGTGGGGCTCGGCACGAGCCGCATGAAGGCATCTTTAGAAAGACGCTAGCTCTTTTAGTAGTGCATGTCACAGGGCGAACACACACACACACACAAAGAACAGTAAGAAGGCTTTAAAGGATATATGCGCCGGATAGCGCAGCTGGAACGGCAGTCGAAGGCGGCGTGGGCCAGCAGCTTCTGAGTGGCTCGTCCCGCTGAAGTGCTTTCTCAGACGGCGCGGCTTCTTCCGTGATCCAGCGATGCGAGAGCTTCGCTGAAGAGTTGAAAAATCAGTGAATCAGCCTTTTCGAGCTCCTTTTATAAGGCTAGGCCACACCCGTTTCGGCGGGAGGTGGCACGGAGGACGCGAAGCGCCCTCATTGGTCTGACGTCACCTCAGACCTCGCTCGATAGGCTAATGCAGTTGCTGCAGAGCAGCCAATGAGCGAGCGAGCCGTCTCGCTTTTGGCTGTGTGCTGCTGCAACGCGCCTTACAACAATGCAAAATTATAGGATAATTTTTTGGCTTCAGTATTTCGTGGAAAAGAGTTTTTCCCCATTGCGTTTTTACAAACGCAGTACGAGAGACCTCTCGTAAGAGAACTCAGAGCTGTTATCTTGGAAAAAAGAAGTTGCAAAAGGTATTTAATAAAAGGGGGCAAACAATTGTTCCCAACGTGTTTTGGAGAAAAACATTTATTTCATAATGTTATTTTCCCCCCACTTTCAATCATTTCACTTCAATGAAAGGTTAGATTTTTGCACATATTTTAAATAAAATATCAAAAGGATTAAAAATGCAGATTTATTTTTTACAGCCATATTTGATCATATTTACCAAGGGGGCAAACACTTTTTCACACCACTGTATCTGAAAGGACTTCAGGTAACATTATTAGCTGAATATATTTTTGCTTGTTAACTAATGTCATTGTCAAACTTTGCCATCAAATGATCAGTGTTCAAAAAATGCTGGGAAATCATTGAACTTCATGTTACCCTACAAGTGCGATTACTGATAGGCTGTCTGCAAAAAAAAACAATAAAAAAACAATCACGTTTTAACAAGAAAAAAAAAATCATCCACTGACTTTCAAAGTTAATTGACTTTCAAAGAGTTAAAAGTATGATATTTGTCTATCAAATATAGAGAAGTTAAAGGGATAGTTCGCCCAAAAATGATATTTAAGCCATGATTTACTCACCCTCAAGCCATTCGAGATGCATATGTCAATCATTTTTCAGACGAACACATTTTCAGTTATTTTAGAAAATGTCTTAGATCTTTCAGTGGTTATAATGTGAAGTTATGGGGTCCACTGCTTCAAGTCCCAAAAATGTGCATGCATCCTTCTCAAAAGTAATCCATCCGGCTCCAGGGGGATAAACGAAGGCCTTCTGAGGGTAATCCGTGTGGTTTTGTCGTAAAATTATACATATTTAAAACTTTATAAACGAAAATAACTGGCTTCCGGTAGCGGTCGACGCGCATTCATGGAGATGGATGCTGGCGTATGACGTAGGACGTAGCGTAGGAAGCGTCGTGACGTAGAACGAACGTAGAGTTTTGTTTTGCTCTGCTCTCTGGCTCCGCTGTCACGTTCTTTCTACGTCACGACGCTTCCTACGCTACGTCATACTTCATACGCCAGCATCCATATCTGTGAACGTTCGTCGACCGCAACCGGAAGCCAGTTATTTTCATTTATAAAGTTTTAAATATGTATATTTTTACGACAAAAATATTTTCCAGCAGGATTTGCACCTGCCCACACTGCCAAAAGAACCAAAACTTGGTTCAATGACCATGGTATCACTGTGTAATTACTGTGTGATTTCATGTAATATTCAAATTTTGATTTTGTGGTTTTCACAAGCAGTAAGCCATAATCATCAAAATTATAACAAATAAAGGCTTGAGATATCTCACTTTGCATGTAATTCACTTTACAAGTTTCACTTTTTTAACGGAATTACTGAAATAAATCAACTTTTTGATGATATTCTAATTTTATGACCAGCACCTGTATATATGTATACAGTGATAGGTATTCCTATCCGTGGACGTGGATCAGCTGATGTGAGCTTGACTAACGTGACCTGCCAGAACTGCTCCACCTGTAGTCAAGTCAAGTCAAGTCCAGTCACCTTCATTTATCTAGTCAAGCATATTCATCTAAAATAATTCAGTATTTTCATCTTCAGAATCATGAATATTGTTATTCTGGCGTCTTTATTGTCCTGTGCTTTGGGTTTTTCAGCACAAGTTCAAGAATATTCATTTTCACACACAATGTAATATCAAATTAGCATTCTAATCAACAGAAAGTTTTTTGTAAACCTTTTTTATCAAATGTCTTGGAGTATTGCAATAATTTCGTATTGTGAGTTCAGTATCGTGATATGTATCATGAATCGTGACATGAGGGGATCGTTACACCCCTAATCATTTGTGAAAATTCAGTTATTTGTTTTGTGCACTAATAAACATCTGTTAAAAAACTTTAAGACTTTCAGAAACATTGTTTAAATAGATTTCTGTGTTTTTAATAAAGTGACATATATTTGTCTTTCTTAAACAGAACTGCCAAAAGAAGTGGACATCACAGGTAACATCTTGGTTATTTAACTGATTATGTGGAAATCCAGCACTACTTCTAACACTGTCTGTTGTATGAATGTGAGTAACTCTTGTGTCTCTGTAGATGGAGTGAGAGAGAAAGAGTGAGAGAAAGGAGATTTTCTCAATGTTTCGATTTTTGTTTTGCACTCTCAGATTCCAGTTGTTTCAAATAGATGTATCTTCTCAGCCAAATATTGTTCTATCCTAACAAACCATAAGTCAGTGGAAAGCTTATTTATTCAGCATTCAGATGATGTATAAATCTCAATTAAAAATAAATAAATGACCCATGTGACTGGTTTTGTGGTCCAGGGTCACAAATATATATATATATAAAGAAAAAAGAGTTCATGTAGATTAAAGATTAAACTGGGAAGGACAATAGCACTTGCATATTGTTGTCCTAATGTTAGTTTCACTGCTTCTGTTGTTCTCATTTGTAAGTCGCTTTGGATAAAAGCGTCTGCTAAATTAATAAATGTAAATATATAAATGCGCTAAATAAATGCCTCATTCATTCAGTCATTTGTGTAAATTCAGTCATTTGTGTAAATTCAGTCATTTGTTTCGTGCACTATAAACATCTGTTTATTTTTTATTTTTTAAGACTTTGAGAAACATTATGTTAAAATAGATTTCTGTGTTTTTAATAAAGTGACATATATTTGTCTTTCTTAAACAGAACTGCCAAAAACAGTGGACATCACAGGTAACATCTTGGTTGTTTAATTGATTTTTGTGGAAATCTGGATCACGTCACCAGTCTCGAGTCGCACGGGTGTCTCTGTGGCAATAGCCATACGCATTGTATGGGTCAAAATTGTAGATTTTTCTTTTATGGCAAAAATCATGAGGATATTCAGTAAAGATTATGTTCCATGAAGATATTTAGTAAATTTCCTACTGTAAATATATAAAACATTTATTTTTGTGTGAATGCAGCAAATCGCCAACATAAATGAACAACTTTAAAGGAGATTTTCTTAATGTTTAGATTTTTTTGCTCCCTCAGATTCCAGATTTACATATAGTTGTTTCTCGACCCAATATTGTCCTATCCTAACAAACCATACATCAATGGAAACTTATTTATTCAGCTTTCAGATGATGTATAAATCTCTCAATTTCAAAAAAAAAAAAAAAACAGACCCATGTGTGGTTTTGTGGTCCAGGGTCACATATATATATATATATATAAGAAAAAAGAGTGCATGTACTTTTTTGTAGATTAAAGATTAAACTGCGAAGGACAATAGCACTTGCATATTGTTGTCCTAATGTTAGTTTCACTGCTTCTCTTTTTCTCATTTGTAAGTCGCTTTGGATAAAAGCGTCTGCTAAATGAATAAATGTAATGTAAATATATAAATGCGCTAAATAAATGCCTCATTCATTCATTCATTCGTGTAAATTCAGTTATTTGTTTTGTGCACTAATAAACATGTTTACATTTTTTTAAGACTTTCAGAAACATTGTTTAAACAGATTTCTGTGTTTTTAATAAAGTGACATATTTGTCTTTCTTAAACAGAACTGCCAAAAACAATGGACATCACAGGTAACATCTTGGTTGTTCAATTGATTATGTGTAAATCCAGCTCTACTTCTAACACTGTCTGTTGTATGAATGTGAGTAACTCTTCTGTCTCTGTAGATGGAGTGATGGTGACGGAGCGTGTGTTGATGTTCGCTGTTGTTGGACTGGCTGTGTGTGTGTTTCTTCTGACTATAGTCGTCGCAGGAGTGATCAGTTACCATTGTGGACAGCAGAAAGGGTGGAGAGATGCGAAACAAGAAGCTCTGATGAATCAAAAAACCCCTAACCCTTATTTGAAAATCTGAGCTTTGCACTGCCAGTAAAATCAGAGCATGGAAGGAAACACTCATTAAAATAGACAGCCGTGTTTTCAGATGACTTCATCTGTTCACAAGATTTCACTATCAGTGTTGAAAATCTGAGATGTGTCAAATGTTGCCTTTTTCAGCAACAGTGAAAGCAATCATTAATAGCTGTGGTGATTTAAAAAAATAATAATAATTTGTGGTTCATTTGTGTGTCAATGATAATTAGTTCAATGTGAAAGCACTGCGTCACTGACTTTAATGCAATATTTATTCATTCAACATAAACAATATTCAAGCTTAGAGTTCAAGCAGTGTGCAGTTTTTACATGTACAGAATAAGCTCAAAAAAGATCAGCAGACTCTCTTGAATATCATTAGACTGCATCTTTAGACATTATATGTTTATCTGGACTGATGAGCATTCATTTGCACACATAAGCTGAGTTTGAGAAAATAGAAATACAAACTGTTTTATGGCAAATAAATCTTGTTTAAACATGTCAACAGAAATGTGTTTTGATCAAATAAACAGCTGTAAAACCAAGACATTTGATGTGTTTTGTGCATTTTCTGCAGGAAACGTTATCATTACTAATGCTAAACCTCCTTACACACGTTTAAAGACAATGTCAGATCTGCCATCACACTCTCGGAGACACAAAAAAGGTTAATCTTTTATTTGTTTACATTTATTCATTTAGCAGACGCTTTCCAAAGCGACTTACAAAAGAGGTTTGTGGAGCATTCAACATCCAATTGGTGATGATGTTTTAAAAGAATCTCAACCAGAAAAATAGTTTGTTTGTTTTTAAAAGAGTCTCAACCACAATTCATAAAAATAAACCTACCCATACTTGTTGAATTTGTCATTTTGGCTGTCAATATAGATATATATAGGCCAAGTAAATATAAAAAAAAATATGTCCTTAGAAGGGCACAGAACTTCTCAATCAAAGTCAAGTCAAGTTTATTTATATAGCGCTTTTCACAATACAGATTGTATCAAAGCAGCTTCACAGTATTAAATTAAAATAATACATCAATGTTTGTTTCTAGTGGAAAACGTCCATGTTTGGTAATGCTGATCAATAGTATTGTTGATTGATATTAATTCAATTAAATATCCCAAATATCCCCAACTGAGCAAGCCAAAGGCAACAGTGGCAAGGAACCGAAAAACTCCATCAGGTGACCTAATGGAGAAAAAAAAAAACCTAGGGAGAACCCAGGCTCAGTCGGGGGCCAGTTCTCCTCTGCCGTTTATGAACTAGAGGTCGGATTTAACTGTAAGATTAAAAGTATTATATGAATGCCTGGCTGAAGAGATGCGTCTTTATCTAGTTTTAAACTGGGAGAGCGAGTCTGAGCAACGAACAGTATCAGGAAGACTATTCCAGAGTTTTGGAGCTAAATGTGAAAATGCTCTCCCTCCTTTGGTTGATCTGGATATCCTAGGTATGACCAGAAGCCTCGAATTCAGTGATCTTAAAGAGCGCGATGGATTATAGGGTGATAGAAGATCCGTTAAATAGACTGGAGCTAAGCCGTTTAGGGCTTTATAAGTCAGTAGCAATACCTTGTAATTAATACGGAACTTTATAGGTAACCAATGTAGTGATGATAAAATCGGTGTTATATGATCATATTTTCTTGATCTAGTAAGAACTCTAGCGGCTGCATTTTGGACTAACTGTAGCTTGTTTATTGAGGATGCAGGACAACCAGCTAATAAAGTATTACAGTAATCTAGTCTCGAGGTCATGAATGCATGAACTAACTTTTCTGCATCAGAAACTGATAGCATATTACGTAGCTTAGCAATGTTTCTAAGGTGGAAAACAGCTGTTTTTGTAACATACGAAATATGATTTTCAAAAGACAGGTTACAGTCGAGTATAACACCCAGGTCTTTTACTGTAGAGGATAAAGTAACAGGACATCCTACGATGTTAAAGTTGTATTGTGAGAGGTTCTGTGGGCGGTTTTTTGAACCGATGATTAGTACCTCTGTCTTGTCTGGATTTAATGAAAGAAAATTGCGCGTCATCCAATCTTTTATATCTTTAACACACTCTGTCAATTTGGATACTTTAGCGTTTTCATCCGGCCGTGATGAAATATAGATGAGTGTCATCAGCATAACAATGGAAACGAATTCCATGTTTTCTTGTAATATTTCCAAGTGGCATCATATATATTGAGAATAACAGAGGGCCTAACACAGATCCCTGCGACACTCCATAGTTTACTGGAATTATGATCGATTTTTCTCCATTTAAATAGACAAAATGGTAGCGGTCAGATAAGTATGATCTGAACCAGCTTAATGCTTGTCCTTGAACACCAGTATAATTTTGTAGTCGATCTAAGAGTATTGTATGATCTATAGTATCGAACGCAGCACTAAGATCAATAAAACTAGTATTGAGATAAAAGAAAAGAGGCAAACAATAAACTACTATCAACAAATTGCACAAACTAAGTAGCTACAACATTTAGTTTAGTTGGACCTTGCTTTGTATACATCAATACAATTGAAATAATTATCGCTTAATTTGACCAACGTTTTAAAGCATTGCTAGATAAAACAACTGTTAAAGCAACTGAAGCTTAACATTTATGATAAAGTATGAAAGTTGTGTATATCAAAATTATTTTCAGTTGAGTGTAAAGCAACATTTAAAGCATGCAGCATGCAACTCCTTATGTTGTCTTGAGCTATCAGCCTATAATTTAAAAGCTATTTTAATAATATACAGACAACTTTGGGAGACAGAATAAATACACAAGAATATATTTCTAAATATTTATTTAAACATGCAATAATACACAAAAGCGTTAAATATTTTTTGTTCCACTTGCTTGTATTGATCGCCCCGCCCACGCTATGGTCTCCTGAATATTCATGGTAGCTCCACCCATTGGACCCAAATATTTCAGGAACCGAATATATTGTAACACCGTTGATGAGCCCAAAACATAAATCCGATCTGCTGATCCACAATGTAACAAAATGCCATGGTACTCTTGAATCGCTGACTGAGTTGTTTTGTCCCAGACGTGACTTGAAGATAATAAAGATAATAAAGATAATAAAGATAATGAGGTTGGAAAAACAAATTAAAATAGGAAACAAATTAAAATAGGACTTATTAAAACTAAATTAAAACAAGCCAATTTATTAAAACCAGGAGAGCAGCGGCAGACATAGGCCTACACGCACAGCGTACACTCTCCCGAAAGTCCTCGTTACATTATTAAAATTGCACCGTAATGTCACTCTTTACATTGTCATCTTCTGTCTGGTCTTGGCGCTGGCTATGCAGAACTGCGGATCGTAGGCTACCACACAAGTCTTGAGACTAGTACAGTTATAGGCATCTAAAGATTTATATGCCCTCAGTTTCTCTTTACCCTCGGTTTCTCTATCAGGTCGTTGTAGACGTCAGGCCACTCAACCGGAGGAATCGTTAACGTTAATCCTGTCAGATCGTCCATCCATTGACTGAGCGTGTAGGCCTATGCCGGATCAGCCAATCTGGGATGTCCGTTAAAATGAACTTTTGCAAATAACAATCGCGGTCCTGGACAGTGAGTGACCTTGCACATTAAGATAAAATCTGATTTTCTCCAGTCATTATTAAAAAAACAAGCTAAGAAAACTTGCAAACTAACGTTAGTAAAGCGGCCAGAGGGATTGTTCTGCCTCCAGCTAAGCCCCGCCCACACAAAAACATCACCATGTTTACCAACTGAAAAGGGGCGTGAGTGTCAAGCAGGAGCGTCGCGTGAGCAGTAGTGAAGCATTTGCATGTCTAGTATGTTTTTACAAAAACTGGAGTAGGCTATGTCAGAAAAGAAAATGAAGACACAAAAATATTTAAAGAAAATGTACCCATTTAAACTGGTTTTTATTATTAAAAAATATAAAAGTACATGGTGTTTTATAAACAAAAATATAAAGAAAATAAATATTTGTGTGTGCTGTAAAGTGGTTAGAAAAAATGAAATCGGAATCGGCTAAAATCTGTATCGGCAGGTCAAACTCAATGAAAAATCGGAATCAGCCTAGAAAATTGTAATTTGTGCATCTCTATAATCTTTCTGTTTGGCTGGTATCACACCATCACATAATCTGATGTTCACAGATGTTTTATTTATTTATTTATTTCTACATTTGCCGTAGTATTGCCGACGGGTTCAATAACGCATCCTGCAAAAGGGGGGCCTTGGCCAGAACCTAGTGGTATTTGGGGGGCCTTGTCATGGAAAAGTTTGGGAACCCCTGGATTAGACTATTTTAACATATAGCATGACAGAAATATGACAGAGGGTGAAAAGTGTGTCCACCAACCGTGCTCTCCCCTATAAATGTGGAGGTGGTTACAGTAACACAGTTTGTAATTCTTCAAACCTGATCTCATGCTTTCATTATTATAAGTAATGAAATGTATAGGCTACGTAATGTTTTCACTGTCATATGACTATATTGGAGATGAATTGCTACAGTCTCAGTGAGTGTGATAGTTTGCTAAAAACCAGCAGTGATACAGCAAATAGTTGTGGACAATCAAACAACATGTGAGCTCTGTGATTTTGAAGACTGAACACACGACTGCATTCAGAACTATTACCATGTAAGTTTTCATATTTTTAAAAATAACGCCAGCTTGTGAGTTTTTGTGTTCTTATAGGCCTAACGTTAGTAGTTTTGGGAAACTCATACGATTATGACAATGATGTGGTTGTTGTTGTTTTTTTATAGTGGGGTTATTAATATAATTCTTAAAATGTTTTAGCATGATTACTCCGAATGGTTGTTAGTAGGAAAAATAACTTCTAAAACTTGTTGCTTGTGTAGCCTATTCATAAAATATAAATTTATAATGACCTGTCAATCATCTTGTCAAAGATTAAATCCTCCACATTTAATTTCATTTAATTTCCTACCGTAGGCCTATATCGGAGAGAAATGCAGAATCTTGTTGATCTGCAGACACGTGTCTTTCATACACAAGGAGACTCCTCATATTAATGCATATAATGATGCATTTAAAAGTGGCCAAACGGATCTTTATAAAAGTCCAAATTGTTATAGCAGATTAAATAAAACACGGATAACATTAAATCAATATTTTTCTATCAGGTTTAACTTTGATTATTCACTCAAACCTTTATCTAAACCGCTCACCGTCGCGCATATCCGCCATGTTTTGCATTTTTTTTAAACACTTTTTACTCGTGTTTGTATTTCCTTCTCTAAAGCGCATTGGGTTGTGGGCAATGTTAGCTGTTATAGTGAGCACGGATCCACACTTCGAAAATCCACCGAAATAGTAGATAATCGACTTCTGGTACACTCCTTTCAACATAGATGCTTTGGGATATACACTTATTTTAATCTCTCACACTGTTTAGGATGGATGGTATGGACATTGAGACGTCAGGGCTAGTCTCTCTCGGGCACTGTCGCCTATGACTGTCGCTCGCTTGCGGCGTTCGGCTTCGTTTGTGTCCCGGTGTGGTGGTGGTGAAGTGCTGAGTCCCATCCCAGCTACACCCATTAGGTCCACAGAGGTGGAGCTGGACGTCATTGGGCTCTGGTATATTTTTAAAGGAATAATTTTGTGAAGGTAATGTTACGTGACTAACCCATGAATATTTCCTTACAGCAGGAATAACTAACTACTAACGTTAACATGACTGTTAGTAAATGTGTCGGGGCTTTTGTTGGTTGATTTACAGTGTTGATTTTGGTTTCCGAAAGCGGAGCAAACATGAATATTTATTAATTTTTTCAGACATGCGCGACTGCGTGTGCAACTGAGAAATGATTTGTTCACGTCAACAGCACGTTTGATGGATGGATTATTTCATAAAGATAACTAGTTTCAGCGTCGCGCTTATTTCTAAACTACAATTGTTTACCTTGTAACTTTTTAAAATTATTATGCACGTTTTGTGCAGTTGTAAAAAAAAAATGCATGTTAGTTTTATTTAGTAGCCTAGGCTAGTGTCCTGTAGTGATGGGAGAAAAGAAGCTTTTCATAGTTTCGAATCAATTGAACCAATTGGTTCGCAAAATGATTCACTGTTCGAATCCCCACACAGTGTACAGCAAACTCAGACCAAACATGCAAGAAAACAGCTTTTACAAACACATAGCTCAGTAAAATATCAACTGCCATTAACTTATCATCTAATAAGATTAAATATCAAGTGTCTGTATAATATGTGTTCTTCTATTAATGATCAGGGCTTGTTTTGTTTGTTCCATGGCTCAGAGAAGCAGACAAATAAGAGACTAATATAAACTACTATTATTCCTTTTAATTATACTAATGTCTAATTACAACGTCTACAGATGAATAAAACTGATTGGAGATCATGTAAAAACCATAGACTCATGTTTCACCACTGGGGGCAAATTCAGTGAATCTGCATGATTCACACACAGTCACTCACTCACTCACACACACACACCCACACACACCCACACACACACACACACACACACACACACACACACACACACACACACACACACACACACACACACTCACTCACTCACTCACTCACTCACTCACATCATATTGCATGGCATGGCACCACTAGCCTGACTACGTCAGACTTCTTCCACTCAATTTCATTTCGCTTCTGTACTCAGTCTGAGATAGCGACCTATCTTTCCGTTTTCCTCCGGCCTGAAAACAGCCGGCCAATCAACGAACAGAGGGCGGGCTGAGAGCCGTGACGTAGACGCTGATTGTACCGTGGATGCGTAGATTTACTTCACATAATCTGCAAAAGTCGTTCACAGCCATGTTCACTCCGGTATTTTGCTCGATGATTTTGTTTTCGCATCATACAGTGGAAGTTAGATGTGGCTGAGCCTGCGCATAACACACGCAATAACTAAACGTTAAGTGATTGGCTTACGCGTAACCAATGATTTTAAACTTCAGACAAGCGATAAATCGATGTATAGACCCCTATTGCGCCGACGTCACAGTTACGTCACGGCGCTAGCTGGAGGCAAAACAAACGGTAAACTGGAGGCAGTCAATACAAACCAGCACAGATTCGGCTACATAATAAGGAGCTTAAATTATTATTTTTATTATTAAATGTCATCTTGTTGTGTTGTTGGGTGCAAGAATCGATGAAAAATTATTATGCTGTATCTTTTATTTCTAGAAAATATTCATATCATTAAAATTGCACCGTAGTGTTACTCTTTACATTGTCGTCTTCTTGGCGCTGGCTAGGCAGAACTGCGGATCGTACCACACAAGTCTTTACATGACCATTCAGCACATAGTTATAGACATCTAAATATATATGCCCTCAGTTTCTCTTTACCCTCGGTTTCTCTATTGGGTAGGTGTAGAAGTCAGGCCACTCAACCGGAGGTTAACGTTAATCCTGTCAGATCATCAATTGACTGAGCGTGTACGGTCATCTGGTTCCGTCCGTTAAAATTAACTTTTGCAAATAACAATCGCGGTCCTGGGCAGTGGTGACCTTGCACATTAAGACATAATTGGATTTTCTCCAGTCATTGTTAAAAAAACAAGCTAACAAAACTTGCAAACTAGCGTTATTGAAGCGGCCAGAGGGATCTTTCTGCCTCCAGCTAAGCCCCGCCCACACCTATACGTCACCATGTTTACCAACTGTAAAAGGGTCTATTGGTAGGCAGTTAAAATAGATTTCTATTTAAACATTTTCTCTTTTTTTTTACTTTTTATTCATCAAAGTATCCTAAAAAAGTATCACAGGTTATGAAATATTATTAAAGGAGCTGTATGTAAGAAATGTATTTCAATTAATCATAAAATGGCCCTGATATGTCACTAGACATTAAGAAATCATGTTCATTTCAAATACTTATATCACTGACAACAGTAGTCCAGCCAGAATATTGTCAATTAAAAGTGATAGTTTCAGCCCTTAACTGATGTTGATGTTGTCATGTTGTGTTTTGGCCAGAATCCCCACCCTCCACCTATCTACCAATCACGAAGTCAGTTGTGTTTCAGCATCCGGGTTGCCAGCTCTGCTCTAGTTACCACAGCTGCAGCTACAAACGTTCCTGCTGGATCCTGCAGCCTATCTGGCAACCTCGAGTCAGGGGGGAGGGGGAGGGGATACACCGCTCTACAGTCATTTGAAAGTGATTGCAGTACCAGTTTTGGCCACAATCTTACATACAGCTCCTTTAAGCAGCAGAACTGTTTCCAACTCTGATAATGAATCATTATATTAGAATGATTTCTAAAGGATCATGTGATAGACTGGAGTAATGATCCCAAAAATTCAGCTTTGCATCACAGAAATAAATGATAATTTAAAGTCCGCGTGAACCGGAAGTTGCAAACAACTTTTCTCCAGTGTTGTGACGTATTTCCCAGTGAAAAGGAATATTGAACAGAGGGCAGGGTTTTACTCTAGCGCTCCTCCTCTCCATCTCTCGCTCATAGCAGACTAACGGTTTGAGGGGAGTGGTTAAGCGTTTCCCAACCCAAGTCCTCAAACCTACGTCATCAGGGAAGGTCCTCCAATGCAGAGGGGAGGGGCATTTTCAGATTTTGATTAAACATTGCAAAGCCAAACATTTTTTTTGTGTGGATTGACTTGCATGGATGAATTGTTCACCACAAAACGATCAATTAAGGCAAACCAAGTAAATATGGTCAATTTTGATTTCATGTGGACTTTAAAGTATAATAAATTGAAAACCAATTCTTTTAAATTGTAATGATATATCACAATATTACTTTTTTTTTGTATTTTTGATCAAATAAATGCAGGCTTGATGATCAGAAGAAACTTCTTTCAAAAAACATTAAAAATAGTAATGTTTCCAAACTTTTGACCTGTACTGTATATACTGTACATATTGAACAATTACTGTACATCTATGCCAATACAATATAAGCCATCTTTAACAAACAAAAATATATAACAACATTGAATGCAATGCATTATATTCAATACATTGGCTAAATAAATGTGTGTAACAAAAAGACATCTACAATAAACAAGGAGGCAAGTAATTGCATTTGCTTGATATTATAATACATTAGCAAAATTCTGACATATGACTTTTTTAAAGTTCAACTTAAGACATTTTTAAAACTTGCATTTGTTTGTTGATGTTTATTTATTTTTTGCTCTTTTTCATTTTAATTGAAATTTTTAGGGGCCAAGCCCTGAAAGGGCTTTAGCCCCTTTTGTATTCATTAGTTCTCTTACGAGAGGTTCTCTCGTATTGCGTAAGTTGCTTACACTACGGGTAAAGTAATCTTTTCTCGAGATATTGAAGCCAAAAATGATCCATAATTTTGTATTTATTGTCAACGCGTTGCAGCAGTTAGCAGACGTAGAGCGGGCTTACTAGCGCGCTCATTGGCTGCTCTGCGGCAACTGCAGCAGCCTACCACTGAGCCCTGCGTGACGTCGCGACCCTCACGCGTCAAAGCCCGCCAGAATGGGTGTGGCTTAGCGTATATAAGGACGGGCTCGGGGGCTGCTTACCTGGTTTTAATCTCTTCAGCAAAGCTCTCTGCATCGATGGATCTCCTGAGAGAAGCTAAAAGAGCGCGAGGCATTTTACGTACAAATGCCTCGTATTTCCTGTGGCTCTTGCCGAGCCCCGCTCAGCGACAGAGACCGCCATGTCATCTGCGCTCTCTGCCTGGGCCGTGACCATGCAGCCCTCGCCCTTTCTGCGGGCGGCTGCGTCCACTGCAAAGAACTGACCATGTCGACCCTGCGGGCTCGACTTGGGATGTTCGACGCTGAAGCTGCACCTCCGCCCGCCTCCGTCGGACCACGCTGCAAGAAGCGTCGCTCCCAGAGGCTGCCGGAGCCTGTGGCCTGCAAGCGCTCGCCAGAACCTTCCCCGCGAGCCTCGCCTTCCCCTTCTCTGCACTCCCTATCGGATGCACAGATGCCGGCTGCCGCCCTCACTCTTGGCTTCAGGAGGCGAGGATTGGTCTGGTTCCAACCCAGACCCCGCCCCTTCGCTCCAGGAGTCCGGTGGGTCTAGGGCCAGCGTGGAGGCTGAGCTTATTCGCCTCCTCACTAAGGCAGTCAGTCAACTCGGCCTTGAGTGGTCCCCGCCTCAAGAGCCCGCACCCAACAGGCTCGACGGGTGCTTTCTACCTGGCCGCTGCCAAGCGCCCGCATCCAGATCGGCTCCCTTCCTGCCAGAGCTCCACAACGAGCTCACTAATTCGTGGAATGCTCCATTCTCCGCGAGACTTCATTCTTCTATCTCCTCAACGCTCTCCCAAGTGGACGGCGCTAGTGAGAAAGGATACAAGTCCATTCCCCCGTGGAAGAGGCGGTAGCAGCGCACCTCAGTCTGCCCTCCGCTAGATGGCGCGCTAAGGCTGCCCTCCCGTCTAAAGCCTGCCGGGTAACTTCAGCTTTCATTGGCCGCGCCTTCACCGCCGCGGGACAAGCTGCCTCCGCCCTGCACTCGATGGCCATGCTCCAGATCCTTCAGGCTGATCTCCTCCGTGAATGGGACGAGAAAGGCCATCAGTCCATCGTGACGGATTTAAGAAGTGCGACGGACCTCTCTCTTCGCACTACAAAATCCGCTGCCCAGGCCATTGGACGATGCATGGCCTCGCTCATCGTTACAGAGAGGCATCTCTGGCTGACACTCACGGACATGAGGGAAGCTGAGCGGGCTGTGTTTCTAAACGCCCTGCTCTCTCCGACCGGCCTCTTTGGCCCAGCCGTGAGTGGGATTGTGGACCGTTTCTCTGAGGTACAGAAGACCACTCAGGCCATGAAGCTCTTCTTACCTCGACGCTCAAGCTCCGCCGTGGACCGCTCTCAGAAGCAGCCGCCTGCCCCGTAGCTCTACTTAGCAGTCCTCTCAGCCTCCGCCTCTGCAACAACGCCAAGGCGCTCGCCAGAGATCGTGCTCGTCAAGCCGCCACAGGCCACCTCCCTCTCGGGGACCCTGGACTAGGATTGCACTGACATCTGAGCCAGCGAAGTCCTCCTAGCATCAAGGAGGAAAAGGTGGTCGAGTCCCGCTGCGGCCGGACCACCATCAAAACATCTCGCTCTGTCAGTTCCCTTAGAATAGGCGACTGCAGATGTGTATTTTGCAGCCAACGAGCGCGTCGCGCAACCCGCTCACCTGCACACAAACGCCGTTTTTATGGTGACCCAGAGAAATCTCATAAAGAGTACAATTTCTGGTTATCCGGCTCATGCCGATGGTGTTTTAAGTGTAGAAAATGTGCCCGCTTCCCAGTGTTCACCCCTACACATAAGCACGGTTTCCCCGGTGTCATTCACTCATGCAGAGCCCACTCTCATGAAGCTGGCATATGCCGCTCAAGTGTTAAATGTAGAATATGTGCCCACAAAACAGTGCCCACACCTACTCAATGCTCGCTCTGTTACACCTCTATCCCAGGGAACAGAAAATATAAAGCCGACACTCACCGGCTATGTCGTAAGACCTGTGGCTGCCTGCGAGCACTCATGCATACTGATAAACACACCACGCCCAGCGCTACACACGGGCCCTGGGTTTTTTCCCATGAAGCGTTCCCCGTCCAGGTTCACTGGGAAATTACATTTAACCTGGCCAGCCACCGTTTTCAGCGCGCCGCTGTATACAAGCACCGAGAGCGCGCTCACAGCGCCAATACCTCAGACTCAGGTTCACGAGCCCACACTGTGCGGCGATCGGGACCGAGAGACCATTCTTCCCCTAGCTACACACGCAGAAGCGTGGTAAGCTATTCCGGGAGTGTCAGAGTGGGTGCTAAATACAGTGAAGCAGGGCTATTCGCTGCAATTCGCTCGCCGCCCTCAGCGCTTTCGAGCCCGGACCGAGACGAAAGTGAATCAAGAAGTAGAACACCTACTTCGTGCAGAAATAGCAAAGCTGCTATGCAAAGGGGCTGTAGAACCACCTTCTCAGAGCGAGTCAGGCTTCTACAGCCGCTATTTCCTCGTTCCAAAGAAGAATGGGGCTCTCAGACCCATCTTAGATCTGAGACACCTGAACAAAGCCCTCACCGTTCAAAATGATTACGACCAGACAAATCCTCGTGCAAATTCACCTGAGGGACTGGTTTATATCTCTCGATCTGAAAGACGCATATTTTCAGATCCAGATAATACCCCGTCACAGGCCATTCTTGAGATTTGCCTTCGACGGTCAGGTATATCAATACACCGTCCTCCCGTTTGGCCTGTCCCTAGCATCCCGTACATTTACGAAGTGCAAGGACGCAGCTTTCGCTCCCCTCAGAAGTCAGGGCATGCAAATTTTGAATTACTTGGATGATTGGCTGATTCTAGCGCAGTCAGAGAATTAATATCTCACAGAACGCTGCTTCTCAGCCACCTGGAGAGTTTGGGTCTCACGGTCAACTGGACCAAGAGCTCATTACTGCCCAGCCAGACGATCTCTGTTCTGGGGATAGATCTGGACTCTGTGTCTATGACGGCCCGCCTGTCGACACAGAGCGTGCGCCGCATTCGACACTTGGCCGCTTCATTCCAGACAGGCAGCCTTGTCCCCCTGAAAACTTTTCAGAGGATGCTAGGCTGCATGGCCTCAGCCGCAGCGGTGCTTCAGCTGGGTTTGCTACGTATGCGTATGTATCTTTCTGTGGTCCTGGAGGCCATGAAAGCACATCCCTTTGAACCGTTACAGACCGTGGATCTGAAATACCTTTCACTCAAAACCGCTCTTCTGATAGCCCTCTCATCAGTTAAGCGCGTGGGTGACTTAAACACGTTATCTGTTAATGCCGCGTGTCTCGAGTTTGGGCCTAATGACTCCAAAGTCATCCTCAAGCCGAGACATGGTTATGTCCCCAAAGTGCTCGGCACTCCTTTCAGAACGCAGGTTATTACATTATCGGCCCTGCCGGGCTCTGGTAGCTAAGTCGATGTTAACCTCCTCTGCCCTGTTAGAGCGCTAAGGGTTTACATCACACGCTCCGCCGCCTTCAGGCACTCGGAGCACCTCTTCATTTCGTTCGGTGGATGCACTAAAGGCCTCGCCACCTCGAAACAGAGTCTGACCAGGTGGATTGTTGACGCTATCGCGGCTGCATATGCGTCTAAAGACCTGCAGTGCCCTTTGGGCATTAGGGCTCATTCCACTAGAGGCATGGCCTCTTCGTGGGCTTGGTCCAGCGGGATTTCTATTCATGACATTTGTTGGCCGTCTTATTCCCATTGATCTGTGTCCCCCGGGTGTGCCCTTGGGACTATATGTGGTTGATGCTGGTGCGCACGGCGTTGACAAGGGGTTCCCATAGCGTAAACAACTTACGCAATAAGAGAGAACCTCATGTAAGAGAATGTACTCGGTTACTAACGTAACCTCGGTTCTCTCTAGAAGAGGTAACGAGTATTGTGTAACCTGCCATGCCCGCCTCGAGCTGGTATTGCTTTAGTCGATGAAAACCAGGTAAGCAGCCCCCGAGCCCGTCCTTATATATGCTAATCCACACCCATTCTGGCGGGCTATGACGCGTGAGTGCGCTTTGGGCGTGACGTCACGCAGGGCTCAGTGGTTGGCTGCTGCAGTTGCCACGCGGCAGCCAATGAGCGCGCTAGTAAGCCCGCTCAGGTCTGCTAGCTACTGCAACGCGTTGACAATAAATACAAAATTAAGGATCATTTTTGGCTTCAATATCTCGAGAAAAGATGACTTTACCCGTAGTGTAAGCAACTTACGCAATACTCGTTCCCTCTTCTGGAGAGAAACGAGGTTACGTTAGTAACCGAGTATGTTTTCTTATTATTATTCCTCCCAAATGGGAGTCAATGGCAGCCATATGAACTGTAAGTAGGAAAATGATGAAATTTGGCACACTTGTAGTGATTTTTAAAAAAAGTAATTTGACCAACTTTGGGGTCTCCAAGACCAACTCTATAGTGCCACCACCAGTTCAAAGATTCAACATTTAAATGATTATCACTTTTGAACTTCTTGATCTAGAAAAATGAAACTTTTCTCATCATGGTGATCAAAATCAGTATCTTTCATTAAGACTCTGCCCATTACAGTAGTGGCCAGTATTACAGTATTCCGTTTATTTACTACTACTCCTTTTTTTTACTACTTTCCAATTTTTTCCCCAAAATCTGATCAGATAATCTTTAGACTGAGCCGCACAGAAATTACTTAACTGATTGTTTTATTCATCTCTGTTCAAAACTTATGATGTTGCAAATCTGTGGATACCAATCAGACAACTGTGCTGCCATTTTGAATTTTGTCATTAATTGCAATATCTTTTAAACAATTTGACATATCTTCACAAAAATTTATAGGGATCATCGACACCATGTCCTGAAGGTGCCTGAGAAGTTTAAACATAGCACCACCTATTGCTCCAGAGATATACGTTTTTTTTTTGTTGCAAAAATGAGATATTCCGAGATATTCGTCTCCGAATGTGACCTTGCCTGTATTTGCTGCCATATGCTAGTTAGCTTAGCATGCCAATCAAATAGCATGCTAATCAGAGGCTATTCTTTCTAACATAGCAAGAGGCTATAGATTTGAAAATTGATTAATCAAATTCAATATGCAGCAAACATTAAACCATGTGAATTGTGCAATGTTCAAAAGATTTCTGTTTAAAAAACTCCAAACAAGCCCAAAAAATAAAATAGCCATAAGGGCTGGCTGTTATATATATTTATTATTATTATTATTACTCACACAGACACACACACGCACACACACATACACACACACTCTCTTTCTGACACACACACACGTCCATTGTGCTTTCATATGAGGGGAGAAATGAGGATAAAAAGATTATAGTTTGATGTTTATTATTGTATTTGTTTTAAAGTGGAATTATTTTAAATAAAATGAAAGTGAGTGTATAATGTAGTCTGTATCTGTCACTTACAAACCTTCTGTTTTCTCATCAGGATGAATCTTCTTCTTCTGCTGCTGTTATGCTTTATCATTTATAGTGGTCAGTCTCATTTTGGTATATGTGTTATTACCGTAAAACTTCAAATAATAGCCGAGTCCCAAATAGACGCCTGTCTCTTTTACACGCCTGGTGTGGCTACAGGTTTGGATAAATAAAGGCCGGTCTCAAATAGAGGCCTGGTCTGTTTTTTAGTTTCAGGTTGTATTTAATCTTCTAAAACCCGTCAGATCGTCTGTTTAAGCCAGTCCTATGGAGCAGGTTGCGCACGCAAGAGAGCCCTGCGCATCTGGAGCTGTTAGCGCAAGCAAGGCAGGCAGAGTTAGCGGAGGCCAGAGAGGGAGAAGTGGAGGAGAGCGATGAGGAGGAGGAATTCGCCAATGAGCTTGTAGTTGAGGATCGCAGTGATGATGATAGTGATGAATATGGTCCTTTTGTATCACATGATTGCATTTGTTTTACAGGGTAGCCTTCATTATTTCTTGTTGATGTGTTTCTGGCAACTAGTTCATAGACTCGAAGAATATTACCGGTAACTTGTATTGTTCAGCGCATGGCTGTCACATCGTTTCGTTTTCTTATGCTGTCAATAATCTAAAGGGGGTCGCACACTATACGAGTTGCGCAGCGCCGCGCCGCGTCTATTACAACTCGAGGTATCGCACACTGGACGCGCACTTTGTCAGTTTATGGCCAGCAATATAGTTATATTTAAAGATATATGGAATTAAGATCATGTCTGTACTATGTCATGATTTTACTGTACAATTAAATACAATCGTTGCAAAGTCTGCGGTCTGAATTCACTTTACCTCAGAGCGTCCGTTAACTGAATGAACTGAGAATATCATCTGAAAATCCGATAACATCAGCAGTTTTCATTCAAGAAAATAAAACTGAATGTATATTGCAGCACAGGGTGAAGTCAGTATATACATTAACGACGATTTGAGACAATGTACACTCAGAGAATAGGCTAATATGTTTGAATTTTAAAGACGTGGTGCTGCGCTTCTCGTCTGGTGTGCGACATTTAGACATACGCAAATATAGTAGGCTAATTCTTACATTAACTGACCTGTAAAACACAAACACAGATTTGGTAACCTCCTACTGTCATGCTCATCTCAACACTAAATTAAAGGCCTGTCTCATACAGACGCTTGTCTCAAAAACAAGCCGGTGTAGTTCAGCGATTTGGGAAAATAAAAGCCCGGGCTATTATTTGAAGTTTTATGGTAAGTGTAATATTTTTCTATTCTTCTTATTTATTTTTTTTTTTCATTATTTGTATTATTCTGTTGTTGCCACTCATTGATTTGGTGGGTATTTGTGGATTGATGGTGTAAATTTCCCATCATATTACATCAATAACACATTGGGGCTGTTTACACCTGGCCACTTCATGCGTTTTCTCAGATCGGATAGCTATCCGATCGTGAAAAGACCAGGTGTAAATGCCCTCCGAAACGCATTCGAGACGGATTTGAATCCGATCGCTCAAACCACTTTAGGAGGTGGTCTGGGCCGCATTCCAGACGAAACTGGACAAGTGTAAATGCATCTGGTTGTTGAAACCACATATGTAAATTGTACTCCTCCCAAAAATGCTAAAATATAAACGTGTGAGAGCGTGTTATAGGCTATATGTAATGTTATAGCCAGATATGACGACGCTACTGGAACACGCGCGTCACCGCAGATGAGCAGCTGAGCATCTATTCATTAAGCCAACGTGCAAACTATCGCAAATCAAAGTGAAACTAAGTCGCAGACGCTTAACACACAATCATCATCATTAAAAGTAGAGAAATGAAATGATCTTACCAGGGCTGTTACTGCTCTCTCTAATTGCGGTCTTTGATTTAGACATTTTTAGCTGATGATCAATAAAATGCAGCTCATATCTGTTGCTTTCGTGACGGGCACTCCATTAAATCTGCATATAGCGCGGGAATTGAAGATCGGATTTAAATCCGTTTCGCAAAAACACATTTATGTGACCAGGTGTAAATGGAAGCGTTTTGATAAATCAGATAGCTATCCGATCTGAGAAAACGCAGTGGGTCTCATTCATGAAACATTCGTAAATATACGAGTAAATATGTGAGTGATTTGCGCGTAAAGAGACATTCCCGAAAATTCTTCTCCTGATTCACAAATACTTCGTAAACGTCAGATTTGATAGTGAAATGTGTGTGTGGGTTAATGAATTCCAATCACTCGTAAATGGGACGCGCGTGCACGCTCATTCTCAATTACCATAAATCCCGCCAATTAAAACCGACTGACAGCTATATATGGGCATCATATTATGACACGAAACGAAGGATTTCAACATGTCTTCTCAAAAGCGAATGCTATTGTATTATTACATGTATAATTTTGGAAGAAAAAAAAAAAAAAAAAAGCGAATGAAGAAGAGAAATTTCTCAGATGCAGAAATTGAAGTTTTATTATCAGAAGTTCATTCAAAACGCCACATTTTATTTTCAAGCGTACATAGTGGCGTATCAGGTCCTAAAAAAAAAGGATTTTTTTAGGTAATAGGCTACATGCTTTAGGTAAAAATGCTTGGCAGCATATTACAGATGCAGTTAATGGAGTTTCATCTTTTAATCGAACAGTCCCAGAAGTGAAAAGAAAATGGTTCGACATGAAGCTTGACTGCAACACTTGTAACTTGCGGACTTGTAAAAAAACAAACAAAAAAAAAACAGCTTGAATATAAAAAAATAAAAAAACTTGTGGACTTGTGTTCCGTTTGCAGATGCTATTACTGGCTCTCGTAATACAAGTAAAAAGAAAAACCGTATGTAATTACTATATATAATACTTTTTCAAAATGCTGTGTAAATATGTACCCGATTACGTTGAATTAAAATGCAGTTTATTAATGAGCAAAACGTTCGGATGTTAAACGTACTATTTACGCGTGGCTGGGAGCAGGTGTAGATTTCTTTCGTACCAACTAACATTTGGGAAATACGAACATTTTAATGAATCCGAAAATTTACGCCAGAACCACTTTACACACGATTTACACAAAAATTCGTTCTGCTCGTGTTTCATGAATGAGACCCATTAAGTGGCCAGGTGTAAACAGGCTCATTGAGATCACTGGTTTATTCTGGTTCATTGATTAATAAAGGAGTTCAGGAGTTCACTAAAATTGCTCTGACACATCTCTAGGTTTATACTGTCATCAACATTTGAAACATTTGTAATGTGCCACTTCTAATATTTTTGGTTACTTTTTGCCTTCATTTATTTTATTTTTTAATACAGTTCACTAAAATAACTGTACTAGAATATTTAAGATCATATTGATTCAAGAAAATAGAGACAAACACTATCTATTTTTCTGTTTAATACTTTGTATTGAGTGAATATTGCTGTGTGTGTTTGCAGGATCCTCCACTAAAGCTGTGTCAGGAATAAAGGGAGGAAACGTCTCTCTATCATGTGGATCTGAGGACAGAGAGATTGTGGAGATCAGATTAAAGAGTGTGTTAAAAATCATCCCTGTGTGTGTGAAGAAAAACTGCAGTGGTCGAGTGTTTAAAGAAGGATCATGTGACGTCGTCATCAAGGATCTGATCTACAGTGACGCTGGGAAACACTCTATACATGTTTATTACAATAATAATCAGACAGAAGTGGAGCGAGAGATCCTGGAATATCATCTTCATATTCATGGTAAAGTCAAAACTGATTAAAACATCATGATGTGTTTCTGGATTTCCTTTAATAGTGTTGGTATTGTTGTGAATTTATTAGAATAGAAATCTTTAATTAATTATTTTTAATAATAACAGAAACAGTTTATATTGTCATTTATAAGGTTGTTCAGCTTTAAGAAAAGCCTACCCATAATGAAGTTTAGTGGGCGAGAGTGCACAGAAAGAAAAAAGAGAGAAGAGAAATGAGATCTGATTCCATGTGTGTGTCCGCTGTATCCATGTGTAATCCTAAACTTCAGGAAACAGTTTGTTTTATTTTAATTCAAGTCGTCAGTGGTCATTACTGCTCGCTGAGAAGAAAACACACGACAGGAATTGCATGCAGGACTAGATACAGCACAAACAATGAATGGGACAAGTTTAATATTCAGATTGGATTGTTTTTTTCCAATGGCTGATTTTATCTAAATAATAAATGTTTACATCTGTTCCCTCAGTCCTATATGTGATTATGGCCTTGATTAAATGACACTCATAATAATGATTGAGGATAAAGTGTCTTTCTGTTCCTCCTCAGATGAGATCTCTGTGCAGAAAGGAGAGGATCTGAAGTTGGATGTTCTGTTGATCAATGCTGATAAAGTGGAGAGAAACTCTAGTGAAGGCTGGACAGAGGTGTGGACGAGAGGTCACGGGGTCAACAGTGATCGACTGACTGATCGAGATGGAAATCTGACCATTAAAGAGTTTACAGCCAATGACACTGGAACATACAGAGTTCTGGACTCTGAAGGAGAAACCTTGATCACAGTCTCAGTCACAGGTGAGAGAAGATCAGTGGATGAGGAGAGATATTATGTTTAAACAGTAAATTAATCCTAAACTGCACGACTAACCTTTCAATATTCTGCACAGAATCTGTTCTAGACTGGAAGGGAAATCTGATCGACACAGATGAAGACAAAACTGACGACACTGAACATCGAAGTGAGTAAAACATGAGGCACGAGAGCTTTACAGCAGTTCTTAAACAGTGAATTTAATATATATATATATATAAAAAAATATATATATATCTTTTCCCTTCACCTGTAGATCACTGGATGCTGCTGGTTGGACTGACTGTGTTTCTGGTTCTGGTGGTTCCGACTGCTGTCGTGATATACAGACGTCGGCACAGAGATTCAGAGATTACTTGAGGGGGGTAAGGGACTGAGTTCAGGGATCAGAAGACGGTCTGCCAAAGGTCTGTGGATTGTGATGAAACTAGTACCGTAGTTTTTGAGTTCAGTCTCTAGAGGTTTCTGGTTTAGTCATCATGGTTCATGATTATAGATTGGCGAGTACAGAAAATCCTAAAAACTGTAAACATTTGTGAATTCTATGGATGGTGAAAACGACATCTCCCATCGTCCCACTCTCCTTCATAGTGTCATCAAGCTTCGTCTTTGTTATTGTTATGAAAATGTGATCGCTGGTGGCGAAAAAATGACATATTGTAGCTTTAAGAGCTGGAAAGACCGACATAACTGGCAACACTACAGAGACTGGATATGTTTACGCACTACTTTTGTTTAAATTTATTATGTTTTTAACTATGCTGTATAGCTGTTTTCCAGTGTGTTCATTGTCAAACTCTTATTTTGGCAAAAATATTATTTTTTATTTATTAAAAATGCCATTATTTTATATGAAAAAGTTAATAATTGTATTTTTATTGAGAAAATATTTTAGTTTGTCTTGTACATTTTTTTTATTAGATCAGATAGCATTTTAAGCTGTCATATGGTCATGTTATAATGTGCCCCTCACTTGTTACAGTGTAACCAACATGGGGTATGTTGTCACATTTCACTTCCATTCTTTCGGGGTATATCAAGAAAAAAGTATATACTGTATTAATAAAACAAAACCACATAATTCTACTAGACGTGGGAAATTGATGTGGGGAAAAATAAATACTCTGAACCTTAAGTAGATTTACACAAACTGAGAAAGTCAAAAAGCGTTAAGTTGTGCCCCCTACAGAAAGATAATATAATTTCACTCACCAAGCCTATCACTTGATGCAAATATCCATCCCTTTTTGGACGAATTATCTCCCATTAAAGGGTTAGTTCACCCAAAAATGAAAATGTCATTAATGACTCACCCTCATGTCGTTCCATGACCTCCGTTCATCTTCGGAACACAGTTTAAGATATTTTAGATTTAGTCCGAGAGCTTTCTGTCCTTCCATTGAAAATATATGTACGGTATACTGTCCATGTCCAGAAAGCTAATAAAGACATCATCAAAGTAGTCCATGTGACATCAGTGGGTTAGTTAGAATGTTTTGAAGCATCGAAAATACATTTTGGTCCATAAATAACAAAAACTACGACTTTATTCAGCATTGTATTCTCTTCCGGGTCTGTTGTCAATCCGCGTTCACGACTCCGCAGTGACGCTGCTGACGTGTTATCTGGTGTGCCCGAGATGCACGCTGTAAACAAAACAATCTTCGCAAACATGTCTAAGGATTTCAACACAGAGGAACAATGTAGAATAGCTTGAATACAGCGTGCGTCTCCCTCAGACTGTAAACGAAGCTCGGGCGCACCAGATAACACGTCAGCAGCGTCACTGCAGGGTTGTGAACCCGGATTGACAACAGACTGTAATGATAAACAGGTCGGAAGCAATTGCAAGTAAAAGTGTTTATTTCAGTAAAGAAA
The DNA here is from genome assembly GCA_022828995.1 of Vimba vimba. NCBI lineage: Eukaryota > Metazoa > Chordata > Actinopteri > Cypriniformes > Leuciscidae > Vimba > Vimba vimba. The sequence continues at coordinate 40,885,889 of CM040824.1, forward strand.
TACTCAGAAGTCAAACAGCATGAAAACATTCAGCGTCGTCGGGACTCCTCTCTCACTCGCTCTCACTCTCGGGCGATCAGGAACGCAGACAGCAGGAGAGGTGATGCAGGGACTGAGACGGGCAGTGAAGAGTGCAGATGACGGCTGGTGAGTGGTGAGATCGGCGGTGATGTGGTCCAGGATCCGGTGCAAACGAAACACGAGGTACAGGGAGACAAGCACGCGAACAGGAAGCATCAAACAACGATCTGACAAACATGAGATGAAAGACAGGGCATTAAATAAGGGTGATGATGACTAACAGCTCCTGATCAGCGACAACGCCCACATGAAACAAGGAACGTAACGAGACACACCTACCCGACACAAACACATGAGACTAGAATGAGACAGTGGATCTGACAACTGTGACAGTACCCCCCCCCCCCCCCAGTACGCCCTCCTGGCGTTCCCAGAGGATCCTACCTGTCGCTTGAAATCATCGATAAGGGAGTGATCCAGAATGTCTCGAGCAGGAACCCAACTCCTCTCCTCCGGACCGTAACCCTCCCAGTCCACCAAATACTGGAATCCGCGTCCCCTCCGTCTTGAGTCCAGAATACGACGTACCGAATATGTAAGTTCCCCATCTACGAGACGCGGCGGTGGGGGAACTGGGGTAGGCGGATTAATGCGAGAGTAAAATACAGGCTTTATCTTTGACACATGGAATGCGGGATGAATTCTCCTGTACGCCGGAGGAAGTTTGAGTCGGACTGTCACCGGACTAATAATTTTGGTGACAGGAAACGGGCCAATAAATTTGGGAGCTAACTTATTAGAAACGGAGCGGAGCGGAGCGGAATGTTCTTAGTAGAAAGCCACACTTTTTGACCCACGACGTATACGGGAGGCCTTGACCGGTGGCGATCGGCCTTGGCTTTGGTACGCAAACCCACCTGGACCAGAGTCTCATGGGCTCTGGTCCACGTGCGACGGCACCTCTGGACAAAGGCGTGAGTGGAGGGGACCGCGACTTCGGATTCCAAACTGGGAAAAATAGGTGGCTGGTACCCTAAGCTACACTTAAACGGAGAGAGGCCCGTGGCTGACACTGGTAACGAGTTATGAGCGTACTCAACCATAGAGAGTTGTTGGCTCCAGGATGAAGGATTCTTGGCTACCAAACATCACAACATTCTCTCCAGATCCTGGTTGGCTCGCTCAGACTGACCATTACTCTGGGGATGATAGCCCGAAGACAGACTGACCGTGGCTCCCAACAATCTACAAAACTCCTGCCAGAATTTGGACACAAACTGGGAACCCCTGTCAGAGACCACGTCCATCGGGAGGCCATGTAACCAAAAGACGTGGTCAATCACAGTAACCGCTGTCTCCTTGGCTGATGGTAATTTGGGCAAGGGAATGAAATGTGCCGCCTTCGAGAACCGGTCCACAACGGTTAAAACAACCGTCATGCCTCTGGAGGGCGGGAGGGCGGTGACAAAATCTAGCGCAATGTGGGACCAGGGTCTAGAAGGGACAGACAGTGGCCGAAGTAACCCATCAGGAGGTCGGTTAGACGTCTTACCCATGGCACAATCAGAACAAGCCAAAACAAAATCGTGAATGTCGCGAGCCATAACTGGCCACCAAAATTGTTGCTTAACTAAGTGACTAGTGCGACTTACTCCTGGATGACAGGCCACGTTGGAGCAGTGACCCCATCGAATGACGTCGGACCGTAACTCCTCCGGAACAAACAAACGACTCGGTGGGCAAGCAGGCGGAGGCGTTACCCCTTCCAAGGCCGTCTTGACCTTCGACTCGACCTCCCATACGAGTGTTGAGATAACAACTTTCTCGGGTAAAATGCACTCGGGAGTCACCGGGCGTTCGGATGGATCAAAAATACGAGATAAGGAGTACGAGAGAGTAAAGTCAAAACGTCCAAAAAAAAGTGCCCATCAAGCCTGCCTGGAGTTGAGTCTTTTAGCGGATCTAATATATTCAAGGTTCTTGTGATCGGTCCAAACGATAAAAGGTACCCCCGAACCTTCTAACCAATGACGCCACTCCTCCAACGCTAACTTGACAGCCAACAACTCTCTGTTACCAATGTCATAGTTACGTTCGGCAGGCGACAAGCGATGTGAAAAAAACGCGCAAGGGTGCATCTTGTCGTCTGAGGAAGCGCGTTGGGAAAAAACTGCTCCTACCCCCACCTCTGACGCGTCGACCTCCACCACGAATCAGGGGCGACAAGGATGGGAGCCGAAACAAAGCGGCTCTTGAGGTTGGTAAACACAGCCTCGGCTGTGTCCGACCACCTGAACGTTGTTCTGGGGGAGGTCAAGGCAGTCAGAGGTGCGGCTAGCTGGCTGAAATTACGAATGAAACGTCGATAGAAATTGGCGAACCCCAGAAACCGCTGTAGGGCCTTACGGGAATCTGGACTTGGCCAATCTATCACAGCCTTAACCTTGTCAGGATCCATGCGCACTCCCTCAGACAAGACGATGTATCCTAGAAAAGAGACAGACTGTGCATGAAAATCGCATTTCTCCGCCTTGACAAAAAGCCCATTCTCTAACAACCTCTGAAGCACTCGTCTGACGTGTTGAACGTGTTCCTGGAGAGACGAAGAAAAAATCAATATGTCATCCAGGTAGACATATATGAACTGGTCTACCATGTCTCTCAACACGTCATTGACGAGTGCCTGGAAAACCGCTGGGCTATTGGAAAGCCCGAAAGGCATAACCAAATATTCAAAGTGCCCCCTAGGGGTGTTAAAAGCGGTTTTCCATTCATCCCCCTTCCTGATACGGACCAAATGATAAGCATTACGTAAGTCCAGTTTTGTGAAAATGGATGCTCCCTGTAACCTCTCGAAAGATGAAGACATCAATGGCAAAGGATAAGTATTCTTTACCGTGATGTTGTTCAGCTCTCGGTAATCAATACAAGGTCGCAGAGAACCATCCTTCTTTCCAACAAAAAAGAACCCCGCCCCCGCAGGAGAAGATGAAGGCTGGATGAACCTGGCTGCCAGAGAATCAGAAATATATTTCTCCATGGCCTCTCTCTCGGGAACAGACAGAGAGTAAAGCTTGCCTTTAGACGGAGACTTACCTGGCACTAAGTCTATAGCACAGTCATAGGGACGATGCGGAGGGAGCGAAGCAGCTCGAGACTTACTGAACACTTCCTTCAGGTCCAGATACTCCGCGGGCACGTTTGACAGATCCGCTGGCTTCTCCTGTAACATAGAAACAGACACAGACGGACAGGCAGAAACAAGACAGGACTCGTGGCAGGGCTCGCTCCACATAGAAATGGAGTTGGAGCCCCAATCCACACGAGGGTTGTGTTTAACCAGCCAGGGGTGACCCAACACAACAGGTGCAACCGGGGAGTCCATGAGGAGGAAAGGGATGGTCTCAGTGTGGTTGCCGGAGGTGATAAGGGTTATGGGGTCAGTATAGGGATGCTCATTTCGATTAATTTTCCCGACCGACAACCGCCGCTCGTTAATCGATTATTAACCGTTAACTGATAAGATTATAATACTGAATTGACAGCCGATCTAACCAATCATAATCCGCCATTTTGTCCGACAAAGCAGTCAGGAGAGATAACTAGCAGATTAACGTGTGAGGATTTGAACTTGAAAAACGGAATGTACTGACGCCTTTCCGCGGTTTAAAACAACATTCCTTCTTATGTTCATTCATGTTTATTTGATGCTATAGAAGGAAGAGATGATCGGTTCACGAGCAGCTTTAACGGATGCTCTACAGCGTCTGTCAGAGACATTTAAGATCCACAAAACGGTATGTAGCCTATTGTATCGTTTGAATTTATTTTAAAAAATGACCAAATTTGAAAGGTGAGACTTTGTTTAATATGTTTAATATCAGAAGTAACCGAAAAGTAACCTGGTCTGTCCTGTCTGTCAGCATGTTGTCAGTCTCCTCTCTGCTCCGCGATGTATTTTTCACTGCGTGAGAACATGATGGTGTACGCGAGAGCAGCATAGCTTGTCGGACATAGCGACAGTAACTAAGGGTCTTTGCGAAGGGTCAATTGCATTAAATACAAATAAAATGGACACGTATCTGTGACCCTTTAAAAAAAGTTTTTATCAAAGGGTTTATTTTAACATGCAAAGTGCAAACAGCAGCATACAGAACAGATCAACAACAGAACCTGGATTCAGTTTAAATTTTCACGCACCTGCAGCATTTCTGACAGTGAGAGAAAAACAGAATAAAATAATACAAATAAAAAACAAAATAGGCCTACACTAAATATATTTTTTAAACTTAAATAATTAACAAATTAAGATGACAAAAAGAAAACGCTGAATCCGTTTGAACAAAGCTTTCGAAAAAACAGCAAGTTTTTTTTTCGTTTGACTAAGATTTTTCGTTAAATAAAAATAGAAGCCCTACCTTAACACCTTGTCTAATTTTTATTTTAAAAAAAGCAACATCAACATGATGTGGGGTCAGTCTGGAGCGCAGCCTGTTGACAGTTAGACCCGCGGCAAGAAACACCGTCTCCGATGGGACGGATGTCCCGGGAATACACAGGTAACGTCTCGTGTGTGGTTGCGCGTGTCGACGCGCTCCGTGAGTTAATAAAGTATTTTATTTTTAAACCATGCAGCAAACTAAAAAAAAAGAAGATAAAAAAAAACTTTTAAACCGTTTAACTGATAGTATTAATCGGTCAAAATTTTTACTTTCGGTTAACGGTTAAACGGTCAATATGAGCATCCCTAGGTCAGTAGAATGGGTAATGTTGGAGAGTTGTTGGCCATTCAGGGCATCGACAGAGATCTGGTGAGGAAGCGGTGATATGGGAAGGTGAAGTTGGTAAGCAAGATTAATGTCCATGAAGTTACCCTCTGCTCCGGAATCCACGAGTGCTCGACAGGTGTGCGTACTGTTGGCCCATCTCAGTCTAACCGGAAGGAGAGTGGATGGTGAGGACTTCCCGGCGGAGATCCCACCCGATAGTAGCCTCAACTTTACTATCGGGCTTGCTCTTTTACCAGGCATGCGTGTAGATAATGTCCCCGGCCACCACAGTAGAGACAGAGTCCCTGGGACCTCCGCCTCTCTCTCTCCTTCCGGGAAAGCCGAGCTCTACCCACCTGCATGGGCTCGTGATCGTCGACGTGACCGACCGTTTTCTCCTCCGGGATGCTGCGTTGAACCGCTCCTGCGGAATCGCGGGTGGCATGAAGATGGCGACCAAGCTGGTCTATGCGAGCATCCACCAGTCCATTGAGCGTGGAGGGAAGGTCCAGCATATATATCTCTCTTTTAACACGGTCGGCCAGCCCATGCAGGAACATATCCCACTGCGCCTCCTCGTTCCATTTGCACTCAGCCGCCAGCGTGCGAAATTCTATGGAGTAATCTGCGACCGATGAACTCCCCTGTTTAAGGTCGGCGAGTCTTCTGGCAGCCTCCTTACCAGCCACGGCTCGGTCGAAGACCCTCTTCATTTCGGCGCTGAGTGCTAGGAACGAGACGCAGCAGTGATCCTTGTTCTCCCACACCGCCGTCCCCCACAGTGCTGCACGGCCCTTTAGTAACGTGAGAACGAACGCCACTTTACTCTCCTCCGTGATGAACGTCCGGGGCTGCAACGAGAAATGCATAGAGCATCGGGTAAGGAAAGCTCTGCAAAAATATGGGCTCACCGGCGTAACTCTCTGGTACAGGAAGGCGGGGCTCCGCCAACGGCCCTCTCTCGGGTATAATGGGGGGAACGGACGGTGTGGGCGGCGCAGTGGGAACGCTTAGAAGTTGGACCTGCTAGGTGAGCTCGGACACCTGCATCACAAGCGCTTGGACAGCGCGTCCGGTGTTCGAGATGCTCTCCTGCTGCTGGTCCATTCGGGAGATGCTGTGATCGATAAATTCCTTGAGTGATGCTGCACCTGCTGCTTCCATAGTTAGGTCAGATCGTTCTGTAATGATAAACAGGTCGGAAGCAATTGCAAGTAAAAGTGTTTATTTCAGTAAAGAAATACTCAGAAGTCAAACAGCATGAAAACATTCAGCGTCGTCGGGACTCTTCTCTCACTCGCTCTCACTCTCGGGCGATCAGGAACGCAGACAGCAGGAGAGGTGACGCAGGGACTGAGACGGGCAGTGAAGAGTGCAGATGACGGCTGGTGAGTGGTGAGATCGGCGGTGATGTGGTCCAGGATCCGGTGCAAACGAAACACGAGGTACAGGGAGACAAGCACGCGAACAGGAAGCATCAAACAACGATCTAACAAACATGAGACGAAAGACAGGACATTAAATAAGTCTGATGATGACTGACAACGCCCACATGAAACAAGGAACGTAACGAGACACACCCACCCGACACAAACACATGAGACTAGAATGAGACAGTGGATCTGACAACCGTGACACAGACCCGGAAGAGAATACAATGCTGAATGAAGTCGTAGTTTTTGTTATTTTTGGACCAAAATGTATTTTCGATGCTTCAAAACATTCTAACTAACCCACTGATGTCACATGGACTCCTTTGATGTCTTTATTACCTTTCTGGACATGGACAGTATACCGTACATACATTTTCAATGGAAGGACAGAAAGCTCTCGGATTAAATCTAAAATATCTTAAACTGTGTTCCGAAGATGAACGGAGGTCTTATGGGTTTGGAACGACATGAGGGTGAGTCATTAATGACATAATTTTCATTTTTGGGTGAACTAACCCTTTAAGTATTAAGTTGGCTACCGGTACGTGTGTGACGTCAAAGAGTATAGAAGCCCAAGAGGCGAAACTCTGTTGTGTTATGGGTAACAGTCTGTAGATGGCGCTGCGGAGGCGCGGCCGCCATTATGGACTGAAAGCTGCTAAAATCGTTCAAATTTTTACCAGTGTAGAGGTTTTTCTGTTCGTTTTTAGAAATCTATACAAAACTTGAACTGGCTAGTAGCTGGCTAGTAGTACACTAGTTTCTGAAAGATGTTCAGAGTTCTTTTTTGTTCATGTGTGCATTTGCTAGATTACACATCTTTTTGACTAATGCTTCCATTCTATGTCAATGCTTAACTTTTCCTACTTTTTTATTTGGCAGACAGACCTCTTGTTGTGTGTGTGAGGAAGTTAAATATTTAGGTCATGTTATATCTAATGACTGGACAGATGACAAAGACCTATACTGTCAGCGCTGTAAAATTTATGCTCAAGCCAATATGCTCATAAGGAAGTTTTATATGTGTTCTGACTTTCTTTGTTTAGAACCTACATTACACCGCTATATACTGCTCAATTGTGGTCTAACTATAAGAAAAAGAGTATGCAGCGGCTAAAGGTAGCATACAATGATGCAATGAGGTTGCTGCTCCGTGTCCCTAGGCAGCATAGTGCCAGTCATTTGTTTGTGTCTAATAGAGTGCCAACCTGTGAGGCACTCTTAAGGCAATTGATGTTTGGTTTTATGTGTCGACTGGACAATTCAGTGAACCATATAATTGTAGCCCTAGTCAGTCCTCTGAAAAGCTGTTATAGATACACTTCGAGGCTTAGACGACACTGGTGTAATAGCCTGTATATTCTATAGGCCATTATGGATATATATTTTTTTTATGTATTCTGTATCTCCTTTTTTATGATTGTATGTTGTGCTATATGGACCTGTGTCTGCAATAAAGTTTATAATAATGCCTCTTCTCTCACAAAAAGCAAACAAATGCACACAAATGCTCATACAATAGGTGATGGTGTCTTATTAATTACTGAGATCTTATGGCACCACTTCCATTTTAGTACTGTTTATAGTTTATGTGTGCACTTGCTAGATTGCACATCTTTTTTGTACCTTTCCGCCTGTAATAGGACATTCACAGATTGTTGTTGTTCTTGCCATTGAAACGTTCACTGTGTGCACTTTCACTGAAGATGTTGAAAAAACAAGTTGTTAATATTTTTGTGATATTCTATGTAAAAGATTAACTGTCTTTAGAAATGTTCATTTATAATTTTATTTATTTATTTATTTTTCCAAATCATATATATGGTGATGTTAACTAATTTAAAAATCAACATTTGAATAAATATCTTATTACTGTGTGTGTGCCTATATATTATTTCATGAATTTCTGTTATTCATATAACAAGGAAAATGCATAATAGAACATAAATATTGATAGATTAAAGGTTTGCAGTAATTTTATAAATGTATCTTTGCAAACCATAAGTGGTAGGCTAATGAAGCCGATTCGGTGGGGGACGTACCCTTACGAAAAAGTACTATAGGAATCTTATAGTATTTTGGGACAAAATATTATAGTAATCTTATAGGAATACTATAGTAATTTGGGACATACTATAGAAGTACGATAGGACTACTATAGAAATACTATAGCAGCTTTAAAATATTATAGAGGTATTGCAGAACATCACAGAAGTATGTTATGTTCTGTAATACCTCTATAATACCCTAGAGCCACTATAGTATTTCTATAGTAGTCTTATAGTACTTCTATAGTAATATTTTGTCCCAAAATACTATTTTCCTAAGGGTAATTAGGCCATATTTAGATATGACGGCCAGAAAAAAATTAAGCCCAAGAGGCGAAACTCAATAGAACGCTCCATAGCAACAGTTGCCCCCATGACGTGACAGGTGTAGTGCCGAATTTCGACCCCCGCCAAATTATTACCCCCCTAGTATTGGTAGGTTTAGGATTAGTTGTGGGGGAGGGGTTAGGATTAGGGGTGGGGTTAGGATTAGGCAATCAGGTAGGCTACTGACTTCAACGAGGGGGGTAATAATTTGGCAGGGGGTCGAAATACGGCAAAAAACTGAAGGAAAACACCGAAAAATAATGGGAGTCAATGGCACTGAACTGATCCAACTTAACATAACAAAAACTTAACATAACTTAATTTTTTTCTGGCCGTCATATCTAAATATGGCCTACCGGTAATTACCCTTAGATTTGATGTCATTCACTGATCGGTCTGTGCAGCGCCAGTTCAAGTCAAACAAGCCTTAAATTATGACTTAATAAGATCCGAAAAAATCGCGTTGTAATCCAAACAAGCCGTTTGTTGTAGTTCTTGGAAAGGTGATTCTGTTAGATAAAATATTTAATTTATAACTTATTTAAAAATAACTTAATTTTTATGATCAAACAGCAACGTTGCAGACTAAAAGTTGAAAAAGTGAAAAAGCATAGGCCTAATAGAATCTCTTTAAGGCACTTACATTTAAATTTGCTGCATTAAACTGTCTGTTGTAATGCGAGAGATTATTGTTGCAATATAAAATATTCCCATTCCACTGTGTCTGGATTTCTTAATCGTGTGAGGTGTGTGTGTGTCGTTGTGTAAGCACCTGCATTTATTTACTTCCACTATTCCTGAGGAATACATTTTTTTTTACAAACAGGAAAAATGTCCATATCCACAATACAAAATGGTATATGGGTCATTGACGAATAAGGTTTTTAAAAGTGTAAACAAATAGAATGGAGATATAACTATATTTGAAACCACTTTTTTAGTTTACCTAGGTGTTAACAATAAGATTTTGTGGTTTGTACAATCAATTAACACTGTTTTTTTTACAAGATGGAAAAAATGTCACCAAAAAAGTCATTCGGTTTAACCACTGATTTGAAAGTTAAAAACTGATTTGACATTGATGTTGAGATAGTATATAGTGTGTACCACAGAAGAAATATTAAAACAAATTATCACTGATCTCATAAATGTAATCATTTATTGGACTACTCTAAACACTCCAACATATTCAAGTAAAACATTGCACAGGGAAAGGAGAAAAGGGGAAATGTAAAAAAAGAGCCTTATCTGCTTTATATTTGTATTATTGTAGTTCATTAGTTATTAAAAACAATATTATTCCATTTAAATATTTACTAGATCGGTTTTACCGAATGACCTTTTGACACTTTCAAATCTTTAAAATACCTTTATATGTAGTAAAATATAATTAAAACCTTTTGGATTCAGCAAAAGAGATCAAGTTGTACTACCTTGCGTTGAACTGTGAACTGTGCGTTCACACCGCCGCCGGCGAGAGCGTCAAAGTGGCCGGAAGTGGCGAGGGCGGTGCGGCGCATCTCGGACGGTGAGAGCGGCGAAGAGTTGAAGTCAGGTCAACTTTATGGTAATAAGCTATAACGCGGTTCGGCGGCAACCAATCAGAATGTAGAAGTCCTCCGCCTGAGACGATTCCAGAGAATGCAATCCTGTACACATTGGTCTACTTCGATCTACGTCAGAGCATCAGGGCGTCCCCGAATCTTTCTCCGGCGTCGTTGGCAGGGCGTCGAGAGCGAATTTTGCCGCTCTCGCCGGCGGTGGTGTGAACGTACAGTAAACCTCAAATAAATGCCACAATCAAGACCTCAAAGCAGATATGAGGGAGAAACACCCAGAAACTCCTCATATGTCCCACTCACAGTATAATAAGGGTCGTTCCTTACCATTAATGCTTGGATAACACACATACATCTCCTTCGATTAATAATGGCTAGTGCAGTGGCTGGGATATAGGCCTAGTACATAAACCTACCAACGTCCATTGCCATGATTTTACTTATCGCGAGAGGAAAAAATGAAGTTTTAATCGCATTACATTGGTTAATGGAAACGGCGTCATTCCGCAATAGTTTTTTGTCGACATTTAGAAAAAATGTCGCAAAAGTTTTGTGCAAATCTGGGGCCCGTTCTTCATACGTTGCTTATTACATCCGAGATCAAATGACACATCCAAGATGATATCATCGTGCTAATCATGATCTGGCTAACTCGGTTCTTCGAACACACTTGCCGGATATGATCAGTATCGCTGGATTGAGTTATCTGAGATAATTGCGCGTTCATGCGCTGGTTAAAAGGGGATATGTATCGATAGTAGAAACATTGATCAGCAACGCTGCTATTGGCTGCTCAGCGTGGCCAAAGAGCGCGCACAGTTGTTCTCCTCAGCAGAGCAAGAACTAATAGTCGAAGTTTATTTGGAATTTTAATGTTTAATCAAAATGCCAGCGAACACCTCAAAGTCTGCAAAAGCCAGGAGAGTGGGCTGGCAAAAAGTAGCAGACAATTTAAATCCATTAGAAGTGGCCATGTTAGATGTTTTTATCACTTAATAGCCTATATTATTGTATTTTAATAATTGTATAATTACTTTGTGCATTGTAATGTCAGTCACCACACTAGAACATGGGAACAAATAAAAGTGAAGTACAAAAATATTCTACATAATGGTAATTTTAAGTTATATTATAGTCTCTTTTATAAAAGGCACTGTTAAATAAATGGTTGTCTGTTTATAAAAGCAACCAAGAAAAAGGCTGAGAAAAAAATAGAAAAGGTCTTAGTAGCCTACACTGTAAAATAATTTTTGCTGCTTTAAATTAAGGCCGTATAGTCATTTCAACTGTTAAATCTTGAGTTATGATGAATTGCTTTGACTTGTGAAAGTGAAAACTGATAAACTTATGTTAATGTAAAAATATTTTGCCATGAGTTATTGATCACATATTTCAGTGTAGTTCATTGTAATGACATTGTGTTTTCCTCTTTTGTGCACTTTTACAAAATACACCAACACTTGTGTCTGCATGTTCCCAAGAAAGTGGTGGCTGAAATATGTGCAGTAAGTGGACATTTTCTAACTTTCTAAAGGAAAGAAAGTATAAGACTTTGTAATGTCCATTTGTTTCCACTGCACTGGACAGTGAATAAACCCTCTCAGATAACTGTCATATGGAGGAACTAGCCTACCTGCAAGTGCATAAATAACTTTACTTAATTTATACTTGTATGCTTTATGGCTGCAATATAAGTTGCAGGATTCCACATCTACAGAAAGGCCTACAGAAGAGTCTGCACAGACAGAGAGACATAGGCCTACAGGTGGGCAGTGTATAGACAACTTTTCCTTTTTATTTGTTGCATGAGGCATGTGTCTAATATCTCTTGTTGCAGGCACTTGACCACTGGCTTTTCTTTACAAAAAACAATTGAAATAAAACTCAAGGAACTAAGCATAATTGTGGAACTTTCCTTACCACTTTCAAATAATGTGCATATATGTGAATCTCTGAAAATTCTTAAGTCATGCACAGATCCTGGCCATTTTGCTTTCACATTTGTGATATGGAAGATTTTAGTCAACTGCCTTTTTTATTTTATATAATAATACTAATCTGGAATATTAAGAATCACAATAGTAACTGGGCTGCACATTTACAATGTGAACCCCCTTTCTGTTCACATAATCCCCTTCATTGAGGCCTTGATGGCAGTCTATGGTAGCCTATAGTCTACCAATCACGTTAGTGAAGCCTGAGTGACATATCTGTAATCGGCATGGTCATGATTGCATGATCTTCATAAAAAATTATCAAAAAAAAAAAAAAAAAAAGTGGGTCTTAAGTGGCTTGGAAATGCCACAAAAAAAAACTAAAACTGTTTTTTAAACCTAAAAGTGCCAGGTAAACTCCGAATGACACGACAGACAACACTTTCCATCAAGTTCTCCGCATCTTCAATAGTGTAAAGGAAAGAGCCACTCGCAAATAATCTTAGGGCAATGCAAACAGTTTGTGCTGTAGTTAAAGCCCGACTCCGACAAGTCGAAAATAAATGTGCGTTTCCAACAAAATAATAATGTAAACGACAATCTCACGAGTCACAAGAAAAAAATATATATCTCAGAAAGTGCACTATCGCGATTTCCCGTATCAGCTCCGCTTATGAGCTGCAGTCTAATCCTGTTAACATGAAATAAGCTGCTCCCGAGCAGGTTTAAGATTGCGCACCTGTTGCTATGACAGCAAGTCCAGGATGAGCGTCGAAGAACCAAACAATCCAAGATCATGCCAAATCGCCAACAATCAAATCCAGCTAACTGAGTTAGCGACGTACGAAGAACGGACCCCAGGTCCCGCTTCGGATGCCACGATGCCATCAAGCGGTATCTCTGGTCGTAATCAGTCCTTCACTGACCAATCAGCGTTCATTAGCAAAATGCTAGCGTTTTATGGGCAACATCAACTTAACCTGTAAGAAATCGAAAGGACATAAGTACTCGTTCATTCAACTTTCGACCAATAACCCATGTTGAACTTGCAAAACCTACAATCAAATCTGAGATTTCTCAACGGTAATCGGGTGAGAGAGACAAATTTAGCCGTCTAGCCCCATAGACTCCCATTCAGTCTGCACTGAAGACCCATTCAGACCCATTCAGTCTGCAGTCTCCCCAGTGGCGCTCTGGTGGAACTACAACCAAAATTCGGTACAATAGGACTTAATAGGGAGTGGGCAGGCTCTCCGTAGACGGGCTCTGGTGTAGGCTATTAATTACCGCGGCGCCACCCTCCAGTGGGCATCATTAGCTATAGCCTACTATTCCTTTTTTTAAAAAGGCTACAACATATATTCTAGCTTCTTTAATTTAATTCTGTATTTTTCAGATACGGTATAAGAAATGTAATAAGTATCTTCATATGATTTAATTAGTAGGATCGTTGTAAGCTCTAAATTCAACTTAATTTTCTTGAGATTTTAAATAAACATTTATTTCATGACTAAAAGTAGGACATATCAATATAACATGCTCTACAGTTTCCTTTAGATTTAAATTTTCACACTTGTTTTCACAAAAGTCTTTATATTATTGTTTCTTTGTTTTTTATTTCTCCCTGTTATTCTGCCTTAATCTACGATTCTTTGAATGTTATAAAACCATCTTCCTGTTCTTTCTTCCTGCCACTGTTTTTTGCAATCTATCCCTCACATGTTTTTTAATTAAACATTTCATTTCAGTCTTACCATATTTTACCTTAATGTCTATGTCAGCTTTATTTGTTGCTTCCTTTGCACACTCATCTGCGATCTCACCTTTCACTCCTACATGAGCTGCAGATGTGGCAAAACGTAGGCTATTGTACAATGCATTTCCATATGAAGTGAGTGTGGAGTAGGCTAGCTTACTAAATTCTGCAGTTTAGTCCTATTCGGACACGAGAAATACGATCTTGTTACCAAACCGCTCTTACTTCCCGTTATTTATCCCTCCTCCTTATCCTACATTTATATATTGCCCATGGATTTCAAATGTGCATTATATCGATCGTGTTTGTGTGCATTAGCTGTACCCAGGCCTGTGTGTGCACATATCTACTCACCCTTTAATCCCATGACCGCCAGTTCTCTTCTAGCTTTCATCGGAGCCACAATCCAGTTTACTCTCTTCTTCCCAATATTTACTTCACTGCTGCAAATCATTTTTCTTTTATTCATACTCCCATATATCCGACTAATTACAGTGTTGGGGAAGTTACTTTTAAAAAGTAGTGTTTGCTCGTTACTCGTTACTTTTTAAAAAAGTAATCCGTTACTTTACTTAGTTACCCCCTTTGGAAAGTAACTTTTTACGTTACTCGTTACTTTCACGTTACTTTTATGTTGCTTGACTTTGGGCAGAACCCAATATCTGTTCCTAAATGTGTAGACTTAAAGTTATACTATGGAGGACATAACAGGTATTTCTTTTGAGCTCTTTATTATAAAAAATAGTATCAATTTCAAAAGAAAAAAAGTCCTTCTCATTGGTGCTGCTGTTTGCGGCAACTTCTCTGTTTTTATTCTCAGCCGGCTCTGCATCATGGGGTAGAGTGCGACACTCCGCGATGAGCAGCGCACACGCCGCTTCTCTCCACTCCGCTCCCCCTATCCACCGAACTTTAAATTTCGACAACGTCAAGGCAGCCAATAAAGCTTCCCTGCTCTCCAACACCGGTGCGAATCGCGTCTTAATAGCCTACGACAAAATGATATAGAAGACATAAGCTTAGTTTTCAGACATACGACTATTAAGGGAGTAGGAGAAAAAAAGAGATTTTGAGAGAAAAAATATATTTTGTTTAAAAGTACACATTTCAAGCTTTCTATATATTTCTCAGGTCTGTGAGGCAAGTAGCTTATCTGAGTTTCGGTTCATTTACAGTAGCCTATGAGACGTGCTCCAGTTCACGCGCTGGTGCCTCCATGATTAGGCCTATATTGCATGCTATATCACTTATTTATTAAATTCAGGCAATTGGTTGATAAAACATTGATTAAAATTAAGATACAATTAATACAAAACGAAATTCACTTTAAAGAAAGGCTTTCTACAAAAACAAACTTAATAAAGTGGTCAAAATCATGTCTGCCCACTCCATTTGTCTCCCAATATATTGCTCAAAATTATGATCTTACTCATGCTTTTCACTTTTCATATAATCAACATAGATTAAATATTGTTTTTTTTTATTATTTAAACATAAATATGAAACTAAATTGTTTTCTTTAATTTACTTCTTATTTATTAAATTCAGGCAATTGGTTGATAAAACATTGATTAAAATTAAGATACAATTAATACAAAAAGGAAATTCACTTTAAAGAAAGTTTTTCTACAAAAACAAACTTAATAAAGTGGTCAAAATCATGTCTGCCTACTCCATTTGTCTCCCGATATATTGCACATTTTTTTAATTTTTATTTTATTTAAACATAAATATGAAACTAAATTGTTTTCTTTAATGACTAGGATACAACACGTAGGCCTGTAGCTACTAACTTTCAGACAGGCTTTTACGAATTGGCTTACCTGTACAATTACACCCGGTAGGTCTGCTGTCATCCTTGACAGTCCATTTTGGAGTGTGAGCGTCCTTGACATCAGGGTCGGTTGGTAGAAGACTACCATAGTAACAGTTCTCTTCAGTTCTCAACAGTTCTCTTCTCTCAAGCGCGCAGCTGAGGCAGTGTCGCTGTCAAATCTATCCATGGGAAAAGTAACGTTGCGCCGAATTGAAAAAGGAACTACGTTTCGTTACCAAATTTTCAGTAGTAGCGCGAAAAAGTAGTTACATTACTGTTACTTTGTAACGCGTTACACACAACACTGTTTATCTAGTACTTTTTAGATACTGCGTCAAAATCGACCTGGTACCAATTTCTGGATTTAATGTTGCAAAATCCTCAATTCTGGTCTTTGCTTTTCTTTTCCTTTCGCCTTCAACATAAACTGCTTCCTTTCCTCTGTATAATTTCCAATAATGCTCTACCGATTCACGCATTTTGTCCTGTTCGGTGTGTTATCTTTCTGTTTGTCCTTTCCTGCAAATATATCCAGACTCAGAGAGCGACAAACTCCACCCAGGGTTGCACTCAACGCTCATAATCGGAGTGTTTGATTCCTATTGGTCGTTTCTCAAATGTAAGAAAAACTCGACCCCTGACTAAGGGGTCTTAGTTTTTTCCTCTAAGACAAGATGATGAGACACCCACGTCATTAAACGATAACTGTGACTATGTCAACACATGCAATATCGTTGAATAAAAATATGTAGGCTACTAATTGCATTTGTATGTGCATTTGTGTTTTTTAACAATGTGCATGTTTGTGTTGTTTTGTAAGGAACACACAAAAATGGTGCAACAAAAAATCACATAGGCCTAATTTATTGTATTTTATAACTTTTTTTTATTTTATAACAAAACATCTGAATGATACAGTTGGTGTAGGAATTATTACTGAGCACCAGATGGCGAAGTAGAGCACTGTGACAAAAGCTTCAAACCACCAACGCAAAGAAGTTTGTGGTAAAAGCCTTGTTTAGAGACAGGAACAGTTGAACTGCTCGGCTTTGAAGCGAAAAGCTGAAGATGAGATGCTCCTGTTGCTCATCATATGCAATTATTGCATGCCAATGTGCATTGGCTCGTTTTATTACACTCGAAATAGATTGGCCTCTTTAGGGAGATTCCTATTCGTCGGTTTTCCTTAATGATCCAATGTGTCACAATTTAGCTGTAAATACTGTTCTTAAGGGAGCATCTTCATTCAACGTCTTCACCTATATTCACTTATTTTAAGTTTTACTAATGTTTTTATTCTACTAGATTATATGTGTGTGTAGAGGGCCGGATTAACCATTAGGGCAACTGGTCACTTGCCCAGCAGGGGCACATGACATCAAGGGGCCCTGACAGGGGCGGAGCTCAGTCAGATCCAAGTACATAAATTTTTTTTTGATAATACAATTTTCCAACGTTAAACAATTCTTCAATAATTAGCCTATATTGTAAATGTGATTTTTTTTTTTTTTTCATGCATTAAAACTCTATCCTAATAATATTAATAAGAACATGCTACTTCGTCTTCGTATTGTTATTTTAGGTTCGATATTATCCGGACATCCAGCCCTGTGTCTCTTATAACCCCATTTTTGTGGTTTTACTTGCATCATCATTATGCAGTAAGTCAGGAAATCATTATTCTGCATTGCATGACAATGGTGTGAAAGTGTGATGGAACTTAAGATCTGACATTGGCTTTAAACAGTGTTTGAACAGGTTTAGCTTTGGTAATGATGACTCGTTAAAACATAATTTCTGTATACTGCTGTTTATTTGATCATAACTCTCAACAACACATTTATCATTGAAGACATCGGTTGACATCTTTATTAAATCAAGGTTTATGTGACAGAAGAGATTTACATTTATATATTATCTTGAAAACAGCTTATATATGTATATTAATGCTCCCCTACATAAATATATGAAATCTAAAGGTATAGTCAGACACAATGTTCATTTTTATCACAAGTCCTGCTGGTCTAATGATATTAAAGCTTTTGTTTGCTTGTATTAGATAGAAGCCATTACAAGGACATTGGCTCATTATTGTCAAGCACAAATGAACCACACAAACCTGAATAATCACCACAACCATTAATGATTGCATAAAGGGATAGTTCACCCCAAAATGCAAATTCTGTCATCATTTACTCACCCTCAAGTTGTTCCAAACCTGTATATTGTAGTAAATTATGAAATTTAATGATCCCTTTAAGTTTCAATTTACTGAAAACTGGTAACATTAGCCACAATATCTCATTTTCTCTGAAGTGAAAGTAAGATCTGGCCAGCTGGAAAAGCATCTGAACCACAGTTATCTATTTTAATACATGTTACCCTACAGCAATGCTGATTTTACTGGTAAGGATATGTTGATACATTGTAAAATAAAGCACAGAAATCTGTCATTTAGGTGATTTTTGATGAATCAGAGCTCCATGTTTCGCTGCGGCCCATCCTTTCTGCCAGCCATGATAGTGAACGATTCCTCCTGCGATGACTGTGACCAGAAAAAACACAAACACAGCCAGTCCAACACCGCCGAACATCAACACACTCTCCGTCACCGTCACCTCGTCTACAGAGACAGAAAAGCGTTTTGCAGAATGAAGACACAGCAATTTCTGGCACTTAATTCCGATTTTCCATTGTAATCAAAATTATTCAACCCCCATTGCAAATCAGGGTTATTGGCAACATTTACACACTTTCATTTGTTTGCAATGAACAAATCAAACAAAAGTAATTGAAATAGCTCAAAACAACATTTGGTTTAAGTGGTTTCCACAAATTCAAAGGAAAATGCCACTTTTAATGACTTCTGCAGCCTCAAAAGTATTTACTAATCAAGGGCTTCATTAGTTGCATCAGGTATGCTTGAGCTAGAACACATGCAATATCTGAACTGGCGAGGTTTGTTGAGTGTCACGTTTGATTGCATGTTAGAAATATGGCAAAAGAATGGTCCAAAAAGTTGAGAGAAGATATAATCTGCCTTCACAAACAAGGAACAGGATAAAATAAGATAGCAAATGCACTAAATGTTCCTTGAGACACAGTTGGAAGCATAGTTTTCAAGTTCAGAGTTAAAGGAACAGTGTTTACACCTGAATGGGGCAGAAAAAGGAAGCTATCAACGATTTCTGAGAAGGCAGGTTCAGAACAACCCTTGAGTGACTGCAAAAGACCTGCAGCAAGACTTGATGGAAACAGGAACTGAGGTTTCAGTACTAAACGCATGCTAGAACTCCGAGACTACACCACTACTGACCCATAAGCACAATAAAAGTGCTCAAAATCATATAAATAAACCACAGAAGTTTTGGGATTCTGTTCTGTGGAGCGATTGAAACAAATCTGGAACTTTAAGGCCCTATGGATCAGTAGTATGTCTGGAGGAAGAAGAAGGAGAATATGCTGAAATGAACACTGTCTACAGTTAAACATGATGGGGCTCGTGATGCTCTGCGGCTGATTTACGTTCTCTATCACTGGAAACCTGCTGTGTGTGGAAGGCAAGATGGATTCATTGAAGTATCAGGAAATCCTAGGAGAAAACATCATGCCGTCAGTGAGGAAGCTGAAGCTTGGACCTTCAGCAGGACAATGATCGCAAGCGCTCCTCAAATTCCACCAAGGCTTGGTTTCAGAAGAGGTCATGGAAGATACAGTGGCATCACAGTCTTCTTACTTGAACCCCATAGAAAATCTCTGGTGGGATTTAAAGAAGGCGCAAATCCATGAATATCATTGAACTGCAGGCCTTTGCTCACGAGGAACGAGCTCAGATTCCTCAGAAACGCTATACCAGGAGCTGCTGTCTGGTTATACATCTCGTTTGAAGCACGTCAGAACAGCGAAAGGCTGAACTAAGTACTAAAGATCCATGAAGGGGTTGAATAATTTTGATTTCAAGTGTACATGCTTTGGCAAATCATTACTTTTTTTTTTGAGTTGTGAGAAAATCAAGAATAACATCCGCTCTTACCGATCTCCACATCTTCTGGCGGCTCTGTGACAGAATTATCTTTGTCCTCTCTGTCTGTCAGCTTGTCTGAAAATGATTTAATGTATTGATCACTGTATCTTTGCTGTCATAATCATTTGTTAACAAACAAGTATTCATTACTTCAATGAGCTCTATCTACATTATTACATTGTTTAATTATTTTTAGCCAACTGTGATTTTGTATATATGTACATTTCTGAAAAACATAACTTAGACAGTTTCCTCTGATAGACAGATCACTCTAAATTGTAATATGGACTCGTGCATTTTCTGTAAAGCTGCTTTGAAACTATGTGCATTGTGAAAAGTGCTATACAAATAAATGTGAATTAAAAACAAAGAGAAGTTAATCAAAAAATAAATATTATTATAGTTTCAATATTACTATAACAGCAGCTCTTTCCTCAACAAGAATCATTCAAACACTGCACTTACACACTCAACTCTAATACTTTGTGAACGAGGTTTGATCAGATCACTAGCAGCACTGGTACTTAATTAAATTAGCAGTAGACAAATATCTCAACACTGAAAATATTATGAAGATTTGAGTGAGACTGAAACATCACAGCACTAACCCTCAATCTCCAGTCTGATGGGTTTCTGGAAGCGCATCTCTGAAGACAACACAGATTTTGTTCCACAGAAATAAAGTCCTGAATCTGACTCTGTTACTCCAGTAATAACTAGCGTGACTGCAGTGATCTCTATATCTGCATCAACTTTCAGACGACTTCTGTTGAGATTGTACGTAACTAGAAGTTTTCTTCCGGCTGTATTGCTTGCTTTTGCAGATATTAGTTGGGTTAGTTGTTGAGAATACTGATGAAACCAGGCGATCTCATATCTGTGGCTCATGTTGCAGTTCAGACTGATTCTGTCCTTCAGCTCGACTCTGAACAGAGTCACTTCATCTTCTGGAACATCTGGAGGAAAATGATAAACCAATTCTCTGAAATAGTTTTGATACAAATAACTGTTGTATGTGAGGTTAAAATTAAAGTTAAGTCCAAGTTTAAAGAATGTTCTTACCACTGGTAATTATTAGCATATTCCAGGAAGAAAAAACACAGAACAAAATTATTTTCTCCATTTTGTATGTTGACCTGTGTCGATCAAACTTCTGGTTTCATAACAATGCAGAGACTTAAACCACAAAGTGTTTCCACTTCCTTTCATAAATGAGTGCTGTGTTCTCTTACAGATGTTTTTATCACGTATGCTTCAAACCTTTATGTGCAATACCATAATGAAAATACATATTTAATATTTAATGTAGTCAAATATGAGAAACTATTTATCAGCTTCATCAAATCTAAATGATAAATGAGGCTCAACTCAAAGCTTCTTTCATATTTGGCAAATTTAATAAACCCTGAATTTGAAATCAAAATTTAAACATACAAAACAAACATTTGTCACATCAATAGGGTTTTCATCACAGATTAAGTTATTATTACAGTACAATGACCTGATGCATAGTTCAGGTACAAAAACATCTTAACTTACACAAGTACCGTAAGTTAAATTTGTGCAGTAAATGAATTAATTGAATATATACATCATTTTTTTTGGAATAGAGCTACAGCAGTGCAAAAAGTGATAGTGCAACATGAGCATGTAGATATAAAATACATAAAAATAGCTTTAGAAAAAAAGAAAAACATACAGGTGCGTTCACACTTGGTCCGAAACAGTTTGATCCCCTCCGCTGGATTGTGTTTAGTGTATTCACATTTTTTGGGTCAGAAGTGTGATATATTTGCACGAACACATAGACAGACGCTTCTCCTGCTGCTAATGTTAATGCTGGCAAAATCTATAGCATTGCTTGCCTCGCTTTTGTACTTGGGATTTGAACGTTTGATTTGTTTCTAAGGCTCAACACAGAATGACACTTGCATCTCGAGCTGCCGTGAAGGAGCTGCCACAATGACATTAATTAAAAACATTGGAGAAATGAAACTATTTATTTAAAGTTGTTGATATATAATATATAGGGGTGTAACAATATATCATGTCACAATATATCGCAATACAAAAATGCAACAATATATATCGTGGATAGTGACAATATGTATAGTGGATAGTGACAATATGTATAGTGTATAGTTCACCCAAAATAAAAATTACTGTTTTCAGAATTTTAGTGTCAGTACTACATTAAACTACTATATAATGTTGAATATAATGTATGTAATGGGGGAATATTTGTGTGTCCTGATAATGCCAAATGTCTGATGTTACCAGTAAAAAGGCCTACATTATTTTAAATACATCTAGTCAGTGAAAGAGTTCAAGCATATTCATCTAAAATAATTCTGTATTTTCAGCTTCAGAATCATGAATATTGTTAGTGTCTCTATTGTCCTGTGCTTTGGGTTTCAGCACAAGTCCAAGCCTGTTCATTTACACATACAATGTAATACCAAATTTAGCATTTTAATCAATCGTAAAAAAATATTTTTTTATCATGTTTTGGAGTATCGCAATAATATCGTATTGTGAGTTCAATATCGTGATATGTATCACATTGTGAAATGAGGATATTGTTACACCCCTAATAATATATATAATATTTATAGATATATCCAGTTTTGAACGTGTTCAGAATATCAGCAGGAAATCATACCGTAGTTGATATGATCCATATGTGGGCCATGTTTTTCATTTTTAAGCGGACTGGTGTTCGGTTCATCAAAACGAGCTGGACTCAAATGAACCAGTGTGTGCACTGAAAGTGCTAGTGTGCAAGAGCTTAGATCTCACTAAGAAGAACACTACTCCAGTTAATACTCTTCAGAAAAGTCAGTAGTGAGTTCTGTAGTGAATCTTGTGCTGGTCTGAGATCTGAAATGATATGGCAAAAAGAGGCACTATTTCTTCGGCAGGAATTTAAAAAACAAAAAAGCAGAAAATCATCAGGATCAGGAGTTTGTTGGAGAAGTTCCTATCAGCACCACCTGGGACTGAAATAAACAGGCAGAAAATAAACAACTTTGCATGAATTCCTGCATATATGTTGGGGGAATTTTTTTTTAATAAATACAATTGTGTTTATCTCAAGAATTGAGCCTTCCTTCAGTTTACTTACCCCAAATCCTCTCTTTTGGGGGTTTCTCTGTGTCACACACTGCGGAAAATTTAATATAGGGTGAGCTACACAACTATTCATTCAGAATGATAATAGAAATACATTTTTAAAATAACTTTAAAGGAATAGTTCTTAAAAGTTCATATATATGACCTTACTAGGCTTTGAATTATTATTTTCGTAGAGTTGCTCAGGTACTGTATTATTTCCATCAACATAGATTCTTAATGCGAACTGTGTGCCCTGTAAACATTTCGGCATGACCACAGAACAGTGTCCGTCTTCTTTCAATAAACTGGAGACCTCATATATATCATCTTCAACTTTCTTTGATTGATGTTCTACATAAACACGAATGCTCTTGAGTTGCTTCAGGTGCTCCAGTGCTCCATCACAAGACAGAGAACACTGGCAATCGCTGGATCTCTTCTGCAGAGGAGCAGCACCTGAGGATAGAAACAATAATATACTAATACATGTTTTCTTTAAAAAAATTCAAAAAAATCCTGACATTAAAAACATTGCAGGTTTAACGAGGCGCCACTCACATTGGAATCCATCAGCAAGCTCGTGGTCGAAAAGCAGGCAGGAGATCAGGACAGGGGGAGAACAATCACAGAGAAGTAACAAAGCAGATAGTCCAAAAGGCGAGAGAATCATAAAAAGGGAACAGACAGGTCACAGGTCACAGGTCACAGGTCACAGGTCACAGGTCACAGGTCACAACAGGTAGGCCATACCAACATAACCACTCAGAAATGAAAACCATAGTAATACAAGACTTTGCAAGGAAGGGAGGTGGAGAGACAGTTTATATAGGTCCAAGAATGAGCTACAGCTGAGCAACGTAATCAGTGCCAGTTACGGGGCTGATGGGAAATGTAGTGTGTGAGTAAAAAGTCAATATTCGGGTGAGAGAGATGGTCAAAGGAGGGAATCAGAGTTAGTCTCTGTGACAGAAGGAATATAGTTCAAGTTAGTACTCACTTCCAAATGTAAAAATCTTCAGCACCAAGAACACCATTATTGGCACTAAAATTAGTCCACCTGATGTGAAATACAAAATGATGGATTATCTGGTAGTTCATTTCTACTTGTCATGTAAAATCTATTATGATTTTTGATATTCCTTTCCTTTAGTGTTATAGCCCATACACAAAAGAAATGTATTTGAAATATATTTTCAGGATATATTTTGGAATATATGCAAATATTTTAAATTGGCCCAATAAATATATTTCATACTGATATTTCATATATTTTTGTTATATTTCAGAATATATTTCAATGTATTTTTTTCCTGTATGGGTCCCCAAAAGTGTCAAAAATATATGTGGCATATATTCCAAATACATTGAAATATATTCTGAAATATAACAAAATTATATGAAATATAAGTGTGAAATATATTTATTGGGCCAATTTAAAATATTTGCATATATTCCAAAATATATTCTGAAAATATATTTATTTTGTGTATGGGAGCTGTTATAGTTATAAGCACAAAATCCATGCTATTTTATATATAATTGCCATATACTGTAGTAAAATTCTGATATAATATACATTTGTATAATGAACCAAGCATAATTGCAACTGAGCTTCACTGTCAGCGGTCAGTCAGCATTTTCATTTATGGAAAACAACAGAACAAATTTTTTTTTTCATGAAAAAAACTAAAAACTATTATTTATAATGTAACTTAATTCATAATAAACTGTAATAATTATTGCAATGTTTTCAAATCAAATTATATAGTTTTAAATTATAATTTGAAGCAGAAACATACATTATACTGTAGCCATTTCAGAATATTATGAATATTAGAACTGTAAGTCCTGCATCAATTCGGTCTTCCACATATTTTGTAGCTTATTAGCAAATTAGCAAATTAATTTAAAATATAATCGGTGGATACCACAATGCTGGCATCTTATCTCTACGTTTGACAGCGCATTTTGAAAATCAGAGGCTGTTCTTTCAGAAAATCGTGCAGCAACTGCGATTAGCATGCTAACTGAGATTTAGCATGTGCGGATTTTGTCGATCTACAAAAGTAATTTCCACAAAAAGCTTATTGCAATCTTATTAAAGCATTAAGAGGTAACTCCAAGGCCAACAGTTTACCTTTATTATATTCCTTATTCACCATTTATATTTTGTAATTTCAAACATCAACAAAAAAATCTGGCTGATTATAAACTTCCTTCTGCATCGATTTTTTTTTGTTATTGAAATAAATTAAATTGCAATTAAACCCATCAAATGAGGGTTACTCAAATCCTCATTGATTCATTGAATTAAAAACCTTAATAGACTTTAATTGATCAATAGATTTAATAGATCAATAGATTTTAGAAATGCTAAAATAATGCTGACTCACTGACCATTTGTTGGTTGCATTATTTGTCTTTGTAATTTTTATTGGTTTGCAAGTTACATTTTGTTGCTACAAGGAAGAAACTTATTCCACATAGGATCCGAATACACAAACTGAGTGTGGGCTATTTAAATAAAGACTTACATATTAAATTATTTCTGTGAAGTGCCATGCCGATACTACAGCTGTGAATGACAAACTCTTCCTGCTTTACTTCTTCTTATATACAGTTGTCAACAACCTTTGTTGCATTGCTGCCACCTTCTCGACTGGAGTGTGAACTGAAAGGATCAGGAAATAGGTGAAAAAAAAGAAAAAAAATGGCCAATAATATTATGTTCCCTTATATATTATATTATGTCATATCCCAATATTATGTACAATATACAGTATATATAATGTTCATTATAAAGCACTGTGCATGCATAAAGCACTTCAACTTGTCTATCTAAACTTATTTCTTTGAAATGTTTTAATACTAATCTATAATTTTGACTGTCCAGATTCTCCAGTATCAGTTTTTAGTTAACTAAAGGTAGGCCATAGTTACACAGCTCTTCAGTTTTTTTCTAATTCATTTTTATGATGTTTTATAGTGTAAAAGACCTTCTCAGCACAATCAAAACATATACTTCTTCCTGTTGCAGAGTTTCCTATAGTCAGTAAAGTATCATTTAAGCCACAATGTCTTACATGATGACAAGTAATAAAAGTATTGTCATTCACATTTTTTAACAGCTTTCAATACTGTTTTTGCATCAAGCAAATGTAATTTGTCTAATTTCATGTCATGACCTCTTTACGGTGTGGTTCACTTATAACTTGCATTGTGAATGCAAAACTCACTAGTTTCATTTATTTCACATTGTCAAATCTAAAAATATGATGGGTTATATTTGCTGGTAATTTTAGGGTCAGCTAATGACCCTTTTAGCTTGTGTTTGTTCACCTTATGGATTTTTAAAGGAACTGTATGTAAGATTGTGGCCAAAACTGGTACTGCAATCACTTTCAAATTACTGTAGAGCAGTGTATCCCCTCCCCCTTCCCCTGACTCGAGGTTGCCAGATAGGCTGCAGGATCCAGCAGGAACGTAGGCTGACACGTTTGTAGCTGCAGCTGTGGTAACGAGCAGAGCTGGCAACCCGGATGCTGAAACACAACTGACTTTGTGATTGGTAGATAGGTGGAGGGTGGCGCTTCAGGCCAAAACACAACATGAAAACATCAACATCAGTTGAGGGCTGCAACTATCACTTTTAAATGACAATATCCTGGCCATACTACTGTTGTCAGTGATATAAGTATTTGAAATGAACATGATTTCTTAATGTCTAGTGACATACAGTATCAGGGCCATTTTATGATTAATTGAAATACATTTCTTACATACAGCTCCTTTAAAAAGTGCAGTGATTTATATTTCTCTTGAAACGTTTAAATAAGATCATATTATATCATAACAGTTCGTAAAAGAATACAAAATAAACATTAAATAAATCATAATGAAAAATGTCATCCATGGCACAGTTTTAACATGAACTAAAATATTGCTTAAAATATTTGATGCCTTCATGCATACTCTTTTATCAAAACTTGTATGTGGGTAAGTTTAATAAAAAACGCAATATTTTAAAGTGCCCCATTACGTTTTTTTAAATATTTCCTTTCATGCAGTGTGTAATATAGCTGTTTGTGAATGTAAACGTACTGTAAAGTCGAAAGTGCACGAGTGTCACAATCAGGTTCAGATGAAGATGATGAAAAAGGTGCAAACAAGTTTCTTTAATAACAAACTCAGGTAATCCAATAGCAGGAAGGTAATGTAACAGCATGTGATACACGAACAATACCAGATAACTGCGAGTGCACATTGCACAAGGAGGAACTTAAATACATGGTGATGATGACAAAATAATGACCAGCTGTGATGATTAGTGTTTGTGTCCATGGTTACCGATGAATGGCGGGAAACTAGAACAAATGAACACATGTGACTAATGAAAACAAACAGAGAGTCCATGATAACTAAACAAACTGAACATAATTGTGACAACGATAAATAAAGTTATCATCTCCCAAAAGAAAGAATTGACTCTGAACTTGCTTTACGAGTTGTTTTTGAAATATATTTTGACATTTAAAAAGTTAACATTTTCACAAACAAACAACACATTTTCAATTTATTTTTTAGATAGACCACTTCAGCCATGGATGCAGTGCTCTACCACTTTCCCACATACATTTTTCCTACTGGTCGGGATCAAACCGGCAACCCTTCGGTTACAAGCCCGAAGCCCGAAGCCCGAAGCCCTAACCAGTAGGCCACAGCTGCCCCTTTTCTGACTTTATTGGCCTAAAATGACAATTTTATGTAGGAAATAACACACAGAATGTAGAGTTTTTTCCCTATTTTTACAGAATTGAATACAGTTATTTAATAGTGTGTATGCAGTGTTAGACACTGAGTTCTGTCTATTGTTTAAGTGCACTTCACTGTTGGAGTGTCACTGTTATACTTGCATCATAAATATTGTGCATATTTTCAATATTTAAATGACTTCAGGAAAGATGTCAATAAAACAACAATAAATCTAATAATTGCACTTAGTGTTAGGTACGTGCCACCCAAATGGCCTAATAGTCCTAGGAAAACGATTATCTGTCATTTTACATTGCAGTCATTTAAATGTAAGTACAGTATTTATTATAGCTGTGTGTCATAATACAGTAGTGAAATATGGTAGCCTACTGTTGTGTATTGGGGAAAAGGTAGAGGAATTACTATGATCAAAATACATTTTCGACCCTTCTTAAGCAAGCTAAACATTTTATGACCATATATTTTGTCATATATTTTACCTTACATGTTATAAATGTAAATATATTTACTTAACATCATATATTTTTGTTATATTTCAGAATATATTTCAAAATTATAAATATAAGTGAACAACGTCAATGTATTTGGAATATTTGCCACATATATTTTTGACACTTTAAAATATATTTCAATATATTTATTTTGTGTATGGGTGTGCTTACCCATGACATTGGTTTTGTTCTTAGCAATTATATAATGATTAAAAAAACTGGTAAAGGAAACAGGAAGATAACAACAAGAAAACTAAAAGTTTAAAATAAGACATTGCTTTGTAAATGACATGGAAAGACTGTGGTCTCTGCATTGTGGTCAAATGATCAAATTTAAACGTCGACATGTTTTAAACTCTGAACACAGAAGCTGAATGAAGAATGAAATCTCTGCTGGGTTTTGATTTTGCATCAGTCACGTGACCCGTGCGGCTCTAACAGCTGATCAGAGATCAGTTTCACTACATCATCATGTCACATGATCATAGAGCTGTCAATGGAAACAGGCATTCCTTCAAAACAAAAGTCAGATTTAATATCCAGTTAAATATTCAGTTCATATGCAATTAATTCAAAATGATGTCAGTCACTGAATACCATGCAATATTTCAGCTTTGAAAGAATAACCAGTAGAGAACTATAATAACTAATAATTTACTTGTCATTAGTGGGAGGCACCAAACTAGTTTCTGGACAGCCACCTGTGTGCCATTCTTTAGTTTTGTTTTTACTGAAATGCCACATCTCACTAATGTCACATCTCACTAAACCTGCTGTGGTTTATGAAGAACACTCCTGCAAAATATTTACAATGTAAGTTTTCATGTTTCTTTTTAAAATATAAATCCAGTTTGTGTGTTTTTATGTTGTTAAATGAACAGTTGTTTCTTTTTGTGGAAAACTAAACCTGCTAATGATGCTAATAAGAAAATTAATCAACATCTTAATGCAGCATATATCCATTACTATGATTATGAGCATTATTGTTGTTTGTGTTTTGGGACTTTTGTTTTGAATGATAGTTTTGAGTATTAAAGGAGAATCATGTCACACTCTCAGGACAAACGGTACAAAGCTGTCAGTGCAGTGTGTCCTTTCTACCTTATTATTTACCCTCTATTAATTATTGAAAGTGTACCGCACAACTGACAGCTTTTGTACCTTTTTTTCTGAGAATTATAGTTTGATGTTTCTTATTGGGCATTTTTATCATGTAACATCCTCATGTTTAATATTCAGAATAAATGAAAGTGAAAGTGATTTTCTTTAATCTCAGGAAAGCATCTTATCTTATCTTTATGAATCTGTGACATCACAGCTCTTCTGTTTTCTCATCAGGTTTAAACTCTTCAATCTTCTGCTGCTGATGTGCCTTTTCAATTACAGCGGTCAGTATTCAGTCATTTCTGTTCATACATCTTAAACATTTTTGATTGATCATTCACTGTCAGGTACAGTTATTCTAGTTGATTGTTTCTCTGCTGAGTTCAGTTATTTGTTCAGGAATTCACTACATCTGCGCCGACACATCTAATACAGCTTTATACTACTATCATCAACATTTGAAGTGTTAAAATGTGGCACAGCTACTATTGTTGGCGCATTAATACTTTCATTCATATATGCAGTGTATATACAGTAGTCAACATTTGAAGTGGATCAAAACCTTTCATCAAAGTTATTAAAGTTATTACATGAATTTTAAACAATACCTGTGCTTGTGTTAGGAGTCAGGACAACTTTGATGAACTTTTTTGATCCACTTCAAATGTTGACTACTGTGTATGTGTATATAATATATACTGTATATTAGTGTTGAAACTTTATTTAATAAATATTACTGTGTGTATTTGCAGGAACCGCCACTATTCTTGTGTCAGGAATAAAGGGAGGCAACGTCACCCTGTCATGTGAATCTGAGTCCAGAGACATAGTTTATATTGATTTAAGCAGGTTAAAAAGCATAATTTCTTGTCAGAATGACAAATGTGTGAGTAAGAGTGAAAATGGACGAGTATTTAAAGAAGGATCATGTAACATGATCATCAAGGATCTGAGATTCAGTGACGCTGGGAAATACTTTCTGAGAGTCCATTACACTAATGATCAGACAAAGCTGGAGCGACAAATCCTGGAGTATCAACTCTGCATTCATGGTAAAGTCAAAACTTTTCAAACCATCAGCATGTGCTTTCTGGTTTTCCTTTAATAGTTGTGATAGTATTGCACACAGGCCTGTAACCAGCAGACACGCTGAATGGGACACTAATATTCAGATTAGTTAATCCAATATATGCTTCACAGTGGTGGATTTTTAAATGATTACATTCAGTCCCCAATCCTAAATATTAATATATGCATATGGCCTTGACTGATTGAACCCACTGTAATAATGTTGCATGTTTGTGTTTCTCCTCAGAGGAGATCTCTGTAAAGAAAGGAGAGGAACTGAAGTTGGATGTTCTGTTGGTCAACGCTGATAAAGTTGTGCACTGGGCCAAAAGAAGCACAGGGCGAAAGGAGGATTGGAGCAGAAGCCACGGGGTCAGGAGAGATCGAATGACTATTAGAGATAGAAACCTGATTATTAATAATTTTACAGCCACTGACACTGGAACATATGAGGTTCTGGACTCTGAAGGAGAAATCTTGATCATGGTGACAGTCACAGGTGAGAGAAGATCAGTGGATGAGCAGAAATATAATGTTTAAAGCATTTAAGCAGGTGAAGTTACATCATGATTTGAACGACGATTGATGCTAAACTGAATGACTAACCTTTTTTAATCTCCTCTACAGAATCTAGTACAGAATCAAAGGACAGATTGAACTACATAAGTGATGACAAAACAAGAACATAGTAAGTAAAATAAGAGGCATTGAGAGCGTTACAAAATCGTTAAACATTGAGTTCAAAGATAAATAAATGTGCTCTCTTCCCAGCTTCCCCCCTTCCACCTGAAGCATATTGGATTTCCCAGTTGAACTGTCTGTGCCCTTAATCGCTAACAGTGAAGTACTCAATTTCAAAGGACTACGAGAGTGATTCAAAAGCGTACAGCACCGTCTGCTCTCAGATGTAGATATTAACGATGGCGGTGATTTCAAACCAATTCGAGCCCTGATTCAGACCCTGACAATGTTAACGAACTGGAGGATCGTGCTGAACAGATTTCACAGTTTCAGAGTGGTATGTTTTTTTGTTGTAATTTTATTATAGATATTATGTTATCCACCATTTAATCATATTTGCTGGAAAACTATGGTAATACAAACAGTAATCGATCACAGAATCATGAATAATTTTCCTAAAGGGTGATGAACAGTCTTACAAAAGCAGCAGTAAACACTACATCAATACTGGTATGTTAGTTAGCAGAGACAAAGCTTTTCATCATAGCTATCAAAGCAACTACATCAAACATATAATTGAAACTCTTAATATAAAACACAAATACAAATAATAAGACATACTTACAAGTTGTGATCCATGAACAGATTGTTCCGACAAAGTGGGAATGGCTCCGTCTTTCAGGAGAAGCTTTTGTGCATATAGCCTGCATTAAACTCTCTTCTGGAAGTGTTTTTGTGGAACAAATGTTACGGTTATAATGTTCAGGAACAGAGTTAAAAATAAATGTAACCTCTCTAAGTTCGTCAGCCTTTGGACAAACGTTTTCCGGGGTGTAAAAAACAACAATAATACTCTTCCTCTTCTCTAATGCAGCTCAACCAGGCCTCACCAACTTGTTTAGGCGGGGATTATTTAAATGAGGAACATTATGACTTCATAAGATCCGGAAAAAAAACGTGCTGTAGTCCAAACGAGCCATTTGTTGTAGTTATTGAAAAGTGGATTCTGTTACATAAAATATCTCCATTTGTAGTGGACTTTGAGCTTTGTAACCTTGCAGATCTGTTTACTCAAACAGCAGCATTACACACTAAAGAAAGTTGAAAAAGTAAAAAAACATAATAGGTATACTAGCTGTTTTTAAAAATATTATTTTTGAGCAGCTAGTATTACCCCCTGGGCTTCAGCTCGTGGCCGTCCGTGCATTAATGCTCTCCTAGACAGAAGATGGGGAGAAAAGGAAAATAACATTTTGCCCTCTCAGCCAACATTGTTATACATGTTGTTTAGCATTCTTGCCTTGTCACATCACTTGATTTAATAAAATAAAATTTTGAGCTCATTTTAAAAAGCATAAAAGCTTTTTTTCTTAACAATAAGCTTTTGACTATTTATAATATTTTAATAAAAGAACATTTTTAAATGAATGATTTTTGCACAATGGCTCCGCACAGAAAAGGCGCCATTGTGCCGCTGCATCTCCTGCAAACAACATTTTTGAGTACCTGATTAAAACAACGTGTACTGAGAAAAAAAAAGAAAAAAAAAACACTATACATTTTTAAAGGAACTAGTTGCTTTATAAATGCAATAACCATTTTTGGATACATTAATATTTTTTAATGATGTATTTTGAAATGGAATTTGGTAAAATTGTAGTTTTGTTACTTTTTGTGCTATTTATCTTAAAAATTTAGAAGCAGCACAATGTCTGGTGGACTTTACAGTGGTACTGTTATGTATTACGTGTTTAGGATAAGTCTTTTTTATTACCTCACTGTGACTGTGAAGTTGCTGATTATCAGATATGTGTGAATGTGAGCAGTTATGTCTTATGAGGGCAGATATTGTAATTTTTGCACTGTTTGTGAATTGAAGGAATATGCATTTAAGCAGTAAGCACTGTAAAATTTATTTAATATTTACTATAAAGTATGCAGTTGTTCCATTCTATTGTCTGTATATTTAAATGTGTAACTTAATAAATAACATTTCCTGCTTTAAAAGTTTTGAGAATCTTTCCTTTCATCACAGATGTTGTTAAAAGCCAAAAAGGTGCAGTGCACTGTAAAACCCGATAAGTTACGGTAACTCAAACCATTTGAGGAAACTGATTGCCTTAAACCATTTTATTTATTTTTTGGTAACACTTTATTTTGATAGTCCGTTTGTTAAGACTTTACTAGTTATTAGTAGCCATTCAGTAGCTTGTCAACAGTGCATCAGTTGACATTCAACAACACTGTTTCAACAGACAAGTAACATACGTTCAACTGACTGCCTATAGACTATAAGGTACAATTCAAGTGTTAATCTACAGATTTTACAAAAAAGTGCCTGTTGACTGTCAATATTATTTTGCAACAGGTTATTAACCAATTGGCGACTAACTTTCAATTGTCAACTAACTTTCTGTAGATTGAGTACCAACAACTCAAGATCAATCTGTCAGTTGAAAGTCAACTGTCATGTCAGCATATAAGTATATGATACTGTATATCCTACTCAAGGGGTTTCATATGCATCAAATTTATGATTATTTTAGCTGATTTAAAAATGTTTTAACCATTTGTAGATAATCTGTTGATAGTCAACTAAAGATTACATGTAGTTGCTTATTTGTTGCTTGTCTACAAATAAATTGTTTATGATCAGTAGACTATTAATAGACATTCTCAACTAAGCGTTAGTAGATATATTTTAGGACTATCTAATTAAAGTGAAAAACAGTTTATATCAGTAGAAAGTCTATAACCGATCAACAGATTAATGTATTGTTTATGATCAGTAGACTATTAATAGACATTCTCAACTAAGCGTTAGTAGATATATTTTAGGACTATCTAATTAAAGTGAAAGACTGACAGATTGATCTTGAGTTGTTATAGTCTATAGGCAGTCAGTTGAACGTATGTTACTTGTCTGTTGAAACAGTGTTGTTGAATGTCAACTGATGCACTGTTGACAAGCTACTGAATGGCTACTAATAACTAGTAAAGTCTCAACAAACGGACTATCAAAATAAAGTGTTACCTATTTTTTTAACCATTTAAGAGTACTGTAAACTCATATACATTGAGTTAAATTCACTTATATTTTCGTGTTGATGTTACGTCCAATGTTATCATATGTCTGGGTTTGTTGTTTCTCTAATTTTCCCCTTCATTCTTTGAAAACTTAGTAAATAGAGTATGATAATGCAATAATGTCGCACACATATGACTGTCTGTGTTTTACTAACAGGTTTAGATGTTAGTCTGACCTTCTCTGGATCAGCTGATGGAGAATAAAGAGCCTCTACAGACACAATCACATTCAACAGAATCAACAGACACAAACCCACAGTGGTCATCACACACACGTGTGTGTAACTTACAGAATGATAAGAATGTCATTTTTCTGTTCTAGTTGATAGACCTGTTATTAAACGGGGAAGAGGAAAGAACAGGTGAGACTTGTAACGGTCACCAGCTGGAGTGCCCTTGAGAGCCACCAGAGGGCACTCCACAACAGACTATTGTCATTCCCTCACAAACTACATTTCTCATAACTCTCTGCCTGGACTTATCATCCCTGATTGCATCCACCTGTGTCTCATTGTTTAACTCGCCCTATTATAGCCTGGTTTTCACATTCATTCCCTGCGAAGTCTTGTGCGTGTAACACTGCATTCCTGAGCATTTCCACTGTTTTCCGTGTTCCTGGTTTTCCCGTTCCTGTCTCACCCTCTGGTAGTGATGGTGAAATGAAGCTTTGTGAAGCACTGGGGCTTTCCCCCTCGACTGTATCGTAAAATGGTTCATTACTCAAAGCTTTTCAACACGTTGCACACTAACGACATCTTGTGGTCAAAAGGTGGAAAAGCTGCCTTTCTGTCCCAGAAGACGTCACAGATCACGTGGCTATAGCAAAACGAATCAAGCTCCGATTCAGTGCTTCAATGTGTGATGTTTTTTGTTTTTTTGATACAAGCTTCGAAGCCTCGGTGCCGAACGTCACATCACTATGGATTACCCTTTCATTAAAACACTGCATTTGGATCCTCAACCTTCGTGTCTCGGAGCAGTTCGTTACATCACATGATATACATGTGCCACACTGATTTGTCAATTGTGTATAAACACTAGTTTAGCGACACGTGAGATTCTTTGTATTTTCTGGTTTGTAGTAAGAGTTTATTTAGGGCGTCTTCAATGCTGAAGATCTTTTCTTTTGTTTTAATTTAGTTTTTTTGGTGAATGTTGATTTTAGTTAGATTAGAAATAGTTTTTGTTTATATATAGTAAGATTGGTTTGTTTTGTTTCTTTCTTTGATTTGGCACGGTCTAGTTCTTTTCTCTTTTCCTCGTTCTATTGTGAAGATTTGGTTAAGATTTGTATGTAAGTTGTACATTATGTAAGTAAGTATCTTGGGGTATTCCTCTTTTCATCTCGTATCTCACTGTAATAAATTATCACTTTACCTAAATTTGACTGATTTGTGTGAGATTGTTTTCCACTACACGTTCAGTGTTTTGATGTTGTATTCCTTATTCTCCCTCGACGTAAGAGGTTTGTAACAGTTGGTTCAGTCAATCTTTAGGGTGCTTTCACACTTGGTTCGATTGCCTGTTCCGAACCCGAGTTCGATTGCTCCCCCCTCCCCCTACCTCCGATCGACTATGTTCACATTATATTATTTGTATCCGAACCGCAGTACGCTTGCGTCATCAAACTGCAGCTGGCGCGTACTCGTGTTGCTTGGTAACCGCTATGAAAAGGCGTCAAAATGGATAGAATTGCTCGTTTCACATTTATTCTTCTTTTTTTGAACCTTTGGTTTTGTTTTCAAAGAAAAGATACAGAAACACACTGCAGCAAAAGTATTAAAACCGTTCCAAAGACAGCGGGATGTCTGCCCGCCCGCTGAAGACAATTTTTGTGGAGGCAAGCAGAAATCATCTCTGCTTGCAGTGCGTCCCGCTTCGTCAAGGTAAGTGTATATAGACCCTTTTACAGTTGTTAAACACTCACGCACGCAGGCACGCACCACATTATACGTCATCAATAGCGGTTCATTTCCGCGATTTGGTACGATTGCGTTCATATCAGCAGCGAACCGTACCCGAGTTCACATGAACCGTACCCCAGACCACCTTTTTAAGCGGACTCCAGTACGGTTCGCGGGTGCGCACCCGAGTTCGGAAAACAGCGTTCACATCATCCAAACGAACCGAACTCTGACGTCATTCGAACCCGGGTGCGCACCAAAAGTGCTAGTGTGAAAGCGCCCTTAGAGTAAACTCAACTTAAATATTTAAGGTTAATTTTATTCATTCAGTTTGAATTCGGGTAACAAAGCTAACTAAATCTTAACAAATATATCTTGCTTAAATGGTTTGAGGAAACCGATTGCCTTAAGTGGTTTAAGTTAATCAAACTCAGAGTAATAAAGTTACATAAGACTAAGCAAAACCTATTGGCACAAAATAATGACGTGTTTCAGAAGCGATCACGCGGAGGCGTTCCCAAAGCATCATCAACACAACGCGAGTTTCCTTCGAAAGGGAACACATTATAGTGAGACGAAGAGATCGCTCAAACCTCCTCACATCGCAATAATTGCATAATTTCATGGAAAATTAATAGAAATGCTCTGAAATGTGATGTAAACATGATATTTTGTACATTTTTCTTCATTCCATGATATATACGATGCCAATCTCCATGCATGCTTCGACTCACAGACCTGTGACACATCAATACAAACATCACCAACTAGAGTGAGATCACCCAAATATTTCTTACGCTAAACAGTGCCCTGAGCATCTGAACAAGAACAAAGATCGTAGAATATAGTTGTTTTATGCATTCTTGTAATCACAAATAAATGGAAACAGGCGCAACTGTGTTGTATTTTTATGTGAAATGAGTCATTGTAGGCAGTATATTTCATCAACTGTGTTTGTTTGGGGTGCTACCCGAAATCTATGCATTCACCACAGACTTTACACCAGCATCAACTCTTCTTCGTTTGTGTTACATCGTTAAACGATGAGCGTGCACGGCTTGAGTGATGACACTGACAGGAGCATTTTCACATGGCAGCTTTTACTGACTCATTCACTATACAGGTGACACACACACTCCGTTGTTCTGCGCATGAGCAATACAACAGGGAACCAGTATGGAGTGTCGTAAGGACAAAACATACAACTCTTAGAATGCAATACACAACATACTCCTCCATTTTTACTTTTAACGTCAACCTCAACAAAATAAATGCTTATGACATCATACATACAGTTGTCTTTAGTTTAGGAACATCATTTTTTATTTTTTTTATAAACACTTTATAAAACCGTTTTAACACTAGGGAAAGAGGGTAGACTGCCTCATTTCCCTGGCTGAATCCTGGGGATTATTCTGCCCTAATGTCATGGGTTAGCCACTAAACTAGAGGTCTAATATCTGTGGTAGTTTTCGCACTCTAGTCGGATAACGATGAAGAACAGGCCCAGGTGGTGTTTCTACTAGAGTGTCTGTAACAGTCACTGGAGAAGATGTATTCTCAGAGGAAACGCTTACCCAAGGTTCACTTGAAAATGATGTGGGTAAGATTTCTGGTACCACATCCCGACCAGAGTTGATGTGAGATGTGTGTTGTTGTTGTGTCTCCAAATCACATGGATCATCACTGGAGATTGTCGAGGACAACAACTGGTCAACATGTCTCCTCCATGTCAGATTTTCCTTTGTTTCAACGATGTACGAAACGGGGCCGGTTTGTGCAAGAACGGTTGCGGATACCCATTTTGCTCCTTTTCCATAATTACGAGCAAGTGCGCTGTCACCTCTGTTGAAACTCCTGAACTTTGCTTTGGATCGCCTCTCCACTTGCATTCGCTGTTGTGACAATACAACCTGTTTGGTTCCTGTTGGTCTCAGAATATCCAGTCTGCTGCGTAATTGTCGTTTCAGCAATGCTATAGCTGGGGAGACTTTTGTGGCTGCATGAGGTGTGTTTCTATAAGACAATAGAAATGTGTTCAGTCTTTGGTTTAGGGAGCCCTTACCCTGAGATGTCTTTAAAGCCTTCTTCAGGGTCTGAACGAATCGTTCCACCAGGCCATTTGTGGATGGATAATAAGGAGCAGACCTGATGTGCTGAATTCCATTTACGCTCAGAAAGGACTGGAACTCTTCAGACACCAGCTGGGGGCCATTATCACTTACAAGCTGTTGTGGTATTCACAAACTGACTGAAAACAGTTCTAAGCTCCTCAATGGTTTTCTCAGAGGATGTGTTATGCATGACTGCAACCTCAGGCCATTTGCTGTGAGCGTCCACAATCACTAGAAACATGTAGTTCTCCAGTGGTCCTGTGAAGTCTATATGTATTCTTTGCCATGGCACCTCTGGAAAATCCCATCTCTTCAATTTATGAATCTAAGCCAGGCCACCAGAAGTAGCTGCGTGCCATCTCTTTCATCCTCACTATTCCCAAATGACCAGCGTGAAGTTCTTTCAGCAAAAGGCTCCTCAGGGGCGGGGGTATAATGACATGATAACCCCAAAGTAAGCAACCAGACTGAACTGTCAACTCATTCCGTCGAATCAGATAAGGTTTGAATTTGTCTTCAGTCTTTCTTCTTCCTCCATGAGATATCAAGGCCAGAACTTCTGACAAAACTGGGTCAGTTCTCGTGAATCTTTTCACTTGGGCAGCAGTTACAGGAGCACTTTGCACTTCTTTGAAGTAAAAGATGTCGACTTGAGGGCATTCTGGTTTTGTGTCTGGCAGAGGCAGCCTGGACAGTCCATCTGCGTTGCAATGCTGCTCAGACCTCCTATATTTGATGTCCTATTGATAAGCCGATAGCAACAGAGCCCAACGCTGCATGCGATTCGCTGCCAGAGAGGGAATGCCAGTTTGGGGACCAAAGATAGAGGTAAGTGGTCTGTGGTCTGTGAGCAGGGTAAATCTGCATCCAAACAGGTACTGGTGAAATTTCTTTACACCAAATACGATTGCTAAAGCTTCTCGCTCAATTTGAGCGTAATTACTCTCTGCTGAGTTCAGAGTCCTTGATGCAAAGGTGATTGGCCTTTCTTCACCGGATAGCATTACATGTGAAAGTATCGCACCAACACCGTACGGTGAAGCATCACATGCCAACTGTATCGGTAGTGCAGGGTTGTAATGTGTGAGGACCTCCGATTGTGTTAATGTGCATTTCACATCCCTGAATGCCTTCTCACATTTGTCAGACCATTTCCATTGTTTGGACTTGTTTAACAGTTCATGTAGTGGACGAAGTCTACTGGAAAGGTTTGGCATGAACTTTGCATAGTATGTTAACAATCCTAGGAATGATCGCAGCTGGCTTAAGTTATTTGGAGATGGCGCATCCACAATAGCTTTTAACTTTGATGGTGCTTTGTGAAGACCAGCGCTGTCAATTACGTGTCCTAGATACTCGATGGTGGGCTGGAAGAAGTCACATTTGTCTTTCTTCACCCGAAGGCCATACTCTTTTAGTCTTTGTAGTGTTGCATTCAGGTTCCCGAGATGATCCTCATCATCTTTTCCTGTGAATAACAGATCATCGAAATAACATTGTACTCCATTCAATCCGCTCAGAATCTGGTCCATGGCACACTGGAACAACGCTGGAGCCGAAGTTATGCCGAAAGGAAGCCTCTGATATCTGTACAGGCCCTTGTGTGTCACGATGGTCAGCAGCTCTTGGGAAGCAGGACTGACCTGCATTTGGAGGTAAGCTTGACATAAGTCTATCTTGCTGAATTTCTGTCCGCCTGCTAATCCAGCAAAAAGATCTTCAATTAGTGGCAAGGAGTATTGTTCTACAGTTAAAACTGGATTGACAGTAACCTTGAAATCGCCACAAATTCTGACTGATCCATCCGTCTTCAATACGGGAACAATTGGTGTGGCCCACTCGCTTACACTCACTTTCTTCAGTGTGCCAGTTTCCTCCAGACTGTCTAGTTCAGTTTCTACCTTAGGCTTTATCGCGTAAGGAACGGGGCAAGCTTTTAAGCACTTAGGTTTACCATCAGCCTTAATGGCCAGCTTTACAGTGATGTCTTTCATGATTCCCAATTCATCTCCAAACACCTCTGCATGCTTCCTCAGGATGTGCTGTAGGCTGGTAGACTCTTTCACCACTAAATGTACTTCCTGCCACTTTAGCTTTATTTTCTCTAGCCATGATCAGCCCATTAGAGCTGTGTGACTACTGCATTTTACAATATACAGTGGTAAGTTTATCTTCTGTTTGTTTAGCTCTACAGTCACATCCACGACTCCCGAAAGAGGAACAAGCTCACCTGTGCATGTTTTCAAGGTCAGCTTCGCTTCCTTGAGACAGAGGTATGGCCACTTCTCTTGGTAAGTTGACTTCGCCATGAGCGATACAGCGGCTCCTGTGTCCACTTGCATGGGAACAGCCTTTCCATCTAGCAGTGGCGTCACCCAGTAGCCATCAGAATTTGTAGACACAGACATTACATTTGAATATTCCTTTTCATCAGATTCATCCTCTTGTTGTTTCCCTGTATATTCCACCTGATTTATGTTTGTCTTTTTGAATTTTCTGACATAGCTTTTCTTAAACTCCACAGGTTTAGCTGGATTTACTTTCTCATTTTGCTTTTTGTTTTGGCATACATGCTCAATATGCCCTTTTTTCCACAGTTTCTGCAGTCTTTGTCTTTGAACCAGCATTCCTGTGCCAGATGACCACTCTTTCCACAGCAGTGACATGCTTTCTTACCATCATGTTTCATTCTTTCACTGTACACTTTGTGGGCTTGACTGGATGTGCTTAACTCTTGTGCATCTTTTGCAGCCATTTCCATGGATACACTGATTTCCATAGCTCACTCTAGAGTTAATTACTTTCGCATAGGAGTTGCTTTTGAATGGTCTCACTACGCAATCCGCACACGAATCTGTCTCTTATAGAGTCACTCAGTGTTGTGCCGAACTCACAGTGTTCTGACAGACTCTTCAGTACAGCAACAAATTGTGCGACCGATTCTCCCTCTAGCTGATTGCGTTTATGAAAGCGGAATCTTTCAGTGATGATGAGGGGTTTTGGTGCATAATGTTCCTGGAGCATTGTTACAATGTCCTTGAATGAGCTATCACCAGGCTTATTAGGCTGGACCAGGCTACGCAGTAGATTATGT
The DNA here is from genome assembly GCA_022828995.1 of Vimba vimba. NCBI lineage: Eukaryota > Metazoa > Chordata > Actinopteri > Cypriniformes > Leuciscidae > Vimba > Vimba vimba. The sequence continues at coordinate 40,927,006 of CM040824.1, forward strand.
CTTACTGCCCATTACACTGAGAAAAGTTGGTACTAGAACCTCATCTTTTATCCCCTTAGCTTTGACAAAATAATCAAACCGCTCTGTATACGAGCTTCACTGCTCGACAGTTTCGTCATATGGTCTGATTTGCCCCACTAGACCCGCCATTTTGGTCTGTTTGTCAGTGTACTTTACCACTCACTCTTCTTTTGTAGCTGTCTCTTTTCCCTTCCGTGCCGTTTTGCGTTGTCTTCGTGATGTGCAGCTGTCGTTTTCTTTTTCTGATTGCGCAATTTCCCCCACGCGATGAGCTTTGCACTGAGGCACATGCGTTTTGTCTGTTAGCTTCCGATGACGGACGGCGTCGCGGTTAACGAGCCGATGTCCTCTGAATAGCACGTACTTTTACAAGTATCGCGGAGAGAGAAGAGAGTGTTTATCCTCATCGCCAGTTTTGTTAAATCGTTAAACGATGAGCGTGCACGGCTTGAGTGATGACACTGACACGAGCATTTTCAAATGGCAGCTTTTACTGACTCGTTCACTATACAGGTGACACACACACTCCGTTGTTCTGCGCATGAGCAATACAACAGGGAACCAGTACGGAGTGTTGTAAGGACAAAACATGCAACTCTTAGAATGCAATACACAACAGTTTGGATCACCCTTGTGAATTATATTTTTTTCCCCTTTTGTTAAACTTTTTCAACTATTTTTGTCTGAGTTATTCGCTACGACGAGACTGTGGTTGCAACTGAACTGACTTTGAACTGAATTTTTTTTGTACAGACTGTGCACTAATTGATCTTTGGATTACAAGTTCCTTATATTCATTACACCCACATTATATATATTCCCATATTATCAGTTTGTGTTTCTGTGTGGACATTTTATGGACTAAGTTGATAGTGAAGGACTCTTTGGAGCTGTTGTTTGGTGATTGTGGCGTAGGCCTATTGTTGATTTTTGGTGTGGTTGTATTTTTCATTTAAAAAAAAAATTGGTATGCATTTGTTTTGAACTCTTGTTTGGCAAATATAATTGGATGTGGTTCCCACTTAGTTTTTGTGTTTCATTTTGTCTTTAATTTGAAGTGTTACAACAGAAAGCTGGAAATTTCCATCGATGGTGGGGAGAGTCATGAACAAAATACTACAATAATAGATTACCACAAATAAAAGTTGTTGGTATAAGTAATAGAATAGAACAGAGATAATAGAATTGAGACAAGCATTAATATAGTTAATTTGACAGATAAACCTCACATAGAAAGATTTTTTCCATCCAGACATTAATGATGTACCTCAGATCAGTTGATTTCACTGGTTTGTCCAGAATGGTCACTCCTCATGGACACACAGCTGTGAGTTTCATCTCTGACTGCTGAATCGACTTATAATAGAATACAGTTAATCATTAATATAGAAGATTTAAAGTAGAGTTGGCAATAGATTAAAGACAGCATATGGAATGTATATTCTCTAATTCTAAATGAAAATGAAAACATGATTAACCATTTTATTAGTGAAAGGTGTCCATAGATTATGAATTCAAATTTAAAAAATAGATTTTCATTAAACATTTAAAAGTGGTGATTTATCATTGCTTTTAAATAAAAAAGAAATAAAAGACAATAGATGATGAATGTGAATGTAACTATAATCAAAGGCATTTGAATATGTTCTGTGGGCTGAATTACTCAAATTAAGTCATTAAATAAATATTAGAGATGTAGTAGAGCGTTTGCAGTATAAATGTCACTTCTGTAGAAACAAAAGTCAAGTCACCTTTATTTATATAGCGATTTTTACAATACAGATGTTTTCAAAGCAGCTTTACAGTGATAACAGGAAAAAAATAGGGCTGTAGTCAACCAAAGAAATGCTTAGTCGACCAAAGTCCTGTGCTGCGCAACGATTAGTCGACAAAAAAAAAAAAAAAAAAAAAAAAAAAAAAAGACGCAATGTTTTGCATTTTGATTGACCATTTATTAAACAATTGTCATAGAGCATTTATAAAACAACAACGAATAAACTTTTTTTTATTTTTTTTTATTGACACCTGGGATCCCCCGTGAAACGGTTCTCATTCGCGCTTGAATAAGGCCGGCGACACACTGGCTGCTGGCGTAGGAGACGAGTCTCAGCTGCTGTGGCGTGTCTGTTTTTATTTCGGCTCCCATGTTAACAGGTTGGAGTTTGCACACTGCCTGCGTGAGACATGCGTCTCAGGCGCGGCTCGAGCCACGCGGAAAACGCGTGCATGCTAGAAATAGAACCGACTAATGAGTGTTCCTCTGGCTAGAGCGCAGAACAGCGGAGTTTGTATGGACCGAAGTGCATGTCTGAGCTTGTATTGCTGCTGTTGCTTTGACATTGTGGAAAATAGAATAATAGAAACAAAATGTACTAGACTTTTTTACCCGTTATTATAAATCTAAATTAATCTCGTTTTTAATTTAGGCTAACTTAATTTCGTTTTTCTTTATTTAAATTTCGTTTTTCTTTATTTAAATTTCGTTTTTCTTTATTTAAATTTTGTTTTTCTTTATTTAAATTTCGTTTTTTTCTTTATTTAAATTTCGTTTTTTTCTTTATTTAAATTTCGTTTTTCTTTATTTAAATCTACCCTTTACTGTGTCAGTAATTTGTTAGTCAGAAAAATATTAGACTACCTTAAAAGTATTGCTTAAGTTAACAGACTGTGTGCGTTTTATATCACTAGTGCAGTGTCCGTGCTCGGAGAATATAAGCCTTGCTCGCGTGAGGTGCGCCGCTTCCCGCTCGCGCTGTTCTGTAGTTTAATATTAATTCTGAACGTGTCGCGTCTCGCGTGTCTGTCTATATTGCACCAAATGCGACACTGCACTCCCTTGTGAAGTCGATTGGATGAACGGTTCTCGAAATAATCAAAATGCAAACGGACAGACAGACACATAGAGATTACTATATTCCTTACTGAGCGCGAAGCAGCAGTGCAGCCTACGAGTGTTCTACGTGGTGCGCTAAACTGTGGCGCTGTTAAAAAATAGCCTAAATTAAAGCATTTAAAGTTGGGGATAAAACATAGGCTAATTATATTTAGAATACAGTAATATATAACTGCTTGTAAAGGAATAAATATCAAGGAGTAAATCGATGAAAATTTCTTTATTGGTAAAAAAAAAAAAAAAAAAAAAAAAAAAAAAAATCCAACTGCTCGACCAATGAGAATGTCAGTCGACCAAGACGGCATCGACCGATTAGTCGACTAAACGACTAAAGTTGACAGCCCTAGAAAATAATGCAACAAAGTTTGTTTCGGCTGTACAGCAGATCTAGAAGAAAATAGTCTCATAGTCCAGCTTAAGTAAGTTCAGTGTTGATTCATTTCTGTTGTAAAAAAGTTATTACTTTAGTTCATTTATCTATACAGCCGCTCTGGAGAAAACCGTGATGTCATCGTACAGCTCAGTTCAGTTCTCATATAATGGTGTCAATGCAGATCAATAATATTGTTGAATATTAAGTGTCTCCAACTAAGCAAGCCAGAGGCGACAGTGGCAGGAACTCAAACTCCATCAGTGATAGAATGGAGAAGAAAACCTTGGCAGAAACCAGACTCAGTCGCTCAGTTCTCCTCTGACCAACGAACAAACAGTGTATGATTATGATTCAGGCATTACAGGTCAGAGGTCAGATTGGATCTGAACATTCAGAATATTTATCCAGTTCCATCTCATTGAAGGTTTCCTTGTTTGACTTTGGATGAAGGTGTGTGTGATGATCACTGTGGGTTTGTGTCTGTTGATTCTGTTGAATGTGATTGTGTCTGTAGTGGCTCTTTATTCTCCATCAGCTGATCCAGAGAAGGTCAGAGACTAACATCTTAACCTGTAACTAAAACACAGACAATCAAATGTGTGCGACATTATTGCATTGTCAACTTTAGAACAACTAAAAGAAACTACTTAGATGATTAAGTGAGAGATCATAATATAATACTGTGATACACGATAGTTAAAGCTGTTTTTAAACACTCAGATTTTGCTTTTGTTTCTAAGTCACCATGAATGATGACCCTTGACCCTTATCTATAATCCTGTATGAAGGTCCTCTTTCTGTCACTGGGTCAGTTTTATTTATGATAAAGAAACTAGTGATAAATATTTACCATTATATTTTATTGCAATTGAAATTCTCTCAAAATACATCATTTAGGAATAGAAAGACAACGATAAAAGCAAAATATTGAATTGTTTGAAATAAAAAGAAACTTGAAGATATTTAATTGTTGCTATAAACTATTATAAAAATAAATAAATTAATCAAACTCTTAGTAAACATGTTTATAGTGTGTAATTCACCATCACAAGGAAAGTAAACTAAGAAGAAACAAAAATAACTTTCAATTAAAATATGAACAGTTTTAATCATCACTACTCACTCAAGCGTCTCCAGTTTATAATGAGGATCCTCCTTCAGATCAGAGAGCAGCTTAACATCTGAGTCTCTTAGATTATTCCATGACAGATTCAGTTCTCTTAGGTGTGAGGGGTTTGATCTCAGAGCTGAAGTCAGAGCAGCACAACCTTCATCTGTAACACCACAATACTTCAACCTGTAGAGAACAATGACACTCTTCAGTCTCTCAGTTCAGGATCTACAGCTCAGATAAGCAGGAACTTCACAATCAGAGACTTAATCCACGGCACCATTAACAGGTCCAGTCTAAGGTTCAGACCCGCTTCTACAAACTGCTTGAGTTAACTGGTTAGTTTCCATTTGATAAAAATTGCAAGAATATAATTTTTTTAGGCAAGTACCCAAAAATCATCAACATATCTGTATATTAACACAGCTGTCACATCTTTACATCATCCAGTCATGTTTAATCTATCATTAATACTTTAAAATGATGTCAGACACATTGGAAAGAATCTAATGAAAATAAAAGTAAAAGCAACATTCCCATTAGTAATTTCAGTTTTTTTTTTTTTTTTTTTTTCAAATGGCAATCATTATTTACCATTAAAATAGAGGACTATGTTGGGGACATTTTATACAATCTTACCACAGTTTCTCCAGTTTACAGTGAGGATCCTTCAGTAGATCAGAAAGCTGCTTGACTCCTGAATCTCCTACTTTATTCCATGACAGATCCAGTTTTCTCAGGTGTGAGGGGTTTGATCTCAGAGTTGAAGTTAGAGCAGCACAACCTTCATCTGTAACACCACAATCACACAACCTGTAGAGAACAATGACACTCTTCAGTCTCTCAGTTCAGGATCTACAGCTCAGATAAGCAGAACTTCACAATCAGAGACTTAATCCACGGCACCATTAACAGGTCCAGTCTAAGGTTCAGACCCGCTTCTACAAACTGTTTGAGCGGGTTAGTTTCCATTTGATAAAAATTGCAAGAATATTCGATAACACTATTTAACAGTGTCCTTGTTACATATGTAACATAAACTTACCATAGTAATAACAGTAAATTATGCATAATTACATGCAACTAACCCTCAACCAAATCATAATCCTACTCTAACCCTATAGTAAGTGCATGTAGTTGCTTAATATAACTCAGTACTTAAATATATAATTACACTGTAACAATGACACCTTAAAATAATGTGTAACCGAACATTATTTTTTTATTCAATTACCCCCCAAAAAAATCAACATATCTGTATATGAACCCGGTTGTCACATCTTTACATCATCAAGTCATGTTTAATCTGTCATTAATATTGTAAAATAACGTCAGACACATTGGAGAGAATGTAATGAAAATAAAATCAACATTCCCATTTGTCAGGGTGTGGTGCATGCAGAAAAAGGCGAAGAGGCACAGAGCTCCAATTCAAACGTTTTACTACAATAATACAATACTTAACAGAGGCAGGCAGGAAGGAACACACATACTCTAAATACAACTTACAACGGACGATGAACAAGGCAAAACACAGGGCTTAAATACATGGGGAAACAATCTTATTCACCACAGTAGAGAAACAGACAACGTTGAGACTTTTATAAAATCTTACCACAGTATCTCCAGTTTACAATGAGGATCCTGCAGTATATCAGAAAGTTGCTTGACTCCTGAATCTCCTGCTTTATTCCTTGACAGATCCAGTTGTCTCAGGTGTGAGGGGTTTGATGTCAGAGCTGAAGTCAGAGCAACACAACCTTCATCTGTAACACCACAATCCCTCAACCTGTAGAGAACAATGACACTCTTCAGTCTCTCAGTTCAGGAAACATTCATATAAATAAGATATATATGAATTTCTCCTTTCTCTTCAATAGATTTGTATATGAAAGCAGTTGTTAACTCTTCACATCATCCAATCATGCTTATAACTATTGTTGTGGAAAATATGCAATTGTCCTTTTACAAGTAGGCCTTTTTGTATACTAGTTAACCTGTAAATAATAAAAATATATTTAATTGAAACTAAGAAGCTCGCCTACCAAAAGTCTTTGATTTTTTTAAAAACTGAACAGACCATGAAGAAGTCTTCTGACCTATAGATTGTGAGTATGAAAATTCAGATGCTTATGATTTTGTCAGGGTTCTGTCACTTCTGTCTAGATCATTTCTTGGTTTTGTGACAGAGCTCTGACACTCCTGTTTTTGTCCCGTCTTTGTCTGAGTGTGCGGATTCGAGTGTGACTTGTTACATGTGCGGAGCGTGATGTTTGGATCCCGGCACGTCGGTCTAGTTTGGTTTCGGTTCTGTGTCAGGATTCAGACATCCATGCGTCCAGGATAAGCCTTCGCTCATTCTCGTGTGCTCCGTCTTGTCACATGAGCGTACGGTTTAGAGTTTGCTCGGACCGTACACTCTTCTGTCCACGTGTGTTGTTGTGTCCTGTGTAGCACGCGGTTTGTGTTTACATCGGCCGTGTGCTTTCATGCCATGTTTTGTCTTGTGCTGTATAGCACGCAGCTTGTGTTTATCACTAGCTGTGTGCTTTCATGTTGTTATGTTTTGTGTGAACACGTGGCATATGAGTGTTCTCATTAGCTGCGTGTTCATGTCTCATTTTGTGTGAGCACATGGCTGGTGATTTATTTTAATGGCCATGTGCTTGTGTTTTTGTCATGTTTGTTGTAAGCACGTGGCTTTTCATGTATGTTTCTTTGTGCCATGTGCTCTCCTGTCGATTGTCTATCCCCAGCCATCTTGTTACCTGATTATTAATTAATTTGCTCCACCTGTCCTCCCTTGGTGCCTGCCTTGTTTGCTCTCCTTGTATATTCTCCCAGTGTTTGCAGTCCTGTGCTGGTTTGTTGTCGTATGATTGTGTGATCCTCCTGTACTCAAGTCAAGTCTTCCCGCTCGGGGTAGTTTTTGTTTGCATTTGCTTTATTTTTACTTTTAATAAAAGCCCTATTCTTCTGCTCTGCCGCTCCTCCGATCTGGAATGCCCTCCCCGACCATCTGAGGCCACATCAAACTATTGAGACTTTTAAAACAGGGCTAAAAACATTTCTTTTTAGGAGAACTTATGACTTTTAACTACTATGTTTGTATTGATGTTTTTACCATCCTTTTATGATCTTAACGGTAGCACTTTGAGATTTGCTCCAAATGTAAAGTGCATTACAAATATAATCTATTATTATTATTATTATTATTATTAGGGGTGCACCGAAATTTCGGTCGCCGAAATTTTCGGCCGAAAATGCCATTATCGGTTTCGGGCCGAAATTAAAAAAACTGCCGAAAACGTAAACCGAAAGTGAATGCCACCCGCCCCTCCCATCCGTGCACAAGCGCTTAGGTTTCACTCACGGTCGAGCTGTTATCACGCGTCTGCCTATCAAAGATTAACCCTCTGGAGTCTGAGCGGTTTTCTGGGCCCTTGAGATGTTCTGACATGCCCTGACATTTGTGCTTTTTTCAGTTGCTTATAAACATATTAATGGCAAAGGTGTAAATTCACTCTATAAAGCACAAACAGGGCTACCATAATATGTGAGCCACGTGTATGTACATGTTTTCATTTTTGAGAGAATAATGTTTATGCGTGGATATTGAAAAAACTAAAAACTAAAATTTCTGAAATAAGGCCACAAAACACATAGTAAATATGTGTCAATAAGACTTTTGACCAATGGATGTCCTCGCCTAGTGTTTTTTCTTCAAAATTATGTGAAAATAGTCTTGCTTTATCGTTCAAATAAAACCATACATTGATTTAAATTGATGTAAAACAGGTTTTGCTTGGAAAGCCAATATGCGAGGGGGCGTGAACGAGGAGTGGTTTACACCTGAATTAACACCCACTCTGCATAATGATGAGCCATTCACACAGGTGTGAAACTGGCTGAGCCACAATGCAAGGACAAAAGATATTTAGAAGAAGACTTATATTGACCATTTAAGATTTTGCTTACATCTATCTTGTACATATGTTTTGCTATTTTATTAAAAAGGTTACAATTACAACAATAATTACAATTTCAACAATATTTCAAGTGTACTCTTTCTTTGTAAAAAAAAAAAAAAAAAGATTATAGGCCTGCATTTTATCTATGTATTCATTACTTTGAATATAGCCAACATTGGAACAGCTAACATCTTAGTTGATGACTTTATTTTTGACAAAAATATTAGGCTATTTTATATATAGAAATTGCTAAACAAAAGCTTATTTGACGAGGCAGTATATTCTACAGTAAAAACTGTACCCAAATCTACTAAACAAAATGTTGTCTTTCATATTTCGCCTGACTGTAAATGTGCAAAAGGCTCGATGATGTGAACATGGACAGAGCATGTACAGCGAGTGTTCGTTCAGACCACGCCCCTTTTCTGACATGTTGCGACATGCCCTGGCTTGTAGAGAACGGCTGTCAGTTTAGTTTCAGTTTCAGTTAAGCTAATCTTCGCATTGTGTTCGTGTGCGTCAGTGACCACAAGTAAGTTGAAACTATATCATATAGATAAGTTTATATTAGTAATTTATGTTAATGTTTATAGTCAGTGACAGCCTTTATATCTGTTGTATATGTAACTTATATGTTATTCTCATTGTAGTTACGTTTCAGGACATGTTTAGCACTGTTTATTTAAGTGACTAGAGATAGTTATTCAGTTAACTAAATTGTGTTTATCTAAGTAATATTGATGTTTATTTCCTTTCATTTAGAACCACACCTACACTGTAAAGTTCATGAGAAATAGTGCCTGTGCATCTGTATTTTAGAAGTATATTTATTAAAACCATTCAACGACTATCCCTGCCTTCCGTGTCCTGACTAGACACCCCATATTGTTGACAAATTTCCTTAACCAGTAGATCTCCATTACAGTAAAGTTGTTTTCATGAAATATTAGGGCATATAAATGTTAATTTGCAGTTTACGTTGCTTATACAAATAGCCTACATTTTATTTCAACATATTTCAGTCGATTTTTACTCATCTCAGTATAGCAATACAGTTTGCTAAAACATCATCATTCGTTGACGATAGGCTTATTTACTTTAAATCCGGGAAATTTGTTAATGAAAAAATTATTAAAATTAAGATACAATTGATACAAAACGAAATTCGTTTTAAAGAAAGGATTTGTACTTTCTGTTTTGAGGTCTCTGTGAAAGTTTGAAAGTCTTTTAGTGTTTTTTTTTAGCGCTCGCGTCCTTAATGGAGAACTGTCATGTAATATTGTTTTTTTGCCAGCTGTGGTAAACAGCGCGCATCTATGCCGTTCATTCATTCATAAACAGAAACCCGAGAAGGAAAAACTTACTAGTATTCTTCAGCTCGTATTCCTAGTATTCCTCAGCTCGTATTCCTCGTATTCCTCATTATTCCTCACAGCGCTGCCAGACGGTGTAAGCAAGTAATGTTCTGAATAAACTTGTGTTTTGGTTTTCTCGAGCTGATACGGGGGGGGGGGGGGGGGGGGCGTTCACAGGATTGCGCGGATAACCTCATCCATTTGCGTTTGAATAGCGTGCGCTCTCCGTGGGCGGAGTCACATTACATTTGAATTAGCTCTAATGAGGTCGACTGGAATCGCTCTCTTTTAATACAGATTTCACAAGATGAGAATATTTGTTTTTTATATAAATTACTTCATTTAAAAGAAGAGCAGCGAACGCACGTCACACAGCAACTGCAGGTTCTGACACACACACACACACACACACACACACACACACACACTCACTCACAAAATAGCCTATTTATGTATAATATAGTGCATAATAAATGTAGCCTAATAATAAATCTCCAAAATTGTGGATTTTTTTTGCTCAACTTTTAAAAAACTATTTTATTTAATGGAACATAAAACTTGAAGGATAATATTATTTGGTATTATTATTTATATTTATTGTTAAAATATTTTATGTTTTGTTATGTAACTTAATAAAAGTTTGATTATTATATTGTGATTTTTCATTTAAGATCCATTCATTTCAAGAAATTTAAATATATAAAATGTATACGTTTTTTAAAAGAAGCCATTTTCGGCTTCAGTTTCGGTTTTCGGCCAAGTGCATCTTAAATTTTCGGTTTCGGTTTCGGCCCAGAATTTTCATTTCGGTGCATCACTAATTATTATTATTCCGCGATTGAGTCCTCGCCTCATCTCCTCAACCCCAAAACCTTAACAGATTTAGGACAGATTTTACGCACTTTAACCTGAGAATAATCAAAATAAGGTTAAAGGTGTCTAGAAAAACTCACCATAAAACATTATCAAAAACTATCAAAAGTAAAATGACCTCAGAAGCTTTGGAAAGACTCTAATGAAGATTAAACATCCTTTTCAGTTACTTGATGGTAAACCTTTTTTGTATATATTATTTTTGTATATCCTTGATTATTCACCAGAGGAGAAAAACAGACGACGTTGAGACGTTTATAAAAATCTTACTTGAGTATCTCCAGTTTACAGTGAGGATCCTGCAGTAGATCAGAAAGCTGCTTGACTCCAGAATCTCCAACTTTATTCTCAGTCAGATCCAGTTCTCTCAGGTGTGAGGGGTTTGATCTCAGAGCTGAAGTCAGAGCAGCACAACCTTCATCTGTAACACCACAATCCCTCAACCTGTAGAGAACAATGACACTCTTCAGTCTCTCAGTTCAGGAAACACTGATATAAATAAGATATATATGAATTTCTCCTTTCTCTTCAACAGATTTGTATATGAAAGCAGTTGTTAACTCTTCACATCATCCAATCATGCTTATAACTATTGTTGTGGAAAATATGCAATTGTAAACTACCTGTAAATAATAAAAATATATTTAATTGAAACTAAAGCTCGCCTACCAAAAGTCTTTGATTTATAAAAAAAAACTGAACTGAACAGACCACGAAGAAGTCTTCTGACCTATAGATTGTGAGTATGCAAATTCAGATACTTATGATTTTGTCAGGGTTCTGTCACTTCTGTCTAGTTCATTTCTTGGTTTTGTGACAGAGCTCTGACACTCCTGTTTTTGTCCCGTCTTTGTCTGAGTGTGCGGTTTCGAGCGTGCTTTAGCTGTGCACTCACTTGTCTATGCGACTTGTTACATGTGCGGAGCGTGATGTTTGGATCCCGGCACGTCGGTCTAGTTTGATTTAGATTCTGTCTTTTTTTTTTGTGAGCGCACAGGATAAGCCATCGCTCGTTCTCGTGTGCTCCGTCTTGTCACGTGAGCGTGCGGTTTCGAGTTCGCTCGGACCATACGCTCTTCTGTCCACGTGTGTTGTTGTGTCCTGTGTAGCACGCGGTTCGTGTTTACATCGGCCGCGTGCTTTCATGCCATGTTTTGTCTTGTGCTGTGTAGCTTCGCAGCTTGTGTTTATAAACGTTACAAAACCTTAACAGATTTAGGACAGATTTTACATACTTTAACCTGAGAATAATCAAAAATAAGGTTAAAGCTGTCTAGAAAAACTCACCACAAAACACTATCAAAAGTAAAATGACCTCAGAAGCTTTGGAAAGAATATAATGAAGATTAAACATCCTTTTGGTACCATCCTTGATGGTAAACCTTTTTTGTATATATTATTTTTGTATATCCTTGATTATTCACCACAGGAGAAAAACAGACAACGTTGAGACTTTTATAAAATCTTACTCGAGTATCTCCAGTTTACAATGAGGATCCTGCAGTAGATCAGAAAGCTGCTCGACTCCAGAATCTCCTACTTTATTCCCTGACAGATCCAGTTCGCTCAGGTGTGAGGGGTTTGATCTCAGAGCTGAAGTCAGAGCAGCACAACCTTCATCTGTAACACCACAATCCCACAACCTGTAGAGAACAATGACACTCTTCAGTCTCTCAGTTCAGGAAACACTGATATAGATAAGATATATATGAATTTCTCCTCAACAGACTTGTATATGAAAGCAGTTGTCATGTCTTCACATAATCCAATTATGCTTATAACTATTGTTGTGAAAAATGCAATTGTCCTGTTACAAGGATGCCTTTTTGTAAACTAGTTAACCTGTAAATAATAGAACTATATTTAATTGAAACTAAGAAGCTCGCCTGCTAAAAGTTTTTGATTTCTAAAGAAACTGAACTGAACAGACCACGAAGAAGTCTTCTGACCTATAGATTGTGAGTATGCAAATTCAGATGCTTATGATTTAGGAAAGATTTGACATACTTTACCTAACCTGTGAATAATCAAAATAAGGTTAAATGTGTCTAGAAATATGCACCATAAAACACTATCAAAAACTATCAAAAGTATAATGACCTCAGAAGAATCTAATGAAGAATAACATCCTTTTCAGTTACTTGATGATAAACTTTTTTTTGTATATATTATTTTTGTATATCATTCATTATTCACCACAGGAGAGAAACAGACAACATTGAGAGAATTAAATCACATTTGATTCAAATTCAGATTACTTATTTATTCTTACGGAGCCTGGTTGGTTTAGTTTACCCCTATATGTTAATTAATGTATTAATTATCAAACATGTACTAACATGTAGTTAAGGCTTCTGTTATTCATGTATGAATCCTTATGACTGCTGTCGTAGTTAAGTATAGCTCTACGGTGGTTCATGATTAGTTCATATCTTCGCTAATCATGAGTTCATGTTGAAATAACTATTAATACAGGTATTAATATATGATTATTCATGTACTGTTATTGTAAAGGGTTACCTAAGATATATTTGGAGTTTCTCCTATTACAGTATTGCTTTGGTACAAAAGCACATTCCAAAAATAATAAATATGATCAAGTTTTATCAGTGTAAGGATGTTATCAGAGTGACTTACTGAACTGATCTGGATTCTTTAACCACAGGCAGCAGCTTCTGAAGAACTTCATCTGCTGTATTTTGTGCTCCAATAAACTGTTTTAGATTAAAAACATCCATATTCTGCTCTGATGTCAGCAACACATAAACCAGAGCTGACCACTGTGAAGAGGAGAGTTTGGTTCCTCCTATTTCTCCAGATTTCAGATAATCTTGGATCTCCTGCATCAGAGAATCATCACCCAGTTCATTCAGACAGTGGAACAGATTGATGGATCTCTCTGGAGAGCGATTCGCCCCGATTATCTGTTTGATGTTCTGAACTGTTTCCTCTTTGTTGTAGGAGAATCTTCCAGTCTGTGTCAGTAGTTCTCGTAAGAGAGTCTGATTGGACTCAAATGAGAGACCCAGAAGGAAACGCAGGAAAAGGTCCAGATGTCCATTCTTACTCTGTAAAGCCTCATCCACAGCTCTCTGATGCAGATCAGATAATGAATGGTATTTCTTCTGGTTTATGATTTTAGAAAATAAACCTTGTTTGGTTTTGTCAAACACATTTCTGTTCTTATATGTAAAGTGAATGTGTGCGTATAGAGCTGCTAGATGTTCCTGGATGCTCAGATGAACAAAGCAGAAGACTTTCCCCTGATACAAGCCCAACTCCTCTCTGAAGATCTGAGTGCACAATCCTGAGTACACTGATGCTTCTGTCACATCAATGCCACACTCTCTCAGGTCCTCCTCATAGAAGATCAGGTTGCCTTTCACAAGCTGTCGATAAGCCAGTTTCCCCAGTTTGAGAATCATGTCTTCGTCTTTCACTCTCTTCTTATAGTCCTTATCATGTTTGATGTTGGTCTGAATGATCATGAAGTGTGTGTACATCTGAGTGAGAGTCTTGGGAATCTCTCCTCTCTCTGCTTCACTCAACATCTCCTCTAGAACAGTGGCTGAGATCCAGCAGAACACTGGGATGTGGCACATGATGTGGAGGCTCCTTGAGGACTTCAGGTGTGTGATGATTGTATTGGCCAGACTCTGATCACTGATTCTCTTCCTGAAGTATTCCTCCTTCTGTGGCTCATTGAAGCCTCGTACCTCTGTCACTCGATGGACACACTCAGACGGGACGAGATCCGCTGCTGCTGGTCTGGAGGTGATCCAGATGAGAGCAGAGGGAAGCAGATTCCCCTCAATGAGGTTCATCAGCAGCTGGTCCACTGAGGCTGATTCAGATATATTACACAGCTTCACTTTGCTCTTAAAGTTCAGAGACAGACGACACTCATCTAGACCATCAAAGATGAACAACACATTATATTCACCACTGGATATTTCTATTTCTTTTGTTTCAGGGAAAAACACATGAAGAAGATCTGAAAGACTGAGTGTGTTGTCCTTCATCAAGTTGATCTCTCTGAAAGGAAGTGGAAATATGAGCTGGACGTCCTGATTCTCTTTCCCTTCAGCCCAGTCCACAATGAACTTCTGCACAGAGACTGTTTTTCCAATGCCAGCGACTCCCTTTGTCAGCACAGTTCTGATGGGTTTGTCTTGTCCAGGTAAAGGTCTAAAGATGTCATTGCATTTGATCGGTGTGTCCTCTGTTTCTGCTCTCCTGGATTGTGTCTCAATCTGTCTCACCTCATGCTCATTATTGATCTCTCCACTTTCACTCTCTGTGATGTAGAGCTCTGTGTAGATCTCATTCAGGAGTGTTGGGTTTCCCTGCTTTGCTGTTCCTTCATACAGACACTGAAACTTCTTCAGCAGATTTGATTTAAATGTGCTTTGGACCAGTTGAGAATCATGACTAAAAGAATAAATGATTTGATTAAAACATTGAAGAAGTAAAAGTGATAGTAAAATATTTTTATGTGTAGACAGAAATGATGTACCTCGGATTAGATGACATGTGTCTTCCCCTAAATGTTCCTCGAGTGTCCATAGACTGTTCACTAATTATGGACAACCACGGACAGAACAGAGACAATACAACAGAGTCGAGAAAACAGAGACAAGAGTTCATATTAGGGATGGGACGAGTACTGGTTTCACTATAAACCAGGATAAAATGCACTGACGGTTGGTAATATCATTTCAAATTTAACTATCATTAAAACCGTGTTTGATTATCGCGATTTTAATAACTCGCTGTAAATCCTGTCCGGCCAACAGCAGTCTGATGCAGGCGCAGCATGCAATATATCTTTATTCGAGAAGGGATGGCGGAATAAGGCAATGACCGTTGCTCGGGAGATTTTTCAGCCTTTTTAGAGGACCAAATCTGAGGTGTGGTCATATTTTGGCTTTTACAAAAGTCCTGAGGTAAACTTAAATTGAGGATGGTCACTCTGTCTGCAGAACATGCACAAAAAAGTCGCTGCAATAGAAACACTTCAAATCTGTAGAGTCGTCTTGTGTGACCATCACCCACTGTTGTATAGCGAACGCAGGGCAAGTTAACTTTGACCTCAATACCAAAACTACGTCTGGGAAATAATTGGGCACAAAATATTGTTTTAAGTTGAAATATTTTCATCTCACTCTCACTTGAAATAAACGTGAAGCTTCCGCAAAGAAAAGTTTGCAGCAAGTGGCTTTGAGCCAAAAACTAACAAGTTCAAACAAGACTATTAAGAGTGACATTCAATTGATAATAATGTATATTCATTGTACACTTATTACACCGTTTTTTTTTTTTTACCACATAATTACGGGGACTTGCGTGTTTAAAATTTATTTTGTACTGTCTTCAAAACAATTGTCCAGACAAGATGATAACAACATTATCAAACTCTGTAAACAATAAATCAACTCTGATTTCATTTTCAGTACAATCAAAAATGGAGACGCAAGACGGCAAGTTGTTGAATGAAATGAGAAACGTCAGTTGTGATACATGGATGTGCGCTGTCTGTGTTATGCGTTGCTATTGACGACGGTCATTATAAGGAAGGATATGCCACAGAATAGAATCTTGTTTTAAAAAGTGCATGTTTAAAAATAATCCTGCTTGTTTTATTTGTTGTTTGTTGATTTTCAAATATAAAATGTTTTGAAATGTTTGAAATATGCATCATCAGCATATTTTGTCTGAAGAGCAGTCCTGGGACATCATCAGCACGGCAATGCAGCACAGCATCTCCTTCCGCTTTTTCAGGGAACAGGGTTACAGTCAAGTAACCCGGAACGTTCCCTTTCAAAAGCTACAATCGATGCTGTGCTGCTTAGCGCATTGGGAACAAGAATATCCACGCCGCCGTGCTTGAAGGTGTCTGGACTCCTTACGGTTGTGTAGGTGTGCCCACAAGAACGCAAGAAAGCCCTAGACATTAGCTTGTGACGTTGACTCAAGGACGTGAGAGCCCGGAGTGGCATGAACATCCAAGCTATAAAATCTTCTGAATGTGTGCGGAGAGGACCAACCTACCGCATCACAAACAAATTGCAAGGGGGCACCTTTTGCCAAGGCAGCAGAGGCGGCGACCCCTCTGGTGTAGTGAGCCGTTAGACCTGTTGGTGAAGCTTGGCCACGTGCCTCATAGGCAAGAGCAATAGCATCCCTGACCCAATGTGACATGGTCTGTTTGGTGGCGGCAGCACACCTGATTCAACTCATCAGCTCATTATCACATGGGTTAATGAGTTGAATCAGGTGTGTTTGATTAGGGAGACAAAGAAAACGTGCAGTGTTGGGGGTCCTCCAGGAGCAGGGTTGAGAACCACTGCCTTAGGCAGGTAGTCAGGATGAGGATGCAAAATCACTTTCACCATTCCTGGGGCAAAGTCTAAGCAGGATGGTGATATTGACAGAGCCTGCATATCCCAGATTCTTTTTAGAGAGGTTATAGCCATAATAAAAAACATCTTTAGGGTCAGAAGTTTTTCAGAAGATGACTCTAGAGGTTCAAAGGGAGTCTCAACCAGACCCTCGAGGACTATAGCTAAGTCCCATGAAGGGATCTTGGTTCTTACGGGAGGCCTCAGTCGTCTGGCCCCATGAATGAAGCGAGTGAGCAGAGGATGTCTCCCGAGTGGCACCCCGTCAACCAAGGTGTGGCAAGTTGAAAGAGCAGCCACATAAAACTTGAGAGTGGCGGGCATGTGCCTGTTAATTTCTCCTGCAGGAATTCCAGAACTGAAGCAATCTGGCAGTTGACCGGATCTGCATGATTTATGACATACCACCTTTCAAAGACACCCCATTTGTTGGCATAACTCTTTCTAGTGGAGGAGGCCCTAGCACTTAGAATGGTCTCAATAATGGCAGGCGAAAGCCCAGTGTCCCTCAGTTGGTACCCATCAGGGGCAAAACATGAAGGTTCCACAGGTTGCCACAGGAGCCGTCGAGGAGAGATATTATCTCCGAGAACCATACTCTGTTTGGCCAACGCGGCGCTATCAATAAGAGGCAAGACCCTTGTTGGCGAACTCTGGCTAGAACTCTCGGGAGCAGAGATACTGGAGGAAATACATACAGGCACATTCTGAGCCATGTGTGCGTCATCGCATCCAGACCTAGGGGGGCTGGCTGACTCAGAGAGAAGTAGAGGGGACATTGCGCTGTCTGTTGGGAGGCGAAAAGGTCCACCTCCGCTTCGTAAAATCTGGTCCAGATCTGTTTTACTACTTCTGGGTGGACTTTCCATTCCCCCATCTGTAGTTTCTGTCTTGACAGTAAATCCACTCCCACATTCAGATACCCCGGAATGTAAACTGCCCTGAGTGACAGGAACTTTTCTTGGGCCCAGAGAAAAATCTGCCTCGCTATTCTTTTCAGATTGCGTGAGTGCAGACCTCTCTGGTGATTTATGTAAGAGACTGCCGCTGTGTTGTCCACCCGCACTCGGACATGACAGCCTCTCAACTGGGGAGAAAGTATTTCAGGGCCAGAAATACAGCAATCAACTCGAGGCAGTTGATGTGCCAATCGAGCTGATGACCCGATTCCCCTTGAGCTGGACGACCACTTAAGACCGCTCCCCAGCCCATCGGGGAGGCGTCTGTTGTTAGCAATCTGCGACGACAAGGCGCCCCTAGAGTGGGATTCAAGGAGAGGAACCGGGGTCTGAGCCACAGAGATAGTGTACGAAGCCCTCAACTCAATTTTATTTGCCTTTGAGGATTGGCCCTTGGATGAAATCCCCTGGCTTTTAGCCACAACTGAAACGGTCTCATGTGCAACAGCCCCAAAGGAATTACCGTAGATGCTGAGGCCATGAAACCTAACATTCTTTGGTACTGATGAACAGTGCGATCTTGGCCTAGCCTGACTTTGCTCATGGTTAGCCGAATGGTCTCGATTAGAGCGGGAGACAATTGTGCCCGCATTGTGATTGAATCCCAAACGATCCCGAGATAAGTCATTCTCTGGGCAGGAGAAAGAACACTTTTCTTGGTGTTGAGTCTCAACCCTAGAGAAACTAGATGAGCTAGATGATAGAACAACCCGAAATTGGTATGCTTTGCCCCCGAAAGCGAACCTAAGGAACTTCCTGTGTTGTGGCAATATTTCTACGTGAAAATATGCGTCCTTCAGATCGATCGTGACAAACCAATCGTGATGATGAATTTGTGACAACTGTCTTGACGGATAACATCTTGAACTTGAGTGCTTTGACTGTACGGTTTAAACCTTGAAGATCTAAGATTGGACGCAACCCCCCATCCTTCTTGGGAACCAGGAAGTATCTGCTGTAATAGCCCGACTCTCTCTCTGGAAGAGGAACATGTTCTATGGCCTCTTTGCTCAGAAGAGTTTGTAACTCTTGTGACAGTACATGCATCGCCTCCGGTCTCACGGAAGTGGAGACCACGCCGTTGAAACGCGGAGGACGACGAATAAATTGGATTCTGAATCCTGTCTGTACTGTGCTTAATACCCATGCCAGACTCTCTGAGAGTGGTATCAATTTTGACACTTCCTTTTGAGGGGATGTTAGATGTTCCTTGTCCTGGATGATAGCAGGAAGCAACGGAACATCTAACAATTCGCTGGAAACAGCAAAGCACCAGAGGTGACGGGGATGGAGAGGTTTCGTGGAGGTAAAGAGAAGGGCCGGTCAGATGTAATACATGCCCCGTCCCTCGGGGGGCTACCCCCACCAGACTGGGCGCCAGACCATCAGGACTTCAGGTCTGGCTTGGGAGGTTGCTGAGCTTGACGAGACTGTCTCCAGTTTTTACTAGGGGGAGCATGGCTCCTCCTCATGTTTCTTAACCTCCCTGAACTTGGTGACAACTGTGTTGACCGAGTCGCCAAACAGGCCAGAGGGAGAAACCGGGGAGTCAAGTAGAAAGACACGGTCCTTATCCTTTATCCCCGTGAGGTTGAGCCTGACCTGCAGCTCGGTAAGCTTTACCCATGAGCGAAGAGGTTATTCTACACGGCTTCAAGGGGAGGGGAGGTTTTTTAAGCGAAGATGCAGACCCAGGGGAGAGATAGCTTGCGAGCGTATCTTCAACCTGGGGCATCTCCGCATACCCTCGCGCCTTCCCACCCACTATAGTCGAAAAAGTCGACGTCGAGGGCACAAAGTTAGACAGCTCTTCATGGAGGTCATCGAAGAAGGGGAGAGACTGATGTTGAGGTCTCTCCCCCCTGCCACCGGACAAAAACCTATCCTCAAGCTTACTGCGTTTGGGGGTCTCTTGTTCGCGAGGCCAGTCAAGCTGCAATCTGGCCACCGCACGAGTAACCACCTCGAGTAGTTCCTCGACAGATTGCGCAAGGAACGCTCAGAGGTTGGCTGCTCAAAGTCCGTAGACCCAAGAGAGTCATTATCGTCCCCTGCGTGAGCCGAAGAAGCACCGGGGTGCGCTTTGCGATCACGCGAGGTAAAGTGTGAATCTGGTGAACAAGCAAGCGAAAGGGACGGACCCGTCTCTTGCTCGTCAACCAAATCCATTCGGGAGCCCCGCGATGATAATGCGGGTGTGGACTGAAAGTAGCCAAGACGAGTAGGAAGCATTTTAACTGTGAACTGTTCACAATGCTCACACTCTCCCGACTCCAATGCAGCGGCCGCATGCTCCTCCCCCAAACACAAAGCAGTAAGTGTGTGTATCCAGTTCTGACATAGGACGAGAACATGGAGGGACACAGCGCTTAGCTTGCTGACTCATTTCTCTTTTTGACTTTTTGAAACTCTTTTAAGATCGTTAAGAGATGAGAAAGAGAAAATCTGCACACTGACAGGTATAAAGCTAAATAACTCCTAACCAAGATCTGTAGCAGAGAAAGAAAATAGATGCTTGCACACCAACACAGAGAGATCTCTGAAGACAAAAGACCTGACAATGCTCCTGTGTCTCATCTAATTATAGCCTTGTGTCGTGGGTGCACGCCGATGACGTCACTGACCGAGACTATATTACTTCCGGTTGATTCCATCGACGTGTTTACACACTATATTCACAGCAGGTCACAATTAAAGACGTTTTCAATGCGCTAAGCAGCGCAGCATCGATTGTAGCTTTTGAAAGGGAACTCTGTATTTTAGCACAAGTATATTTTGCAGCTGAAAATTAGTATTAAAAAATTAAATAATTTAATTAGATGGACGATGATCAGAAACGTTTAACTTGAGTGTTTAAGTTGTAAGGGGGAATTAATAAAATGGTCAGAAATGGCCCTGTCTGTATTTAATGTTTTAATCATTTAATTGAAGTGTTCGTCTGTTGTCTGTGTGAAGACACAAGGGATCGTTCTGACACTGATAACAGCGGCAACACACACTCGGCATGAGATCAAAAACACCACATTCCAGCACTAGAATGAAATTAACACAAACTAACGAAATGAATACTCTTGCTAGTCAACTGGAGATGTTTTGTTTGTATTAGGTACATCCGTGCTGCGAGATGTTTCAAAAAGTGAAATATCGACCCTGGCAAAGAGTGGTGGGCACATGGCACATGGGCACATGCCCACATGTCCAACTCGCAAATTACGCTTATGTTTGTTGCATTATATGCCAAATGGTGACAGTTTAAAATTGGGACTCTGAAGCAGTGTATTTAAATTTGTATCTCTGTAACTCAAGAAGTTCTAAAGATATCCTTTTAGATTTCAGTTCTTAGCAATATTTTCTTTTGATATCTTTTTTATATTTTTCAGGGCCTATGTGGTTCAATTCAATACATTTTTCTTGTTTTCTTATATTACAATAAATGCATAGAACAAACCTGTCGGAGAGCCAAAAAAAATTATTTTTCCAAGGTTTGCATGCATGTAACTCGAGAAGATCTATCTATCTATAAAATGTTGTACATCAGATCAGATGATGTGTGTTTTCCCTCGAATTTCTCTGGCCGATCCATAGACGGCTCTTCATGGACACACAGCTGGGGCCTGTTTCAGAAAGGAGGTTCAACCAACTCGGAGTTAAAACTTGAACTCTGAGTTGACTTACCCTGAGATGGGAAACTAGTTTTCGGTTACAGAACAGCTGAAATTAGTTAGTTCAATCAACTCTGAGTTGACTGACTCTGAGTTAAGGGAGTGCACCACAACTATAAAAAGCCATTATCAATGGAGCGCAGATATTATGAGTCACCATGGCAACAGCGCCAGCCAAAAAGAGGTCTGCGTATGCAACGTGATCTCATGAGAATACGCGTGTATTTTTACGTAAAGTGTGAGCTTCTGCAAGCATATGGAGAGTACAAACACATTATTATTTTTTTAAATATCGGCTGCAGCAGCAAAGGACAGATTTAGCTAGGGAGAAAATAGTTGCTCGAGTCAATGTTTTAAGTTTTAAATATAAAAACAATTCAATCAGGTAAGGCTTGAGCATGGCTACCTGACTTTACAAACATGTGACATATTAAATAACTTAATAGCATCCAGTGTCTAGCAGTGCAGTAGCATTTTTGGCTGAGGGGATTCCTGGAGGGACTTCAGAGCCAATCACTCCCGAATATCCAAGGGCCTTCATAAAATGTAAGAGGTTTACATATTGTAGTGACCAACTTTCCATGGAGGAAATACAGTAGACGCGTGTTCCATAAACTTGATTTATTTCTCTTTCAAACAGGTAAAGGAAATCAGAGACCCATTAAATGTCTCGCACGGTCTCAAAACTGTGTCCCTTTTCGCCGTTGGCCACACCCTCACCTGACTACCATCTAACTAATACACTCTGACATCATAGGTACAGCCCACCTCATTACGTTTTAAAGGAAAACAAAAACTAACATGAATACATATAAATTCATTAACATATCAACAAAATTAATCACAGGCTCCTACACATATATCAAGCCCGTAGGCAGGGGGGGTTCGGGTGGTTCGAACGAACGGTGAAGAAGCATCGCCTCTGAATAATGGTGGGGGGTGGAGGGGTGGAAGGGTGGGGCTTTTATATATATATATATATATATATATATATATATATATATATATATATATATATTTTTTTTTTTTTTTTTTTTTAATTAAAAGGATTTCTATATTTTATCCACTCAATAGTCTACAATATAATAGTCATGTAAACGTAGCGTAATTATAATAATAAAACATAGTGGGATATTCAGTGATATTGGCTGTGCAATATCGACTTTTGTGATTGGCCGATACTGGCAGACTGGAGCCAATGGAAATGCTTCTCCTTCGGTGCGCGTCTTATTCCTCTGAGAACTTCAAAGCAGACCGCTTGAGGTAAATTATCTGGAATGATTAGTATATTAATTGATTTACGATGCCTAGTATGTGAGAGTGTTATGTCTGTAGCGTTAATGATCCGTTCTGAGCTCATGGTTAGCATAAAGGTGCTTGCTGGTGATGCTGAGTGTTTTTTATGCGTGTCATGTTATCCTTTATTTATTAACTGTTATGAGTTTATTTTGCACCGATTCTTTTCTTTTCTTTTCTTTTTTTAATTGAAATTTTCAAAATTTCAGAGTTTGATATCAAGTTCTTGACACAATTCTTTTACACATTTTCACATTTGGTAAGTATAACTTGAAACAACAATAATTTGAAAAAAGAAAAGAAACAAACAAAAGATAAAGGGCATCACAAACATATTAAAGCCGAACTCGGCAACTCTAGCGAACTCTAGTCACTTCTTCGCTGATTTTCCCTTTTGTTGTCGCATGTTTTCCCCACGAGCTCCCCCTACAGCTGTGGTGGGGTGTATATTTCACAACACAGTCATAAAAAACTCACTTGCGGCGGCCTCCTCCCCTTCTCTACCGCTGCTCATGTGCGTTTGTTTTGATCGGAGCAAGCCAACTGTATCGCGTGGAGCTATGTCTACCGAGGTGGGTAATCTGGTAATACATCATACATGCGTGTGTGTTTATGTCGAATTGCCGTAAAGCAATTTGTGTTTCACGCTCGTTCTCGTTCCAGTTCTCGCTTCTCACGAGACTTCCAATTTCTATCTTGCCGGGACGGTAGTGAACAAGTTGCAAGGTTGGTTTTCCGCCTGGGAACGCTGGGGGGAGCGGGGAAAGTCACCAATATCACCAGAACAGGTTGTTTAACCATCCAAATGATTTCTAGACAGTTTTATTAAGTTAAAAAAGCTACCAAGTTCTCCTTTAAATTCATTTAGCAGTGATACAGATCTTTGGGCTTTTTGATTTTTTAAAAACTTTACAGACTCAAAATACATTTTAAAGGCAGCTTTAAAATGAGCAAAGTTGGGTTTTGAGTTACTCCATTTAGTTTGATGAATATGAAATTTTCCTAATAATAGAAACAAATCGATAACATAAATGTTTCTTTTAGAAAAGTCAAGTTCATTTGTATGAAGCAAGACAGATGACAAATTTAAGACTAGATTGCATTTCATTTTAACACTTAGAAATTGAGACATCTCATACCAAAAGGTTTAAGAACAGGGACATTAAAAAAATAAGTGCACAATAGACTCTCTTTCACAATTACAAAAACAGCAGTTGTAATCAATATCCAGATGAAAACGTTCTAATGTGTCTTTCACAGGATATATTCTGTGAGCGATTTTATTTTTTTGCACCGATTCACTGATAGTGTGAGGATGTATGACGTCACGAGTATGTACTAGTTGAGTGAAGTTGGATGTACATACATCTAATGAATGAAATTGGAGTGTTTAGTCATTGACAAAGCTTCAAAAAAGGTGTTTTGACTGTTTTTATGTCAGGCGGTACAACCAAATAGTGAGTATGGGGCGAAAAGAGCAGGAGAGACGGAAGAGAAAGCAGGCAGCAGCGTCATTGTCGCAGAATATTGAACATATGTTCAAAAAAACCTGGCAAACAGGGTAAGGTTGTTATGTTTACAACATAACCTATAACATTTGATATAACAGTCGTCAACCCCACTGGAGCAGAAGGTAGCTGAGGTTGTTCCTGTTATACAGTGAATTTTCCATCTAAGGTCTATAATAGGGATGGGCATAATTAATCGACGATCGATCATTGATCGTTAAGAATTTCGTCGATCACGTTTATTTGTTATCGATTAAACTAATGCAGGTTGCGTTGCGTAGTGTGAGTCTTGAAGCAATGGAATTAATTTTAGCGCGGAGGTACCTGTGCATCCCGTCAACGTCAGTCCCCTCAGAGCGGGTGTTTTCGGCGGCTGGACTGGCTGTCACCAGGTTGCGGTCGCGTCTGATCCCAGATCATGTCATCATGCTTATCTTTCTCAACAGAAATCAGTAGACTGGTGCAGAAGTTCTATGGGAACTTCATGCGTTTTCTCAGATCGGATAGCTATCTGATTTATCAAAACGATTCCATTTACACCAGGTCACATTATGTGTTTTTGCAAAACGGATATAAATCCGATCTTGAATTCCCGCGCTATGCATATTTAAATTATTGCACGTCACCAAAAGCAACTGATATGAGCTGCATTTTATTGATCATCAGCGAACATTTCTAAATCAAAGACCGCAACAGCGGTCAACAAAAAGATGCGGCAACAGCCCTGGTAAGATCATTTCGATTCTTTACTTTTAATGAAGATGATTGTGTGTTGATGAATGACTTTCACTTTGATTTGCGATAGTTTGCACATTGACTTGATGAATAGACGCTCATCTGTGGTGATGCGTGTTGAAGTAGCGTCGTCATCTGGCTATAACATGACATATAGCCTATAACACGCTCTCACACGTTTATTTCTTAGCATTTTTGGTATAAGTCAAATTTACATATGTGGTTTTAACAACCAGATGCATTTACTCTTGTCCAATTTCGTCTGGAATGCGTCTCAGATCTCCTCCTGAAGTGGTTTGAGCGATCGGGTTTAAATCCGTCTCGAATGCGTTTCGGAGGGCATATACATTTGGTCTTTTCACGATCGGATAGCTATCCGATCACAGAAAATGGATGAAGTGGCCATGGGTCTCTGTTTAAGAGCGCCGGCTCGCAGCGGCAGGTTCCGCTGTTTAAGAGCACCGCAGGGCATCTTCAAGTCTACCGAACGTCCAGTTTCACTGCCACAAGTTGATCTTCTTGTAATAAAGATCTCATCGAAGACAAACAAACTGTATTTTTGTATTTCCGTTGCTTTTTTAATTTATAAAAAGTTAAAGAAATAATGAATTTCAATATAAAAATATTAATGATTAATCGATAGTCGATCGTTAATTCTCCCGACGATCGACTAAGAAAATTTAATCGAATGCCCATCCCTAGTCTATAAACCACAAAATGATAAAAACAACAAAATATTTTTTATTTATGTTATAGGCTAGGCTAAACTGCTTCTAATCATACATATAAATCATGTGAAACTATGGTTATTTTTTTGTTATTAATATCAAATTTTTATTTATTTTTTT
The DNA here is from genome assembly GCA_022828995.1 of Vimba vimba. NCBI lineage: Eukaryota > Metazoa > Chordata > Actinopteri > Cypriniformes > Leuciscidae > Vimba > Vimba vimba. The sequence goes on from CM040824.1 coordinate 40,953,012, forward strand.
AAATGTACCTTCTTTGTCTTCCAAAAAGTATGAAGCCAAAAAGGTCCAATTTTTAAAAAAAAGAACCCCCCCTTTAAATAGGCTGCCTACGGACCTGCATAGTTATTTTTTATATAGTCTATTTTATTATATTTCCATTTATTTTACTTTTTTGTTGGTCTTTTGGAGCCTCCTGTCCAAACAGAACCCCAGGCAGTTGTAAGTGGCCTACTCAATACACCAGAAATTATGATCAATAGTGCTATAAAGTGTACTCAACCAAATGCTCATCTTCACAGGACGATGGGGATAAAGAGTTTCTGCTGCCACAGGCCTACAGAGGTAATGTTAATATTATGTGTCTACACATCAAACAATCTACACATTCAGATTTTTTCACATTTTTATGTGGAGTAGCCTATAGAATCTAAGTTTAAATCTAAGTATAAACAGGTATTCTTATCTCTCCCCCCGCCCCCAGAGTGTGGAAGAACAGCAGGAGGACGGTCCATCAACTTCTGTTGCACAGATCAACACAGTTCAGTGATTTCCAGTAAATGCCACAGTTTAATTCTGTAGAATTTGTTTAGAACTGCATTATGTAACTCTAATCTACTACTGTTTTTCAGCTGCCAGTTAATGAGTTATACAGACTTCATCGTATAAAAAAAAAAAAAAAACAGCAGTAAAAACAGCAATGAATACATTTACTGAAAGAATGAATGAGGTGTTTAAACACTGCTTCTTTTTAAAAAAAGGGGAGGAGACTGAAAGAAACTCTGGGTTTACCGAAGAAAACCTGCTCCCGACCAGGTTAGGTTCACAGAGTAAGTTACCATGGTAACTAACTCTGAGTATAAGTTACCTCTCTTTCAGAAACGGGCTTGACTTACCCAGCTTTCTCAGGTTTGACATACCTCCCATTCTGAAACAGAAAACCCAGGCCCCTGGACTCCGGTGAGATTGATCGGTCACCCTTAAACTGACTTTAATAGAATAGAAACAAAAGAACAAAGACAAGAATTCTTAATTATATTATGTAGATAAACCTCACATAGAGAATCAATCCATCCATCTTTTACCACTGCTTTTTGATCTGTTGTTGTGTTTGTGTTTCCCAATAAGTGATGTAGTTGTGTTTAGTTTGGTTGAGTTTGTCAGTATTGTTCTGGTCCAGATTATCAGTGTTTTGTGGGTCAGTAGATGTTAGTGAAACATCAGGACTGAAGCTCTGGATCAGCTGTGAGAGGAGACCTGATCCTGTGCTCGACTCCTGCTATTGCAGCGCTTTATAATAGTGTGAGTCTCTGAGTTATACATGCTTACACAATATCATCACCTATTTCTGTATTTTGATAATAAGTGTATATTTGCCAAATGATGCCATACATGCATTATTTGTGTGTGTCTGTGGTCTCTCTGTCTGTCTAAACAAAAATGTTGTACCTCAGATCAGTTGATGTGTGTTTTCCCTTAAAGTTGAGTGGCGGATGCATAGACGCGTCACTCTTCATGGACACACAGCTGGGCTCCGGTGAGATTGATCTGTCACCCTTAAACTGACTTTAATAGAACAGAGACAAAAGAACAGAGACTTAGATTACTTTAAAGTACGTGTAGATAAACCTCACATAGAGAATCAATCCATCCATCTTTTACCACTGCTTTTTGATCTGTTGTTGTGTTTGTGTTTCCCAATAAGTGATGTAGTTGTGTTTAGTTTGGTTGAGTTTGTCAGTATTGTTCTGGTCCAGAATTATCAGTGTTTTGTGGGTCAGTAGATGTTAGTGAAACATCAGGACTGAAGCTCTGGATCGGCTGTGAGAGGAGACCTGATCCTGTGCTCGACTCCTGCTATTGCAGCGCTTTATAATAGTGTGAGTCTCTGAGTTATACATGCTTACACAATATCATCACCTATTTCTGTATTTTGATAATAAGTGGATATTTGCCAAATTATGCCATACATGTATTATTTGTGTGTGTCTGTGGTCTCTCTGTCTGTCTAAACAAAAATGTTGTACCTCAGATCAGTTGATGTGTGTTTTCCCTTAAAGCTCACTGGCTTATCCATAGACTGGTCACTCTTCATGGACACACAGCTGAACTCTGGTGAGATTGATCTGTCACCCTTAAACTGGCTTTAATAGAACAACAGAATATAAATAAAGTTATTCTCTACCAGAACCAATATGGTTGATTTTACATGAAAATAAATTCCACATGAGAACGTTGCCTTTTAACTCTTTCCACGCCAGCTTTTTTTTTTTTAAGTTACCAGCCACCGCCAGCGTTTTTGACCATTTTCACAACATTGTCATGGACCCCAGAATATTTTTTTGTATGAATATCTGAACATGCAATATATCATAAGAAAGAACAGACCCTTCCCTTTAAAAAAAAAAAAAAAGTTTTATTCTAGCTTCATGCATTCTTTTATCAACACCTAAGTAACATTAGGCAGTTTTTATTTATATGCCGTTTAATGTTGATGATGATCGCGCAATTTTGCATAAGCATATGATTACATATGAGATTGCTTGTTTTTTCACCTTCGTCGCCTGTGGTTTGATCAGGAGATTTAATACTCTTTCAGGAGATGTGTAATAGCACCCTACCCTACCATATAACCGTATAACAGTGAAAACACGGAAAGCCGGAAAATTCTGTCAATGGCGGTTAAAGAGTTAAAGGGGACCTATAATGCAAAACTTTGAACATAAATGCGTGTCGGCAGTGTGTGTACACACAGAGGAGGACTTACCATTAGGCAAAGGTAAGGACTGCTTTGAGCCCCCAAAAGTCAAGCGCCCCCTAAAAATTCTTTTTATATACAAGATGCGCATTAATACTGTTATAACCTGTTGAAATGAGAGTACCGTGACTGCACTGGGGTGAAAATTATGATATGGCAAGTGTAAGGCCATGTCCACACTAATACGTTTTCGTTTGAAAACGTACATTTTTCTCTGTTTTGGCCTTGCGTCCACACTGAGACAGTGGATTCATGTTTGCAAACAATTGTCTTTTCTAAAGTTTGCATGCATGTAACTCGAGAAGATCTATCTATCTATGGAATGTTGTACCTCAGATCAGTTGATGTGTGTTTTCCCTTAAAGTTGATTGTCTTCTCCATAGACGCGTCACTCTTCATGGACACACAGCTGGACTCCGGTGGGTTTGATTTCTGTCTGCAGCTTTGGCTTCAATAGAACAGACGATTTAAGAATAACAGATATGACAGAATAGACAAGAATTAATATTGCTAATTTTACATGTACATAAACTTTATATAAACTATCTATCCATCCATCCATCTACAGTATCTATCAAATGTTGTACCTCAGATCTGTCGATGTGTGTTTTCCCTTAAAGTAGATTGTCTTCTCCATAGACCGGTCACTCCTCATGGACACACAGCTGGACTCCGGTGAGATTAATCTTTCACCCTTAAACTGACTTTAATAGAACAGAGATAACAGAATAGAGACAAAAATCAACTTGGCTGATTTAACATGAAAATAAATCCCACATGAGAAGGTTGTCTATTAAGACAGTGTGTTGAAGAGTGATGAGACTGTCCAAGGATAATGTCATATATCATCTAGCTGTCTACTGTATCTGTGTGTCTTTGGACAGTGTTTAAAGACCCTGAGTGTCTCCAACTACTGTATATCCCGCACCAGAATATGATAGAGACAACAGATCACTACCAACCCTGGCAAACACACACAACACCCTGTTATGTGCAGAAAATGAGTCTTCTATAACATTAAGATCTTATGAAGATTGAAGTACCTGAATCCTGAAGAAGAATCTCCATGTCTGAATGTGTGTGTGTCGTCCATGATTCATTCAGTCTTCATGAAGCTGTTCGAGTAAGAGATCAGAAACACTCATTCACACACACACTCAAATACAATACATTTCATTTGACATTTTCTTCAATCTGTTTAAGACCAAACAAATCAGATTTATGATTTATAATCATTAATTATTAGACACTATCAACATTTCATTCCTGGTTTAATGTGATATTCAATCATGTTAATGAATGTTCAGAACTGCTATCATCTGAATCAGCAGATTCTCTTCTTCCGTCAGATCTATAGCGTTTGCTCCAGTATTTCATCTGTGTGTGTTTAAAGGGGCATTTCACCCATTTGAACATTGTTTTTTATTTAAAGTGGGTCATATGTAGTCGAAATGTAAAAGAAATTTTGAATTTGGTGCCTTTGTGACCGAGAAAAGACAAAAAATAACTTCAGGACGCATTTGTATGAAAGACAACAACTCCCACAATGCACCACATTGCACAGCACCGCAAGCCACTCCCACTAATCCAGAAAGCGCATAAGGCTAGCTACTACCAGAGCTTGAAATTCATTTCACATTCACACAAAATGTCTAGTTAGTTGGCGAACTCATTAGTGCATTACTCCTCGTTTGTATTTCTTTCGAAAAGGTGAATTATTGCATGGTACCTGGATGTTCAGTCAGAACATATGCGGTGCGAAACTAGGATAGTTCTCAACACAAACGTCCGTGTCCTCGTCTGATTCAGAGATTTCGTCCAGGAGAAATTGTTATCGTTGAAATTCTTTGCCACAGACGGACTCTATCTCTGTGTTCGTAGCGGTTCGTAGTTGCATAGTGAGATCACCGGCGCCACCAGTCCGCCCTAACTCGAGCCAGTCCGGGCTCCTCGTCCGCAGCAGGCAGGTCTTCTGCCTCGGCTGCTCTTCGCTATAATGCGGCTTGTTAAAGGTAGCCACAAACACCTGATTCAAGCATCAGACTTCCGAAATCCTCTTCCTCTAGTCTACATCATATTGAGCACTCTCCTCCGCTATTGTCATAACTTTACATCTGTCTCCACAGCGCCTGTTAGCTGGATGCCGCGTTCCAGGCAACCTGTAACCCGTGTTTTTCCAACCCGTAACTGGGAGTACATCGATCTAGTACGAGTTCACGGGTAGGAAGTCACGGGTTTGACTGCCGTTCCAGTGCACTTTCACGGGTATAAGGTTGGAAAAACACGGGTTACAGGTTGCCTGGAACGCTACAAGGTCGTGAGTCGTGTTTTGAAGTCGTGATTTATGAGCTCAAAAACCTGCCTGGAACGCAGCATTAGCTTCAAACAAGATGGAGGATATTGCTTTCAGTTTCAGAGAGTAAAGTCCCACCCACTGATCTGTAATAGGTCTGTAGCGTGAGCGGGTCCCGCCCCCTGGGAAAGATGAGGAACGAGTGCTTGTAGTCTCAACAGAAATCCCCCCCTCTTACACTTCCTCCTACAATGACGCAAAATGATGATTTTTGCGTCATTGTAGGAGGAAGTGTAAGAGGTAAATAACGGATTTCTCCCGTCTCAGGGGAAAATGAGAGAGTGTTGCACGACCATTCAATAGTATGACTGGGTTTCTAACAATGCAAAGCTTAATGCAAATGGGTGAAGTGTCCCTTTAAAACAGAAATATCTCGGCTGAACAGACTGGGAAGTTTGTAACACTAGAGTTTAATGTTCTTCCACTGAAGCCTCAAATATTGTACAAATGGGACAGTTTACTGTAAGCCCACGTTTAATACATCTGTGAAACTGACTAACATACACAGATATTTGAGATCAAGATCTTTTCCAACTGTAGCAAAACGTGGCTCGTCTAATAGCGACTACGCCACCCCGAATTTCCAGCAGGGCCGGATTAACCATTAGGGCAACAGGTCACTTGCCCAGGGGCACAAGACATCGAAGGGCCCTGACAGGGGCGGAGCTCAGTCAGATCCAGGTAAATAAAAATGTTTTTGATAATACAATTTTCGTTTAACAACATTAACATTAAACAATTAAACGTCAAAAACAATTAAAACTCTCTCGTAATAATATTAATAAGAACATGCTAATTCGTCTCTTCAGTTACGTCACGCCAGAGCCCAGTAGGCTAGTAATTTTCTACTTCGCGCAAATATTCGGATTTTAGCTATAGCAGCGCCCTTTTTATGTTATTAACATAATTTATGTTATTATTATGTTGCTTAACCGCAATCTATGATGCATTTAATAAAGAAAAACTTCTTGACAAAGATGACTGGACGCCGTAACAACTTGACACTTTTGTTGTTTGAAAAGAAAACTAACAGATAGGCTAAGTTTATGAGGATGTGAACATATTCAATTCAAAACCCAGACGGACATTTGTTCTATAGGGTCTGTAATCTAACAAAGATATCAATAGCAAGATTAGTTTTAACATTATGTGACCATTGTATATCGACATGAAATATTCATTCGTGCATTAATGCTGCGAAAATGTTTTGACGCGTTTCCACAGCGCACGATGCTTTAGTCTGCCAATTACACCAACTGCGGTAAACGTAGCCTATAATTTGTATTATTTAATATTACTTTTAACATTTAAAAACAGACGTTTTCAGATTCCAAAGCTTGCAGAAGGTTCCTAATGGCAATACTGACTTAGGCTACAGCTTTCCTGGTAGCCTTGAGTAAATTAACTTGTCTAAGAAAATGATTCATAAAACGAATAAATATCAGTTGAGCCTATGTTTACTTTCGTCACTGACACAGACGAAAATGAAAAGACTATCAGTCAAAGTTCAGCTTTAGGAGGGGGAGAAATAGGCCAGGATAAGAAGACTGAGAGAATAAGAAATATGAAGATGAGGAGAGAGCAGGTATTGACAAATAATCTAATGACAAGTTTTTAAAGCTATTTCTTATAATTTTTTGGCCTTCAAAAGGCTTAAATTGCACATATGTAGGTCAGAGAAATAAAAATTCTCAAAATCAAAAATAACACATCACTAATAACCCCTAATTAAGGTGAAGCCCGTGCAGCTACAATCACTAGCCTGCTTCCAGGGACACTCCGCTCCTGCGGAATACAGAAAAAAAAAAAAAAATTAAGCCAAACAATAAAAAAAGAATCAATTTATAAGATAAACGATCATCAACTGGAACCAAGACAAAAACAACAATTTATACCAAAGAAAATACACATTCAAGACAACGGGGTCACATCACAAAAGTCACACAATCGGTCATAAAACTACACAGATGACCGGGACCATCAATCCATTACGGAGCCCCTAAAGGGACGTGGTGGTGGAAAAAATTTAGGTTGGGAGATTTTTTTATTATTTTTTTAAATCTTTTGCGTTCCCTCGAGAAACTTTGCGTTCCCTCGCAAAACCTGTTTTGAGCTCGGACAGACACCTCTGTTTAATGTCCTGCTGGCAGTGTTTCAGAGCTCCGTATGTTAATGGAGCGTTTCATAGTGTTTGAACTTGGACTCAAATATAAAGAAATGCGGTCAGTGCTTAACTCAAGGAGTTCAGTGAAGTTGGCAATATTCACATAGGCTATTCGAACTTCCCTATTCTTGAGCTAAACGTTGTTAAAACACAAACGACACCTATTTACAATCACAACCTAGACAACGAGCTACAACCCAATTCTCATCAAAACAAGCTTTTATAATAATAATATAGGCTATGGATCACTATTAGCAGGCGCTGAGAGACAAGTTCAAAGGGACCGTCTGCAAAGTGCAATATAACCCAAAAATGACTACAGCATCAACTCAGTCAAAAATACAAAAATAGTCATTAAATTCAATGTTACAAACTGTAGTGCCACCGAATTCAGTTTACACATCAATGGTGACCCACTGGTCATACTACACTGCTTTTGCACATTTTAGGCTATATTATGAAAAATATTCAATACAAATTTAGTTCACACATCACCGCTCTAATGTTGGTTATAGGCCTACAACACTTAGTTTGGGAAGTAATTGCACTTAAAAAATAAGTAGGCCTATTCTTTACACAAATTATAGGCCTATTGGTACTGTACGAAGCTTAGCTTTTGCATTATTTGCTTACTGAATTTGATGACATTACACTGTATAACAGTGTGAAGATATTTCATATTGTTTCTAAAAACGGTGAAGTTATTGATTTTATTTCATAATAAATAATCATACATTATGAATTTTTTATCAAACTAATTAATGTAGTATAACCAGCAGGAGAGCAGTGATGTGTGAATTGAATTTGGTGACAGTACAGTGAGTCACAGTGAAGCTATTGAATAATATAATATGTGCAGAAGAGTTTTGGGATTTGCACTTTGCAGACGGCCCCTTATTTGGACTTGTCTCTCATTCGTCTGGTTAGAGACAAATTAAAGGTCCCGTACTATGCCCCTTTTCACAAGATGTAAAATAAGTCTCTGATGTCCCCAGAGTGTGTATGTGAAGTTTCAGCTCAAAATACCCAACAGATCATTTTTTACAGCATGTTTAAATTGACATTTTTGGGGCTCAGAAAAACGCGCTGTTTTAGTGTGTGCCCTTTAAATGCAAATGAGCTGCTGCTGGACGACGCAGGGGGCGGAGCTTCATGGGCTCGCGCTAAGTCTCTCAGGACAAATTCATCTCACTGAATGATGATAATATCAGAAACTCTCAGTTACGGTGTTCATTTCGAGTCGGACAATAATGCCTACAGAGTCAGAGTGCTGTATAGAGATGAAACAGGTATAGTTTAGTAGTTTAATTACGGTTATTATAACGTATTTGTCATCTGCTTGTATGTATCCATTATTTATTAATAGCCTACAAGTCTGCTGTCTGAATGATGATCAAACATATACAGATGGTGGACAACCAGAATGCAAGTTTTACCGCCGCCGTTCCCGCAGCGGCAAAATTGGGATGTGTATTTGCTGCCTTTTACCGCTGAGTGGCGCTGTAATCACAGACTTTGAAAAGTGTCAGTTTATTCTCTTTATGACGTAATCTGCCGCGGCAGTAATCTGAGCTGAGGTCACAGATAAATTCAAGATAAATATTGTGGTTAAACGAATTCAAATTCATTAAATTTAAACAAAGTAGACACACGTTAACACTGTGTGCCCAGTTTTTCTATAATTTAGAAAGGCTATGTCAATAGGTTACTTGTCATTTACTTCGTGTTATTTTAATGTGTTTGTAGATTTATTAACTGAAACATAACAGTGAAATAAATTAAAATAATTTAGGCTACCGTAAAATTAAAACATTTTCAGGACTTGCAGTTACTAACCGATGTTAGTCGGTTTAAGCATTCTTTGTTATATTCAGAATTAAATAGGCTTACATGTTGTTATGATTATAAATTGAATTCTTTAATAAATAATCAACCACAATGCCTATTACTGCCGCAGCAAAAATAAACCAGTCGAATTTCAAAGTCGTTCACGAAATGACTACTATACCGGGTGGCGCAAGTGACAGAGCAAAACAGCAGCAACTGCGGCATTTTAAAAGGTAAGTTTCCTATCTGTTTATTTAAAAAAAACATGGCGCAAGATCTTGTAAAAAAAAAAAAAAGTTTCATTATTTGAACAAAAATTAGAAAATAGTAGACCTGATAGCTCTGTGGTCAATGCATTAACAATAGCCTCTCGGAGCTTCAAACGATCTGAGATCGAATCTCAGCCGACAGTGTTTATGTTTTTCCGTTCTTGATGCTTAAATATGCATCTGTTTATTAAAGTCAATCATCTTGTTTAATTATCAATTGTACATTACAACATAAATTTGCTACATTCCAGTTGAGCCGCTGCAAAGACGACACATCTGATGAAGGAAGACTGTCAGCCGATTGCACCAGAAAATGAAGATGATGAAGCTCGTCTTTAATTTGCTAAATTATTTTTTGTGTGTGTGTGAATCATTCACGAGATTGAGATGACTGACAGTGATACCCGTCCATAGCAACGGAAGACATTTGTCAAAACAGATCGAACAAATCAGAAAAATACTTTCAATACAGTATTGCTTTCAAGTAAAAAATAAACAATGAAAATGAAAAAGAAAAAGAAAATGAATTAAGTTTGAAAACCCATCGCACATTTCAAGGTATGAATAAAGTGTCGGGACAGTTTATTTATTTAAACAGGGTTGCATCGATAGAGTTTATTCCCTTTGTGATGCAAAATAAGAAACACAGAATCTTATTCTTGCAACATTTTAAATTTCTATTGTCAAAAAATTAAAACGGTACAAAACGAAAAAAGTTCAAAGCAACATAAATTAAGAACAGGCGTTTTTCTTTGCCTCTTTCGCGCTGGATAATTTTTTAGTAAGTTTGGTCTCCCTCACTGCGCGCGGCGGATCTTTCTTGAAATTAAGCATTTAGCGTAAAAAAACACCATACAGCTGATAATACTGGATATGTCGCTGTGTGTCATCCACACAAATCACGAAAGAAAAAACTGTAACAAATAGCTTTTGTTCCTTCAAAGATACAACATGCCTTGCTGAATTCATCTTGTAAAACGAGGTGGGTCGCGAATTAATCTGCTAAATTGAAATTGTGTGTGGAAAACCTTTAAATACAATCAATAAAACTACAATATATAATTTAACAAGATATAGGGCCTACTGTACATAGGCTATGGACTTTTGGAGATTTTGAGATTAATCCTTAAAAGAATTTTGCCTTTGCCTGCTGATCAGGCTGGCTCCGACACTCTCCATATGAAAGACTGAACATTAACACCTCTGTCCTGCACCCCCACGATAAAGCAACTATTGCCTTCTCCAAACCCCCCACAGGCTATCTGAGTTTGCAAAACAAAACAAAGAGTTTGCCACTCGTCGTGGTGTGCCAAAACACTAATTATAAACTTCAATATTTCATTCAAAACAATCTCAAAACGCTTTGTGACATTTTGAAAAGCCATGGATGCATTACTGCCACTGGAACCATGAACGCAACAGAATACTGGTTCTGATTTTATTGTTTGTCGTTTAAACGTCATATATATATATATATTTTTTTTTTAACAGAACTGCTTTTGAAATTACGATAGGAATTATTATTGGCTACAGAAGTAAAGTCATTGTATACTATTTGTTCCTTAGTGTAAAATGGAAATGCTGGTGATTTTATTTTGTAAATAGGCTATAAGCAAAAAAAAAACTATGTATTAGAACTAGACAAATCTCTCTGCATCAACAATAGACTATAAAATGCATTAATAGGCTAATATAAAAATATCAGTAGACCAAGTTAGGTCGGGATTCGAACCCGTGTCATCTGATTGATCGTTAAGTAAGATCAACCACTCGGCCACGATTCACTCGTTGCAACATGGCCTAACGTTCCGGTGTGTGTTCGCTCTTCATTCAAATGAACGCGCCGCCGCGTTTGTCGAACACTAATTCAACATGCCAGAATAAAACCTGGCTTTAGAACAATGCATAGCGCCACTCGTCGTGGTGTGCCAAAAAATTTACAATAATTTAGTTTCATTTATTTCAGTGTTTGAGTTAAAAAAATCCTCTACAAATTAAATTAACACAAAGTCGGCTATAAGAGTCCTTTATAGGCTACGTAAAAAAGCAAAGGGCTTACAGTCTTAACATTTAGGCTACTTTGCTTAAATTCGATACATTTATTTTCAGTAGGGCCTAATAAATTTGTAGGGATGTAATTTCAGTATGCTTTACCAACGCTATGTATTCAATTAAAGTTCCAAGAGGTCTGCTCTCTATATTTCCTTCCCAGCTGACACTAATATGCAAGTGCACAGCAAAAATCACAACTTGTGCTTGCTGCGAACGCAAGTTATTTAAGATGTCTCAACTGTACGTAGTCTACCCTACAGTGTGAATTCGTTACAATATTTAATTTAATTTAATTATAGTGCAGCAATTTGTACAAATAGAGTCTATAGGCCTACTATACTGTTGTAGCCATTAAATAATCTCATTTAGAATCATATTTGTTAAAATATTATAATGTTATTTTTTTTCCATCTATGTTGAATATGAAAAGTGAACAGCACGAGTAAGATAGGATGCATTATATCGAGAGATGGATATGGAGTGGGTCAGACATGATTTTGACCACTTCATTAAGTTTTGTTTAGTAGAAAACATTTCTTTAAAGTGAATTTCGTTTTCTATAAATTGTATCTTAATTTTAATCTATTTATTATCAAATAATTGCCTGGATTTAATAAGTAAGAGAAGCAAATATAACAGACACTAATCATGGAGGCGCCCGCGCGGTCACTTGCATTGCACGTCAGCTGGAGCGCATCTCATCCTCCTAACTTAACGAAACTCAGCGTATGCCTCACACAGACATGATAAATACATCAAATACAAAAAGCTTAAAATGTCTTCAAACGAAATAATTCAAAACGAAAAGAAAAAGGCTACTCTCTGATTATGTCTTTATGTGCATTTCTCTCTAGGTGCGTTCACTACAAATATGGCGATCGTCAACTTCATCTTTGCAGTCGACACTGTCAGAAAACACTAGTTTATTGATAAAAATCAATGCACGCATCACCGGATTTACAAATTCACATCTTGCTTGTTGCACGCACACATATTATGTCGAAAAAACGAAAAATTATGTTGAAATAACATTATTAATAATAATACATCTTTTAGAATATTTGATTAAGATTGTTGCGCTTGTTCAATTTAATAAAATTAAAACTTTAATTGTGATAATTAAAATAATTGAAAATTAAATATTTAGTGGCCAAGTTTTGCTCATTTATTATATAGGCTATATGCCTATTGCCTATATTAAGTAGGCTAGGTCATATTAAAACAAGGCATATATTAAGTTGTTTTAGCTGTAATGAGAAAAATAAATCTAACGAAATCTAAAATCTAAATCTAATAAATCTAAAAAAAAATTCTAACGCCAATTCAACATGCCAGAATAAAACCTGATTTTTGAACAATGCGTAACAACACTCGGCCTGGTGTGCCAAAACACTACATTTTAAACTTCAATGTTTAATTCAAAACAATATCAAAACGCGTTGTGACATTTTTTTAAAGCAGTAGCCTAGCCTATATACATTAAGGGCATTGAAACCAGGATCTTAACTAAAACGCGTTCCACGTAATCTCTCAAAAAGTATGCCACACTACTCCATGTATTTTTTTTTAAGGACTGCTTTTGAAATCACTATAAATTACTATACAATTGTATCGCTCACGAGAGCTCTTCATTTATCTAATTCCTCAATAGAATAGTAAAAATATTCAGCGTCATTGCTCCTAATATCGTCTCTATTTTTAACTTTTGATTATATTTTTTCAGTTCTAAAATTGATTCTATCTTTGGTTCTATTCTGTTGTAGCCTAATAGGCCTATTTATATATATAAAATATATGCCTATTAGGCTTAGGGTTTTATTTTTAACCCACTTACATTTTAAAATACGACAATTGCTGCTGTTTTGCACAATGTCCCTGTGCGCCACCTGGCGGTCATTTCGGGAACGACTTTGAAATGCGGCTGGTTTATTTTCGCCGCGGTAATTTCGCCGCGGCGGCGGTAATAGGCATTCTGGTTGTCCACCATCTGTACTGATGAGTTTAATAAAGTTTATTGTACATCACACAAAAGATGAAGCGTCAGTTTTACTTCAGAAAATCACCGTAAGAGCTGAGTAAACAGTAAGTTATAAGAAGTGCGCAAGTAGCCAGTAGAGTTGAGGGAGCATTCCTGTGGGCGGAGGTTAGTCAAAAAACGGTTCTAGTGACGTCATTAAAGAAGGAAGTAGAGGGATGTAGTCCAAACGAGCCGTTCACTGTAGTCGACTTCTGTTAAATAAAATATCTTGCTTGGCATTGAACTTTGAGCTTTATAATTTTACAGATATTATTTATGCTCTAACAGCAACATTACACACTAACTAAAGTTTGAAACATGGGATCACGAAGAACGGGACCTTTAATATAATAAAGCTTGTTTTTTTATTTTATTTTATTTAACCTTTATTTAACCAGGAAAGTCCCATTGAGGTTAAAAACCTCTTTTTCAAGGGAGTCCTGGCCAAGAGGCAGCAAAAACACAATCAATTACATTTATAAAAGTTATACAACACAAATAATTAAAAACATTTACAATTTAAACAGGTCATTTCAGGTTCTCTCAATCTGGACTTAAAAGCATTTAAGGAAATAAGTTCAGATAATTTCAAGTCTTTTTGCAAAAAGTTCCATGCAGAAGGAGCGGAGTAGACAAAATCCCTTTTTCCCAGTTCTGTACAGGTAAATGGAACAAAGAGCAGCAAGTGATCATTTGATCGCAATGAATAAGAACCAACACTTCTCCATGTGATTAAACTACAGATGTAGGATGGCAACAGACCAAGCATGGCCTTATAGATAAAAATATGCCAGTGCCCTGATCTCCTGTTGGACAACGATGGCCATCCCACTCTGGAATATAATTCACAATGATGGGTCAAGTTTTTACAATTCGTAATAAATTTCAGAGACGCATGATAAACAGTGTCAATCTTATGCAGACATTGTGCTGAAGCGGTCCTATACACCAGGTCTCCATAATCTAAGACAGATAAAAATGTTGCAGTGACTAGCTGCTTTTTTGCTTTAAAAGAAAAACAAAATTTATTTAGAAAGAAAAAGGACAGTTTAAGTTTGAGTTTCTTCACGAGGTTGTCTATATGAGGCTTAAAAGTGAGAGCATCATCAAGCCAGATACCAAGGTACTTATAAGAATGAACCACCTCTATGACACTTCCAGACAAAGTGAACACAGGAGGAGGAGCTTGAGAAACCTTCTTAGTATTACTAAACAGCATCAGTTTGGTCTTATCAGCATTGAGAACCAGCTTAAGCTGCATAAGCGTGTGTTGAACCACATCAAAAGCTTTCTGCAAAGACTCAACCGCTTTAGCTGGGGATGATCCAAAACAATAAATAATCGTGTCATCAGCATAGAAATGCATATTAGCATCTGACACATTGTGGCCTAATTCATTTATATACATAATAAACAAGAGAGGACCATAATATTGAGCCTTGTGGCACCCCCTTGTGGACCTTCACTAATGCAGAACATAAACCATCACATTTAATGCACTGAGTCCTGTCACTCAGATAATTCATGAACCAGAAAACTACACAATCAGACAATCCCAGACAAAGAAGCCTATACTTTAGAACAGCATGGTCCACTGTGTCAAAAGCTTTCGACAGATCAAGAAAAAGTGATGCACAGAATTGCTTTCTATCAAGAGCGACAAGTATGTCATTAATTACTTTTGTAACAGCAGTGATGGTACTGTGCTTTTTCCTGAAGCCTGATTGCAGTTTAGAAAGGAGTTCATTTGAGTATAAAAACTCTTTTATTTGGTCTGAAACAAGGGATTCTAAAATTTTTGACAAAACACACAAATTAGATATAGGCCGATAGTTAGTTAAAACTGCTGGATCACGTCAAGGGAGTAACAAAAGCTGACTTCCAAACTGATGGTATTTCATTGTTTTGAATTGACAGATTAAAAAGAATTGTAAGGGGCTCTGCAACAAAATCAGCCGCCTTTTCAAAAAGTAAGGCTCTATTAAATCTGGTCCAGGAGGTTTTCTGTGATCTAACGCTTTAAGAGCTCCATGCACCTGCTGCACAGTAAAAGAAACAAAATTAAAAGGCTCTCCAGAAAACACTGGGGAGTGTGTGCATGGCGTGATAGCGACTACTCCTGTCGACTCGGACAGAGAACCAACTGATACAAAATGCTCATTAAAGCAATTTAAGACATCAACTCTATCGTAGACTGGGAGAGAGTTTTTTAAGACAAATTTTGGGAGGGCTTCATTACTTTTATTCACCGAAAGAGATTTAATGACTTTCCAGAATTTCTGTGGATTATTGAGGTTTTCACTTGTAACTGATAAATAATATTCTGATTTAGCCTTTTTGATAAGAGAGGTACATTTATTTCTTAGTTGTCTGAAAAAGGACTAGTCAGTGGCAGAATCACCATTTCTAGCTTTAGCCCATGCCACATTTCGCTGATGGATAATGTCTGACAACTCTGGAGAAAACCAAGGGTTTTCCCGTCCCTTCACTCTGTGCTTTGTCCAAGGAGCATGTTTATTTACAATTTTCTCAAAATTCTCCTTAAAAAGTGTCCAGGCAAGCTCAACGTCAGGCAACAGGCCTAGCTGTCCCCAGTTAATCAAAGATAAATCATGATGATAGGCTTGTTCATTAAAGTTTTTCAAATTCCTCTTTCTAATAATTTGCATTTGGGTATTTTACTGCCTCTCGAAGTAGCAATAACACAATGATCACTCAGATCATTACAAAAGACACCCATGGATAAAAATTTATGAGGGACATTTGTTAGAATCAAGTCGATTGTTTTGATGAGAAATGGGTTGTAGCTCGTTGTCTAGGTTACTGCGATTGTAAATAGGTGTCGTTTGTGTTTTAACAACGTTTAGCTCAAGAATAGGGAAGTTCGAATAGCCTATGTGAATATTGCCAACTTCACTGAACTCCTTGAGTTAAAGGTTGTATCAGCGATTTCAGGCCCAAACATATATGATCACATTCATCTAATCTTTCCTAATGATCCACTAGCTGCCCGCCCCATAAGCAAAGCAAGCCGTCAAAAAAACGACTGCGCTCACCACCACTCAAAACCAAAACAAATATGCAGAGTCCCAATTCGCATAATATCCGTCCTAAATAGTATGCGAAACTAGAATTAGTACGTCCCAAATCGTAGTATGTTGAAATGAGTATTCCAAAGATACCCGGATGGTCTACTATTTCCGGTTAGAATTCGAAGTGCAGATCAATGCACACTCTAACGGCTAATATTGCCCACAACCCATTGCGTGCGGGAGGGAGGAGCTTTGCGGTGATGAAGGTGATGTAAACCTGGCAGTCGGATGCAGCAACGGAGATGCGCCCTCAGTTTTTAAGTGTAAGAATTCAAATGTTTAACCCTAATTAAAGTTATATTTTATTGTCTCGTAATATTAATGGGTTTATGTTGTGCCAAAAAAGTACCGTGTTTATCTTGTAGAGTCCGATGAAGATACCGAGCGCCTCATTGCAGGCTACAAAACAATAAATAAAAAGGCTCTAGTACAGTGTCATTCAAGTGTCTTTTTTTATGTATTTCTTTTGATGTTTCTGTCTGACTTATTTGTAGTAATACTGTGGCTGTACATATGTTAACTTTATCAGTCCAAACAAAGAAACATGGTTACTACACTTTTACTATAGTAAAAGCATGGTTCATTTTCATCGGGGTATTTTTAAGTATTATATAAGTATAAGATTAAGTATAAAATACGTTAAACAATAGTTAAACTATAAACTTTAAATATTTTAACTCAGAAAATAAGTAGCGCTAGCTTTCGTTACACACATTTGCACATGAACGTCAGAACCAGCCGCCTCACAAACGACCTGCGTTTGGTTGATCTACGACGACGCCCTGCTTCACTCCTCAATTTGGTAAACACATTGTAAATGCATTGTGGAAAAAAAGATGGGAATAGTAAATAAAATGATATTGGATATATAAGAATGAATGAAATGTTAAATGTTTTGTTAACAGTGCGGTGTGTGCGTAACTAGGCAACCACGTTCAAGTTCACGTTGCATGACGTCATCGAAGTATGTCCCAGAACGTGCATACTTTTTTGCTACACACTCAAAAGTATGTACTTTTTCATAACAAAAAAAGTACATACTTTTAGGTCGTAGTATAAGTAAGCGAATTGGGACTCAGCCATAGTGTTCCAACCAATCACCGACAGGGGCGGGTGTTGTGAGGTTTTGCGCGCGTGCACGGCTGCACGGTGCACGCGATTTGATGACCGAGTGGTGGTGAGCGCAGTTGTTTTTGTGTGCAGATCTCAGCCTAGGCTGCCTAGAGAGACGCGTTTTTTTTTTGACGGCTTGCTTTATGGGGCGGGCAGCTAGCGGATCGTTAGGGAAGATTAGATAAATGTGATCATTTATGAAATCGCTGATACAACCTTTAAGCGCTGACGGCATTTCTATATATTAGAGTCCAAGTTCAAACACTATGAAACGCTCCATTAACGTACAGAGCTGCTCTGAAAAACTGCCAGCGAGACATTAAACAGAGGTGTCTGTCCGAAAGAAAAAAAAAATTCTCCCAACCTAATTTTTTTCCACCACCACGTCACTTTAGGGGCTCCGTCCATGCACTAAAATCACAGTCATAAAAACAGTGACGATCATGCCGCTAAGTTGGTGACAGAACCAACCAAATCCATACAAAGACACAAACAGAAACCAAATCATGAAACCAAAAAAAAACTTTTAGGCCCACTCGAGCCTAAAACAGATCGCCTGAGCAGCAGACGAGATGGGATCACAGCAGTAATTAGAAAGTTCTGATTCCCCAAAGCAGCAGACGTGGCTCAGAGTGAGAGTTAAGGTGGCTGCTCAACCTTGTTT
Source organism: Vimba vimba (assembly GCA_022828995.1). NCBI lineage: Eukaryota > Metazoa > Chordata > Actinopteri > Cypriniformes > Leuciscidae > Vimba > Vimba vimba. The sequence goes on from CM040824.1 coordinate 40,971,297, forward strand.
TAACGCGAGCAGAGAGAAACACAAATATTTATTAACAATCTAATAAAACCAATTACAGATTAAAAAGAAAAACCATAGACAATGTACTCACCTTGATTTAATATCGGCGCACACAGAAGTCATACGATGGGTCCTTCAGCGAGTCAATCAACAACAGCTGGTACTCTGACGCGGCTGAGGTGCCCCTCCGATGGAAGCCTCAAAGGCACGCCACACTAAAGCGCACTGTAGATCACTCAAACAAACAAACTTCCCGAAAGGTTACAACAGTAAGTTACAGTACCACATTAAAACTTACCTAAATGTGGATGTCACCCCAAAAACACGCACAGCCTCGGTGGCCTAGTGTTACACTAAACAAATGAAGAAATAATGCAACAAAATCAAAACAACCAGCTGCACAGCTGAATCACAAACATCTGCGTGGATTGAAGAAAAGGGACGGGCTTTCCACAATGACGCATCCCAGGAGGGCCCAGTGGCCAACTGCGGTCAAGACACCCGCGGTTCGAAAATACACGGTCTAGCCAGCCGCCAAAAAACAAAAAAACAACAACGTGTGCACCTATTACTATGAATACGAAATTTCTTTCTTTCTTTCTTTCTTTCTTTCTTTCTTTCTTTCTTTCTTTCTTTCTTTCTTTCTTTCTTTTCAGTAACGGCAGAGAGAGCACGCGCTTTCAGAGCGCTCGAGTTGCCCAGATCTATCTATCTATCTATCTATCTATCTATCTATCTATCTATCTATCTATCTATCTATCTATTTTCTTTTCTTTTCTTTTCTTTTTATCTATTTACTTTTCTTTCTTTTTTCTATCTTTCTTTCTTTCTTTCTATCTATTTTCTTTTATTTCTTTTTTCTATCTATCTATCTATCTATCTATCTATCTATCTATCTATCTATCTATCTATCTATCTATCTATCTATCTATCTATCTATCTATCTATCTATTTTCTTTTCTTTTTTCTTTTTTTCTTTCTTTCTTTTTCTTTCTTTTTCTTTCTTTCTTTCTTTCTTTCTATTTTCTTTTCTTTCTTTTTTTCTATCTATCTATCTATCTATCTATCTATCTATCTATCTATCTATCTATCTTTCTTTCTTTCTTTCTCTCTATCTATTTTCTTTTCTTTCTTTTTTCTATCTCTTTTCTTTCTTTTTTTCTATCTTTCTTTCTTTCTATCCATTTTCTTTTCTTTATTTTTTCTATCTATCTATCTATCTATCTATCTATCTATCTATCTATCTATCTATTTTCTTTTCTTTCTTTTTTCTATCTTTCTTTCTTTTTTCTATCTATCTATCTATCTATCTATCTATCTATCTATCTATCTATCTTTCTTTCTTTCTTTCTATTTTCTTTTCTTTCTTTTTTCTATCTTTCTTTCTTTTTTCTATCTATCTATCTATCTATCTATCTATCTATCTATCTATCTATCTATCTATCTTTTTTCTATAAGGTAGAATAATGGCATATATCTCCAAAATGCTGCAGTAAAATGGTTAGATATGAGGTTTGAGATGTCACATTAAGTGACTTCAGAGTCCTATAAAGACCTCATTTCTAATAAGTAGAAAAAAACAATGGTCAGGTTTAACACAGGACGTCCCATACAGTATACACACCTCATATCAAACCATTTTACTGCAGCTTTTTGGAGATATGTCACATTAATTGACTTCAGAGGCCTATAAATACATTTTGTGTGTGTGTGTGTGTGTGTGTGTGTGTGTGTGTGTGTGTGTGTGTGTGTGTGTGTGTGTGTGTGTCTTTCATTACATCTATATACAAAGTTTGGTAAAAAAATCCTAAAACCTAAAAATTGATTGGTGAATGATTTTTAAAATGTTTTATTTGATTTGATTTTACTGAATACTGGTGTTTATACAGAGGACATTCTCAAGACAATGTAGTGTCTAGAGAAATTAATGACAAATTAATACATTCAAAAATATTTTTTTCTGGTTATAAGGAGGATATTTTTTAATAATTAGATATTTTAGTTTACATGCTATCAGTATTGTCACTGTAGCATTTTCACTTTGTTTTCATTTACATATTTTTTTTCTGAGTACTTGTTATTTTATCTTTTTGTTTTTTATAGTTTAAAACACAAATCTTGAAAGTATTGTAAAGTAATAGGGAAAACACTTACACAGTTCTTTTGCATTGCACTCAAATAGAAAAACAAGTTTAGAAAGTTTTATGACATGCAGCATCATCTGACATCTGCATTCTCTTTGGCTCTTCTGATGCATGATCAACTCATGATCGTTCAGTCTATGGACCGAATCACTGCATGATCAGCGCATGAAAACGAAATGGGTGTTTTTACAAAATAATTGTAATAATATTAATTGTAACAATAACATTTATTAGTATTACTTTTAAGATCCAGATTTTTTTTAAACGTCAATTTAAAACGTTTAATAGCTTGAAAAAATATTTTTTGAAAAACATGTAGGTGAATTTAGGTGAGGGTGGGTGCATTGCATTAGATTCCCATCTTTTAGTCTTTAAAACAGCATCATGAGGCGACAGAAAGAGCGGTAAGTTGGTAACCTTTTTATATAATTAATTGATGCTTTAACTGCAGCTATTTTGATAGATATTTCTTCATTAACTATTGTTTTAATGTTGCCATGCTGTTTACAATAAATATTTCATTATTGTACATTTCAGAAGATACTGTTTTAAACAGTTTAGGAAGGTACGTAACATTTTCATCATAGGCTATTCGGTAGTTATATTACTATTTGACATTTGAATTGGCAATAAATATATTTTTATTTATTAAAAAAAATAAGGAATTAAAACATTTTTTGTTTACTTTTCTCTACACAGAGTCGTAAAATTGCGCTCACTTTGCAAGACATACAGAACGTTATACACGGCTGTGCTACGGAAGAAAGTGCGTATCAATCTGATGGCACCTGGGCAACAATTTGCTCGTCTCTGCAGGTTTCCAAATTCATTATTAAACAGGATATGACTAAGGAACATATTTTTTTTTTGCACACTTGAATGTAATATTGTTACCAAAATATAAATGATAATGTAATTTGTTAACAATAACAAAAATGTTGTAAATAAAAATTGTTATAAATAAAAAATAAAATAATTGTTTGTCTCTGGTTGAACTTGCCCATTGTATAAAGAGCCTCCTGAAGGCAGTGCAGAGAAGAGAGATGTGTTGGAGGCAGAATCTCCGACCCCCAAGGTTGTTGTAATGCAGAGTTATATTATATTATATTATATTATATTATATTATATTATATTATATTATACTACTTAAATTATACTTAAAAGTTTTCTGTGCATGTCGGGTGTTGTGCCCTAATAACTTTTGATGTTTTTTGTGTTTCCTCTGTATATCTAAGCCTTCTACCCTGCAGTCCTTTCATAACTCTGGAAAGCAACAGAGAGTCTGAGAGCAGAGATGTGCTGGAGGCAGAGTCTCTGTCGCCCAAGGTTGTTGTTTTGTTAAATGCACTTAAAATTGTAGATTCAGTCCATTTTCAGCAAATAATTGTCCCTATGTTTTTCCTTGTTGTTTCTTTTTTATAATTTTAGGTTTATTTTTTTCAGACATCAAAATTGTAGCATTTTGATGTGTGAGACTTAAGAACACAATATGACAATGCAATTCCTTTAACATTGGTCGATCGCACACTGTTTTGGTCCAACAACAATGTTTACTCATTTCTATTCACTGTGCATCTAAGTGCTCTCCTCTGGGAAGTCAACAATGTTTACTCATTTCTATCCACTGTGCATAAGTGTTCTCCTCTGGGAAGTTCTGATGCTGCACTTGACACCAACATTGACTATGAGGCCAAGGATCTTGTGGAGGTTGAGTCTTCTTCATCCAAGGTAAAGCCTTTTTTAAGCAACTCATCAACTTTGATATGCAGGGAGTTTTCACCTGGTGTATAAGAATGTTGTCATTTGTGTGATCATTTAAAACTTAACCTTTTAACCATCCAGAAGTATACTCTGGCCAGCCAAGTACCATCTAAAAGCAACACAAATAGTAAAATCATAGAACTTGTTAGAAGCTACACATCACAGAATAAGCTTTGCAATAATGGCCAATTTAATGTACTGTGATGATGCTTTTCCACAGTTATGAACATCAGAAATCTTATATATTTTCATTTTTAAAATCTGTAATACACATTTAAAACGCTATACTTTGTGTTATATTACCTTGGCTATAAATTACCTGAAAAAGATAAGAAATGAATGCTGCAGTAAGGGTGTTTGTAATATAGGGCTTAAGGGTGTGATGGCAAATTTGACATCTTTCTTTCTTCTGACCAAGGTAATCAATCTCTCTTTGTATTTTTTTCCTCCGTTGGAAAGTATTGGATAGCTGTTGGATATTTTTTTATTTTGCTATTATAGCAAATGCAAAAACATTAATTATATTTGCTATGTTTTTAGCAAACTGTAGAATTCAAGTCTGAACTTGTCCTGATAACGAAAACAGTTCTGAAAGAAACAAACACAGAATCAGTTGTTCTTTAAACAACATAAAACACTATAAAAAGTGTTTTATCTTAATTCCATGTAATAACACTAAAACCACAAAACAAAAAGCATTACTAAATATATTTATTTAAAGTATGAAGTGTGTTTTTGTAATTTGAAAACACCCAAAAAATGTGGTTCATGTACTAACATACTGTTATGGGTGTGAGAGATAGAGGACCAAAAAGCGAGATTCACAATAATACAGTCTTTAATGAAAATGAGAAGCGAATCACTGAATCAATAAGGAACAAAAATCTTCTCAGGATTCTCAGGTAACAGTCAAACAGAAAACTTCGCTCGTAGAAATAGAACATAAACTGCAGGTAGCAAATAACTTATTGCTGGAACTCTTGATACGCAGCAATGCGTTAGGGGAAGTTGGGGTCCCAGTGGAGACTGCAGTGAGAGGCGAAGCCCGCAGAGAGAGAGAGTACCGTAGACTGGACACCGCGTCTGGTCAGGAACTCAGCGTCTGAATTGGCAGGGCAGAGTTCAGTGAGCATGTAAGAGAAAGGGTAAATATTCCGGCTCGAGGAGAGGCTTCCACACGAATCACACAGGACAGGACAGGACAAGACAAGACTCAATTCGACAGGAGAGATAAGAGAAGCGACATCTGCATTGATGCTTGGAATAAACTGACAAAGAGACAGAGAAAGAGAGGGTTAGAAATAGTAGGAAGCATCAGGGGAAAAGGAGAAACAGGTGAGGGGATAGAGCGGAGATTAAGGTAAATGGGAACAGCTGAAACTGATGAAGCTAAAGTGATGGTGTAGTGAATGAGAGTGAAGTGTGGCCACAAGAGGGAGACAGAGAAGAGAGGAACCCGGATCATGACACATACAACTAAATCAACATGATTTAATGATGTTTACCAACAAAAGTTACAATTTTAACTATGTTCTACATCAATATGAAGTTCCTTTATTCGTAGGACTTGCTGGAAAACAGTATTTACACTGAACTAATATATTTAACAACTTTTTTCTTTCATTTAGCTCACTGAGAGACAGGATTCCAGCCAAGCATCACAATCATCTTCTGAAAATAGTGGCCCAGATAGCCTCTTTTTTCGGCATAAGCTGCCGACAGGGCCATGTTTTTTTTTATGGACACTAAGGAGTGGAGCGACCTGAGAAAACGACAGGTTGGACACCAGTTTAAAGATCTGCAGTGGACAAATATAATCTCAAAAGGAGTACAATCTGTCCATCCATACTGCAGCATTGCTTTTAAAAGGCACACCGTGAAGCATAAAATGTCCAAAAGAAAAGGGCCTTCATTTAATTGCCTGGGATACTGCACATTTTCAGATAGCCCAGTTTGTGTAGAGGTCACTGTGAGGGAGGAGAGTACCCTCAAGGCCTGGGTGACCTTTCAGGGAGAGGAGGTCTGTCACAGTATGGAAGAATTGAAAAGAAGGTATGTACGGGCTGATAACAAAGACATTTTTGGAAAACAACTTGAATCAGTGCTTCCAAGGGCCTTACATTTGCAGTGTCTGGACAAAATCCAACCTGAAGTCTTTGAATCAGGATGCAGAGACCAGACACCTACAGCTGCAGTCCTCAAAAACATAGCCTACATGACACGAAAGAAATGGTGGAGGACAAAACAGATGAAGACAATGAAGTTCTCCAAAAGGTGCTCTTGCACCCCAAAGCAGTCATGTTGTGGTCCAAAAACACAATCAGACTGTTCCATCAACGATGCAGGGATGATATTGTGTATATTGACGCCACAGGAAGCATTGTGCAAAAAGCACGAGGGAAATCAGCACCTTTTTTATGTGTATGAGTTGGTGGTGAGGCATTCTATTAAAGGATCCTCCCCTATCCCTGTTGCAACGTATGTCACCTGCCAACACACCACTGCATCAGTGTTACTTTTTATGGAGTCATTTCAAACAGATTACTACAAGTTGTTTGGAAGGAAATCTGTGAGGAGACCTGTGATGATTATGTGTGATGGGTCCCTTGTTCTGATGCAAGCTGTTGCCTACACTTTTTGTAAACTTTCTTTGGAGAGCTTGCTCAGTGTGTACTTAGACATTGTCACTGGACAGTTGAAAGAGGTCATGAATATGCCAATTCTTCATCGGTGCCTAAGCCACATCATGAAGAATGCAAAAGTGTTCTGCAGGAAACAGTAAGTTGATTATATATATATTGTGTTGTCATACATGGTTAGTCACATAAAAAAAAAATTAATTAACTTTGGAATAAACAATTGAACGGACATGGTCATGGTTTACAGTGGAACTATTCTTTAAAAGGTGAACCAAAGAACCACAAACTCACAAAAGTAGTTACTATCAAAATAGTTTAAAGTAGTGAATGGAGTTCAATAATTGTCTTTAAATAAAAATTAGGTTACACTTTATTTTAAGGTATCTTTGTTACACTGTAATTATACATTTGAGTACTGAATCATATTAAGTAATTATTATTTATTATTTTACTTTACGTTACAAAGAGAACCAAAAACTCGAAGACAATTTTAACATATTAAATGTACGCATGTGTCACAGAACGCTCTACAACGCCTCCCTCTGGCATCATTCGATCCCTCTCTCCTGACTATTAGGACTTAATCTCCCATCTACCCTCTCTGCACTCATCTCCATCCAGCCCTGCCATATTCCCTGATTATCTTCACCTGTTCCTCATCTTCCCTTTATATGGACTGCTCACTCTGTTGTTCTTTGTGAAGTAATGATTTGCTAACCTGTCTATGCCGCACGTTTCTGTTATCTCTGAACCTTGATCTCTGACCTGGACTTTGTAATTAACTCATGAACCTCCGCTGCCTGCCCTGACCTTTTGCCTGTGTTTCACTCTGATTATACCATGGTCTGGGTGAATACTCGATTCTGATTGGCTGCAGGGTGTCCGTTAAAAAGTGATAATGGACACCTAGGAAAGGCGTCCCGTCAATTTGCCCGATGACAGTTCTAAATGATTGCGCTGGCTCAAACTCACTGATCAACTGCTGCGGTCGGGTCGCTGTGGCCACGTTGCTTGGCAACGCCTGTATACGGGAGATATTAAATAGTGCGCTCAACTTAATAAATAAAAACCCTCACGATTTTTACTCTAAAACACATTAAAGTATTATTAATTGATTAAATATTTCTTTCTTTCGTAAGTAACCATGGTATAAGCGGGTTAATGCCCTTCGAGGTGTCCATTATCAGGTTTTAATGGACTTCGGCGGAGGTGCGCGTCGGATGGTTCACGCCTCGCCGTCGTCCATTAAAACCTGATAATGGACACCTCGTCGGGCATTAACCCTTACTTATTGGACTGCCCTCATACTTTGTCTGCCTGAGTTTAAATCTGCTACCTCGCTTGTTACCTGTTTAAATAAACTTCTGCAAATGGATCTAACTGCCTCAGCCTCTACATCACAGCATGACTATTTATCAACTTTTGTTTTCTTCTGAGAGGTATTCATGGTTTTTGTCTGTAATACATGTTAAACTTACATTTATCGTGTTTGTCAGTTCCCCCAAACACTACAGACTGTCCATGCATCTTTTTGGCCTCCTGACAAGTGCTGCCACACTGATGGAAATGGATGACATCATTACAAGCATGGCAGTCGTGTTCTCAAGTCCTCAGTGTGGAGACAACGTGGAAAAACACTTCCAAAACCTTCAGAACAGGTTGCAAACAATTGGCTTTTATGAAAGCAGTAACCATGCAGAAAATGCAGAAAATGACTTTGAGGTTTGTCTGATTTGTGCAGAGTACAGCTGTATGTTTCTGGTTAACTTCAATGTAGTTATAACATACTTATATCATGGTGTATGATGTTAGCTTCACGCTGCAATTATGTTAGGGCACTGTTGCTAATTTGAGTGACACAGCATGAAGTGTCATGTAGCATTGGCTTTATGTGATGACATATGGGCCTCAAAAATCGTCACTCATGATTTCAAATCGCATCAAGTACTGATACAGTATATCTTTCCCTCCTTTTATGGAACCACACTTAATAATCCAGATGTTTGTTTACTTAAATACAGACTGAAAGTATCTGTTCATTTGCAGATCACCATGGGACCCACAACAATTCAAAGTCATTTTGCGGAAATAGTGGCAAACGCACCTGTAGATGAAAAGGGGGAGCCAAATGAGTATCATTCACCTACTTTCATGCCTAACCTTGTGAAATATTTCCTACCTCAGGCAGTTTTGTGGTCTGGTCTCATGCTGGGTAAGTGACAACTTATTTTTGAGGATTGCTTGGGGTGAGGTTGTGGGGTTTGAACAATGGCAAATATTTGACAGCCATAACGTTAAAATTAAATCAACATATAATTACCTCATTGTAGTGAAATAAAATATGATATGGCATATTTGATCCATTAATTTGTTTTCACTGTGGTAAATAATGTTGTGGGTATTCATCAAAATACAATTTAAGGTCTAAATTAGTTACTTTAATATACAGTAGGTGATCTTGGCCGCCATGGAAAAGGACCAGCCTACAAACATTTGTCCAAGATTTTTATGCGTTGCAGTCAGTACACAGGTACATGTTTGATAATATCTTACACAGTGAATACATATCTTGTCCAAAATGACATGCATAATATGTGCACTCTCAGTAATTATTTTATCCAATAATGTAGAACTACACTGAGGACAACAAGACACAGGGTATAATGGAGAAAAGCCAATGGGATCTGAAAAAAATTTGATTCCAGAGACGTCGTCTCACAAGGCTTGATGACTTTGTGCAGATTTATCAAAAGACTCATAATGCTCTCTTAATGGAGTTCTCTGACTCAACATGCAAGAGAAAAGTACGTTTATTGAAATTTGTACCTTAAGTATAAGTACTTACCTGCACTTATTTCTTAAGTAATCCTTCCAATGAATCTGCTTTATTTAAGACAGTGATCTCAAACTCAATTCCTGGAGGGCCACAGCTCTGCACAGTTTTGCTCCAACCCTAATCAAACACACCTGATCCAGCTAATCAAGGTCTTCAGGATTACTAGAAACTTCCTTGCAGGTGTGAGTTGGAGCTGGTTGGAGCTAAACTGTGCAGAGCTGTGGCCCTCCAGGAATTGAGTTTGAGACCACTGATTTAAGACATACAGGATAAATGTTGAACGCTGGAGAGAAAGTAAGCCTTCCATGAAAGGCATCTATGTGTCGCCAATAAAGAAGGGTTTCCCATTCAAGACAACCAAAGTGGTACTGCAGTATCATATAAAATATTATCACACTTCATTGTTCCTTACAATTTTAAATAAAAACATGGCTACTGTTTATATTATACTTTATAACATTTAAAATGTATTCCGTTTTATTTAATAATATTCCGAATCCAGATTTGAAATATAAATGCACTAATAAATTAATGATTTTTGAAGCCACAAATCTAATTTTAGTGTATGTAATGTGAGAAATATATCTTCCTGTATGTGATGTGAATGGTTTAGGCTCCAGTCAAAGGACGCAAAACGGGTTTGAAGGGACCGAAGACAGTGTCAGACACCAGCTCGACTGGACCCAAGTCAGATAAGGTATGACTTCAGTGTCATAGTGAAAGTCATGGGGTAAAGAGTTTTTCCAGTGTATCCAGTGAGCTAAATCTTCCTGTATGTGATGTGAATGGTTTAGGCTCCAGTCAAAGGAAGCAAAACGGGTTTGGAGGGACCGAAGACAGTGACAGACACCAGCTCGACTGGACCCAAGTCAGATAAAGTATGACTTCAATGAGAATTAACACTTTTTTAAGGTGAATAATTGATCTATCTATCTATCTATCTATCTATCTATCTATCTATCTATCTATCTATCTATCTATCATACTTTGAAAAAACATATATCTGTTCCACAGGAACCTTCAAGGAGCACTGACATCCCAAAAAAACCTGGGAGTACAACAACGTCTGTAAATAAGAACTATGGACCATGCTGGCAAGGAGCAGACCCCTCACAAAAAAAAATCAGCAGCAAGACTACAAAGGCCTCCACAGGTCCCAAAACGTAGCAAAATGACTGCTGTTCTTCATCCGTACCACTGGCCTAGCTGTGATGAGATAGATTTCGCATCATACTTGCAAGCGAGTCCCCTTACATTCATGGCTTTCAGTCCAGTGTTTTATTTAGCGTTTTACATAATGTAGGGATTGTGGGTACTCCAAGCAGCCCATTTGTACAAATTGTACACACTGGGGACAACCATTGGGTAACTGCTAGCAACCTGTTTTGCCGGAACAATCAGGTTTGCATTTATGATAGTCTTTCGACAGTGCTGAACAACAAAGACAAACAAATGTTGTCATGGTTACTTAGGCCAAAGGAAGACCAATTTACGGTAATTTATCCTGCTGTCCAACATCAGTCGAATTGTAGTAACTGTGATCTGTTTGCAATTGCTTTTGCATTTGCATTGTGCTGCAACCTGAGGCCAGAAAACTGCAAGTTCCGCGAGGGCCGGTTGAGGACAGAACTTCTAACTTCCTTCAGGAAAGGCCAAATCCATTTTAAAACAGAGACAAGAGTTGGTGCTGCAAATTCAGGACAAACACATGTGAATGTGTACTGCATATGCAGGACTGCACACTGCAGTGAAGTAATGGTTGAATGTTCTTTGTGCAAGGGGTGGTATCATCCTAACTGTGTGAAGATATTGTAAACTGCCATTACTGGGGATGATGACTGGAAATGCCACAATTGTACTGGCTAAATCAAAAATTACTTTTTCTTGAATTCAATTTAGGAAGTTAAATTCATGCATTCAGCCCCGACAAAACGTTGCACAACGTTTTTTAAACAGAAACGGTGATGCGTTGAACACACTGTTCTGATGACGCAAGAGTTGCAACTATGGCAGCTGAGAAGGCCATTCTTTGTGTTCTTTGAGAAGAATTTTCGGAGCCTGATGAAGTCGGTATAAATATGTGTTTAATAATTCAGACTAAAACACATCTAAGCCTCCCATACTGACTTTATTTGTAGTTCATACTGTTTTAATACCCTGTATTTTCTTTCTCATTTTTAGGAAAATCACTTAATTACCATTGTTTATTTCTATACCAAATGTCATACACTTGCAATGAAGCTAAAGCTGTTGCCTTTGGCTTGCTCAGTTGGGGATATTTGTGGATATTTAATTTAATTAATCAATCAACAATACTATTGATCAGCATTACCAAACGTGGACATTTTCCACTAGAAACAAACATTGATGTATTATTTTAATTTAATACTGTGAAGCTGCTTTGATACAATCTGTATTGTGAAAAGCGCTATATAAATAAACTTGACTTGACTTGACTTGACTAAAAATATAAACAACTACATCATTATGTTGATATCCTATATTTTTACAATAAAACTTAAGACAAACATGTCTTCTAATATCCTCAGTTGTTGCGTATACCGAGCTGCATCGAACACATTTGTAAATTACTTTCCTTGAACCCATTGTGCGAGTTCACTTTAATAGCGCGTGCTTTATATACATGTTGCTGCTGATTGGACTGCAGTTCTGACACACCCACCAAACAAGAGAAAACATATCTCAAACCCCGTTGCACACCGGTGCATGCCGTTTCCAGTAGCAAACTGTAGCAAAACGTTGCGCATCGTTTTGAACTTGAACGTGCCCCTGCTGATACAGATTTTAGCCGATTCTGATTTCATTTTTTTCTAACCACTTTACAGCACACACACAAATATTTATTTTCTTTAGCCTATATATATATATATTTTTTTTTTATAAAACACCACTTTTACCCAAACTGATTAATAAAAACAAGACGGCACCCCATGAAAAAAATTCATAATCAAATTACTAAGCAACCACTGAATGATATGATACAAAATAGGTATCATTTTAAAGCTTAGAATCTCAGCTTTTCAATGCACCTATATTCAACTCCTAAAAGGTGCTGAGTTATTCCTTTAGAACGGATTATACCGCCGGAGGGCGCCCCCTAGCTATGGAAAAAATTAATTGTCATATTTTTCAAAACTACTGCATTGATCAACACAAAATAGGCATCATTTGAAAGCTTAGAGTCTAAACTTTACAATGAATGTAGCCATTATGATTATCTCCAAAGTAGTGCTGAGTTATTTGCTGATAAAATGATTTTTTTTTAATACATAATTTATGAGGAAGAGGAAATTATTATGTACTGCAATGTGTCAAAAACATCATACTGCTCAGATAGTCATGTGTCATATGTCATTTGAAAGGTCTCAATGAGTAGAATACAACAAGCATAATTGTTTCAGGCTTTTACTAAACTTGAGCAAGGTTTTTGTAAAATAAGCCCCTCAAGAGACCCATGGGTAAACCATATATGGATGCTGAATTTTAGACACATTTCCGCTTGTAACTTCATGAAACATGCTCCGATTGTGGAAAATGACACATCATTATTTACAGCAGATGCTTACAATTAAAATGAGTCCAAACTCACTTCCTCATGGAGTTCTAATTCACAAAAAATACACAAACGCACGTAGCCAAGCGAGGTAGCTTAGACTTGGCCTTTTTACTCGTATCTTCATGAAACATACATCGATCATGAAAAATGACACATCGTTATTTACAGCAGGAGCTCATGATTAAGACAAGCCCAAACTCATCAGTCAGATCTAAAGATATTCTTCATGGCGTTCTAACACAGAAAATACCAAAGACGTACCTAGCCAAATATATACTCATGAAGCACTCGCGTTTGGTCTTTACTTATAACTTCACGAAGCATGCACATATCGTAGAAAAATGCACATCATTATTTTCAGCAGACTCTCACGATTAAAAAGAGCCCAAACTCAGCATAATCCATCACTCATATCTAAAGTTATGCCTCGTGGAGTTGTAACACAAATGCGCACATAGATCTTTATTATAGATGTAGCACTTATGTCGCGTTCTAACTCATAACTCAATGAAGCATGCATCAATTGTGGAAAATGGCACATCATTATTTACAGCAGAATGTTACGATTAAAAAGAGCCCAAACACACCATAATCCATCACTCAGGTCTAAAGATATTCCTTATAGCGTTCTGACACAAAAAAATACCAGAGGCGCACCTATGAAGTAGCAATAGCAGTGATGCTATGTTGTTTTGATGTGACGTTTCAGCTCATAACTCAATGAAACATGCATAGATTGTGAAAAATCGAACATCTTTATTGACAACAGAGCCCACACACAACAGAATCCATTGCTTTGATCACGAGATATTCCTCACGAAGTAATGCATACTTGGCTAAAAAACAAGTCTCTCATCCTTCTGGTGAGCAAAGTGTTTTCCAATTTTCCCGGAACCGTCCGCGCTCGTTTTCAAACGTGGAATAACACAAAATATGTATCATTTTAAAGCTTAGAATCTCAGCTTTTTAAAGAATCTAACCACTTCGATCAACTCTGAACGAGTGCTGACTAGTCTCTCTAAACCGGAGTGTACCGCCCGTGTGCGCCACCCATGGCGCCCCCTAGCTGCGAAAATATTCATTATCATATTTTTCAAAAATATTGCCTTGATTCCAACAAAATTGGTGTCATTTGAAACCTTAGAGTCTGAACTTTACAGTGAATGTAGCCTATTTGAAAAACTCCAAAGTATTGCTGAGTTATTTGCTGATAAAGATATAAAAAAAAATTCATAATCTATAAAATACTTTTTTGTACTATGTACTGCAATGTGTCAAAAACATCATACATCTCACGAAACATTCAAAAATCGTTGAAAATGGCACTTCATTTTTTACAGCATATTCATACAATTAAAATGAGCCCAAAATTAACTTTATCTATTGCTTTTATGACAAGATATTCTTCATGGTGAAACACTATAAAAAATGCGTCAAGGTCTCAACAAAAATGCTATCTTGGTTCCAAAGGCTGTAACGTTTGATTACTTTATCCAATCACCACAAAATTTTATCCAGATGCAGCTCATATGTAGAGGGACTTCCCCAAAAAAGAATTTTCCTCCTACCTTATTTCCTTCCTGAGTTATTCCATGTCAAATAAGAAACATATGCATTATCATTATAAAAATTATATTTATTTTTTGTCTTTTATCAGCAGTTTCTCGGCAGAAGAATGTCCAAATGTAATTTAATTTATATTTTCAAAAAATGTGAAAAGTGTTCTTTCAAACGATACCTACCTTTTGACTCTCCTTGCTATAGTTTTGAAGTTATGAGTCTTTAGTTTTGTGTATGTCACTCAGAAAACTCTTTTTTTTTATTGCTTTCCAAATGTGTGAGGACTAAACAAAAAGGCTACCTTTGTTCCAAATGCTGTAACTTTTGAGTACTTTATGCGATCACCACAAAATTTGATTCAGATGCAGCTCACATTTAGGGGTACTTCCCCAAAAAAGAAAATTTGTGCTACCATATTTCCTCCCCGAGTTATTGCATGTCAAACAAGAGAGATATGCAAAATCATAAAAAAATTATGTTTTTTTTTTTTGTATTTATCAGCAGTTTCTCGGCAGGAGAATATCCAAATGTAATGTAATTTATATTTTCAAAAAATTTGAAGAGTTCTATCAAACGATACCTACCTTTTGACTCTCCTTGTTATAGTTTTGAAGTTATGAGTCTTTACTTTTTTGTGTGTCACTCAGACAAAAAAACTCCAAAAATGGCTCAGGGTTTAAGGGGTTAAATGGGTAAATTTTCTATAAATATTTCTGAGTCTTCATGTTCTTTTCTGACTACTCCAGTTCTTGTTAAAACACACTATACTAATTATGTGCATCTCTTAGGTACTTTTTGTGTGAAATCATATTTATTTTGTCCTTCAAAAGTGTGCTTTCACTTTAATTGAGCGTGAGCAGCGCAGCAAAAATAGACTCGGCGTCGAAACCCTCCGTTTCACTACTGCACGTATCTTGCTATATGACGCGTTTTGGTTGCACAGAGCGCACGTCATTTTACGGCGTTTTGATTATAGTATAATGAGACACTCCCACTGATTTCCACAGCCAGTAATTTTTAACTGTTCTCTCCCAATCAATGATAAACTGAGACAGACCAGACCAATTCAGCACGGATCATTTGTGGTAATCCAATTTTTATGCTCCTAAGGAGTTATTAATTTTATGGATTAAAATAATCCAAGCTAAATACCCAGACAGCAAGCCAACATTGAATAAACATTGTTTTTCCATCTGAATCATCATTATGGTTGATATTGAAATTTCAATGTAAAATAAATGTTGAATCACCATTACCATATCGATGAAAACCTGATGTTATTAATGTTGATGGCAACAATATTGGAACAACGTTGATCTATAGTTATCTTTATGATTAAGCATTGATATTTGGTTTACCGGGCGATCGCTGAATGTGTTGAAAAGTCATTGATTTATAGTTGACCGGGAAACGACGCATTGTTGAAAAGTCATCGACATATGTGACCTGATCCAGCAAAATGAGTCACAGTGACCCAAATTTAAAAATTGAGATTTTGGTATTAATGGAAAGAGGAGACCATAAGCTTTCAAATGATCTCCAAGTCAAAGTCATACCTTGAATGGTTGTAAAGATATACACATTTGAATTATGGTCGTCTGTCCTCTTTTTACAATTGAAAACCTGAGAAAATCGCTTTTAAAGTTTTTTGCCCGTTTTTTGTTGATATCTTTCAAAATCCATTGCATTTAAAGGGATAAATTATTTATTGTACAGCTTAATTTGACCAAAGACATTAATATATGCTATTAAACCAGGCTGAAGCTCAAATTATTTTAAAGTTTTTATTTTAATAAATAATTTAAAAGGCACTTTTACAAACATTTACTAAAATCAGAAAGATTGAACAGAGGTGCTACAGTTTTCCTTGAGAGAGTGTGTGTGTGTGTGTGTGTGTGTGTGTGTGTGTGTGTGTGTGTGTGTGTGTGTGTGAGAGAGAGAGAGAGAGAGAGAGAGAGAGAGAGAGAGAGAGAGAGAGAGAGAGAGAGAGAGAGAGAGAGAGAGAGAAATTGAGAGAGGCAGAGAGACAAGGAAACAGAGAACAAAATAATGTTAGCCTATGCAATCATATCTTTGTGTAGGCTAGTTGACAATAACAGTTTAACACATTCATAACGGAGATACCAACAGTTAAATATTGGGTTAAAATAAATCAAACACATTGTAATGGATTCTCCTTGCAGATAAATACACTCACAGAATAATTGCACTCACTCACATCCATAGCCTACACAATAAATACCACAGGGCTGTCACTGCTGTCGCTGTCATCAGAGGATGACACGTCTCCAGAACCAAAACAAACACTGACTAGCCTTAGCCACTCTTGATGACCAGCAGCAGAGCTTAGGTTAGAAGCCTCTAGTGATTTCAACGCTTTTGGCGACTTTGCTCTCTTTTGACAGCGACATTTCTCAAATTAATAATATTTAATCTTTCTGAGGAGATCTGCTAGCTTGTTTACACATAGCGCTACGAGTCTGACAGGAGGATGGCTGGACCAATCGCGTGCCGGTATTCACCACACCGGTCAGTCGAAACGGGGCTTCCCATTGACAACCCAGCAAACATTGGTCCGACGGCAACGTCGTGTCCCTGGCCAAAAATAGTCGCGGTATGACGGCATAAATCGGTAAAAATATGTAACACAGAACATTTCCTAAAAATGCATTCAGATACATTTGTACATGTCTACAGTTCTCTGGGGTTGCATGTATAATTGTTATTTTGACTTTTAGCTACGTGTAGTTCAATATAGTGTATCGGGTGAGAGGACGTCACCTGGCGACGTCTTTTACACGTGCATATAGTCCATCATGACCCTCTATGAAATCCTTGTGAAATATGCAAAAGCTGTGCTTAATCCTTGCATGGTTAATACTGCAATAATTAATTTAATTGCCCAAGTAGTTTTTAAGAGGTTGTGAAGACGTCCACTGATGTCCTTTACACGTCTAGTCAAGGCTGTGAATAGGCTACACGTCCAATGACGTCTTTTACACGTCTAGTCAAGCAAGACAGAAAAAAAACAGGAATTATCTTTATGAAATACACGAATTGTATACAAAGTAAATATATTTACTTTATCTTGTTTAAATAAATTATAATCACACAGTTCCTAGTGTGGTTAAGTGAATGCAAAGCCTCTGCATTCTAGTCATTATTTCAACCTGTAGCCTACCTGATACGTTGTGTTTTTTTTTTTGTGTGTTTTTTTTTTTATGGAATGTATGCATATACATGTAAAACAGAAATATATCTGGTCACCATTTATGTCTGAGTTGGATGTAATTGCCAAAACTGTGCTGCCAAGATGTAACAAAAGATCTCCCGACATTACCAAATCCCGCGATAGGTTAGATTATCTCACGAGATGTTAACGCGTTTTCCCCATAGACTCACTCCGGAACACTGAAGTTTGAACAACCACGGAGAGAGGAGGAATTGAGGGCCATATTATTAGAAATCTACTGTTGGGTACGTACTACGTACATTTTGTATTATTAGATTCACGTGCTAGAGTTTTACTTGTTTGACATGAATGAACCGAAAGAAATGATGCCCACATTGTCAACTGAAATTGGCTAACTGAGTTTGGCTAAAATTAGCTAGTAGGCTAAAAGTTAATTTGAACTTATACAACGGTATATACCATAGTATAAAGTATGTTTAATGATACAGTCAAAGTTATTACTGTAAATTATTAATGTAGCCTTTTGAGAGTTTCTTTCAGAAAGTAAATTATCTGAAGTAGAATGAAATTAGCTGGATTTGAACATGTATGTTTTCAGTAACTGCTTTAAAAATATTTTGTAATTTTAGAATTGCTAAACATGTCTATTCAGGGGACATCACAGCCCACCTGTCTTTATCAGAAATGTCCTGTTCACTTTCTCACTGTTACACACCTAGTTAAGGGTCTTTCTCAAGGGCACCACAGTGGTATTGAAGAGGCAGGGGACAAATGCTGTTTTGAATTTAGCTGAAGACCATACAAATATTTTGAAAATAAGTGCATGTCATTTACCTCAAATTTTTTATTTTCATTTAATTTAAAAAGAAATATATTCTCTTCCCTTAGATGCTGTGAAGAGGTGGAGCCCACATGCTACAGACACTGAAATTGATGCAGCAATGGCAGAACACCTGAAACATGCTCCAGGAAGAGCTGGGGGTGGTGGATACAAAAAAAGAGCCAAACAATGCGTTTAAGGGATAGTTCACCCAAAAATGAAAATTGTCATCATTTACTCAACCTCATGTTTCAAACCTGTATACCTTTCTATGCTAAACACAAAGATATTTAGAAGAATGTTTGTAACCAAGCAGATGTCGCTTCCCATTAATAATCATTTTTTCTCCAATAATGGTAGTCAGTGGATGCTCTATTTGCTTGGTTACAAACATTCTTCAAAATATCTTCTTTTGTGTTCAGCAGAAGAAAGAAACTCATACAGGTTTGGAATTTGGTGAGTAAATTACATAATTTTCATTTTTGGGTGAACTATCTTTATATAATAATTCAGTATTTTGCTATTGGTATTTAGTTTGGTTAACAAATCGAGAGCTTAGAATTATAAGGTTCTATCTCCGTTTATTGTAGTTTATTGAGGATCAAAGTTTTTAAACTCGGTTTATGTTTTGTGAGATGGAACCTTTTATTTGATTAATAACTACTAACAAAATATTTTTTTTTACAAAAATAACACCACACAGGCATTAATAAACACCTAATGAATCAGACTGTCAAAAACTCAATTTCGACCAAAAGTGGAGATAGAACCTTATAATTCTAAGCTCACGAAATGTTAAACATTGAAAAAAATAAAGAGAAATTTTGGCTGTTCAAGATCAATAAAATGTTGTGCTTAATCAGAACATGCTTCTTTTTTGCTTATGTCCACAAATAATGTGTTATTGTTTTTGATGTACACCACGTGATTAAAACGTTTTATTGACGTTCAGGTCTGACTGGACCAATTTTGGACCTTTTTAGAACCTTTGTCAAGATGTGAAGGCTAAACCTCAAGACTTGATTGTCTTTCACGATGTTACACAATAGGTGTGTGATTATTTTATATGCAGGCTTATACACTTAAATTATGCAGCAACACATTTAAACACATATGACGACGCATTTAGACGTCCAGGGACGCGCAGAAGAGACGTGGAATTCACGGCCAGAAAAGACGTGGAATTCACGGCCAGAAAAGACGTCGGTTCAACTTCCATTTTGGAACTATTTTTCAACCATGACGGGACGTCTCGGACGGACGTCTTTTCAACGGTCATTAAACGTCCAAATGTTTGCTGGGAAATGATCAGCCTTTGTGTACATTTCTAAGCTCTGATTGGTTCTATACAACGTGAAACACCATATTTGTAGAGCAGAGACGTTTGAGGGGATTCCCGGGAAATGCTCAGAGGTGACGAGGGGAGTTGAGAAAAGCAATATTAATTTTCAGCGAATTTAGTAAAACTTTGTAAACTTTAATAGTCATTTAAATACCTTTACTCAATTATCTGGACTACGAAACTTTAGGAGATTATTTTTGGATGTCTGTTCTTTGGATTTTAGCAAAAAAAAAAAAAAAATTTTTTTAAATCTATTATT
The DNA here is from genome assembly GCA_022828995.1 of Vimba vimba. Lineage (NCBI taxonomy): Eukaryota > Metazoa > Chordata > Actinopteri > Cypriniformes > Leuciscidae > Vimba > Vimba vimba. The sequence goes on from CM040824.1 coordinate 40,991,428, forward strand.
TCATTGTTTTTTCACATAATCGGCCCATATCTTAAAATGGAACGTTGCGACTTCCGACTCATTTCGCCAGATCGGGTCGACCGGGAAATATGATTGAAAATGCATCGATATAGTTGACCGGGAAATGTGATCGAAAATCTATCGATTTTTGGTTGACCGAGAGATCAACACCAACGTACAGCACTGGACACAGCTCATTTCTGGACCCTTCCCAGCAAACATTTGGACGTTTAATGACCGTTGAAAAGACGTCCGTCCGAGACGTCCCGTCATGGTTGAAAAATAGTTCCAAAATGGAAGTTGAACCGACGTCTTTTCTGGCCGTGAATTCCACGTCTTTTCTGGCCGTGAATTCCACGTCTTTTCTGGCCGTGAATTCCACGTCTCTTCTGCGCGTCCCTGGACGTCTAAATGCGTCGTCATATGTGTTTAAATGTGTTGCTGCATAATTTAAGTGTATAAGCCTGCATATAAAATAATCACACACCTATTGTGTAACATCGTGAAAGACAATCAAGTCTTGAGGTTTAGCCTACACATCTTGACAAAGGTTCTAAAAAGGTCCAAAATTGGTCCAGTCAGACCTGAACGTCAATAAAACGTTTTAATCACGTGTACATCAAAAACAATAACACATTATTTGTGGACATAAGCAAAAAAGAAGCATGTTCTGATTAAGCACAACATTTTATTGATCTTGAACAGCCAAAATTTCTCTTTATTTTTTTCAATGTTTAACATTTCGTGAGCTTAGAATTATAAGGTTCTATCTCCACTTTTGGTCGAAATTGAGTTTTTGACAATCTGATTCATTAGGTGTTTATTAATGCCTGTGTGGTGTTATTTTTGTAAAAAAAATATTTTGTTAGTAGTTATTAATCAAATAAAAGGTTCCATCTCACAAAACATAAACCGAGTTTAAAAACTTTGATCCTCAATAAACTACAATAAACGGAGATAGAACCTTATAATTCTAAGCTCTCGATTTGTTAACCAAACTAAATACCAATAGCAAAATACTGAATTATTATATAAAGATAGTTCACCCAAAAATGAAAATTATGTAATTTACTCACCAAATTCCAAACCTGTATGAGTTTCTTTCTTCTGCTGAACACAAAAGAAGATATTTTGAAGAATGTTTGTAACCAAGCAAATAGAGCATCCACTGACTACCATTATTGGAGAAAAAAATGATTATTAATGGGAAGCGACATCTGCTTGGTTACAAACATTCTTCTAAATATATTTGTGTTTAGCATAGAAAGGTATACAGGTTTGAAACATGAGGTTGAGTAAATGATGACAATTTTCATTTTTGGGTGAACTATCCCTTAAACACATTGTTTGGCTCATTTTTTGTATCCACCACCCCCAGCTCTTCCTGGAGCGTGTTTCAGGTGTTCTGCCATTGCTGCATCAATTTCAGTGTCTGTAGCATGTGGGCTCCACCTCTTCACAGCATCTAAGGGAAGAGAATATATTTCTTTTTAAAATAAATGAAAATTAAAAATTTGAGGTAAATGACATGCACTTATTTTCAAAATATTTTTATGGTCTTCAGCTAAATTCAAAACAGCATTTGTCCCCTGCCTCTTCAATATCACTGTGGTGCCCTTGAGAAAGACCCTTAACTAGGTGTGTAACAGTGAGAAAGTGAACAGGACATTTCTGATAAAGACAGGTGGGCTGTGATGTCCCCTGAATAGACATGTTTAGCAATTCTAAAATTACAAAATATTTTTAAAGCAGTTACTGAAAACATACATGTTCAAATCCAGCTAATTTCATTCTACTTCAGATAATTTACTTTCTGAAAGAAACTCTCAAAAGGCTACATTAATAATTTACAGTAATAACTTTGACTGTATCATTAAACATACTTTATACTATGGTATACCGTTGTATAAGTTCAAAGTAACTTTTAGCCTACTAGCTAATTTTAGCCAAACTCAGTTAGCCAATTTCAGTTGACAATGTGGGCATCATTTCTTTCGGTTCATTCATGTCAAACAAGTAAAACTCTAGCACGTTGTAAAAGTGTAAAAGTTTATTACGATTAATACCGTTCCAAATTATCCTACATCCTATCCAGGATATATGGATAATCCCGCGATAACTAAGGAGCCTATCCCTTAGTCGTACTTTTAAGAGTTAGGTGATCAGTCTCTACAAATTCGTATTTTATTATAAAGATAATAAGGACTATAAATATAATAAATGTCCCCTTTGTAGTCTAAGTCTACCTGTTTAGGTACTCTTCAACCGTGTTCGCTATACAACAATAACCCTGTCGTAAGCGGCCTCTTTGGCTAGGCTATTAATCAATCAAAGCACACACTGATTATTCACATATCAAAAGTCATGCTCACCCTCTGTAGTGTTCCCCCCGGGTGGAGATCGTCCTGATCCAGGAAAGAAAAGGTGAAGCGTACTCAAAAATTCCAAGTTCCAGTCATATGATTTAGAATAAATGTTTAACAATATTTATTAAAAGAATCAAAAATGAAAAGAATACTTGTTACAGAATATAATAGAGTACTTAGACTAACAGAGTAATATTAGCTAGGCTTTTACAGCTTCTTGCGCCCAGGAACTGCTGGCGTCCTGAACTGGAGATTGCAAGGATGAGCACTTCTCCGTCTCCAGTTCCTTTCTTTTATAATCCAGATTCGAATACCTTTCGTCATATTTACTGTAAGGCAAATCACATGTACAAATGCTGATCCCAGCAAATGTCTTAACACTCTTATCAGTAGTTGCGTGATTGTCCAGTCAACGGAAATCCCCCAGGAGATACAATAGCTTCTCTGTATGTGTGGACAAAGACCCATGTCACTGCTCTCTCATGTGACTTTGAGAGTAGCAGCGATGGACAGAAAAACTTTTCATACAAAACAATTATCATTGAACAGTCATGTGTTCAAAAAGACCAAGAATTGCATCTGCAGCATTATTGGGTACAGGCTTTTTATTATGGCCCTTTCTGCGTTGTCGGCGAGTTTGAGGTATGGGTGAAGTGAATGAAATGCCGCTCTCAGGTGGAGCCTCGTGACTTGACTTCACAACGTGAATCTAATAATACAAAATGTACGTACCCAACAGTAGATTTCTAATAATATGGGCCTCAATTCCTCCTCTCTCCGTGGTTGTTCAAACTTCAGTGTTCCGGAGTGAGTCTATGGGGAAAACGCGTTAACATCTCGTGAGATAATCTAACCTATCGCGGGATTTGGTAATGTCGGGAGATCTTTTGTTACATCTTGGCAGCACAGTTTTGGCAATTACATCCAACTCAGACATAAATGGTGACCAGATATATTTCTGTTTTACATGTATATGCATACATTCCATAAAAAAAAAACCACACAACGTATCAGGTAGGCTACAGGTTGAAATAATGACTAGAATGCAGAGGCTTTGCATTCACTTAACCACATAGGAACTGTGTGATTATAATTTATTTAAACAATATAAAGTAAATATATTTACTTTGTATACAATTTGTGTATTTCATAAAGATAATTCCTGTTTTTTTTCTGTCTTGCTTGACTAGACGTGTAAAAGACATCAGTGGACGTCTATTCACAGCCTTGACGTGTAAAGGACGTCAGTGGACGTCTTCACAACCTCTTAAAAACTACTTGGGCAATTAAATTAATTTTTGCAGTATTAACCATGCAAGGATTAAGCACAGCTTTTGCATATTTCACAAGGATTCCATGATGGAGGGTCATGATGGACTATAAATGCACGTGTAAAAGACGTCGCCAGGTGACGTCCTCTCACCCGATACACTATATTGAACTACACGTAGCTAAAAGTCAAAATAACAATTATACATGCAACCCCAGAGAACTGTAGACATGTACAAATGTATCTGAATGCATTTTTAGGAAATGTTCTGTGTTACATATTTTTACCGATTTATGCCGTCATACCGCGACTATTTTTGGCCAGGGACACGACGTTGCCGTCGGACCAATGTTTGCTGGGTTGGCACAAGCGTACAGGTAAGCTTGCTTAATGTTCGATATGAATGAATTGTACCTAATCAAATACTGTTAGGCTGATCGTTAACATGATGGTGTAGTAACCGACGCAGTGCTGGTCACTGAAATAGATTTTTGTTTTACCATGTGTCAAAATCTGCCAAACGTAGGCTATACTGTGTGGTTCTCTTCTAGGTTATAAAGTTAGCAAAACCTCCGAGTCCAGTCTATTTTTGTGATAGCTCAAAATAAATGTCTGTACCCATTGCTAGTGTCGTGAAATCTATTACACAGCACCGCCACGAAATGCCGATTAGACCATCTCGTCGTAATACAAATACTAAATGTTAATAATCCTCGAGCAGGGCTGCAATATGCGTGCGATACAGTTTTGTAACTCCATTGTGTTTGTTTTCCGAAATGATAACAGTCGTTTTATACTATAGTGCTTATGCGATATCACGATTTTTGATGATCTTCTCCAAGATCTGCTTTTGAGGAAAACATTTCATTGGCGTTCTGTTCTGACATGCACCTTTTCTGAGCGCGGGGAAGCGCGCGCGCACTGTCAGCGCCTGACAACCTGGCCTGGCGTCAAGGGGGGGCTTAGCCCCACATAGCCTACTACTTCATATAGAAACAATTAAAATGCCTCGTTAATTTTAAAGACATAGCCTATTTATTATTATTAGCCTGTTTTTGCCTGAGATTTGCGGTGAGATTTACGCATGTGCTCGGGCGTATGCTATATTCCTCCATGCACCCAGTATTTAAGCAGAAATTAATATAAATGTGCAATTAGTCGACCGGAAAAATCTTTTGTCTGGTAACTCTAATCAATACATTTACTATTTACTTAGTTATAAGTATCCAGTTATTTAGCCTATATTGAATTTGAATTTGTTCCAAGTGTTTAAATATGTGTTCTGTTTAACTTGAATGCTAATTTTTTGCATTGTGATTTTATTTTCTGTTTTAGATGCTCTCAGCAGATGGGAACAGCCGCCGTCACCCACGGGCTGTGCAAAAGTGGCTGCGCTATGCGCCAGACCGGGCAGGAGGGACTGGACGACAAAATATTCGGCATCAGAGGACATTGAAGTGTAAATAAAGAGTACAAATAATTAAATAAAAAGGCTAATAAAAATGAATTTGTTTTAGTGTGGTGTGTTCAGTGTTTTATACGAGATTTCAAATGTTCTATTACTACTGGCTGTAGATAAAGCAGGCTATTTAAATTATGGCATTACATTTAAAATTAACATTTAAAACGATTGAAATTCCATTGAAATCACGTTGATCCTTAGTTTAGTTGAAATTTCAACATTGTTTCAATATTCCTGATAATTGAAATACCATTGAAATTCCGTTGATCTATGGACAGGATTTCAACGTTGTTTCAATATTAAAACAGGGTGCAAAATGATGTAGAATCAACATCAGAGTTCGATGTTGATTCAATGACTTATTGTTAAAAAAGGAATGTTGATTTAACATAGTTTCAATGACTGTTTGCTGTCTGGGTAATAAACTGAAATTAAAGAAAATATTAAAGAACATTCAAATCAATAGGCCTAAAGCAAAATTAATAGGATTTTCACATTTTAAAAGGGGGGAGAAAAGATCTTGAAGCAAAACCAGTTGAGAAACACTGTATCAGAATTATGGATAGAGTATAGAGTTATGGATTTTATCCTGTTTTTTCTCCGTTTACAGAAGCGCTACAGGTGAATACAATGATGAATCTCCCTATTCTGTTGCTGCTATTTTACATGCAGGCTAAAACTAAAGGTATTTTACATGCAGGCTAAAATGTTTTGGGTATTTTTCCAGTTTGTTGATAAAAGTTTTTCAACTAATAGTTATATTTTCCTTTATTTCAGGTTTATTTCGATTAGCATAAATGTTTTTAATAGTTTTAGTTTTACTTAACTAACCCTGCCTGGGCAAAACATCGACAGAACTGTCAATTTTCCAACTCTTTCAAGCCACGAATATTTACAAATATTCACAAATTATTTAATGCCGGTCTGAGACACAATATTAGGCCAATCACACTCATCCAGGCCAATTAACCTACAGCTATTGTTGCAAGCATAATTTACATTTCTTATAAGAATAATGACTCGAATGTGGGAAAGAAATAACTATGTTATTTTTGTTTTTTATTTATTTTTTGTCCTTGGCTGAGTTTGTTCCCTTATGTTTTATCTTTTAAAATGACGGAAATTATTTCAAAATTCGAATTTAAAAAACAGCTTTGTAACGTTACTCAGACTGAACTTCTATACCCACACACGGTTGACTTTTTTTCCCAAGTCGTTATGAACTGGACGATCGAAAGGGCACTACTATTTTAATAAAACTATTTTATTCTTCATTTTACAAAAATATATTGGATATAACGAAAAGTAATAATGTTATTTAATGAATATATAATCAATGTAATATGAATAAAACACGAATTTAAGTAAAAAATCTGAACACTATTTAATTCTGAAAGGAGAAGCTTATAGGCCTACCATCAAACCTGACACATTTTTTTAGAAATGGCAAAAAATTAATTCGTCTTATATTTTTCAAATATTTAAAACACAAAAATGCATAGGGCATTATCTGTTATATCGATATTTAGTGTTATTCAGCACTTAGATGGAAATGTGCTGAGTTAAACCAATACGACCTGGATTCTTTTCCTTGTTTAATAACATCTTATGAGCATAAAAATTTGATTAAATGATCCGTGCTGAATTGGTCTGGGCCGGGTTTCCCGATAACGATGTATCTTAGCTCTTAAGAGCGCTTTCTACGTGCAAGATTACGAACGCTCGCAGCAATTACACGAGCGTTTCCCAAAAATGCACTTAACATGAACGCGCGAGAACGCGCTCTACGTGCTACTTAAGAGTCGCTGTCCATTCGCGAAGTGCTGAAGCATAACCTTATATGGAATCGTATTCTGAACGTTTAACCTAATAATTGTCATCTGTTGTGGATTAGCAATCAAGACAAGTATATATAAAGCACCTACAGGCGGAGGCACTGACAAAATGGCTGAAAAACAAAACAAACAAACAAACAAAAAAAACAAAAACAAGAAAAGATACCTTTCAAAAAGATTAAATTAATGTCCTTTCAGAGGAGAGCGAATAAATGATTTGTTTTGTTTATTTTTTGTTCATTCATTTCATTTTGATTAAAATTATTAGATTCAATTATTTCTATTTTTTGTTTTCTGACGTTTTTAATTATTTAATTTATACATTAATTTAGCCAACAACAAAAAAGAGTAATAAAGTGTACAATAAAGTACAATCAAAACCTTATATTATAATCACATTGCATTTGAATAAAGCTAAAGGTGTAATCTGCCGGTTGTCCTGCAGGTGTCCTCATAAATCTGTCTTCTTACGATGCACTTGGGGATGTACGACTACTCCAGAGCACTCGTAGATCTACGAAGATTTTCAAGTGCTACTTAAGCTGCGATGCTTTTGAGAAACAGACCGTAATATTAAGATAAGTCGTACGATCGTTTTTACGATCAACTTAGGCTTACGATGCTTTTGGGAAACGCAGCCCTGGGGTGCGTTTCCCGAAAGCATCGTTGGCCAACTATGGTCGCAAGTTCATCGCAATGTCCATTGAACTCTATTGGTAACGACGGAACTTGCGACCATAGTTGGCCAACGATGCTTTCGGGAAACGCACCCCTGGTCTGACTCAGTTCATCATTGATTGGTAGAGAACAGTTCAAACTTACTGGCTGTGGAAATCAGTGGGCGTGTCTCATTCTACTAATAGGCTTGTTTGAGATGAGCAAAATCTGCGCAGAATCGATCACCGGTGATCAGCGCGAGATGCATGCCGGTTAGAAATGTGTCCGAGTGCGGTCCGCCTTGCTCTGATGTCATGCTGACGTATGTCAAAAATCTCTCGCGAGCGCAAGGCACACCTGTCGGATTCTGCAGTCGAGCGCAGTTGCTCTCCACCGACTGCGCTGATCAAAAGCATGATGGGAAACGACTTGCTGACGACACAGCTTAATGCTCATTGGTTTAAACAACCGTGATGTATTGTTCTCTTTTAAAATGTTTGATTTTAAAACTCTGATATCATGTTTTATGTATGTGTGAATATTCCCAAACTATCTAACAGTGCGATCTCTATGGATTATGCAATGTATTTTTTATAAAAAAGAAAAGAAAAAAAAACCCCACATATGTCTGTATTAAAGAAAAAAAGACTGATAAACATGTATTTGGAATGGAATTAAATAAGTAGGCTACTTTGGGTGTCTTGTTCATTATATTTATTTTCATATAAAAGCAACAGAACTTAAACTTGCGGCATTCTGAAAAGTTGAGATGTTTTTATCTCGATGCGGCGCGGTATGCGCGCTCATAATGGAAGCGACGCGGTCGCGGTGCGACGCGCTCGTTTTTTCCAAGCGCGTCCGCGCCGCATCGAGATAAAAACATCTCAACTTTTCAGAATGCCGCAAGCGCACCGCAGGTCACGTGACAAGAACCAAGCTTAGCAACGACAGACGCCTCCGGAGCGCAACCACCCGAGCGCTTTGGAAAAAAGGACAACGCGGCGCGCCTAGCGTTTTCGACGCGTTTTTAGGCGCGATATGTGAGCGGCCCCTAAAATGCCGTCGAATACGGCGTCATTGACGTCTTTCGTGCGTTTTTTACGGCGTTTGTATTTACAATGGCGTATTTTGCACCGTCAAATGCGGTTTAAAACGCCGTTTGGCTCTGGACGTGCGCTTTGGGGTCACTGAAGATGCACGCTTTTGACGCGCATTTATTGTAACAAAAATGGGCGTCGAAAACAGACAGTTTTTTATTTCAGCACCTCGGACAGTCCCCTAATCCCTTCGTTCAAGACACACCTCGCAAATTTTCCAGTTGTAATTTCGGTAACAATTTACAATAAGATTTCATACATTATTTAACTACATTAGTTCACATGAACTAATAATAATCTGCACTTCTACAGCATTTATTGATCTTCGTTAATGTTAATTTCAATGTTTACTAATAATTATTAAAATCTTTTAATTAAAATATTAAAAGTTGTATTTGTTAACATTACTTAATGCACTGCGAACTAACAGGGTAAAAGGGTACACTTCTCATATTAGTAAAGAAGTAAAACAAAGTTGTTAAAGTAAAGTTTAAAAAAGTTTAAGTTTATGAACATTTTAAATATATAAAATACATGTTGTTGTTTTTTTATATATATATATTTACAAACCATTTTCAACCCTAAAACTTCAAGAAAATCAATGCTAAATATCTGGACAAGTTCTGGGCCAGACTTTAGGTTGATGTCTCAATAAATGAGCTTTAGGAAAGATTGTATTGTGCGCAGTACCAAACATTTCACTAGATGACATCCAGACTCCACCGATGACTCTTCGATTTCCATATATGTTTTTAGTGATCTGAACCTTATATTTCCATACTATTCCAAATATTTATGAAGTAAGTTAAATATTTGATTTTAATTCAATCTCTAAAACACATATAAAAATGTACGGAAAGAATCAAAGCGCGTGTTATAGTTTGCCTCCACATCACAAATGAAGAATCTATTGGTATTTATCTACTGCTGTCATTTCTTTTGATAATTTGTCTTCAAATATGAATAATAGAGTCTGAAAGCTTTTAAATTATATGTAGTTAGTCAAGATTACACATTACACATTGTCTACCATTTGTATTGTATCAATTCAATAAAACTTTTCACACAGTTCAAGGAATAAATATCTGAATTTATGATTAATAAAAATGTTTTTAACAACTGTGTTACCGTGGGACACTTGCCATTCTACATTTATAACAATAATATCATAGTCTAAACCTAAAGTTATCTTGACTAACTACATATAATTTTCTGCATCTCCTGCAAACAACATTTTTGAGTACCTGATTAAAACAATGTGTATTGAGAAAAAAAAAATACATTTTTAAAGGAACTAGCTGCTTTATAAATGCCATAACCATTTTTGGATACATTAATATTTTTTAATGATGTATTTTGAAATGGAATTTGGTAATATTGTAGTTTTGTTACATTTTGTGCTATTTATCTTAAAAATATAGAAGCAGCACAATGTCTGGTGGACTTTACAGTCGTACTGTTATGTATTACGTGTTTAGGATAAGTCTTTTTTTATGACCTCACTGTGACTGTGAAGTTGCTGATTATCAGATATGTGTGAATGTGAGCAGTTATGTCTTATGAGGGCAGATATTGTAATTTTTGCACTGTTTGTGAATTGAAGGAATATGCAATTAAGCAGTAAGCACTGTAAAATTGATTTAATATGTACTATAAAGTATGCAGTTGTTCCATTCTATTGTCTGTATTTAAATGTGTAACTTAATAAATTACCTTTCCTGCTTTAAAAGTTTTGGGAATCTTTCCTTTCATCACAGATGTTGTTAAAAGCCGAAAACTGTAAAACCCGATAAGTTACGGTAACTCAAACCATTTGAGGAAACTGATTGCCTTAAACCATTTAAGTTTTTTTTTTATAAACCATTTAAGAGTACTGTAAACTCAAATACATTTAGTTAAATTCACTTATATTTTAATGTTGATGTTACGTCCAATGTTATCATATGTCTGGGGTTGTTGTTTCTCTAATTTTTCCCCCTTTATTCTTTGAGAACTTATTAAATAGAGTATGGTAATGCAATAATGTCGCACACATTTGACTGTCTGTGTTTTACTTACAGGTTCTAGATGTTAGTCTGACCTTCTCTGGATCAGCTGATGGTGAATAAAGAGCCTCTACAGACACAATCACATTCAACAGAATCAACAGACACAAACCCACAGTGATCATCATGTGATTCCCCCCACTATCAGCAGAAGCAGTGTTGTGGCTGGATGAGAAGAGCTAAAAAGAGGGCGGTCACTGTGGACTGTCTCTAATAAAGCCTGAGAATGGCCCCACCTCTCTGGGTTTGCTTGACCAATGAGAAGGGTGGACTTTCTGGCGGGAGTTTCCTTGGTTACATTGGCTGTGGGTCCTATAATAAGATATATAGTATCAAATAGATAATAGTATTAACAGATAACACTATTACAAGACACAACACAAGACAGTAAATCATTCACAAAATGTTCTGGAATGCATGTTAATTTCATGTTAATCAGTTCATCGATAAATGAATGCAGGAGAGTCTGTTCTAATGTGTTCTGTAGGTTTTGTAGCAGGACCCCATTCACATTGATACAGGTCATAAAACTAACTTATCTGATCGTGGCCATGGTAACGAGAAGACCTTCTTGCCCTGTTTGGGGGCTGGGACCACAGATCCCAGAGTGAAGTTTGAAGCTTTTTATGGTACATGTACCAAATAATTGTGTCTGATTTGGTCTCAGTCGTTACCTAGTTCTTTTCTCTTTTCCTCTTTTCCATTTATGTAAATAAGTATCTTGGGGTATTCCTCTTTTCATCTCGTATCTCACTGTAATAAATTATCACTTTACCTAAATTTGACTGATTTGTGTGAGATTGAACGTGTAGTGGAAAAGTGTTTTGATGTTGCATTCCTTATTCTCCCTAGACGTAAGAGGTTTGTAAAAGTTGGTTTAGTCAATCTTTAGAGTAAACTCAACTTAAATATTTAAGGTTAATTTTATTCATTCAGTTTGAAGTCGGGTAACAAATCTAACTAAGTCTTAACAACTATATTGTTGCTTAAATGGTTTGAGGAAACCGATTGCCTTAAATGGTTTAAGTTAAACTCAGAGTAATAAAGTTACATAAGACTAAGCAAAACCTATTGGCACAAAATAATGACAGAACAGGAGGGTATTCTTAAGTATTTATCGAAATACAACATTCACTTCACAAAATGTTCAACTTAAAGCATAAAACAAAATCAGAATAGTTGACATGCGTGCTTCAGACGCGATCACGCAGAGGCGTTCCCAAAGCATCATCGACGCAACGCGAGTTTCCTCGAAAGTGAACACATTATAGTGAGATGAAGAGATCGCTCAAACCTCCTCACATCTCAATAATTGCATAATTTCATGGAAAATTATTAGAAATGTGAGGTAAACATGATATTTTGTCAATTGTTCTTCATTCCATGATATATACGATGCCAATCTTCATGCATGCTTCGACTCACAGACCTGTGACACATCAGTACAAACATCACCAACTAGTGTGAGATCACCCAAATATTTCTTACACAATCTACATACAAAGAAAAGTCATACAAGAAATGCTTCTCGTCTTCAGTCACAAAAAATAGCTTCTCGCTATTCATAGTTAGATTATAATAATTACAGAATCTCTCTGTCATTGGAATATTACTCCATCTACCTGTTTCTATGGCTAAACAGTGCCCTGAGCATCTGAACAAGAACAAAGATCGTAGAATATAGTTGTTTTATGCATTCTTGTAATCACAAATAAATGGAAGCAGGCGCAACTGTGTTGTCTTTTTATGTGAAATGAGTCATTGTAGGCCAGATATATTACATCAACTGTGTTTGTTTGGTGTGCTACCCGAAATCTATGCATTCACCACAGACTTTACACCAGCATCAACTCTTCTTCGTTTGATCACCCTTGTGGATTATATTTTTCCCCCTTTTTTCAACTTTTTCAACTATTTTTGTCTGAGTGAGTTATTCGCTACGACGAGACTGTGGTCACGACTGAACTGACTTTGAACTGAACTTTTTTGTGCACAGACTGTGCACTGATTGATCATTGCTGGATTACAGGTTCCTTATATTCATTACACCCACATTATCTATATATATCTATATATATATCAGTTTGTGTTTCTGTGTGGACATTTTATGGACTAAGTTGATAGTGAAGGACTCTTTGGAGCTGTTTTTTGGTGATTGTGGCGTAGGCCTATTGTTGATTTCTGGTGTGGTTGTATTTTTCATTTAAACAATTTTTTGGTATGCATTTGTTTCGAACTGTTGTTTGGCAAATATAATTGGATGTGGTTCCCCCTTATTTTTTGTGTTTCATTTTGTCTTTAATTTGAAGTGTTACAACGGAAAGCTGGAAATTTCCATCAATGGCGGGGAAAGAGTTAATAGAGAGTCATGAACAAAATATTACAATAATAGGTGACCACAAATTAAAGAGGTGAAAGTAATGGTTTAAGTAATAGAATAGAACAGAGATAATAGAATTGAGACAAACATTAATATAGTTTATTTGACAAATAAACCTAGATCTAGTTAGTTCTTTCTATCTCTCCATCCAGACATTAATGTTGTACTTCAGATCAGTTGATTTCACTGGTTTGTCCAGAACGGTCACTCTTCATGGACACACAGCTGGACTCTGAGTTTCATCTCTGACGGCTGAATCGACTTATAATAGAATACAGTTAATCATTCATATACAATATTTAATGTGGAGTTGGCAATAGATTAAAGACAGCATATGGAATGTACATTCTGCAATTCTGAATGAAAATGAAAACATGATTAACCATTTTATTAGTGAAAGGTGTCCATAGATAATGAATTCAAATTTAAAAGATTTTAATTAAACATTTAAAAGTGGCGATGCATCATTGCTTTTAAATAAATAAGAAATAAAAGACAATAGATGATTTAATTGTGAATGTTACTATAATCAAAGGCATTTGAATATGTTTGGTAGGCTGAATTACTCAAATTAAATCATTAAATAAATATTATATATGGAGATGTTTGTAGTAGAGTGTTTGCAGTATAAATGTCACTTCTGTAGAAACAGAAGTCAAGTCACCTTTATTTATATAGCGCTTTTTGGGTCATTCTACAGAAACGTCCACTTTTGGTATGGCAAGATGTCTTAAAATTTATTTATTTTTCTAACATTTAAACTTACACAACATTATTAGTTTTTTTTTGTGCATGTATTTAAAGACCGCATGTACCATTTTTTTGTCACTGGTGTTACCGTACTTCTTTGACAATATTAAAGGTTTTTATGAAATATTATTTTAAAAAAAATTCAGCACATGTAGTCAGAGTTACCGAAAAATAATAATAATGCAACAAATAAGGAGATTATGTTTTATTTATTTTAATCAGGTTTGTTAAAAGTGTGCTTGAATGAGGTTAGTTCGTTTGCGCAACCATGTGTTTGCTATAACAATGAAAATATTGGAAAACCAGTTAATATCAAGTAATGATGCAATCCTTTAAATCTTAACTTTTGAGTGTAAAATTATTATTATGTCACATGTGACATTGTATTTAATGTGACAGAAAAAAAAGACAGTAACACCAGTGACACAATGAATCACCAATGACATGCCTAAGACCAAAGATCATTATTCTTCAACTATAATTAAGTAGATTGTTACGTTTGGCATATAATATAAATTAATAGCTTTGAATAAAGTTTATCTATAAATGGGAGTCACAGATGTTTCTGGTGTTACCCATAAGAAAGGTGACACCAGTGACAGTAACACCAGTGACAATTTTCATGAAATATTCATTTTACAAAATGGCTGCTGCAAGGTATCAAACCACATGTTGTCAATCATGGTATTCTAACTAAATTAAGTAGTTTAATCCATTTGTATTCTAGTTTTTTTTTTACAATTACCTAACAATAAAGTAGGTCATACCAGTGAGTTCAACTAAAAGCTTCATATGAAATCATGACATAAATGAGAAGATTTCTGATAACTGAAAAGAAACAGTGGATCTACCATGGGCTTTTCTTCATAGATATTCAGGAAATTGGAAGAAGGAGAATTTTAAGAATTTAATTTTTAAGAAAATTTAAGAATTTTATTTCAAAATAAGAGATTTTTGTTTAATGGTAACACCAGTGACACAACTCCAGGGGACCATTACTTTCATTATATATTTTATAATATTTATTCTGCATTTTGGTTTTTTATATCATTTACATAATATATTTGATAGTTATGTATACATTATTGTATTTTAAATGGCATTTTCCCTCTGTGCATGACTGTGGGGACGAGCACTTCTGTGGTGCTTGGAATTCTATATAATTATATATTGCCACATTGATGGCTCAAGAAGGTGTAATTGTTCAAAATGTAAAGAAATTGTAACCCTAAAGTGTTTTTTTAAGTGTAATATTTCTGTAAAGGTTAGGAACAGAAAAATGGACATTTCCATAGAATGACCCTTTTACAATACAGATATTTTCAAAGCAGCTTTACAGTGTGTTTTGTGGTGCTTAATTTAACCCCTTGTTTGGGTCTTAAATATAGACACCTTCTACCTTATTTTGTTTATTCTCAGGTTAGGTAAAGTCAGTCGAATTCGTTCTAAACAATAAGTACATAAATTTCCATACTTACAATTCAGTCGAAAGACTGCTCCGTGGTTTAGTTCAGCTCAATCTTTTGTAAAACAGAGACTTAAGGCAGGCGAGCTTCTTATTTTCAATTAAATGTATTTTTTATTAAATACAGGTTAACAAATTTACATAAAAGGTACTAATATATAAAATAAAAGTAAAAGTAATTCAAAACCAATTAATTTGCAAGCTTTCATCTTCATGAGGCGCAATGGCAAGGCATCTAACACCGGAGAGGCCGTCCTTGGTGAACCAGCGTCTGACTTTGACATTCCTTACAATATTTTTTATAGTCCACACACCCTCCGCACAGATTCAGTCCTTTACAGACAATCTGTCCAATCCGAAGTCTTGAACGGTCCTCAGTTCTGGAAACCCCCTTCTAAACTCCATATATAAAGCTCTTTCCTTTGTTCTCCTTTTCTTGCTGCTCTGGACCCTCTGCCTCTCTCCTGCGTCTCATGCTCCTCATCAAACAGGTATTGCTTGCCATTTCTACTTTGCTAAGATACATGCTTTCTACTACTTAGTGTTATTACTACCTACTGTAGTTCATTTGGTTAAATGCTTAAACATCGAATATAGTATAGTCATTTCTTTCATGCATTATTATAATAAAAAACTTTTACAATGCAAATTGCAGTGTTTTTCTCAATATACACCAGATTCATAATAAAACTTTTACAATACAAGTTTTAGTGTTTTTCTTAATAAACCAGATTCATAATAAAACTTGATTAAAATAATAAAACAATACAAAAATAATAAAACAATACAAAAATAATAAAACAATACAAGTTGCAGTGTTTCTCTTATACAACACTCTCTCTTACAAGGTTACAATTGTGGTTAATATCATATTAGCCTATATATATTAGGCATTATAAAAGAATAAATTGCATGTTTACTTAACAAGTAATAACAGGAAAATAATGCAACAAAGTTTGTTCCTGCTGTACAACAGATCTAGAATAAAATACTGCCATAGTCCAGCTTAAGTAAGTTCAGTGTTGATGCATTTCTGTTGTAAAAAAGTTATTACTTTAGTTCATTTATCTATACAGCTGCTCTGGAGAAAACGTGATGTCATTGTCCAGCTCAGTTCAGTTCTCATATAATGGTGTCAATGCAGATTTATAATATTGTTGAATATTAAGTGTCTCCAACTAAGCAAGCCAGAGGCGACAGTGGCAGGAACTCAAACTCCATCAGTGTCAGAATGGAGAAGAAAACCTTGGCAGAAACCAGACTCAGTCGCTCAGTTTTCCTCTGACCAACGAACAAACAGTGTATGATTATGATTCAGGCATTACAGGTCAGAGGTCAGATTGGATCTGAACATTCAGAATATTAATCCAGTTTCATCTGGTTGAAGGTTTCCTTGTTTGACTTTGGATGAAGGATTGGATCATTCTGTAAAGTTACACAAACACATGTGTGTGTGATGATCACTGTGGGTTTGTGTCTGTTGATTCTGTTGAATGTGATTGTGTCTGTAGAGGCTCTTTATTCTCCATCAGCTGATCCAGAGAAGCTCAGACTAACATCTAAAACCTGTCAGTAAAACACAGACAGTCAAATGTGTGCGACATTACGTCAACTTTAGAACAACTAAAAGAAACTACTTAAATTATTAAGTGAGAGATTATAATATAATAAATACTGTGATACGCAATTGTTAAAGCTGTTTTTAAACATTCAGATTTTGATTTTGCTTCTAAGTCACCGTGAATGATGACCCTTGACCCTTATCTATAATCCTGTATGACTGTCCTCTTTCTGTGTCATTGGCTCAGTTTTATTTATGATAAAGAAACTAGTGATACATATTTACCATTATCTTTTATTGCAATTGACATTCTCTCAAAATACATAATTTAGCAATAAAAAGATAATAATAAAAGCTTTCAATTAAAATATGAACAGTTTTAATCATCACTACTCACTCAAGCGTGTCCAGTTTATAATGTGGATCCTCCTTCAGATCAGAGAGCGGCTTCACACCTGAGTAACTTAGTTTATTTCCAAACAGACTCAGTTCTCTCAGGTGTGAGGGGTTTGATCTCAGAGCTGAAGTCAGAGCAGCACAACCTTCATCTGTAACACCACAATCCCTCAACCTGTAGAGAACAATGACACTCTTTAGTCTCTCAGTTCAGGATCACCAGCGGTGAAGTATCCCTTTAATACTGTAAAATGATGTCAGACACATTGGAAAGACTGTGCTTGAAAATAAAAGCAACATTCCCATTAGTAATTTCTAGGGCTGTGAAAAGATTAATCGCGATTAATCACATCCAAAATAAAAGTTTGTGTTTACATAATATATTTGTGTTTATACTTGGTATAATTATTTTGTATATATAAATACACACACATGCATGTATATGTGATGCGATCTGGGAAAACCCACCACATGGTGAAATTTTACCTATTACAGGTTTTGATATCATATGGAAGCTGGTATCAAGCCCTTTCCAAATCTGTTTTTATTTTTATCATAGCTTGTTGGTAGCAAAAGTTATGTTTATCTGAAGTCGGCTGATCGCTATGATTTTCTGGAACGGAATTTTGAGAAAAACAGGTTTAATTAACTGTCACCGTCGAGACGCTTCTTGTCCATCTCGCGACTGTTATAAAACTGCGTGACGTTATAGTTTAAACAGGATTTCCACGAAATGCGCACTATACACATTCACTGTACATGTATGTGGTTTATTTTAAAGGTAAACTATCTTTGTTAAGGGACGGACAGATGTATGGGATATACGGCGATTGTTTTTTTTTCACCTCTGCCGGGCGTGAAATGGTCGCATAGAATGCATTAGAGAAAGAGAGTATTTTCAGCTTGACACTATAAATCGCTGTTTTTCTGCACTAAACAAGGGAATTTTGCCAAGATATTTTCAGAGATAAGAGAAAAGATGTTATAGAATAATAATTTAATGGAAAAAAAAATGTGACAAAAAAAATGACATTCAAACTATTTTGGAATTTACCGAAAACGGCCCAGCGCGACATCCGACGGGTTTTCCCAGATCGCATCACATATATTTAAGAAATATTTGCATACATATACTGTATATATTTATATATAATTTATATTATATATAAATATAATTTTTTTATATATAAATAACAGTTTTTCTTAAATATATACATGCATGTGTGTGTATTTATATATACAAATTTAATTATACACAGTACACACACATATATTTTGGATGCGATTAATCGCGATTAATCTTTTCACAGCCCTAGTAATTTCACATTTTTTTCTTTTTTTTTGTATGGCAATCATTATTTACTGTACCATTAAAATAGAGGAGTACATTTTATACAAACTTACATCAGTATCTCCAGTTTACAGTGAGGATCCTGCAGTAGATCAGAAAGCTGCTCGACTCCAGAATCTCCTACTTCATTCTCAGTCAGATCCAGGTCTCTCAGGTGTGAGGGGTTTGATCTCAGAGCTGAAGTCAGAGCAGCACAACCTTCATCTGTAACACCACAATCCCTCAACCTGTAGAGAACAATGACACTCTTCAGTCTCTCGGTTCAGGAAACACTGATATAAATTATACGATATATATGAATTTCTCCTCAACAGATTTGTATATGAAAGCAGTTGTCACCTCTTCACGTCATCCAATCATGTTTATAACTATCAAAAACTATCAAAAGTAAAATGAGTTCAGAAGCTTTGGAAAGAATCCACTAAAGATTAAACATAATTTTCAGTTACTTGATGGTAAACATTTTTTGTATATATTATTTTTGTATATCATTGATTATTCACCACAGGAGAAAAACAGACGACGTTGAGACTTTTATAAAAACTTACTCGAGTTTCTCCAGTTTACAGTGAGGATCCTGCAGTAGATCAGAGAGCTGCTTGACTCCAGAATCTCCTACTTTATTCCATGACATATCCAGTTCTCTCAGGTGTGAGGGGTTTGATCTCAGAGCTGAAGTCAGAGCAGCACAACCTTCATCTGTAACACCACACCATCTCAACCTGTAGAGAACAATGACACTCTTCAGTCTCTCAGTTCAGGAAACACTGATATAAATGATTATATATATATATGAATTTCTCCTTTCTCCTCAACAGATTTGTATATGAAAGCATTTGTCACCTCTTCACATCATCCAATCATATAACTATTGTTGTGGAAAATATGCAATTGTCCTGTTACAAGTAGGCCTTTTTGTAAACTAGTTAACCTGTAAATAATAATACTATATTTAATTGAAACTAAGAAGCTTGCCTGCTAAAAGTATTTGTTTTCTAAAAAACTGAACTGAACAGACTACGAAGAAGTCTTCTGACCTATAGATTGTGAGTATGAAAATTCAGATGCTTATGATTTAGGACAGATCTGATGTACTTTCCCTAACCTGAGAATAATCAAAATAAGGTTAAAGGTGTCTAGAAATACACACCATAAAACACTATCAAAAACTATCAAAAGTAAAATGACCTCAAAAGCTTTGGAAATAATCTAATGAAGATTAAACATCCTTTTAAGTTACTTGATGATAAACATGTATGTTTATTTTTGTATATCATTGATTATTCACCACAGGAGAAAAACAGATGACGTCAAAACTTTTATAAAATCTTACATGAGTTTCTCCAGTTTACAGTGAGGATCCTGCAGTAGATCAGAAAGCTGCTTGACTCTAGAATCTCCTACTTTATTCAATGTCAGATCCAGTTCTCTCAGGTGTGAGGGGTTTGATCTCAGAGCTGAAGTCAGAGCAGCACAACCTTCATCTGCAACACCACAATCACTCAACCTATAGAGAACAATGACACTCTTCGGTTTCTCAGTTCAGGATCTACAGCTCAGATAAGCAGGAATTTCATAATCAGAGACTTAATCCACGGCACCATGGTCCAGTCTAAGGTTCAGACTAGGGCTGTCACGATGTTAGATTTTTCACACCATGGTTATTGTGCCCAAAAGAATAGTTTTTCTTTTTTACCCAACAAACATAAGGATACTGATAAACACAAGGCACATGCATTTTTACTTCTTGCGTACTCAATCTATGGCAAATTTTTGTGAAGGAAGACAAGCATTGTGAAGTTTATCTGGTTTCAAACTGAAGCCCAACACTGTCTGAAGGTTTCCTGAAGAACTGAAAAGCTCTTAAACCTGTTGTTGCACTGGCGCCAATAAAGTCATGCAGATAGCAGATTTGAATAAAAAAAATCAAGTGCAAATACAAATAGGCTACAAAAATAAGATGAGTAAAGAAAACGGGGTTCTTAATTTTAATAATCACCCATTATTAAATATATGAACACAGAAACCCCCTGTTAACAGTTAATGTCACGTTTCCCATTCCATGATGACTAGTAAGTAAAATAATAACTGCGTCGCGTCTATGACAACTCGAGGTATCGCACACCGGACACGCACTTTCTCAGTTTATGGCCAGCAATATCATTATGTTTTTTTGGAATTGAGATAATGTCTGTACTATGTTATGATTATACTATACAATTAAATACAATAGTTGCTGAGTCTGTGATCTGAACACTTTTTTCTGCGCTCTGTGTCGCGGCAGGATTTTGAACAAGGTCCTGAGCCGTTGCTGGGCGCCGCGGACAGACGCCGAATAGAACTTATCTGTGCTTCTCGTCCGGTGTGTGTACACTCATACAGAATGTGTTCGAATTTTAAAGACGTGGCGCTCCGCTTCTCGTCCGGTGTGCGACCACCTTTAAGGTGCTGTTTTCTTTGAAGCCGAAGAACTCTGTTCTTAATACTGGCGAGCTTACTTTTTTCGGGTGTGGACAGATTGTTTCACTGATTCACTCTAGCTGCGCGGGCGCGGACGAGCGCTGCGTCTAGAAAACGCCAATATCGCCAATACCGGTATATTGTATTGCTCTAAATTAACACGATGTCGATATTTCATGCTTTGAATATCACGATTATCGTCAATACCGGTATATTGCGACACCCCTAGTTCAGACCCACTTCTACAAACTGCTTGAGCGGGTTAGTTTCCATATCATAAGAATTGCAAGAATATTCGATAACACTATTTAACAGTGTCCTTGTTGCATATGTTACATGAACTTACCATAGTAATAACAATAAATTATGCATAATTACATGCAACTAACCCTCAACCAAATCCTAATCCTACCCTTACCCTATAGTAAGTATATGTAGTTGCTTAATATTACTCAGTACTTAAATATATAATTTCACTGTAACAATGACACCTTAAAAAAAGTGTAACTGAATTTTTTTTTTTTTATGCAAATACCCAAAAATCATTAACATATCTGTATATGGACACGGCTGTCACATCTTTACATCATCCAGTCATGTTTAATCTATCATTAATATTGTAACAATTATGTCAGATACATTGGAAAGAATCTAATGAAAACAAAAGCAACATTCCCATGACTAATATCACAGTAGTTTTTTTTTTTTTTTTGGCAGTCATTATTTACCATTAAAATAGAGGACTATGTTGGGAGATTTTATACAATCTTACCACAGTTTCTCCAGTTTACAGTGAGGATCGTGCAGTAGATCAGAAAGCTGCTTGACTCCAGAATCTCCTACTTTATTCAATGACAGATCCAGTTTTCTCAGGTGTGAGGGGTTTGATCTCAGAGCTGAAGTCAGAGCAGCACAACCTTCATCTGTAACACCACAATCCCTCAACCTGTAGAGAACAATGACACTCTTCAGTCTCTCAGTTCAGGATCTACAGCTCAGATAAGCAGGAACTTCACAATCAGAGACTTAATCCACGGCACCATTAACAGGTTCAGTCTAAGGTTCAGACCCGCTTCTACAAACTGCTTGAGCGGGTTAGTTTCCATTTGATAAAAATTGCAAGAATATTCGATAACACTTTATTTAACATTGTCCTTGTTACATATGTTACATGAACTTACCATAGTAATAACAGTAAAGTATGCACAATTACATGCAACTAACCCTCAACCAAATCCTAATCCTACCCTAACCCTATAGTAAGTACATGTAGTTGCTTAATATTACTCAGTACTTAAATATATAATTACACTGTAACAATGACACCTTAAAACAATGTGTAACCAAATATAAAAAAACAATTTATGCAAGTACCCAAAAATCATCAACATATTTGTATATGAACACGGTTGACACATCTTTATATCACCCAGTCATGTTTAATCTATCATTAATATTGTAAAATTATGTCAGACACATTGGAAAGAATCTAATGAAAATAAAAGCAACATTCCGATGAGTAATATCACAGTAGGTTTTTTTTTTTTTTTTTTTGGTATGGCAATCATTATTTACCATTAAAATAGAGGACTATGTTGGGACATTCTATACAGACTTACCACAGTTTCTCCAGTTTACAGTGAGGATCCTGTAGTAGATCAGAGAGCTGCTTGACTCCAGAATCTCCTACTTTATTCTCAGTCAGACTCAGTTCTCTCAGGTGTGAGGGGTTTGATCTCAGATCTGAAGTCAGAGCAGCACAACCTTCATCTGTAACACCACAACATCTCAACCTGTAGAGAACAATGACACTCTTCAGTCTCTCAGTTCAGGATCTACAGCTCAGATAAGCAGGAACTTCACAATCAGAGACGTAATCCATGGCACCATTAACCCTCTGGGGTCTGAGGTGTTTTCTGGCCCTTGAGGTGTTCTGACATGCTCTGACATTTGTGCTTTTTTCTGTTACTTGTGACATTTTCATGGCTAATGTCTGATTACACTGTATTTAGCATAAACTCTGCTACAATAATATGTCAGCAGCATATATGTAAAAGTTTGTAGTTTTGAGATAATGACGTTTATGCATGGTTTGTGAAAAAAACAAAAACAATTGTCACTGAAATAAGGTCATGAAACCCCTACTGATTATTTCTTCACAAGACTTTTGAAAATTGTATCACATAGCCTAGAATATTTGCTCCAAAACTATGTGAAAATCATCCTGACAACCCATTCAGATAAGACAATATATTGTTTTAAAATTTGTAAGACGTGTTTTGTGTAAGAAAGCTTTATGCGAGTAGGCGTAAACACATCCTGAATATTAATGGCTCACACCTGAGAAAGACAAAGACCCTCCCCTAATGGCCCTATTAGGAGCTATCAGGCCCGATCATTCTGAGCAACCTTGCACAAAGAATGAGGAGATTTAAAAAAGAATGGCTTTTTGATTGTTTGGATTTATTTACAACACAACATAATCCAAAGATACACAACAAAGGACAAAAAAGCACAGTATTGAACACAATGATCCAAAGACAGAGACCTTTGTGCCATTCCTAAAACTTTCATTTCCAAGGTGTTTGATTTTCACATTACCATGCTCATGTACAGAGACTCATGTGAATGTTGAAGTCAGCAGGACTCATCAGTGGAGCATCTGATCCCTGTAAAAAAAAAAAAAAAAACTGTGAACATGCTGATATCAAGAGAAACTATAGGGCTGCACAATTTTGGGAATAGATTTTAGATTTTTCTGGTTAAAATTGCTTTTTAAAATTCACAGAATACACACACACACACACACACACACACAGACACAAATGTTTCCAACAATATATAATGAACACCAGGTTTGTTGTGCCTTGTAGGCATAGGCTACGCGCAGTGCTGCCTAAAATAATAATAATAACAATAACCTAGAGCAGCCTATAAATCTTTCAAAAGTAACACTTCAGTAACAACTACGCTAGAGAAAAATATATTGATTATCATATGTTACTTCAAATGTTGCCATTCGTTATAATGTTATGAAATGAGATTGGAGTAAAAACATGAAGCCTAATGTTTGGTGCGTTTTGCTTTTCAAACGCATAGCGCGTTTTGAATATGAAACATTCAAACGCACATCGCGCTCCAAAATATGAAACATTCAAATGCACAGCGCCCTCCAAAATATGAAACATTCAAAAGCACAGCACGCTCCAAAATATGAAACATTATGGTTACCATATTATACATATCTACGTTTGAGCAAATATCCACAAACATAGTATTTAACAGTAAACACGGGTCTAAATATTATAATATTCACCATATATCTAGTCACAGTTCAACTGCAATGTGAAGTTTATGCAACAATAACATTAACTAATATAATTAAGAATTTCTTACCTTACATCTTTCTTGTCTTCAAATCACGTTCTTCTTCTGAGGTGAATCCAATGTAAGCTCACGGCGTGTCTTCCAAACTCGACGAAAAGCAGAGACTGCTGAAGTTTGGTGCTTTGTTTTTGAGGTAACGAGCGAGTTCGTGTGACGCGTGGACGATTTGCATGTCAATCTCTTTTGTGCGCATGGGCGTGGTCAAATTAAAAATAATGACCAAGGGTTTGAGAAACTGGACATCTTGTTGGTTTTATACAAATTACTTAAACAGAGAATATTTGTTTTCAGTTTGAATCCGATCATTTAAAGGTACACACTTAAATGTTTATAAAGATATATGGCTCATAAATGTGTGACAAGTATTCGCTGAGTTTTGTTTCAGTTTATAGACGTGCTCAAGAAAAAAAAGGTCACCGAGACGGAGAGGCAGAAAGCACCCCCTGTTTATTTTCCTTATTTTACAAAAGCACAATGTTTTAATTTGATTGTAAGAGGACACATACAAAAGTAGACATCTCACAGATTATTTTTTCAAATTTATTTCTTCTGTATGACCATAAATGACAGAGTAATTTAAGTTTATTGTGCTACAATGTGAAGAAAATCCAGCAAAATGCGCCAGCACGTTTGCCGACCTCAGAGGGTTAACATGTCCAGTCTAAGGTTCAGACCTGCTTCTACAAACTGCTTGATCGGTTAGTTTCCATATCATAACAATTACAAGAATATCCGATAACTCTTTATTTAACAGCGTCCTTGTTACATTATGTTACATAAACTTACCATAGTAACAAGAGTAAATTATGCATAATTACATGCAGCTAACCCTCAACCAAATCCTAATCCTACCCTTACCCTATATTGAGTACATGTAGTTGCTTAATATTACTCAGTACTTAAATATATAATTACACTGTAACAATGACACCTAAAATAAAGTGCAACCAAGTATTATTTTTTTTATGCTAGAACCCAAAAATCATCAACATATCTGTATATGAACACGGCTGTCACATCTTTACATCATCCATTCATGTTTAATCTATCATTAATATTGTAAAATTATGTCAGACACGTTTGAAAGAATCAAACAAAAATAAAATCAATATTCCCATTAGTAATTTCATAGTAGATTTATTATTATTATTATTTATTATTATTTATTTTTTTGTATGGCAATCATTATTTACCATTAAAATAGAGGACTATGTTGGGACATTTTATACAATCTTATTTAACCACAGGAGAGAAACAGACAACGTTGAGACTTTTATAAGTGATGTTTATAAGTGACTTTTATAAGTGAATATTTAATGATGTATTATTAGTGTGCATTGTCCCTGTTAAATAAACCTGAAATAAATAAAAAATAAAATCTTACCTGAGTATCTCCAGTTTACAGTGAGGATCCTGCAGTAGTTCAGAGAGCAGCTTAACTCCAGAATCTCCTACTTTATTCCATGACAGATTCAGATCTCTCAGGTTTGAGGGGTTTGATCTCAGAGCTGAAGTCAGAGCAGCACAACCTTCATCTGTAACACCACAATCCCTCAACCTGTAGAGAACAATGACACTCTTCAGTCTCTCAGTTCAGGAAACACTGATATAAATGATAAGATATATATATATATATATATATATATATATATATATATATATAATTATATATATACATATATAATTATAATATATATATAATTAATCCTTTCTCCTCAACAGATTTGTATATTAAAGCAGTTGTCACCTCTTCACATCATCCAATCACGCTTATAATTATTGTTGTGGAAAATATGCAATTGTCCTGTTACAAGTATGTCTTTTTGTAAACTTGTTAACCTGTAAATTTAGGACAGATTTGATGTACTTTCCCTAACCTGAGAATAATCAAAATAAGTTTAAAGGTATCTAGAAATACGCACCATAAAACACTATCAAAAACTATCAAAAGTAAAATGACCTCAGAAACTTTGGAAAGAATCTAATGAAGATTAAACATCCTTTTCAGTTACTTGATGGTAAACTTTTTTTGTATATTTTCTTTTTGTATATCACTGATTATTCACCACAGGAGAGAAACAGACAACGTTGAGACTTTTATAAAATCTTACCACAGTTTCTCCAGTTTACAGTGAGGATCCTGCAGTAGATCAGAAAGCTGCTTGACTCCAGAATCTCCTACTTTATTCTCAGACAGATCCAGGTCTCTCAGGTGTGAGGGGTTTGATCTCAGAGCTGAAGTCAGAGCAGCACAACCTTCATCTGTAACACCACAATCCCACAACCTGTAGAGAACAATGATACTCTTCAGTCTCACAGTTCAGGAAACACTGATATAAATGATAAGATATTTATGAATTTCTCCATTCTTCTCAACAGATTTGTATATGAAAGCAGTTGTCACCTCTTCACATTGTTCATGTATTGTTATTGTAAAGGGTTACTTAAGATATATATGAGTTTCTCCTATTACAGTATTGCTTTGGCTAGAAAACACATGCTAAAATCATAAATATGATCCTGTTTTATCAGTGTAATGATTGTTGTCAGTGTGACTTACTGAACTGATCTGGATTCTTTAACCACAGGCTGCAGCTTCTGAAGAACTTCACCTGCTGTATTTTGGGATCCAATAAACTGATCTAGATCAAAAACATCCATCTTCTGCTCTGATGTCAGCAAAACATAAACCAGAGCTGACCACTGTGAAGAGGAGAGTTTGGTTCCTCCTATTTTTCCAGATTTCAGATAATCTTGGATCTCCTGCATCAGAGAATCATCACCCAGTTCATTTAGACAGTGGAACAGATTGATGGATCTCTCTGGAGAGCAATTCTCCCTGATCTTCTGTTTGATGTACTGTACTGTTTCCTCTTTGTTGTAGGAGCAGCTTCCAGTCTGTGTCAGTAGTTCTCGTAAGAGAGTCTGATTGGACTCCAATGAGAGACCCAGAAGGAAACGCAGGAAAAGGTCCAGATGTCCATTCTTACTCTGTATAGCCTCATCCACAGCTCTCTGGTGCAGCTTAGATAATGAGTGATATTTCATCTGGTTTAAGATTTTAGAAAATAAACCTTGTTTGGTTTTGTCAAACACATTTCTGTTCTCATTTGTAAAGTGAATGTGTGCATATCGAGCTGCTAGATGTTCCTGGATGCTCAGATGAACAAAGCAGAAGACTTTCCCTTGATACAAGCCCAACTCCTCTCTGAAGATCTGAGTGCACAATCCTGAGTACACTGATGCTTCTGTCACATCAATGCCACACTCTCTAAGGTCTTCCTCATAGAAGATCAGGTTGCCTTTCACAAGCTGCTGGAAAGCCAGTTTCCCCAGTTTGAGAATCATGTCTTCATCTTTCACTCTCTTCTCATAGTCCTTCTCATGATTGATGTTGGTCTGAATGATCAGGAAGTGTGTGTACATCTGAGTGAGAGTCCTGGGAATCTCTCCTCTCTCTGCTTCACTCAACATCTCCTCTAGAACAGTGGCTGAAATCCAGCAGAACACTGGGATGTGGCACATGATGTGGAGGCTCCTCGAGGACTTCAGGTGTGTGATGATTGTATTGGCCAGACTCTGATCACTGATTCTCTTCCTGAAGTATTCCTCCTTCTGTGGCTCATTGAAGCCTCGTACCTCTGTCACTCGATGGACACACTCAGAGGGGATGAGATCCGCTGCTGCTGGTCTGGAGGTGATCCAGATGAGAGCAGAGGGAAGCAGATTCCCCTCAATGAGGTTCATCAGCAGCTCGTCCACTGAGGCTGATTCAGATATATTACACAGTTTCACTTTGCTCTTAAAGTTCAGAGACAGACGACACTCATCCAGACCATCAAAGATGAACAACACTTTATATTCATCACTGGATATTTCCATTTCTTTTGTTTCAGGGAAAAAGACATGAAGAAGATCTGAAAGACTGAGTGTTTTGTCCTTCATCAAGTTGAGCTCTCTGAAAGGAAGTGGAAATATGAGCTGGACATCTTGATTCTCTTTCCCTTCAGCCCAGTCCACAATGAACTTCTGCACAGAGACTGTTTTTCCAATGCCAGCGACTCCCTTTGTCAGCACAGTTCTGATGGGTTTGTCTTGTCCAGGAAAAGGTCTAAAGATGTCATTGCATTTAATCGATTTGTCCTCTGTTGCTGCTCTCCTGGATTGTGTCTCAATCTGTCTCACCTCATGCTCATTATTGATCTCTCCAATTTCACTCTCTGTGATGTAGAGCTCTGTGTAGATCTCATTCAGGAGTGTTGGGTTTCCCTGCTTAGCTGTTCCTTCATACACACACTGAAACTTCTTCAGCAGATTTGATTTACATGTGTTTTGGACAAGTTGAGAATCATGACTAAAATAATAAATAATTAGATTAAAACATAAATTGAAGAAGTAAAAGTGAAAGTAAAATATATTTATGTCTAGACATAAATGTTGTACCTCAGATTAGATGACATGTGTCTTCCTGTAAATGTTCCTCGAGTGTCCATAGACTGTTCACTAATTATGGACAAAGACGGACAGAACAGAGACAACACAACAGAGTTGAGAAAACAGAGACAAGAATTCATATAGTACTCATATAGAACCAGATAGAGTGATGCCAATGAGCGCCTCAACGCTCCTGTTAACACTTTAACATAACACTTTATTTTAGCACAAGTATATTTTGCAGCTGAATATTAGTATAAAAAATAGACGATGATTAGAAACATTTAAGTTGAGTGTTTAAGTTGTAAGGGGGAATTAATAAAATGGTCAGAAATGGTCCTGTCTGTATTTAATGTTTTAATCATTTAATTGAAGTGTTCGTCTGTTGTCACAAGAGATCGTTCTGACACTGATAACAGTGGTAACGAATACTCAGCATGAGTTCAAAAACACCACATTCCAGCACCAGAATGAAATTAACACAAACTACTGAAATTAATACTCTTGCTAGTCAACTGGAGATGTTTTGTGTAGAGCCCGACCGATATGGATTTTTGGGTGCCGATGCCGATACCGATAAAAAAAAAGCCAGATACCGATATATCGGCCGATATTATTTGTGTGTATATTATAATACAGTAGCAATATTATTTATGTGTATTATAGTACAGTAAGTTTGGACACACTTTCCAATTGGTGTGTACAAACTTTTGATGGGTACTGTATATAGAATACACAGTATAAACAGAATAAATATATAAACGTTTTGCAATGATAACTCAAATGTGGTGATTAAACACTTGTGTGACAAAGATATGTAATGGAGGCAGGGTGAATGATAGAATGAGAATTTGAGCTGTAACCAAACTAGTTTGCATTGCATTTTATATTATATTATATTATATTATAAATACTCTTCTATTTTTAATCTTAATTTAGTGGAGGAAGAACTCAGATCTTTTTAGTAAAGTAAAATGAATAATATCATAATGAAAACGTTTATAATTACATATGTACAGTAGTTTTATACTATTTTAAATAAGTAGTAAGCAAAATGTACTAAATGTGAAACTAGGCTACAGGGCTGGACCCGAATATTCGTTCGGTGGGTTGGTATTCGATTTGAAAATTTGACATTCGAATATTTGTTGTTGTTGTTTTTTTCACATCTGGGATCCCCCGCGAAACGGTTCTCATTCGCGCTTGAATACGGCCGGCGACACACTGACTGTGTGGCCGTTTTTATTTTGGCTCCTATGTTAACAGGTTGGAGTTTGCACACTGCCTGCGTGAGACACGCGTCTCTCAGGCGCGGCTCGAGCCACGCGGAAAACGCATGCATGCCAGAAATAGAACCGACGCGCAAGTCTTCTCTGGCAAGAGCACAGAACAGCGGAGTTTGTATGGACCGAAGTGCATGCCTGAGCTTGTGTTTTGGGTTAAGCTGTGTTGCTTTGACATTGTGGAAAATAGAATAATAGAAACAAAATGTATTAGACTTTTTACCCGTTATTATCAATCTAAATTAATCTCGTTTTTTAATTTAACTTAATTTCGTTTTTCTTTATTTCAATTTCGTTTAATTTCTTTATTTAAATTTCATTTTTCTTTATTTCAATTTCGTTTAATTTCTTTATTTAAATTTCGTTTAATTTCTTTATTTAAACTTCAAATTTCTTTATTTAAATTTCGTTTAATTTCTTTATTTAAATTTTGTTTAATTTCTTTATTTAAAAATTTCGTTTAATTTCTTTATTTAAATCTACCCTTTACTGTGTCAGTAATTTTGTTAGTCAGAAAAATATTAGACTACCTTAAAAGTATTGCTTACTTTAACAGACCTGTGTGTGTGCATTTTATATCACTAACAGTGTCCGTTCTCAGACGCGTTCTCTGCCGCGTGAGGTGCGCCGCTTCCCGCTCGCGCTGTTCTGTAGTTTACTAAAAGTGTATTAATTCTGAACGTGTCACGTCTCCATCTGGCTACTTTTAATGCAAAATGGCCCTATATAAAGTGTTATAATTACATAAATTATTGGAATATTGCTTGATGTTGTAACGTAGCAGAATGAGCTAACACTGTGTCTACACCGGACGCGGCTGTTATTTTTTTGCCACTTTTGCCAGTTCTTTGTAACAGCTTTTAGGTGCTTTATTGGCAGCGCCATCCTTACATAAATCACTGCACGCTGCATTTTTTTTAAATATTAATTTATCGGCCGTTATAAATGCCGATACCGATAGTTAGGAAAATGCCTAATATCGGCCGATAATATTGGCCTGCCGATATATCGGTCGGGCTCTAGTTTTGTGTGTATTAGGTACATCCGTGCTGCGAGATGTTTCAAAAAGTGGTGGGGACAATATCGACCCTGGCAAAGAGTGGTGGGCACTTGTCCCACATGTCCAACTCGCAAATTACACTTATGTTTGTTGGAATATGCCAAACTGTGTCAGTTTAAAAATGGGACTCTGAAGAAACTGTCATGTGTATTATTCCAAAGTATGCATGTCTGTAACTCAATGGACCCTATTTTAACGATCTGAAACGCAAGTGTCAAGCGCAAAGCACAAGTAACTTTGTGGGCGGGTCTTGGGCGCTGTTGCTATTTTCCCGGCGGGATAAATGACTCTTGCGCCCGACGCAAATCTAAAATGTGTTGGTCTGAAGTAGCTTCATTATTCATAGGTGTGGTTTGGGAGTAACGTGAATTAAACCAATCAGAGCATCATCTCACATTCCTTTTAAGAGCAGACGCGCTTTTTCCATAGCGGATTGCTATTGTAACGGCGGATTTGACAGTTCTCACGCAAAACCTGTTTTGAGCTCGGACAGACACTTCCTGTTTAATGTCCCGCTGGCAGTGTTTCAGAGCTCCGTACGTTAATGGAGCGTTTCATAGTGTTTGAACTTGGACTTAAATATAAAGAAATGCGGTCAGTGCTTAACTCAAGGAGTTCAGTGAAGTTGGCAATATTCACATAGGCTATTCGAACTTCCCTATTCTTGAGCTAAACGTTGTTAAAACACAAACGACACCTATTTACAATCACAACCTAGACAACGAGCTACAACCCAATTGTCATCAAAACGAGCGTTATAATATTAATTTGTCTCTAAAGATGAATGAGAGACAAGTCCAAATAAGGGGCCGTCTGCAAAATGCAAATCCCAAAACCCTTCTGAACATTTTATATTCCTATTAAACATATTCAATAGCTTCACTGTGACGCACTGTACTGTCACCAAATTCAGTTCACACATCACTGCTCTCCTGCTGGTTATACTACATTACTTAGTTTGATAAAAAAAAAAAAAAACATAATTTTTATGATAATTTATTATGAAATAAAATCAATAACTTCACCCTTTTTAGAAAAAAAAAAAGTGTAATGCCATCAAATTCAGTAAGCAAATATAATGCAAAAGCTGCGTACAGTAGGCCTACCAATATAATTTGTGTAAAGAATAGGCCTATTTATTTTTTAGTGTTGTAGGCCTATAACCAACATTAGAGCAGTGATGTGTGAACTAAATTTGGTGTGTTACAGTGAAGTTATTGAATATTTTTCATAATATAAAATGTGCAAAAGCAGTGTAGTATGACCAGTGGGTCACCGTTGATGTGTAAACTGAATTCGGTGGCACTACAGTTTGTAACATTGAAGTTAATGACTATTTTTGTATTTTTTACTATGAGTTGATGCTGTAGTCGTTTTTTGGGTTATATTGCACTTTGCAGACGGTCCCTTTGAACTTGTCTCTCAGCGCCTGCTAATAGAGATCCATAGCCTATATTATAAAAGCTTGTTTTGATGAGAAATGGGTTGTAGCTCGTTGTCTAGGTTACTGCAATTGTAAATAGGTGTCGTTTGTGTTTTAACAACGTTTAGCTCAAGAATAGGGAAGTTCGAATAGCCTGTGAATATCGTAAACTTCACTGAACTCCTTAAGCACTGACTGCATTTATTTTTGAATCCAAGTTCAAACACTATGAAATGCTGCATTAACGTACGGAGCTCTGAAACACTGCCAGCGGGACATTAAACAGAGGTGTCTGTCCGAGCTCAAAACAGGTTTTGCGTGGGAACGCAAATATCTTTGGGAGGGAATGCCAAAGTTTTGCGAGGGAACGCAAATATCTTTGCGAGGGAACGCAAAAGTTTTGCTTGGGTTGGGAAATGCTTAACCACTCCCCTCAAACCGTTAGACTGCTATGAGCGAGAGATGGAGATGAGGAGCGCTAGAGTAAAACCCTGCCCTCTGTTCAATATTCCTTTTCACTGGGAAATACGTCACACAACACTGGAGAAAAGTCGTTTGCAACTTCCGGTTCACGTGGACTTTAAAGACCCTGAGTGGCTCCAACTACTGTATATCCCAGCACCAGAATATGATAGAGACAACAGATCACTATACCAACCCTGGCAAACACACACAACACCCTGTTATGTGCTGAAAATGAGTCTTCTATAACATCAAGATCATATGAAGATTGAAGTACCTGAATCCTGGAGGAGAATCTCCATGTCTGAATGTGTGTGTGTCGTCCATGATTCATTCAGTCTTCATGAAGCTGCTCGAGTAAGAGATCAGGGGTGCGTTCTCCGAAACTACCTTAACGCTACGTCGTTCTTAAGTTGTACCTTAAGAAGTACCTTTTCGTTAATACGTGGTTTCCGAAACCTTCTTAGTTAAGTATACCTTCTGTAAGTCATACGTTCGTAAGGTTGGTCTGGACCACTCTTAGCTTTACCTTATCACTGTTGCAGGTCTATATGAATATAATTCTGAAGTTTTAATACACCCAGACAGTGTTCAGTTAGGCTAATTCAATTGTTTTCATGCAAAGAATAAAATTGTCATTACAATGATTGTTGTTAGAATTTTAATTATATTATTATATAATAAAATTTTATAAATTTATTTTAATTAAAGAGCGCTTTTAAAGGCCAGTGAAAGCATAGGCTACTGTTAAGTCCTATTCGGACACTAATATTGTTTCTCATGGGCTCGTACGGTATTTTAAACATTTACAGGGGTAAGTCGGTTATTTTAGTGCCGTCCGAATCCATATCAGTGTTTTTTCTCACCCAACCCGCGTAAAAATCCCTGTCCAAATTAGTACCTACTGTTTTTTTGACAAACAGGTCGAGTGGTGATTTAACTGCCGTCTGAATCCACATCTCTGAGTTTACAAAAAGAGATTCAAAATCCACTGTTTAAATCCTTTTTGATCACTGCCGAGCACCGTACGTGACGTACACTTTTATTTACTGAAATGCTGGAAATTATTTACAAGAACAATATTTCATCGCAGCTCCACCTCAGCGAACAAAAATGGGAAAGAGAAGAAAGCACATAAAAAATTAAAATGGTTATTATGGCAGCAATATATGATAGCCTATAATTTTAAAATATGTAGGCAAGTAGGCTAGTATAGTTTGGATTATTTTTTAAAATATCCCATGAGTCCTAATAAATGCAATTTAAACTATTTCTGAAGTGATTATTTTATAAAGAACACCACTTTCTAGCTTAATGCAGTGAAACAGCCCCTGCACGAGAGAATAATTGATTCTCGAGCCATCGATTTCAACCAATTCAGCACCACCGCCACGGACAGCGCCGGGTAACGTCGCACGTAAGAAGGTATATCTTAAGCAGCTTCCTAAGGTATGGTTCGGGGAACACACCTAGAAATGGTATACCTTCAGTTAAGTTATACCTTAAGAGTCTTCGTAGCGCGCTAAGAGACAACGTTATCGGAGAACACACCCCAGAAACACTCATTCACACACACTCAAATACAATACATTTCATTTGACATTTTCTTCAGTGTGTTTATGGAGACAAAACAAATCAGATTTATGATTTATAATCATTAATTATTAGACATTATCAACATTTCATTCCTGCTGAATGTTCAGAACTGGTATCATCTGAATAAGCAGATTCTCTTCTTCAGTCAGATATGTCTGCTAACACTAGAGTTTAATGTTCTTCCACTGAAGCCTCAAATATTGTACAAATGGGACAGTTTACTGTAAGCCCACGTTTAATACATCTGTGAAACAAACTGACTAACATACACAGATATTTGTTCAAGAACTTTTCCAACTATTTTAAAATAAAATGTTTCCTATTGGTTTAGTAATTAAATGTTCATTAAATGACATTCATTTACACCGAAAATTAGATCAAAGTTTAAGAAACACAGCAAAAACAACAACAACAACAACAACAACAACAACAAAACAGTTTAAACAAACACTACAGATGTTAAAGAGAAAAGTGTTAGGCCTACAATATTGTGGTTTCTAGAAACTTTGGCTTTTAGTAATGAAACCAAAAAATTAGACCTACATAAAAAGTGTACAAGTGTATTTTAACATATAGGGTCTAGGCTATATGTCTATGTCCAATAATTTATAAGTGGGAAAAAAATGGATATTAAGAATTTCACGTGTAATGTAGGCCTACTTTGGTTACTTACGTTATTGAGAAAGTAATTTTCATGCGCCACACCGGACCACTTGCTCTGAATATAACGTTTTTAAACACCTCGAGGCTCGAGTTTTCCATCAACAGCACGTTAACGTTAAATCAAACTTACAAACATCACTTGTTACTTGGATGATCCGTTGTTCTTATTTAAAGATTCTTAAACCCGGATGAAAAATGGCGCTTGTAAATAAAACACACTGGAAAGTACTTTCACTTTCGTTTTCGCAATACAATTTGTTCGATCAACTTTACTAAACCGACGTTTGGCATTTGTATAACTCTTCAAAGGAAAAAAAAACCGCTGTATGTCAGTAGATATATGAAGAGTCGAAACGCATTTCAATATAACGGAAAAAGCACTAGAGTGGCGCGCATGCGCTGTGCGCGAGAGAACTCACTGGTAACCACAGCAACCGTTCAGCGCAATATTGAAAACATCACATTCATTTTTTTCTCACTTTTTATAATACTGATAATTTAAATTGCACTGCACTCTTTGTGTTGAAACCTGTAAAATTACTTGGAAAAAAGCGGCATAGAAACTCCTAATGTCAGAAATGTGTTGGACAGAAAGCAGTAATCCAGACGTAGCATGAAAAGGACAGATGTCTTTACATCCTAGAGCCCTTTCATTTATAATGATGGATTTATGTTTCCAGATGAGATCTGATGGGAATATTATATATTACACTACACTACATTATTGTGTTTGTCACTTGTACCTGTTAACAGTAAATTAACAGCACTTGCAAAAACCATCAACAACCATTCAAAGGTCTCTTTTAATGTCATTTTAAACATCAAAAGTATAAAGAAAATTAACTCTTGTTAATGCTATCATATTGCATACTATCATTTAGATTTGGCACAGCAGGTTTTAGCTCATATCGGTCTCAGATGGTGATGGATTCAGTGCTTTAAGTGGGCCGGTACGCGCCGGTACTCAGTACCGCCACTTCCAAATATAGCTCTTGAGCGTACCGCCACCTCTCCGTGCGCCCAGAACGTGCTTTTAGCGTACCGGTACGCTCATTTGCACATCTGTTATAATCCTCTGGCTGCGCTGCCGCTTTTCAGAGCGCCCTTCACAATGCACGGCGCGCGCTCTATTTCAGCATAATGGTTGTTTGTTGCCATGCCAAAGAAGGAGGAAGCACAACTGAAACCGCCATGAAAGCACGAGAGGACCTCCCGTTGTCGTAAACGACCACCCGCCAACTCTCGCGCATTCACCGTCCGTGAGACACACGCAATTGACACTTTTCACACGCTCTCACAACACATCCATTTTCTCACGCACAGAAAAATCGCGAAGCAAAGAGAACACGGAGACAGAGCAGGTTAGTTATGATATAAAAAAAATCCCAGCTCTCAGATTCTGTCATTTTTATAACGAAATTCAAACAATAAATACCGTTTTGGCGCTTGTAAATGTGACATGACAGATCCCTAGCGCACGTGAACCGATCATCTCTATTAACACGAATGAACACAATGTTAAAAGAAACAGTACAACTTACCGAAATGTATATTCATTATACATAATATCGATCAATCAGTGTTTTTCAACCGCGGAAAGGGTCAGTAAAACAGCTGGAGAACAATTGTCACATAACATTTACCTTAGGAAAGCCATTTGATGACCACAATATAGGCTATAGCACGTGAGTTGGCTAGAAAAAAACAGCTATAGAGAGTATTTTGCTAAATATGTGTACTATATTACATATTTATTATATTTTTTACTTATATCATTAAATAAAGTTGTTATTAGGATAAAAATGCATTATATTCAATTTGAATTATTTTTAACCTTAAATAATACTGCCAGCTGATAGGGCTCTCTATATGTTTACAGCATTAGGTGAGGTTTTTTTTCTTGAGAAAAATTAATGCCTATCTTGTGTACCTAATATTTATCCAAATTAGTCAATATTGCATATTGTGATGCAAGATTATTTTTTACATCCCAACAACCCCCCCCCCACCCACCCACAATAAAGCCACAATAAAGTTCACAATCAAAGTTCTAACTGCTTGCTTTTAAAAAATAAAATAAAAAAATAAATAAAAAATACTTTTACTTCAATTACTTAAGTACATTAAATATCAGAAAATTACTTTTGATACTTAAGTACAGTATATATCAGATACTTTAAGACTTTTACTTAAGTAATATTCTATAACTTTCACTTCTACCAAAGTCTTTTTCTAGTATGATACTTGTACTTTTACTCAAGTACTGCTGTCTAGTACTTTATACAACACTGCGTCTTATAAAGTCAGAATTCTGACATCTTTACTCAGAAATGTGAGATATAAACTATCTATAAAGCTATAAAGTCAAATTCTAAGGGAAAAAAAGACGGACTTTTTTTTCTTTCTCAGAATAGTTTATATCTCACAATTCTGACTTCATAACACGCATTTTGCGACTTTATATCATGCAATTCTGACTTTATATATCCCAATTGCGCCTTTATTTCTCAGAATTGCGACTTTCACAATTGCGACTTTATATCTCAGAATTGCGACTTTATTTCTCACAATTCTGACTTCATATCTCGCAATTCTGAGAAAAAAAAGTCACAATTCTGACTTCATATCTCGCAATTCTGAGAAAAAAAAGTCACAATTCTGACTTGATATATCGCAATTGTGAGATAAAAAGTCGCAATTATTATTATTTATTTATTATTCAGTGGCGGAAACAAGCTTCC
Source organism: Vimba vimba (assembly GCA_022828995.1). NCBI lineage: Eukaryota > Metazoa > Chordata > Actinopteri > Cypriniformes > Leuciscidae > Vimba > Vimba vimba. The sequence continues at coordinate 41,029,572 of CM040824.1, forward strand.
ATAGTTACCTCAGGGGAGGAGGGGAGTCAGCAAAAAAAAAAAAATAGAGTACCGGCACCTCTTTTGGACCACTTAAAGCACTGGATGGATTCATCATCTAGTGTCAAATCTGATCAGATCCTGGAGAAAATTTAGCGGAGCCCTTTTCTGCTCTTCTTTACTAGAAAGATCTAGTAAAAAAATACACACATTTGTGTAGAAGTATTTTATTAATCACTGGATATTGTTTTCATGCTAGCTCAAGCAAATAGTTATCTAACATCTAAAATTAATCACATAGGATTGTAAGTAATGTGAGAATATTTGTGTAAAGTGTGTAATATCTGCTCTTTTCTCATGTGAAACTGTGAGGTGTTCTGAACACGACAGAGACAGTGCAGTCGAGCAATAGTGAACAGATAGTGTCCCCCTGAACCATGTCATCCAGGCAGGTTCACTACCTGATCCCTAAAGGGAACCTTGGGCACGTATCCAGGCTGGGGTCTCAGGACAACATGAGAGTTTGTCCGTGTTTGTCCGCCTGGATTAAAAGCATCTCCCAGAAGCTGTTCATAGAGCTTAATTTGTGAGTTCATGATCATAAATATCCAGGTTTCATACAAGTTAAGCTCTATGAACAGCTTCTGGGAGATGCTTTTAATTAATGAAAAATCTTTACCATATTTCATAAATCCATACAAATGTAACAGGGAAAATAAATTAATTATGAATTGTGCCATGTTTGTTGATGCTGTAAAATAATTAGAATATCTTCACTATTATTAAAGACAATAAGGAAAGTATTTACAGTATAGTTAGCTTGTATTCATGCCAAACTGAGAAAGGCAGTTCATGATTTCAGTGTAGTTTATACTGACTCTGGTCTATATTAGCTTGCATTGACACTTGGATAATGTAGACCAGAGTCAGTATAAACTACACTGAAACCATGAACTGCCTCTCTCAGTTTGGCATGTATACAAGCTCACTATACTGTGAATACTTTCCTTATTGTCTTTAATAATAGTTGATGGATTTATTAGAAACAGTAATTCTTTTTTTATGAATTATGATTGGATATCTTTCAGTTACGAAACCACGTCTTTATCTAGGTAACTTAAACTAAATGCTGATACAGTCAACAAATGGCATGAGGTGCAGTCTAAATATAGATTAAATACAAATATATAGTGCAAATAGAATGCAAATTACAAGGAACCTCCATCCAGACATTTCATCTTTTTTCTTTTACATTTACAGAAGCCGTCACGCAGCAGAAGTGGGCAGCAGTGTGTAAGTGTATTTGTGTTACTCTCATCCTTCTCTTCCTCCTCACTCTTCCTCAACCTGCACACACAGTTCCTCCTTTGGGCTAAGAGCAACCAATCGTCGAGGTAATTTAGGATGCAAACTCCCTTTCACCTCATAGGGAAAAGATCTGCATCCATGCATTTTGTAAAAGTGTGTGTCCATTGATGAATACCAATCCCCTGGGCAGATCTACGAGAGGATTTGTTTCAACGTTAACATTCTGGTCGTTTCACCCGAGTGCTGTTCAGACATCTTAAAGGCCCCCTGAAATCAAAATATAAGTTTTTTAGCTCTTAGTATGAATATGTTAGCCTGAAGGTTATGAATAAGCTGGTGTGTTCCAAAACAATGACAAAATTCGCACTTAGGAGATATAAGCATTCAAAACTTAGTCTCTCACTTCTGCTTAAATTGATCACGGATCTTTATGACGTCACCGCTTCTCATCACATCTCCTGTCCAATCAAATGCTCTCTAGAATCTAAAGCTCCACCCCCTCTGCTATAAACACCACCTGGCCGAAGCGAGCGTGGCTGTACCTGACTGTGTGTTCGGCAGTAAACGCATGCTCGTGCTCATCAGTTCCATCAGTTAACTGTTGGAGTTACTGGAGTAACATATACTCCGGGATATTGTTTATTTCGAGTCGGAGTGACCGTCAGGCACGTCCGAAAGCGAGAAATTAGGGCTGTGCAATTAATTTAATTTCGATTTCGATTTAAATTTTGGCTCCCAACGATCACCAAAATAGTACAATAGAGTAAAAACGATTATTTTGTCATGTTCTGTTTTGCAGGAACATATATATACTGGAGTCTTGTGTTCTGAATGGCACGTGCACACGCACATCCGCCCCTCCCGAAGCCATAAACTCTCTCAGCTTGATTGTTTAAACTGATAAGACGTAAAGAAGTGAAAATAATCAACTTTAGTTACGATGCAATGCTGGTCCAATTGTGCAAGTGACAATTCCGTCATGTCCCGACTCCTAAACGCGAGAGTGTAGTTTCAACGCTTGCCTTGTCCTGTCCAACCCATTTTGAGAGACAGAGAGAGAGAAAGACGCAGCACCGCTGAACACTCACGCGGTTTGTGAAATTGCGTCTTGGAGAAAGTTTTAAAATGATTGATTTGATTTTATAATCTGTGTGGATTAATTTAGGCTAGCCTACTCATGCAATCTACTTAATAAAGTAGCGATTGTACTCAATATAAGTGGTAGACCAGCGGGAAAATTAAAATACTTATTCAAGTATTATCTGTTATATTATTTATTTTTAATAATACAATAAATGTTCAAATTTCGATTTTTTAAGAATTGTTGAAAGGTGTATTTTTAATAAATGCATCATGTTCCCAAAGTCATGTGAAATAATCGTGTTACATAATCGTGATTTCAATACTGACCAAAATAATCGTGAATTATGATTTTTTCCATAATCGAGCAGCCCTACAAGAAACTTTAGAAAACTGGATCAGCGCTGACTCTGTTTTGAGCGATTCAGTTTGATTTGATGAACTGGTTCGACCGGTTCACAAAAAAAGAACCAGTTCAAAAGAACAATTCGTTCACGAACCGGACATCACTACCGGTGTCACGTCACGGAGCAATATGGTTTGGAGATGTGTGTTCGGTTGCTCAAACGCTCAAGTTTTCTTTCTGTTTTCAGAATGAAATGGCTAGAATTTATTCACACCTAACGTTACGATTGAATCCAATGTCTCAGCGCTCAGATTCGTTTCCATAGTGCAACTCGCAGTCTGTGAGGTAAACTAAATGCTATTGAGGAGCCATTCAATATGTCCCGCCTTAGCTTCCTGTTTAAGTGGACAACGCATCAAACGAAACTGCGCATTTCATGGAACTTCATTGGGCCTTCAAGTCTAGGACGGGCCTGAAGCCGCCATCCTTCTCGTGGATGAGCAAGTCTCGTGGATGAGAACGGCTGTAGAAATCTGTCTCGCTGTGGGCTGTGGGTCTTCTTCTAGCTGAACCTGCACTCCGGTTCGAGGACCTGAGAATTGGAGTCTGAGACCATAGTGTAAGTCACACCCCTGAAGCGTCTGCGAGTCTGCGAGAGAATTGAAGTGAGTTGCACCGTTTTATTGTCTCCAAGACCCATTTTGACTTGACTGGAACAGCTTGACTTGACAGCGTCATTGATCTCCAAGGTTTACCATAGGTGGCGCTTTGAGCACCACTAAACCACTGATGATAATATGATTGATCGCCTTGGCCGTTGTCTTTATAGCGCACTGGGGTGTTTCCCGTTCAACACCGTAGCTCGCTGCTTCACTACCATTGTACAATGTATCGTTGAAGAAATCAACTAGCTAATCACGACTGTTTCCCGAAACCATATTAAGTGGTCGTTCAACCACGTTGGTTAATGATGTCACGCATGTGGTGGAGTAATAACTACTGTTAATGAAACTGTTTGAGATCAAATTAACGCTAGATGTTTTGATATAAATTACAGACATGACATCTGAGGACTATTTCTCATTTTCCTCAGTCATTTTACTTTATTTCCAGATTCAGTCATAGACTCGTTCTTACACTAGAGCTCGTTCACACATGCGCACTCTTCAAAAACTGTGCTTTAAATCTCTTGACAAACTAAAAGACGTAAATGACATTTGTATGTATTCTAAATAAAAGACACAGGTTGTACTGAATGTCAGCTTGCTTATTTTGCTCAAGGATTTATTGAGTCCACATGTCATGTTGAGAGCTGTCGCTCCAAACACACAACTCTGCAATGCTGTTTGCGAATGTTTGTTGGAACGATGGTTTCTGGAAACACGACTCGTTGAACTGCTGATAACGATGGAACTTGCGACCATAGTTGGCTAACGATGCTTTCGGGGAAACACGCCCCAAAGAAAACCCTTCATAAGCTACACATTTGTACCTAAAGAGTGCTTATCAATACCTAAATGGTAGCACCTTTTTAAAGGGTACCGTCCCAGTGACAGCTTTTGAACCTTTTTTCTGAAAGTGTGGACAAACCATATTAAATTTGTAATAATTTACTGTTGGGTTTGTCCACCTTTGACCCAAACATGGGTTGAAACAACCCAGCATTGTTTAGAGTGTGATGTGGAGTCCTGCGTGAGTCTGGCCACTCCCCTGTATCTCAAGCTGCCAGTGTCATTGGCACAAACCCTTTCTTTGAGCGTAAAAGGAGACCAAACCGCTCGTACCAGAGGAAGGTGCTGGTTTCCGCAGTATACACACACACACACTACTTTATTTGCCCTTCTAGAGTCAGCATGGCATATTGTTATCACCCTTCCCTCATATTTTGTGGTTTTAGTTGCATAAACATAACGCAGTCAGACAGGAAATCATTATTCTGCATTGCATGACAATGATAAGAAACCTTTTCTCTGAAATCTGTTGACATTTTTATTAAATCAAGCTTTATGTGCCACAGAAGAGATTTACATTTATATTTTCTCTTGAAAACAGCTTATATGTACATATTAATGCTCCTCTAGAAAAATATATAATATCTAAAGATATAGCCAGACACAAAGTTCATTTTTATTACGAGTCCTGCTGGTCTGATGATATTAAAGCTTTTGTTTGCATTAAGAAGAAACTGTTTGCTTTGAAAAAAAGGACATTGGCTTGTTCTCTACAAAACTCTAGCATGCATATTGTTCATTGATATTGAATTAACAAACACTGCATTAAAGACAGCACTTTGACATTAACTGAACATTTACTGAATAACACAAACCTGAATAATCACCACAAGTTTCAGTGGTGCTGAATAAAGGCGACCTTTACCACAACATCTCAGTTTCTCTGAGTTTTACGTTTCAGTTCTCAGTTCCTAAAGTGAAATCTGATAAACAGGAAAAGTATCTGAGGCAAAGTTGTCTGTTGTCATTTGTGTTTCCCGACAGCAGTGCTTATTTTAGTGGCAGTGTAAAGCTTAAGTTGTCAAATAAAGCACATAAATGTGTCATTTAGCTGATTTGTAGCTCATTATAGATGCACGTTTCGCTGCTCTCCATCCTTTCTGCTGTCCACGATGATAAATGATTCCTCCTGCGATGACTGTAGTCAGAAAAAACACAAACACAGCCAGTCCAACACCACCGAACATCAACACACGCTCCGTCACCGTCACCTCGTCTACAGAGACACAAGAGTTACTCACATTCATATACAACATTTAGTGCCAGATCTCCACAGCAGAGCAGTTACAACAAATAAAAAATCAATTAAACAAGCAAAACTTTACCTGTGATTTCAACTTCTGTTTTCGTCTCTTCTATTACAAAAAGACCTGTGAATATATGATATGTTTATCCATAAATATATGAACACACACAAAAACCTGCTTCTTTATTTAATATAATTTTATAATCTAATATAATTTAATCTTTATATAATTTTAACTAGTTTTTATGACTATTTTTTTAATTGCCTCAATTAACTGTAAAAATGTCGGTTAGTTAAGCAATGTCTAGTGCTAAGTTTATATATCTACTCATGTACTGCTCTCAGTCACAAACCACTAAAACAAAAATCATGTTCAGATCTCGTCTTGAGTGGCTCATCTTACCCACCCCCTCCTACATTGACTAGTTTGTGAAGATATGATGAGAAAAGCTGAAATCTGTTACCCTCAATCTCCAGCCTGATGGGTTTGTCGAAGAACATCTCTGGAGCGTCAGACTTTATTCCACAGAAATAAAGTCCTGAATCTGATTCTGTTACTCCAGAAATAGTTAAAGAGACTCTGGTGACCCAAATGTCTGCTGTTATTTTCATGCTGTTTGGATTGTAGTTGATAAGGAGTTTTCTCCCATTTTTGTCCTTCTCCGCAGAAATCAGCAGAACGAGCTCTTCAGATCTGAGATGATACCAGGCGACTTCATATCTGTTTCTCATGCTGCAGTTCAGAGTGATGTCTTCTCCCATCTGAACTCTCACATCAGAAGATCCTCCAACTGACAAATTGATAAACACACATTCTTTTAGACTATGTTTATGGCTATTGTATTTGAGGTTGATATGTTAATTTCATGAATGCTTGAAATAGAATATATTTACCACTGGATGTGATTTGCATAATCCAACAAGAAAATACACAGAAGAAAATGACTTTCTCCATTGTGTCTGTCGTTCGTAAAGGTGTTGATCAAACAATAGGTTTCAGATCAATGCAGAGACACCACACAGAGTTTCCACTTCCGTTAGAGAAATATAAAGCATTGAATAATAGTCTCTATCAGTTCAAGTGTTGCAACTATTAGTATTAACTATTGCATATTAGTACCTTTCCCCTTATAATAAACATTATGAACGCTGTTGTTTTCATTGTATCCTGTACACATCTTTTAACATCTCAAAAATGTGTTATATGTGGTTTAATTTAGCTTGCAGAAACACTTGGTGAGCAAAACTTGGCTATAAGTGTGTGTAGATTTGAGTCCATGATCACAAATATTACAGGTTTCATACAAGTTAAGGTCTATTCCAGGAGATTAATTAATTATTTTGACCAGATTACATAAAAAGTTCTTTACACAAATGTACAAACACAAATTATGTCTCTTCTCAGTTCACATGTCACTACATTACTGCACATGTGTTTTCTACTGAAGGAGGAAGTCTATGTTTTCTGAGGTAATGTAAGACAGGAAGCTTACGCTGCAATTCTGAAAGGTGAGAAACATCAGTGATGAAAGGAAAGATGCTCAAAACTGTTAAAGCAGGCACTTATTTATTAAGTTACGCATTTAAATACAGACGGGAACAATATACTGTATCAAGTGACCATATCAACAGTTCATTTCCCTCTTATACCCTGAGCAAAGCAATACTGAGCAAGAGAAAACAACTGAATGAAAACAAAAGGACCATAAACCTAAAACTATCCCAACAATACTCAACATGATGAACTGATTCTGAGAGATACTAGACATTAGCACTGAACTGATGAAGACATGACTAATTCACATAGTTTTAAAGGGATTACCGTAGTACTGGAGAGCTGTATCATCACATTCACTAGATCTACAATAATCAACATTTCACAGATCACATACAGCTTGATCTGCAATATCCCTTCAAAGCAGAATAGAGCAAAACCACAATATCTGTCCTCAGAAGACATGACTGCTCACATTTGGACATATTAGATGATCAAAAACTTCACAGTCACAGTGAGGTAATGAGGACAGCAGAAAACACACACTATTAATCCATTTGGTTTAAACAAAAGGAGTGTAAAGTCCATCAAACACTGTGCTTCTCTTGGCTTCTGAGCAGCACACATGGCTCTGCATAATGTTTAGAGCGGCTAAAGTCCATTTTTATACCTGAAAATACTGTTTTCAGTATTTTCACCGTTTTTTCCTGAGCTTGAATATCTTCAAAATTCCAATTTATATAAAAATAGGTCATTAAAAACCAACAAAATATTACAGTCAAAATGTTATCAAAAGTGGTTTACAACACATGTAAAAAAAAAAAAAAAAAATTCATTTTTTGACATCTTAAAATCCCCTAGTGGTCAGTTAAAGGCAACAGTGGCAAGGGAAAAAACTCTGAAGATGTTTAATATTAGAAAAACGGCTTGGCAGGAACACAGACTCAACTTTGGACGCGCTCTTCCTCATCTTTACACTTATTTAAAGACATTATACAAAGAAAACATACAAGTATTTTCTTCAAGACCTTCACTGTTAGGCACATACGATATCTCGATATTTTCTGGGATTTTGTAGATAACGATAATATGAAGATATTCAACTTTTATTCTTCATTTATCAAGCTGATATTTTCTCCCTTAAATTGATTTCCAAGGGTTTTTCTTTTTTTTACAGGGATATTTTCCTAGATGCATGCATCATCTTTTATGACAAATTCTTTAATTTAATCAATAATTTCAGTTAGAATATTAAGACACAACCGGTTGAAATCAGTATCAAGAAAGCCCATCTTTGGCACAGAAGCTGCATCTGAAGAGGCATTTAGATTTACACTGGTATTTACACTGTTTAATGCTGTTAAATCGATCAAAATATTCACTCATCAACGAAACGTCACTGTGCTTCGGCCACAACGGTTCTGCTGTGAAACTTTAATTTTTGAAAAAAATAAACACCAAAAAACAGATGTGCTTAAAGGGTAGCCTGGCTCCACCCTCCTGCGTACTTCCGCTCAAATTTATTTCCCTTCAGTACCACGTCTGGGATTGTGGTGTATTCTTTGGTTTTCTCCGATAATTTTTTTGGCGGTCCAATCAGCGAACAGAGGGAGTGGCTGAGAATGATGACGTTGAGGTCGTGCGCTAGTTTGAGTTGTAGGGTTACGTCACGACCAAACGTTAGCGATTGGTTATGGCAGATCCAGAGTGACTCTGGGCAGATCCAATAGTTTTAAACTTCAACAGAGAACCCGCCTACAAGGAAGTTAACGCTTGTCAATGGAGAGAGGCCAGACTCTCTGTACAAATTAAATGTACGAGAGTCTGGTAGAACCAGGCTACTTAAAGGGGTCATCGGATGCAAAACACAAGACACAACCACCACTCAATGAAAAATTCATTCCTTTTTTTTTAATCCTCAAAAAGCCTAAACACTCTCAATAATCAAGCTGTTTGGATTTTCTGAGCAATATGATGTCATAATGCTCATGCTCCGCCCACGACCACTGATGGACTGTCCCGTATTAGCATATTTCACGTATTAGCATATTTCCTGTATTAGCATATTTCCCATATTAGCATATGTCCGCCCTCAGACATTTGTACATTATGGCGGCCCTAAAGGGACGTGGGGGTGGAAAAAAATTTAGGATGGGATAAAACTTTTTTTTTTTTTTTTCTTGCGTTCCCACGCAAAACCTGTTGTGAGCTCGGACAGACACCTCCTGTTTAATGTCCCGCTGGCAGTGCTTCAGAGCTACGTACGTTAATGTAGCGTTTCAGTGTTTGAACTTGGACTCAAATATAAAGGAAGTTTTGCGTATATAAACAAATATAAACAAAGTTTTGCGTGGGAACACAAAAGATTTGAAGAAAAAAAAAATTCTCCCATCACAAATTTTTTCCACCAACATGTCCCTTTAGTGGCTCCGTAGTGTACTGTCCACCAAGGCATCACTTTACGTGTCTTGTGTCCACACCCCCCATGGAAGAGAGAGAGGGTGATGAGCAGTTGCTCATTATCATTTAAAGAGACATGCACTGAAACGGGTCGCTGTGGACAGAGCTGTTTTTGAGGAGGTAAAAATGGTGTTGTTTTACACAACCATTGAGGAGTTTTAACCAAAGTATATTACAAACTTTACATGAAGACCCTAAAGAATCACACCACCTTGTGGAAAATGGGCATCCGATGACCCCTTTAACTATATTATATGATATAAATATAAGACTCATACAGGGGTATTTTGATCTCATGTCTTGAGTTCCAGGGTCATTCTGACTGTATTCTGCTAGTCTACATCACACAGTGAAAGTGTGCACTATCAAGGCCTGTTTTTTCAAAATGAGTGACTCAATAATGTCTGATTCCACATCATTAAACAATAATAATTCAATAATTCTAATTGAAGATGATATGTATTGCACACCTGCAGCTGCAGATATTCAGTATGTTGACAGAATCCTCTGTAAAACTGTTGACTCTGAAGGTGAATTACAAGTCTCTGGATGTTCTGGGCCTCGTTTACAGTTTAATCTCACTCCGCACGGGCCCTTAGGAGAGATTATAGACCTGCATTCTGATCCAGCGGCAGTGAGTAAACTCCATTCAGACACTGGTGTTTCTTGTTGACAAAAAAGACAATCACACCCACCAGAGCCAGCAGAATCACAGGCAGTCCAACACACCAGAACCAATACACTGCAGCTGGAAGGAGGAAGGTGGGAAGAGAACTTTTAAAATGCTTTTTTTTTATGAAGGGTAACTCTCGCCAAAATGCAACCTAGGCTCTTTTTGTTGACCTACCTGAGGCAATCTTTCGTTTGAAAGCATAATTAGGATGGAAACGCCACTTTTAAGTTTGACCGTATTTTCATTTTCGGTCAAATTGCCTTTTGAATGGGAGTGCTTGGGGCACGACTATGATAGCATTAAAAATTGCTATTTTTAAAACGGTAAGAAGGCTCGACACAACATGAAACTTTGCTGGAAGCATCACCAGAGGCTCTACACATGAACATGGGAGTACTTCGACTCGGCGCAGTAAAAAGTCACGCCTGATCCTCTTTCTCTCACTTCTGTCAAGAGGAAGAGGATCAGGCGTGACTTTTTACTGCGCCGAGTCAAAGTACTCCGAAAAGTGCTATTCCGCCATACATTATAGTTATCCTTTTAGATAGACCTAAAACTCCTAAAACCAATCAGAGCGATCGTCATGTGTAAAGCCATATGCTGCGTCCCAATTCGCCTAAGTTACACTACGCCATAAAAGTATGTACTCTTTTTGTGGAGAAAATGTATTTACTTTTGAATGTGTAGCAAAAAAGTAGACAACTTTGGGACATACTACTTCGTCATCTTTATCGGACGGATCTGTCGCGTGCATCCCGTCATGTAAACTGTCCTGTCAATCATCTCATCACAGTTAAAATCCTCTATTAAATCTAATTTAATTTCCTACCGTTTCGGAGAGAAATGTAGTAGCACGTTCATCTGCCAGTGGGTCTTTCATGGAGACTGTCCTCATGTGTTTGCAATTTGAATATAATAATGCATTTAAAAGTTGGTGCGCTTCACCAACAAAGTGGACGTTTCACAATTGGATAGGCTAGACCTAAAACCAATCAGAGCGATCGTCATCGTGTAAAGCCCGCCTCAACGTTTGTGATTGGTGCCTTGATTTCCACGGCATGGAAATGGGCTTGAATGAGCTCTTTGCCAGACTTACTTGCAGAGCAAATCTAAATTTGCCGGAAGTTGTCTGGGTTTTCCCTGGCTAGAATTACCTACTAGTTCTTCAATAATTCCTTATTAGTAAAGTACAGTAGTACAGTAAGTAAGATTAGAGCCCGACCGATATGGATTTTTGGGCGCCGATGCCGATACCGATAAAAAAAAGCCAGATACCGATATATCGGCCGATATTATTTGTGTGTATATTATAATACAGTAGCAATATTATTTATGTGTATTATAGTACAGTAAGTTTGGACACACTTTCCAATTGGTGTGTACAAACCTTTGATGGGTACTGTATATAGAATACACAGTATAAACAGAATAAATATATAAACATTTTGCAATGATCACTCAAATGTGGTGATCAAACACTTGTGTGACAAAGATATGCAATGGAGGCAGGGTGAATGATAGAATGAGAATTTGAGCTGTAACCAAACTAGTTTGCATTGCATTTTATATTATATTATATTCTAAATACTCTTCTATTTTTAATCTTAATTTAGTGGAGGAAGAACTCAGATCTTTTTAGTAAAGTAAAATTAATAATATCATAATGAAAACGTTTATAATGACATATGTACAGTAGTTTTATACTAATTTAAATAAGTAGTAAGCAAAATGTACTAAACGTGAAACTAGGCTACAGGGCTGGACCCGAATATTCGTTCGGTGGGTTGGTATTCGATTTGAAAATTTGACATTCGAATATTTGTTGTTGTTGTTTTTTCACATCTGGGATCCCCCGCGAAACGGTTCTCATTCGCGCTTGAATAAGGCCGGCGACACACTGACTGCGTGGCATGGCCGTTTTTATTTCGGCTCCCAAGGTTGGAGTTTGCACACTGCCTGCGTGAGACAGGCGTCTCTCTCAGGCGCGGCTCGAGCCACGCGGAAAACGCGTGCATGCCAGAAATAGAACCGACGCACAAGTCTTCTCTGGCAAGAGCGCAGAACAGCGGAGTTTGTACCGAAGTGCATGCCTGAGCTTGTGTTTTGGATTAAGCTGTGTTGCTTTGACATTGTGGAAAATAGAATAATAGAAACAAAATGTATTAGACTTTTTACCCGTTATTATCAATCTAAATTAATCTCGTTTTTTAATTTAACTTAATTTCGTTTTTCTTTATTTAAATTTCGTTTAATTTCTTTATTTAAATTTCGTTTTTATTTATTTAAATTTCGTTTTTATTTATTTAAATTTCGTTTTTATTTATTTAAATTTCGTTTAATTTCTTTATTTACATTTCGTTTAATTTCTTTATTTAAATTTCATTTTTCTTTATTTAAATTTCGTTTTTTTTAATTTAAATCTACCCTTTACTGTGTCAGTAATTTTGTTAGTCAGAAAAATATTAGACTACCTTAAAAGTATTGCTTAATTTAACAGACCTGTGTGTGCGTTTTATATCACTAACAGTGTCCGTTCTCGGACGCGTTCTCTGCCCGCGTGAGGTGCGCCGCTTCCCCCTCCCGCTGTTCTGTAGTTTACTAAAAGTGTATTAATTCTGAACGTGTCACGTCTCCATCTGGCTACTTTTAATGCAAAATGGCCCTATATAAAGTGTTATAATTACATAAATTATTGGAATATTGCTTGATGTTGTAACGTAGCAGAATGAGCTTTAACACTGTGTCTATAGCCTACCAGACTCGGCTGTTATTTTTTTCCACTTTTGCCAGTTCTTTGTAACAGCTTTTAGGTGCTTTATTGGCAGCGCCATCCTAACATAAATCACTGCACGCTGCATTTTTTTAAATATTAATTTATCGGCCGTTATAAATGCCGATACCGATAGTTAGTAAAATGCCTAATATCGGCCGATAATATCGGCCTGCCGATATATCGGTCGGGCTCTAAGTAAGATACAGTATTCTAAAGTGTTACCAGATTTTGAACAACTCACTGTGTTTCCGTCCGCCCGCATTTTTACAGTCAAAAATAGTCGATCTCCGAATGCGAATGAACTGACTCTGAATTTTAGTATTGCTTCTTATATGAGGATCCTTTTTCAAATACAAGGTCAATATTGATTTTCACTAACGACAAAACGACAAATTATCTGTGAATTTATATGGATCTAAGCTTTAGGAGCTTTCCGTCTTTAGCGATTTTTGATGCGATCATAAAAGTGCCCCATTCACACCCATTCACAAGGCAATTTGACTGAAAGCGGAAATACGGTCAAGCTTAAAAGTGGCGTTTCCATCCTAATTATGCTTTTAAACTAATGTCTGCCTTGGGTAGATTAACAGAAAGACCCTAGGTTGCATTTTGGCGAGAGTTACCCTTTAAAGATTTTGTAAAGCTCTCAATGCCTCCTGTTCTACTTACTATGTTCAGTGTCATCCGTGCGTTCTCCTGATGAGCCGGAGTCTGTTCTGGATTCTGTAGAGGAGATTGAAAGGTTAAGGCCCCTGATATACTTCAAGCGAAATCGAAGAACAAACTGATGTGACGTTATTTCGGACAAAATCAGTCCGAGTTCGAAACAGCTTGCCAAAGCGAACTTTCCGGAAAATTTTGCTTCGGCTGGTAAACACCTTGTACTGCCATTGGTGCGTGGTGATTACGTAATATATACAGTCAAACCAAAATGTATTCAGACACCTTCAACATTTCTCATGTTATCACAGTTTATTCGCTGTAGTTTAGAAAATGGTAATAAAATATGACAAGAACTCAAGAGTTAAACTGTGTCAGAACAAATTCATCTTGATAATGTCAGATAACTTTGAGCAAAATATGGTCAGGTCAAAGTGTCTGAATCATTTTTGGTCCCAAATCTGTATAAATGTCACTGGTAGTCACTGTATGAAGAACTTTTGGGTATAATATGTCACAGTTTACTTTATTTAGCTATCCTCACTTACATAAATTAACTATAGTGTCCTGCACACACTAGTAAAAATAGTCTGAATAATTTTTGGTTTGACTGTATGTGTGTGCCTTCTTTCACATGGAAATCTTTTCTGGCTCATTTGGCCTGTTCAGTGAGACGTCTGCGAGTGAAATCATGAAGACACTGGAGAGCTGCTTTATAGTAGAAAATGAAGTTGTACTTCTAATGAAACGAGACAGACGCTGTTTTTCATGTTTAATATGGTAACGCTGCTTGATTTTAAGCAATCTATTGTGTGATATATAAATAAATGTGACATATACCGTCACTGGAGTGCCGTAGAGCTCGTACAAACATAACCACGTTGCAATGATCAGATGCAATACTTTTGCTTTATTAAAAATGCTTGCTGTTTTCTCCGTTTTGTTGTGTGTTTATTGTTACTGAAAGGAAAGCGCGCAGCACATATTCATATATTCATATAAACGCTGCTCTCAGTAGTGTTGGTGTCAGATGTTCGATAACAGTACATCGCTCCTCACGCATTATAAACTTCGTTTGACCCCTATACGAAGAACGAAAAGAACTTCGCCGTGAACTTCAGGAACTTCAGTCATATAATTTACCATTTGCTGTTCAAATCGTGATGAATAAACCTCAGCTGTAAAATCAGCTCAAATATCTCTCCTCATCCACTGATCTTCTCTCACCTGTGACTGAGACTGTGATCAAGATTTCTCCTTCATAATCCAGAACTCTGTATGTTCCAGTGTCAGTGACTGTAAACTCATTAATGATCAGATTTCCATCACGATCAGTCAGTCGATCACTGTTGACCCCGTGACCTCTCGTCCACACCTCTGTCCAGCCTTCACTAGAGTTTCTCTCCACTTTATCAGCATTGATCAACAGAACATCCAACTTCAGCTGCTCTCCTTTTTTCACAGAGATCTCATCTGAGGAGAAACAGAAAGACACTTTATCCTCAATCAATGTTATAATGGTGTAAATCAGTCAAGACCATACACACATATTTAGAATTAAGGGGAACAAATGCAATCTATGGTATTCCAAAATTCCAATGCAAGACATTAGAAAAGCTCATATTGGAGACGATTAATCTGAATAAGCGGTATGCGACACATTCAGTGTCTCTGATTACAGGAATTCATGAAATACCAGCACAATCACTGAAGGAAAGATGATGATTTGATCAGTTTTGACTTACCATGAATTTGAAGATGGTAAGTCCTGATTTGTGGCTCCAGAGTATTAGTGTAATAAACTCTCAGAATGTATTTCCCAGCGTCACTGTAGATCAGATCCTTGATGATGATGTCACATGATCCTTTTTTAAACGCTCGTCCACTACAGTCTTCATTCTCACAGACAGGGATGTTTTTTGACTGACTGGTTAAAATAACATGAAAAATGTCTTTGGCCTCAATATCACAGGGCAGGGTGGCGTTTTCTCCTTTTTGTCCCGTCACATGTATAGAGATGTTTCCTACAGTGGTGGTTCCTGCAAATACAGAGAGAATAAATTATTCAGCTCACTTTCTTCAGAGTTAGCTTGTTCACCCATTAAAACAGTATTTCTTATTGGCCTTTGAAATCAAAAAGACAAATGAACTGGAGTGAACTGGATTAAGGCTGGATGTGGGATATGATAATGTAATATGCTGGGGAATTTCCACCATCAACCAAAGTCTCTGGGCGGAGTGACACGACAGAGACACAATCGACTACAATAACTCAACCTGGAACTGAAGATCAAGCATTGTTACAATGTATAAACAAATATGATACTGACCTCTATAATTGATCAAGCTAAACAGCAGAAGCAGATTCAACCATATGAACCTGATGACAAAACAGAAGCTGGTTTATGTCACAGATACAGGCTAATAATCACAAACACATTTGGGATAAAACGCTTTCATGAGCGGTAAAATATGACTAAACATTCACTTTCATTTAGTCTGAAAATTTAACATGTGCATCTTACATGATAAAAATGACTAGCCTAATAAGAAACATCAAGCTATAATATAACATGAATCTTTGCTTTAATAAATGATTCCTGTGTAATACTGAAAATGATTAGTCAAACTCAATATACAAACAACACGCTTTCGAAATTCAGAGATAATATAATTATTATATTAATAACCCCACTAGGCTAATAACAACCATTATCATAATTACAGTAATGGATATGTTCATCGTAAACCTGTCAACTCATTTCCGCATCAATAGCGCGATTAGACAACAAGTTACTAATAACAAAAACAGACAGACGGGATATGTTAAAACATGAAAACTTACATGATAAATCTGCTTGAGTCTTTTAATCAGGTTAATTAATTATTTATAATAATTATTGCAAGATTAGCGAGCGGTGACAAGGAAAGAAAAATGAATGAAAACAAATCTGATAGCATCTCGTCTGACACGAGCTGATTCTCGGGTCACGTGGCTTACAGTAAGTGAAAAACACAACACAGCAGAAAAGGCATTCCTTCATTCAGTGACGTCACGTCACTGGGATCCCTTGGGAGGAATATACCCAAATAAGAGCAAAAGCAGTTTCGGTTTCAGTTTAGCCTTAAATTAATTCGTTTTGGCTTGACTTTATAGGCTACTTGTATTTTGAATAGCCTAACGTTAAATTTAAAGAACTTGTCGTGGAGTGAACTAAAATAGCCTAGACTATAGCTAAGGTTTTTTTTGTAAACATTTCACTTTATTAGCCTTTTTCTGGATGTAATGCTAAAATTAGACTTATGCGCTACACAGGCCCATTTGTTTTGTTTGTTTTTTTTCTGTCAAAAACACAATATATTTATTTACCATTCTGCAAACTTTTTTAAATATTCTGAAAAATTGCTTGACAACTTAAGCAACTTAAGCTGTCTCTTTTGTCATTGCGTATTAGTGTTCAGCTATCCAAATGATTAAAAATAATAATATTTCCACATATCCACTGAGCTTCTCTCACCTGTGACTGTGATCAAGATTCCTTCATCATAGTCATATTGACTTCTAAACTGTTGTTATCTTTATGTTTTACAGGTATGTAGAGTTGGCTGTCATCAGCATAACAGAGGTACAGTACGACACACCAAATTTACTCATAATTGATCCCAAGTGTAGCATGTATTATGAGAATATTTATCTTATCCCTGCCGAGGATAAATGAGCGCCTAAGCTAACTGAAAAACTTCTATTAGGCCTAGATAAGAATGACTGGAACCGTTTGAGTACCGCGCCTGTGATACCAATCACACGTTCCAGAGATACAAGAATCCTGTGATCTACAAAGTCAAAAGCCAAGCTCAAGTCTAATAGCACTAAAGCCATCATAGTGTCTTCAGCGCCTGTAGTCATTAAAATATCATTAAAAACTTTTAAAAGAGCAGACTCAGTGTTGTGAAGGGTTCAGCCAGACTGAAAAATATCAGAGACAGATTGAATGTGCAAGTAATTCAGCAACTGTATAAAGACAGATTTTTGGTGAATTTTAGATAGAAATGGCAGGTTGGAATTGGTCTATAATTTGCATATACATAATGATTTGGTGGTGGAAACACAGAATTCAGCAGAGAGTGAGGATCCAAATGCAGTTTATAATCAGTATAATAAGTAGTATTCCATACCAGTCTGTCACGATTACCAGTGAGAGTGCCCATCATTACCACCAGAGGGCACTATTCCCTAATGAAACTACATTTCCCATAACTCTCTGCCAGGACTTATTATCCCTGATTGCATCCTTCTGTAACAAACTGCTCCGGGACACGAAGGTTGAGAATCCAAATGCAGTTTTTAATGGGAAAATCCAAGATCATAAACCGTATAACAGGCAGTGGTCAAAAGCACAAGGTAATCAGTCCAAACAATGACAGGGCACAGAAACACAGACAAACAGAGAGATGATGCATTTAAATAGACAGGGTTATGATATGATTAACAAGACTGAAACCAGTAAACTAATATTGAGCACTGTCTATGGAGAGAGTGAGGGACGAGGCCGCATCTGCTGGAACATAAGGGCACTGCAGCTGACAGATGTAACATTTAGTCATTTTGACTTATGTCAAAATTATACATTTTTGAGTCATAATTTTGACTTTTCAAATCATAATTCCAACTCTTATCTCATATTTCTGACTTTTGAAGTCTTAATTTTTATGCATGATTTGTGATTACAATTATGGTTAAAAAACAGCAATATTAGTTGCCAAAAATTCTCTATACTAAAATACGATGACAATGTTTTGAGTGTTACTGGATTGCATAATAAATTTTAATGCTTACACCCTTTTTTTTCTTTCTTTTTTTTCATTAAAGTGAAATAATGCAAATAAACCAATCTAGAACTAAAACATCAAACAGAACAAGATCCTGAATCATTTCAGTTAGCAGCAGATTTCAGCTCATTTGCTGCTTTATGAATCTGTCGCGGTGTAAAAGTTACAAAATGTTCTTCAAACAAATGTAGAAAAGTAGCTTGAACAAAGTCAGTTTATTATCTTGGGTGAACTAGATAAGAATACTCTAAACATGTTGTTAACAAATGTTTTGTTGACCTTACTTATGACCTTACTTAACCTTGACCTCAAGTTTGACCTTACTTAAGTTTAAATGTTGTCCAACTTTCCAATGGAGTTATGTGAACAAAGTTTTGGTAAACTATTGTTAAAAAATTATTATTGCTTTTACTCGCTAAATTAATGCGGCTGCTGTGATTATCACTGTGGTAATGTTAATTTCATCTAGTTTGCTTTGGAAATCAGACATGGAGATGAAAGCACAAGGATTGCAGCTGTTTGCAGCTAAATGCTAAACATTCTGTAGTTGCCTTGACAAGAAATTTTAAGTTCATAAGACTACCTGTTATTTATTAGATAAACAAAGTATTTAAGTTGACTTTAATTGGAGCAGATTAGTTGAGTTAACTTAAAAAGTTGAATGTGATAGGTTTCCTTATTTGTTTTTAAGTTAGGTAAAACAAAACAAACATTGACACATTATAGTAGTTGCTGAAGTCTGAGCCAGACTGCAGGATTGAGCTGAGAGATTTCACAGAAAATCTCATAGTGTATGACTGGCACAGACAGATTTTTTGAGCTTAATCAGGGAATAATTATATCCAGTTGGAGGAGATCAAATGTGTTTTATATTTTGAGATAATTTTAGAACGCACTGTTTTCATATGTTGTGTGTCTATTAACGAGGGACGTGTTTCTGCCTGAGTGTGTTGAGCTCGGATCAATGTACAAAGTCTAGTGTGTGATGTCCAGTTTGTAACCCTTTACAAAAGGCAGCAAGTGTATGATTCATAATGTTTTAAAATATGTGAAGGTTTTGTGTTGTGGATTCCAACCTTCCTCAATTTATAGTCAAGTCACATATATTTCTAGAGCTTTTGACAGAACAGATTGTTTGTTTCAAAGCAGTCAGATCAATAATTCTGTTGAATATTTATATGAAATAAATAAGAAATTAAATAAGAAACAATATATATATTATATTAAATAAGTATATTAATAAATATATTTTTATATATATAAATGCTTTCCTAACTCTTTAGAAACAATAGTTGATATTCAATAATAACTATAACTCTGAGTTCAACAAATAGGATTGGTCACCCTTCAGTCACTATAGTCCAAATCTTTAACTATAGGCCACTTGCAGAAACAAAACGAATCTTGGTGTATTATATTGCCATTTTGTTATATTGTTATATATCATATTGTTATATTGACATTCATATATTGGAGAAATATGTAGACAGAATCCTCTGAAGATCTGTTTAGTGCTCAAGGAAAATTACAAGTGACCTCATCAGAATCTTCCAGCAAACCTCAACACAATTTGAACTGCCATAATCACTATATATGCAATAACTATTGTAATCACAAAAACCCCATTCACTTTCTCTGGCCAGCTCAAGAGTTTTCGATTAGGATGGGATGAAGCTGGGAAGAGAGCACAAATTTTTTACATTTTTAAACTTACTGTTCAATTGTTTTTTAAACAGCCTATTACGTTACTGTTCTTCTGTGTTACCTTTGTGTTTTCCTGTTGAGACGGATTCTGTACAAGATATGAAACGATTAGTCATACAGTTTAACTCCGTAAGAGAAAAACCCAAGCTCATGATGTATTAAGTAATCATATCTCTCCTCATCCACTGATGTTCTCTCACCTGTGACTGAGACTGTGATCAAGGTTTCTCCTTCAGAGTCCAGAACTCTGTATGTTCCAGTGTCAGTGACTGTAAACTCATTAATGATCAGAGTCTCGTCACTGACGGTCAGTCGATCACTGTTGACCCCGTGACCTCTCGTCCACACGTCTGTCCAGCCTTCACTAGAGTTTCTCTCCACTTTATCAGCGTTGATCAACAGAACATCCAACTTCAGATCCTCTCCTTTCTGCACAGAGATCTCATCTGAGGAGGAACACAGACATTCATCATTAATTATCATTATAATGGTGTCAATCAATCAAGGCCATAAACAACTATGTAGGATCAAAGGGACCAAATGTAATAGAAAAGCCTCTAAGAATCAACTAATCTAAATATTAGATCATTGTTACATGTAATGTTATTGCTGGTTTTGACCCTGCATGCAATACCAACATTATTCGATTTTTTTTTAACATTATCAGGAAATACAGAAAGCACACGCTGATGGTTTGATCAGTTTTGACTTTACCATGAATATGTAGATGATACTCTGTGGTTTGTCGCTCCAGCTTTGTCTGATCATTAGTGTAATAGACTCTCAGAATGTATTTCCCAGCGTCACTGAATCTCAGATCCTTGATGATGACGTCACATGATCCTTCTTTAAACACTCGGTCATTTTCACTCTTACATTCTTCAGTCTCACAAACAGGGATTTCATCTGCCTGATGGAATAAACGAATATGAGTAATCTCTTTGTCCTCAATATCACAGGGCAGGGTGATGTTGCCTCCTTTTGTGCCTGACACAGGTTTAGTGGATGTAACTACAAACACAGACAGAATAAAATCATTTCAATACAAAGTATCAATACTAAAAAAAAAATCAATGTTCTGCCTATTCTCTGTAATCAGTGTCATCATTAAATATTCTCATTTTAGTCAAATAGTTTTAAATATATATAACTGAAGGTATTAAGGAGCCAACAATATTAGCTGTGCCACATTTTAACACTTCAAATGTTGATGACAATAGTATAAAGCTGTATCAGATGTGTCAGTGCAGATGCTGTGAATTATGTTCACAACAGAACAATGCTCATTAATAAATGAATTGCATAGAGAGGTAATCATGGTGTGTGATGATGTAATATACTGAGAAATTCCCTTTATTAATCCACGAATGTCAAGCAAAGACATTTGGTGCAAAAGAGAAACATTTGACTACAATAACTCTACCTGGAACTGAAAATGGAAGATTGTTACAATTTATAAACAAAAATGATACTGACCGCTATAATTGATAAAGTAAAACAGCAGCAGCAGAAGCTTTGAAAACCTGATGATAAAAACAGAAGAGCTGGTTTATGTCACAGATACAGACACATTTATACAGGGATAAAACGCTTTCCAGAATGGTAAAATATTGCAAAACAATGAGAATAAGAAACATCAAACTATAATCGGAATCGTTTAATAAATTATTCCAGTGTAATACTGAAAATGATCAGTCAAACTCAATAAACAAATAGGCTTTAGAAACTCACTAACAATCTAATAAAATATTAATATAGTGGAGGGTGGTGTCCGGCAGTGGTCCATATTAATGCACATAGTCAATGATAGACTCAATAATTATTTATTTTTGTCAATAAAATGGCTATGCTGTCTGTGCTGCTCGGTATTTGTTTAATATTCACGTAAATGTGCTTCTTTGTCAGGTTTTCTCAAGGCTTGCGAATGAGGCAGGTTGATATGAAGGCAGATGGTATTGCTAAAAGTTCAGCAACACTCTCAAAGATGTAATCCCGTGTAAGAAGAATGTGCAGACATGCAATGATGAGGCGATATGAAAATAAAACGGGACAACGACTTGGAGATGAAATGAGTCTGTTGTCATCGATGAGAGCAACTTCTGCCATAAACGAAAGGTATTCTATAAGTATTAAGATGAAACTATCTTGTTTTGTTTGTGTTGCATTATGCTACTAGAATGTGTATCAGCCCTAGCTTCCTATGTGCCGACTCAAATGCAAATAGTATGCTCTATATTTGTGTTCCATTATATAAAATGTCATTGTGCTTGTGACTGGCCGCACATGACGCACTGCGCCAATATGAAAATAGGGCCCTTAGGATCAGGCTATATGACTATTATGATATTGATGGTGAATTGAAGTGTCAGAAGTGGAGCTCACACTCAGCACTTGGGGAGGGAATGGTTAACATACAAATCGACAATATGGCGATTGAGGGGAAACTGAACTGCCAAGCTTTTGAAAGAGCATAAGAAAGAATTACTTGATCGTTTATTGAAGAACATTCGTCACCAGTTTCCTTGTTAGCCAATAATTGTAATTCATTTATAAAACTTTATACATTAAAAGGTGACTCCTTACCCTAAAAGAGATCAAGCTGTTTGTAAAACATTTTTTCTTTTCTTTTTTCTTCTTTATTTCCCCTTTTTTTGTAAAACAGCTTTATGGTTTTGTAAAGAGTTTTCAGATATAGCCTACAGACACTTAAAATAAAGTTCATGGTGCATGTACTGAATTCCTTCTCAGCTCTTTCCAGCTGTTGATTTAACTGGTTTATACCGTTTAAGAATAAAGCAGTAAAGTTAAGATCAAAGTTCATTTGTGTCCACACAGTACATTGTTTGCAAAGGCTTGAACTTTCATGTTCATATTCATGTCATTTCACAGTTATGCCACATTGTTCATCAGTGTTTCAAAGCACAGAGTCACCACTTTAGTTGAGGGGCCACACACATGATGAAGTCATTGATAGATACACATTAAATGATATACTGTTCTAGCCTGTATGCATGTAATGTGGATTTTTGTACATTCCTTTAATAATTCGAAGAGTAATCTTGCATGTATGAATTAATGCTTTTTTATGCATGAATTCATGATGATTCATGTACCATAACCATAGCTGTATCCACAATGGGTGGTAAAGAAATGTTTTTTTTTTTTGTGAACAAAGAAAACATCATGATCATCCGTAATAAATCATAATTCATGATGATGTACTCCTCTTAGTTAATGTTTTAATTAAGGTGTTGTTTATCCATGAATTCATGAATGAAAAACATTGAACTCGTGTTAGTTCCTGATGATTCATGAGATATTATTGCATGAATGAATGCATATTTCATGCATGAATTTATACATGAATTCATGATAATTCATGTACCCTAAAGTACCCTAACCATAAAGTGTTACCCCATTTTGAATTGAAAACATAGGCCTAGGCTATATAATTCATGTAACATCCATGTATGTAATAGCCTCATTTTAGTAACCGTCAATTAACTTGTGAAAATGACTCATGAAACATACTGTAAATGTCAGCTGACCCTATGTTTACTTTCTACACTGACTTTATTACTTTAATAAACCATGTTTATTTGTTGTTACAACTGCATCTCAGGGTGTGCTTTAAGGGATTTTATGTGTATCAGGAGAGACTCCTCTAACCTCAAAAGGCTAAAGAATTTTTATTTTTTTTTAAGATTAGCCTTCACAACAAATTAATTTGAATGGCAGTCTATGGTGACATTTAACTGGTGAGCACAAAATTACAGATATTAAGAATTATAGTTTTTACCAGTTGAAATACAATTAAAGATAGATAGAATATCAAGAATTCGTATTTCTGCAAGTGATGACGTCAATGTTGATATAAGTAACATTTTTACTAATGAAAATTGAATTCCTGATATCAAATATTGTCATTGTTACTAATATAAATCTAATTCCTGATATCAAGAATTAGCATTTTAACTAGGGAAAATGTAATTGTTGATATCAAGAATTCAATGAATAAAAGTCAAAACAGCTTGCCATACCAGCTCAGCTGCTGGTCAACAATAACAGCACAGAATCTGATTCATTTCATTATCACTAGCAGGTTTAGTTTTCCACAAACAAACAAAAATATTGGTATAATAACCCAAAAACACACAGAGTGGATTTATATTTAAAAACATGAAAACTTACATGTTAAAAGTTCTGAACGAGTCTTTTGTTCTGGTGTCAAAACTTGTGATCCACAGCAGGTTTAGCAGGAATTCAATCTCAAACTGAAAGTATGTTCCACACAGGTGAGTGTTTTAGGAGAATAGAAATATGACACTTCCCACCCAGTAAAGGAGGAGTCTGACTGGTCAGTATTGTCCTAGTTATTCATTCAAAGCAGATTGAGCTGTCAGAAGATTAACATTATATTGTTGTTTCAGTGTTAAATATTTGTCCATTCAGTCTTCCCCTAGATACAGTAGCACATTGGACAGCATAATGATATACTCAAGAGCAAATAAATAAAGATTAGAGAAAAGGGATTAGATAAGTGAGTTAATAGGAATTAGCAATATGAATATATGCCCAGGCTATCAAGAGGAAATAGGCCTATGTTTTTCACTTATTCTGATTTTGACGTTTACAACTACTCTCCAATGACGGAGTGCTGCAAAAGCTCTGACAAGTTTATCCAGCGATCTCATAATGTTCATAATAATAGACTAATGTTGAATAGACTAAAACATATGGACAAGTCTGACATCTGGACTCTTTCTTGCAGCGTGGTGGACCACGGCCTATAATCTTATCAACCACAGGCGTGAGATAAAAATGATGGGCAAAAAAATTAAAGAAACTAAAACTTCCAAGTGGCAGCAAATCATTGTCATAGCAAGTGTGTCATTCAACAATTCAGTCAAACAATCCGTTCAAAACGTCTGATTCATTCAGGGACAAAAGGTGACTGCGTCCGAAAGCTTGTTGCCTCCCTGCCCTATCAGCAAAGACTCAGTCAGGGTTTGTGCAGGCTTTGAAGGACTTCTGTATATAATATACTTTCTCATTAGAAATGATAACATCAAAAGTGGAAAAAGTTTATAAAAAAATTAAATTTACACACAACTTTCAGACGCCATCTATATTTTTAGCTTTGTACTGTTGTATAAAATCAATCACGTTTTCAATAGTAAACATAGCAAAGGCCCCTACTGAAGTAATGAAAAGAGTTCATGATTATGATGTTAATACTAAATCAAATCAAGAGAGTTTGCTATTTCTAGCTGATCCCCGTATTCAATACAGCGGGATGTGCACACTAATGTGAAAGTTTACTAAAATGAGCAAAAACAAAACATTTACAATGAAAATTGTGTTTTCCAGTCAAGATGGTAATGGCATTATCTTTTTACCAAGTTCAAGGGGTCACCCATGTTTGGAAAAGAAATCTGAAATGAAAGATTTTAATGTAAATTGCCAGTATAGGCTACACCACTGCACTGCTCACGAAAGCCGCTTTTCCACTGCCGGGACGAAAGGTTCTAAGAATGGTGAGGGGAAAAAAAAACATAACAAACTCTCTTCTAAACTAGCATGACAAAACATTAAACACTAAATCTCCCACTTAATATTAATCTGGCGCAAAAAAAACAAAAACAAAAAAAAAAACTTATATAACACTCAATTTTAGCATTCACTCAAATCTCCCTTTTGAGTGTCATGGAAAAGCATGCTGGGAAATAGTATCCCCAGTTTCAGTTAAATTTAAGTTCGTCTAAATTAAAAGAATCAAGTTCATAAAACACAAAACAATGAAACAATTCAACTTACTTAAAATGTGTCAAGATACACCTTGAGTTACACTTGTCTTAGATTTCAATGGTAAAAATACATAGACAACAAAACATTTTTTTTTTAAATGCATGACAGAAATGTAGGCCTATACACTTAATTATGTTCTTATTTATTTTAAACAATATATATATTTGTATTCATAGTAAAATTTGGTTGCGGATTAATGGTAATACTATTTGGAACAACTTTTTTTTGAAGAAGTACTTTTTAACTGTTCTCTAAGGTTGAGTTGAGAGTGTTCTCTAGGCTTGTTATGAAAAATATGACATCTGTACATTTGTTTGTTTCAAATGACACTGAGATGTTTTCATTTGCTTGTTGAGGTAGGCTAATGTTGCTTGTCAAATGACAACAAAGTTTCCCATTTGTATTAGCATAATTGCGCTAAAAGTTTTATAGTTATAAAATATTTAAAAACAAATTACATTAATTATACATTAATTTCCCTTAATAAAATAAAGTATATTTAAAATACTCTATACTCTACAGATACAATATAGCTTATACAATACAGATTGTTTCAAAGCTTTACAGTGATAAACAGGAAAATAATGATCAATGATGCAACCAAAATTAAATTTAAGCTAAATGTGTAACGTGTGTGTTCAATTTCTGTTTCCTGTGTTCTCTATAATTAGTTCAGTTTGTTCCCATATACAATTGTGGATTATATTGAAGTCTGTATTCCCTTCTAGTCCTTTGTCGGGCAATTCCTACAACCATCCTGTGACAATATGCAGCTCTTCAGAAGACAATAGTGTCATTATTCAGATCAAGTTTTGTTCTCATCTGATCAGATGTCAGTGCAGTCAAATCCAAAATATTTCTGAATGTTAAGTGTCTTTTAAACCTCGACTGAGCAAGACAAAGTTGACAGAGGCAAGAAAAACAAAAGAAAATTGTACAAAGTATATATGATAAACTCAAAAAAAAAAAAAAAAAATATTGGTTGTTTATAGAACTATTTATTTTGTTTCATTTACAAATTAATTGACATGAGAAAAATAAATGTATAGAATAATTTATTTTGTTTCACTTACAAATTATAACTTGCATAACAAAAATAAAGTAAAAATTTATAAAACAATTTCTGGTTCATTTACAAATTTGCATTACAAAACAATGCAGAGAAAGACTTTTTTTAAAAATTGTATTTACATGTAAAATGTTTCTCCCAGCCTTAGGGGGAGCTGTGTTCTATGAGTGTTTCATTGTGTGCGTGAGACCTTCTTCACATGGGTGGAGCTGTTGTTTAATTCAGTTATTTTTCTTTGTGGAAAGGTAAGGAGGGTATTCGCTGTGATCTGAGATATCTATTTGATTTCTTTAATTATATTGGCCATGCTATTTGATGAAATATTGTTGTTAAAGATGTTTACTAACATGTATACAATGTCTTGCATTGGGACATGCATTCATCATGATCAGTGTTTCTGTGCTGACATTGGTATGTCTTGTAGACAGCAAATATAATCCCAGCCAGAACCAGAGCTCCACACACAGACAGTGGGAAGGAAGGAGGGAAGAGAACACCGTTTTTTTTAAATGTTTTTTCTTTTTCTCAATGCCTCCTGTTTTACTTACTATGTTGTTCACTAGGTTTGTGATTATCATCTGTTTCCAGTTTTCCCTTTGATCCTGTTCTAGATTCTGTAGAGGACATTGAAAGGTTACTCACACACAGTTTAGCATCAATTTTCAGTTCAAATCCTGATGAATAGACCTCAGCTGTTCACATGTTTTAGAAAATAATATTTCTCCTCATCCACTGATCTTCTCTCATCTGTGACTGAGACCGTGATCAAGGTTTCTCCTTCATAATCCAGAACTCTGTATGTTCCAGTGTCAGTGACTGTAAACTCATTAATGATCAGAGTCTCGTCACTGACGGTCAGTCGATCACTGTTGACCCCGTGACCTCTCGTCCACACCTCTGTCCAGCCTTCACTAGAGTTTCTCTCCACTTTATCAGCGTTGATCAACAGGACATCCAACTTCAGATCCTCGCCTATTTTTACAGAAGTCTCCACTGAGAGGAAACAGAAAGACACCTATATTCAGTCATTATTATGATGGTGTCAATCAGTCATGGCCATAAGAACAATATTTAGGATAAAGGGGACCAAATGTAATAATTTTAAATGCCATTGGAAAAAACATATTGGAATCAAATAATCGTTCTTCAGCGGTGTTATATAGCCACACTGCCATACAAAGAACCCATTAGCCCCTGTAAGGTTGTCTAACTCTCTCTTTAGTCTCTTTCCTGAAGATAACATGGCTCTGATCCTTTTTGCCCCCAAGCCGGTGAGGTGCACGCTATCAGTGCACAAGCGGTTTTCAAAGAAAACTGCTTCATTGAAAAAACAATATATGCCACCTTTTATGGTTCTACATAGCACCAATTGACAAAGTTGCTGTATAGCACTTAAAAGTGGTTCCCGTATGATAACAGGCCAATGAACTACTTTTAGTGCTATTTAGCATAATTTTTGTTTAGAGTGTGAATATCAGGCGGGACGTGTCCCATTCAGTGTGTCTGCTGGTTACAGTCCTGCACACAATACCAACACAATTAATAAAGGAAAACCAGAAAGCACTGTTACGACCCTTGGCTCGAGCCTTTTTAAAATTTTCGGCCACTACATTTTTCACTCTCACAAACAGAGATGTTTTTTTTTTTTTTTTTTTTTTGATAATTTGTTTATAACAATACAAAAAAAGGTATCTGGCCTTGAATTCCCATGGCAGGGTGGTGTTGCATATTTTTTTTGTCCAGTAACAGATTGAGAGGTGTCTCCTACAGAGGGGGTTTCTACAAATAGACAGAAAAATATTAATTTAATACAAAGTATCAATGCTGAAAAATACATGTGGTGTTTCTGTTTATTCTCAGTTATCAATGTCATCATACAATATAGAGTCATTTTAGTCAACTGGATTTTGCTCAAGTGTCACTACACATCCAAGTGTCTTTGACAACTGTGAACTAATGGTGAAGTTTCTCTAATATTTATCAGAAATGGCTAGTTAATATTGAGGTTGCTGGTTCAAGTCACTCAACTCGTTATTATTGTTTAATTAGCTCATATGTAAAGAATTAGATAATGATTTTTAGAACTTATTAACCATAAATAGTTCACTTTATATTCGGTCACGGAAAATCATTTGGTGCAAAAGAGAAACAAGTGACTAGAACAACTTGGAGCTGTTTTATAAACAAAGATTTTTAAATATATTATACTGACTGCTATGAGAGATGAGACACAGCCGCAACCGCAGATGAAACCGGCTAAACCTGGTGATAAGACAGAAGAGCTGTTCTGTCACAGATACAGTCTAATAATCACAAAGATATTTATACACAGATAAAACGCTTTCCTGGTAAAATACTACAACTGACCACAATACAGCCAAATCTAAACTTTCAATTTTATTTAAAGATTCAACATGTGAATCTATCACGATAAAAATGTCCAATCAGAAGCATCTAACTAAAATCTCCATCTTTGGATAAATCATTCCAATTTTAATCCTCAGACTTAAAATAAGCTGTCAAATTTAAAGGCCCAATGGACACAAACAGAAAGTGTTTGAAATTCAATGATCTGCAACCAAACTCTCATCAGAGTAATTAGGAAAACTTGGTAAAACTTACGAGTCTTATGCCCAGTTGCCAAAAATAAACCAAATAATAAACACAGTATGTTAAGCAAGATTAATTAATTATCGTTTAAATAAAAACTAAATTGAAAGTGTCCCACACAGGTGAACAGACACACAGGTGGTGCTCACTGCAGAGTCAAATCAAACTGGAGGATCTTGGCCTAGTTTAGCTCCACCTCTGCACTGTAAAAAAATAATTGGTTTAACTTAAAGTAAGTTACCTGGTTGCCTTAAAATTTTTAGTTCATTGAAATAAAGTTGTGATAACAAATAATGAAAATGTTTTTTTTTTTTTTACAGTGTGTGGATCAAAGGGGTGGGGCTTAACTTTTTTAGGTTTAGGGATAGAGATTACGATAAGGTTTGGTTAAACCTTCTAACTAGTTGTGTCCCAAATTACACACTATACACTACTCATTATGTACTCAACCATCTATGGTGTATGAGGTTTAAAAGGTTATTTTGTCATCTTAATTAAGTGCCTCATCCAGGTATTTGAAGTGCACTTTTTCTTGTTGAATTTTCAATGTGAACACACTACTCACACTATTTATACTATACAAAATGGCTTAGTATGCAAACTGGGATGCATCATAGGAGTTTGGTGCCTGATTGGTCATTATTTTTCTTTATTGGTTATTCTTTTAAATCAGATTGAGCTGTCAGAAGATTAATATAATACTAAATGATGTTCAGTGATTGACGTGTGGCAAGCAGGGCGGGGCCAAGAGCCGTGGGAACGGAGCGAGGCCGGTGGCGTAAGTGTTCATGAGTGTTGATAACCGGTCTCGAGTCCCACGGAGGAGCTCCGGAAGGATAAAGGGAAGAGTGACAACAGTGTAGGATGAGAGAGGACCAGGCCTGGGACATTTATGTTGTGTTTTATTGTGTTTATATGAGGCATTCATTTCGTTTTGTATAGTGTTTATTTATTACAATATTAATATTTTATGTGGATCGTTCGCCGGTTCCCGTCTCACTCTTCCCTGAACTTTGAATATTGCTACATTGGTGCTGAAAGCAGGAAGGAGGAACGAGAAGCATCATGTGATTTAACAAAGCAGTGAATATTATGTAAATTTCTTGGTTTTACTGCTGTTTATTTGATCAGACAATATATTTAACATAGAAGACCTGTTGAAATTTTTATTAAATCAAGCTTTATGTGCCACAGAAGAGATTTACATTTATATTTTCTCTTGAAAACAGCTTATACGTACATATTAATGCTCCTCAACTGAATATATAGCATCTAAAGATTTAGCCATACACAATGTTCATCTTTAACACGGGTCACCTCAATCATTTAAGACTGTTGAAGTTTCTCTGGTGCTAAGGACACCATTTACCACAACATCTCAGTTTCTCTGAAATGAAAGTAGACCAGACCAACAGGAAAAGCATCTGAGTTGTGCATTTTTAATTTGTGGTAAACTTACAGCAATGCAATGTGCTGGGTTATATTGAGTTAGATTGTAAAATAAAGCACACAAATGTGTCATTTAGCTGATCAGAGCTTCTTGTTTTGCTGCTTTCCATCCTTTCTGCTGTCCACGATGGTAAATGATTCCTCCTGCGACGACTGTAGTCAGAAAAAACACACACAAAGCCAGTCCAACACCACCGAACATCAACACACGCTCCGTCACCGTCACCTCGTCTACAGAGACAGAAGAGTTACTCACACTCATACAACCAGACAGTTTTAACTCATAGACAGATTTAGTGGTGGTTTTCAATTAATTAACAATCAAGATAACAACCAATGTGTTACCTGGGATTTCAACTTCTGCTTTTGGCTCTTCTGTTAAAAAAAGACCTGTAAATATATGAACAGTTTAACAAACTGAAAAAACATTGTTTTAGTTCTTAGTTGTATATGGGAGAGTGGATTAAAATGAGTTTTTATGTTTTTAAAGGGATGGTTCGGAGTAAAATCATCCTAGGGTCCTTTGCACCATGACCTCGAGCCGAACACCCCCCAGAAGCCTTTTTCCCTTGGTCGAACATTATTAAAGTTAAAGCTTATTTATAGAAATCAGCCGGATGGTTTAGTGCAGGTGCTAACAGATCCAAGGATGTATCTCGTAAATTACCCCACTAATAATGCCCAGAATGGTACCAAACTTCTACAGTAGTACAAATAGTTTCTGTACTCATAAAACATTGGAAAGTTTGTAAGTACATCAGGAGTTTATTTAAATAACACTTGCCTGATGGCTAATGCTAACGCTAACCCGGACGTCAACGTCACTTCAGTGATTTGGGAATAAGTCTCGCGCGATCACCCGGTGTTGCTGAAAAAGTTTTTTGGTATATCCACATTTTTTTATTCTTTTTCCCTAAGTGTTGACAACTTAGTGTTAACTAATATTTGTTACTGGTACTACCAAACAAATATGAGTGCATTCCTGGAACTGTGCGTCGTTACACTACATCCATATGATCGCTTTCTGCCAGGACTTTTACGGGCTTTTCCCAAATCAGTGAAGTGACCTCGACGTCCGGGTTAGCGGTAGCATTAGCCATCAGGCAAGTGTTATTTAAATAAACTCCTGATGTACTTACAAACTTTCCAATGCCTCGTTTTATGAGTACAGAAACTATTTGTATTACTGTAGAAGTTTGGTCCATTCTGGGCATTATTAGTAGGGTAATTTACCAGATACAGCCTTGGATCCATTAGTGCCTGCACTAAACCATCTGGCTGATATCTCTAAATAAGCTCTAACTTTATAATGTTAATAATTTTCAACCAAGAGGAAAAAGGCTTCTGAGGGGGTGTTTGGCTCGAGGTCATGGTGCAAAGGACCCTAGGTTAAAATTACTCCAAACCATCCCTTTAAGTTGGGCTTTATGCAATATAAATGATGCATAATGACATTTTGTGTGTCCAAACTTTTAATTGATAGTGTATGTTTGTGATCCGTAAATATAATCTGATATGCAAATTTTCCATCTGCACTTTTCCCACCCATGCATTTCTCTCAATTTTTAAACAGCCAATACACTGATAAGTTTGTGAAGATATAATGAGAAAAACTGAAATCTGTTACCTTCAATCTCCAGTCTAATGGGTTTGTTGAAGTGCATCTCTGGAGCGTCAGACTTTATTCCACAGAAATAAAGTCCTGAATCTGATTCCACTACTCCAGAAATAGTTAAAGAGACTCTGGTGATCCAACCGTCTGCTGTTATTTTCATACGAGTGCTGTTTGGATTGTAGTTGGTCAGGAGTTTTCTCCCGTCTTTGTCCTTCTCAGCAGAAATCAGCAGAACGAGCTCTTCAGATCTGAGATGATACCAGGCGACTTCATATCTGTTTCTCATGCTGCAGTTCAGAATGATGTTTTCTCCCATCCGAACTCTCACATCAGAAGATCCTCCTGCTGACAAATCTGGAGAGACATTGATAAACACACATCCTTTTAGACTATGTTTATGGCTATTGTATTTGAGATTGATATGTTAAATTTCTTGAAAGCTTGAAATATAATATATTTACCACTGGATGTGATTTGCATAATCCAACAAGAAAATAAACAGAAGGAAATTACTTTCTCCATTGTGTCTGTTGTTCGTAAAGGTGTTGAACAAACTAAAGGTTTAAGATCAATGCAGAGACACTTAAACCACAAAGTGTTTCCACTTCCTTTCAAGAGCAAACTCAAGCTTTGAATAATAGTCTCTATATCAGATCAAGTGTTGCATCCTCACATCAAACCTAGACTGAAAAATCTTTGATTTATCAATGGATTTTTTATTACTGAATGTGGTTTATTAGCGTGCATAGACACTTAGCTAACAAAATCATACATTTTCCAGGTGTCATTCAGTGAAGCTTTATGAACAGCTTACATACTTTGTATTACTTAAAGCTACACTAAAGATATTTTTTTCCCTTTTCCAAAACCATTTCATTGGTTCATTAACTCGTAACAGGGTGAAAGGCACTTCTGCATTCGCTTTGCATCCCTATATCTGCTATAACCACACTATTCAAGTTTGCCAGATCGGGTCGCGTTTCTGTAGTTCGAATGAGACATAAGAAACTACAAATTTGACTTGCTTTATGGCAAGCGTTACTATAGTCATTATTTAGATTTTCTTCGTTTCTGATGTCGCAATACATCATACTTTCATAAAATCATGCCACATACTCTACCTTGTCTGTGGACATCATTAATTCAAAGCCGGTGCTGGATAAACAGCGAGTGTGCGTGTAAAGCCTGTTTTATACTTCTGCGTCGGACCTACGCCGAAGCCTCTACGCTGTAGGCAACGCGTTGGTTTTCATTTATACTTCTGCGTCGTTGTCCGCGTTGACGCGCAATTACACTTGCAGAGGGAGCATGTGAAACCCGAGGGAGGGGTTCTAGCAGACCAATCACAGCGCTTGT
Organism: Vimba vimba; assembly: GCA_022828995.1. Classification (NCBI taxonomy): domain Eukaryota; kingdom Metazoa; phylum Chordata; class Actinopteri; order Cypriniformes; family Leuciscidae; genus Vimba; species Vimba vimba. The sequence continues at coordinate 41,063,544 of CM040824.1, forward strand.
GTCCGCGTAGAGTTGACGCGTTGTTACATTTTTGGAGAGGTGCACGTCAGGGTACGCCGAAGGGTACGCGCGCTACACACAGCCTACGACGTAGCTACGGCGTGAGTTCGACGCATAAGTATAAAACAGGCTTAACAGTCTGCTGTGGGTGGCAAAATTATTTACTACAAAGGTAATGGACAATTCCGCTTCCAACCTGTAGGGGGACCGAAGAGGAAAAATTATTTAGTGTTGCTTTAATAATTTTGATCATATTACATTAAAATCTATTTAAAAACAAAAAACAAATACAAATCATGTCTCTTCCTGATTTATATAATGTAACATGAGTGTATAACTTTATACAGGCAGCAGTCTCATGATAACACATAATGTATAAGCGTTATGGTTAAACTTTCAGAAGAGTGCATGTGTTTGTTGTAGTTTTAAAACAGAGATATCCCTGAGATATCTGAAAGCCATTTTTAGTCAGAATTTTTAGTCAGCAGCGTTGACTCGCACATAGGCACAGTAGCACGCTCGTTCCGTTATCTCAGGGAACTGAGGTTACGTTACTAACTGGAGCATTCCCTTTCAATACGGTTATCTCGTAAGTAAATTCTTCTGACGTGTTTGGGGAACACGAGTCCATAGACCCGGGCGTTTGATGCCAAGCGCCCCATGGCTAGGTACTAGAAATATAAGGACTTAAAATACATCCAATAAGACAGGATTGGGTCCGGAACCGAAGCCCGTGTGGGCATGACAACATTAGGTAAAAACTCCTAAGACTGGGATGCAACTAGCAGACAATATCTGTGCTTGAAGAGCAGGGACGTCTAGGTTGTAGAACCTGGTAAAAGTGGACAGTGAGGACCAGTCAGCCACCAAGCGTGCCACACGAGTCCTGAAAAGTGAAGCTAAAGTGTCTTGATTTTCCCCAGGTGGCTGGATGCAGTATAAGTCATAAACCCCACCCTTTCCATGTAGCGTTATGAACGCGAGACAAACTAAACAAATTATACTTCAAATTATTTTTTTCCAAAGATGGTTTCTGTCATTTTAGGCAGTTTTTATCACACTGATGCTAGTTCAAGTGGCCATTCTTTAAATAAGCTTGATTTTAATTAGTTATTTAATGCTATAAAAACTGGGATGTGACGTCATGATTGACAGCTGAGATAGACAGCTTCTCTGAGTGAAGTAGTCAGACAGACACACAATGTTAACCCGGAACCCGTATATCAAAATAACTCTCCCTTAAAGGTACAGTCCCTAGGTGAATGTCTCTTTCAGTCTTACTTGTGGGTCACCACACAGGCCCCCCCAGAATTCACCCATAATAACAGGGCCAGACCGAACAGGTACCCCAAATAGAACATAGGACACTATTCACTAGTGCAAAACAGAACAGTCCAGTTCATAACAGTCCCTAGAAAAGTCAACGTGTAGGGGGGCGGACCAAGCGGCCATACCGGCTGCGCTTAACAGGAAAGGGGCAAGGGGCAAAGGGCAAGGGGCGGGGCAGGGGCAGGGGCAGGGGTCGAGGCTGCCGCAGGGGGGCGCCCTCGCCGTGGGGGCTGTGCCAGCTGAAGCGGTTCGCCAATATCCACATGTGCAGGCTTAAGACGGTCTATAGCCACCCGCTCCGGCCTGCCCCCCATATCCACAACGAAGTTCTTAGACCCTCCCACCAGGACACGGAAGGGCCCATCGTAGAGGGGCCGCAACGGGGTACGATGGCCATCGTGGCGGATGAAGACATACTTGGCTGACGGTAAATCCTTGGGCACATAGGACTGGGGGAGGCCATGGTGAGACGTTGGAATGGGAACAAAAGCGTCGGCAATGTCCCGAGACACAGCGCGATGGGAGGCAACCGACCACGGGGCCGTGGCATCTGGAAGAAACTCCCCCGGGGCACGCAAAGGCTGGCCGTACACCAGCTCGGCCGATGAGGCTTGAAGATCTTCCTTGGGGGCGGAGCGAAGGCCAAGCATAACCCATGGGAGGCGGTCAGCCCAGTCGCTGCCCGTAAGACTGGCCCTGAGTGCGGCCTTCATGTCATGTGGACATGTGAAAAAAAGAAGAAAAAAAAAGAAAAGAAAAACAGAGAAGGGACACAGTATTCGGTAGCAGAAGGCACAAAGCATTCTCATAGTAATTTGATTGGACTATTGATGTTTACTGTGAACGTTTAGAAGTAAATATGTGGTATGGTGACCCAGATAGCAAATTGGCTTTGGGCCGGATCTGGCTAAATTTCGGCTGAGATTTTGGCCCACATACCGCATGGAATTACGGTCCAAGGTTGGCCCAAGTGCTGTTTGCCGAAAGTCAACCAGATCAATGCCGGAAGCAGACCAAAACTCACCCATAGTTTTACAATGTACCCAGAAATTATCCAGAACTGGCCCAAAAAAACGCCGTAATCCCCAGATGTCAGCCAGACAAGAGCCAAACTGCCACCAGCTTTACCCCAGAACTCAGCCACAACTTATCCAGAAGCTCCAGAAAACAGCCATAACGGGGCCAATATTATACCAGTCCCCAAAACTGAACCAGAAATTATCCCTGTGTAATACTTATATATTGTGCAAGGAATAATAAAATAATGATTATACACAAATGTAAAGTACAGCATTTTATTGAGAGGGGAAGAAAATCTCAGCCAGATAAATGTAAAAATAAAAACTATGGGAAAGAGACAAGATAAACCAATACTAGAGTAGGGCAAAACAAAATAGTTAACAAATAGTCACAATACAAGAATAATAAAAAAACAGAGCACTAAATTAAAATGTTACAAAAATAATGAAATAAAAAAAAAAAGTGTATGTGGCATGCTTAAATAATGAAATACAGAAACGAACCAAAATACGGTGGCCGAGAGATCTCAACGCATGGAAACAGAAGAAAACATGCAAACAGGTAAAAACACCAGCAAATTAAGAAAGCATCTTCATCAGTTTGACAACACACATGCTGAAAATACTCAGCGCAACCAAATGCAAAAACGCGCCGCAAACAGCAAGAGACTTTAACGTCCTGCAACAGAAGAAAACATGCAAATAGGAAAAACACCAGCAAGTTAAGAAAACATCAGTTTCACAACACATACTGCAAATACAATGCAACCAATAAATAATAATAAAAAAATAAATAAAAAAAAACACTACTGTAGATGTTTGTGTTGTGGGTCTGCCATTTGCAGCGCGTTTCTGTATTTGGTTGTGTTTTGCATATTTGCAGCACATGTGCTGTCAAACTGATGAAGATGTTTTCTTCATTTGCTTGTGTTTTTCTATTTCCATGCGTTTTCTTCTGTTGCAGCGTGTTGAGCCCTCTCGGCCACCGTACTAAAAAGCAAAAAAAAAAAAAAAAAAACAAGCAATAAATTAAAATGATACAAACAATAAAGCAAAAATGTAAAAGCAAAAGTGTAAATGTGTCATGTATAAATCGTAAAATACAGAAACAAACTAAAAGCTGGTTATAAAAGACAAATGAAATACAATTTATATTTACAGATGTGCAAAAAAGGTAAAATATAAGTTGCAACAATGCAAAACAGAGTCCTTAATAACTTAAAATGTGTGGTTTACATTAACATTTTGCAAAGGTGTCCTTTTTCTGCCACCCTCGTGATCACCAGCTAGATGAAACCACCTTTTAATAACTTTTTCGACCTCCAGCTCAGATGTCCATGCGCACACACAGGAGTTCTTCTTACAGCCTCTAGAATAGGAGCATACAAATACAGTTGAAAAAAAAACTTTAAAATAAAATGTATAATAGAGACATAAAGCATTTGTATTAAAAGACACCACCAGTCAAAGCATTAAAACTTGCAACATTCATTCATGACATGAGGGAATAGTCATGAAGTTCCAGATAAACTTAGACACAATAAAAATGCACTTACCAATCACAATGTTTTTAAGCTGCAAGCTTTGGAAAGGTGTGTTCCCATGTACACCTCTCCAGTTTACTGTCATTTTTGATTGCTTGCCTCATAATCTGCCAGACGGTGTCCTCTACGTCGACTCCACCCAACAATCCCAGTTCAAGTACCTGAAATATTTTTAAAACATGCCATCACTATTAAGTCAAAACACTAAAACATGCTTTTGTTTCTAATATCGATATTATATTTACCAAATTAGACAAATATAAATAGTTTTTGTTATGGTTAGATTGTTCATGTTTTAAATTGATCACACACACCATTTAATTACAACAGTAATTACAACCAGAATTGTGAGTGATAACAGCATGCAACTGTGCATTACTGACAGTGTTACCTACCACTTTTTGTCTTGTTTCTGGACATGATCGAAGATCACTTTGCAGGGAAGTTAATGACCTAAGTCTTCAATTGGAAACAGTTTTGGACTTTGGTTCTGTGCCTCTGTGATCTCCTGAACGTTTCCTTTGAGATATTGCACCATCCTTACAGTGTTCCTCTGCTGCTCCATAAGAATTTCTTGTTTAGATATTATGTCATGGAGAAGTGCTAAAACATTAAACACAGGTATTGAAAGGTTTACCACACCAACTCTGCTATGACATGAGCCTTACACTAACAGTGAATATATGATAGAAAAAAAACAAGAAGAAATCTTACATCTTATTAATCGGTCATCTCTTGTGAGGCTTTCTCTGTGGTCTGGGCGTTTCATGATGCCACGGTGATTGCATTGCCTGTTCGGGAGACTGTAAAGTTGTATCCTGAATTAATTTCTTTTTCCAAAGATTCAAACATCTTGTTGACTCTTTTAATAGCCCTTTTCCTCATGTTACTTCGCTCACTGTAAGTCCACATATTTTCCTATAAGCACTGTAAATGGGGGCTAATTCTAGACTAAATCTAGAACCTCTAACATAATAACAAATAAAATCCAACCACAGAAAACCACCAAAAAAAGCCTATCTAGTACTGCGCTATAGATTAAAATCTAACTTACGTGTTAGTTTAGAAGTATCAACTTACCTTGATCATGTATTAAAACTCCAAAAGATAAAACCAAGATAGCTTGATTGTTGAAGTTAGAACAACAATTTGAATTTCACCGCGAGACATATGAGTTGCTGAATAACTGCTACGTAACTTCCGGATCCTCTGGTAGGCGGGATGATGTCACGGGGTGCACTCTGGGAAAAGCAGTCATTTTTTTTAAAGCGGATTTAACACCGTATATGTAAATCAACTACTATTTCCATGATGCATTGCAAACTGCGTCATCGTATCAGCAACCACAGACGCCGCATTGACGTTGTCACCTCCTTAACTACCCATTAAAATAATCTTGCCAACAGAATAATCAAGTCTTCGTTCCTTTAAAAAAAAGGAAAGGTTTTCTTGCCTCCTTATGTGTAAAAGTGATTAAATATCTATAGGTATTTTTTAACTAGGCCTATAATAAACAGATCTCATTTTATTCTTTTTTGACAAAATTAACCTTATAATGATGTATAAAATATGAACCAATTAACACCACATTTTACACGGCTATTTTACAGTAGAGCACATTCGGCCAGAGATCTTTTATTTACTCTTCTACCAAAACCCAACCAGATCTCAGCCAAATATTTTCTTATTCTGGCAGACCGAGCTCAAGCCAGGGCTCAGCCAAAAAGATACAATTAGATTTTTGTTTCTTTTGGTTAGCCAGACTCCAGCCAGAGCTTAGCCTAGTACTGTTTGACACAAGAGTGTGAAAAAAACAGTGCCGGAATTAAGCCAGAAGTGCCTAATGTAAGCCAGACTCGGCCCAGACTTTGTTGCTATCTGGGCGATTGTTTAGTTAAAGCTCCAATATGTAGGAATTTTGTAATAAAATTTCCGAAAATAACTTGCACAGTGTGATATATTTCCTCCAGTTGTGTACTTACAATATCTCAAAAGTCTCCAAAGATTTTTTATTTCAGAGAAATTCCGATTTTAAATAACTGGCCGTCCCGGAAAAGAAATGTCGCGCCTCAGTGACGCAATGTCCGCTCTATCCTTTTTTTCCGGTGTGGACCATGTGATAGGATATTCCACCACACCGGATTTTTTTTTTTTTTTTTTTTTTTTTTAACAACAACTTTATTGAGTTTTTTTTCTTATCACAATAAACAATAAAGACGTCTGACAAAGAATAAAAAAAGAATAAAATAAAAAATATGACCCACCACACCGGAATATCACATGGTAAAATGCGGAAGTGGTGGCTAAAGCGTTATAGCCATAGACTGTATGGTTATAGCTGTTATGGATCACGATTACTCTTTGGCGAGTATTGAAGTGCCAACAAAACGAAAGCGTCCATATTCGGATACACGCGGAGTCACGGACTGTGTGACAAACGGAGGAATAAAACCCGGATAATATCAGCCAGGCGTTTTCGAGATGGAGAGAGCTGCGCGTCAATCTTGGACTTGACAGAGACTCTCTCGCGAGTGTAACGTTATTGATAGACAGGTAAGACATGCAACTGTCAATAATAGCACTTATAAACAAAGTTATATTGCTCTTTGTACTTCGGTAAGGCTTGTTATCACGTGTGGTGACCGAGATTATGGCAGTACAATTAAATACAATCGGATATGTTGTTAAAAAAATATATTTAGTCATTACTTGCAAATGTTCGTTCAAATTTACTTTTAGATATTGGTTTAAACACGTTAAACAACACGGCATTAACCATAAAAACGTAAAACTGCACAACATAAACCAAACAAATCATTTGACAAATAGCTGTATGTTGTAACGGGATAATATAGCATAACATTTCACGTTCCTTGCAGTTCATTAATTATGATGACATAAAATAATACGATCAGACATACAGGTAATACAAAAACGAATAAATTACCTCATCCGTGATCATGATTCATTAATTCCATTTAGATACATTGCTATGGTGAAAACGCATTAAAAACGACATCTCCCATCGTCACCTCCTTCATAGCGTCATCAAGCTTCGCCTTTGTTATTGTTGGAAACTGCGCCCTCTTGTGGTCAAATACCAAAGTTACATAGTGGAGCTTTAAATTAGTCAAATGTTTAATGAAAGTTACTGTTTTGATAGATTTGAATATTTACATGGGGAGATTTGAGTGAACCAATCTGAATGTATATATTAAGTTGTAGTTTTGTTAAAAAGGGGGATGTGGTGGATTTGGTTTGACACTCTCTGTGTTTGATTAAGTTGACTTATGGGTTTGACTGATCATCTGTTGATGGCTCATGTCCGTCTCTGGTATGAGAGTTCAGTAAAAAAGGATGCACTCGCTAAGAGCCACACAGTCTCATGGTGTGTTATTAAATATACAGAAAAGACACAGATAAACATAGAAGGACACTAGAACACAACACCTACATCCATTGGGCTGCTCTTAGATTAGTAAGCTAAATGACAAAAACAAAACTACAAATGATCAAATTCCATATTTAATTAATTAAATTAGTATATATAAAACAATATATACAATATAATCCAAATATTGTATCCAAAATCCAAATATTACTTCATCAAAAGTGGTTAAGACATTTATGAAGGAGCAAGTGTTTTTAATGGTAGTGTTTTCTCAAAACGCTGTTAATTTATAAACTATAGATATGTTGCTTGATGTCAACCCAACTGAACTCTAATGGCAGCTGTTTTGGCAGAATATGGTGCAACACCTTACTAAGACACTTTATGCTGCTTTTCCTTTGTCACAAATATACATTCATATAAATACATTTTATTCTGCCAGTCATTCACAGTTAGACACATTTTGTTGATAACAATTATAAAACAAAAACAGTATTTTTGCTGTTTTCAGCCTGTCTGACTCCCAACGCTTTTCATATTCTTCATATTATATTATGTTCAGTGTTTAGTTCACAGTGATGGAAATTAACTTTTTCATTAAGTGCAATATTTGCCACCTTACATTTACTTCCAGAGGCATTTATACTTTTATATGGGAAATTTTCCAGATGTATGCAACATCTTTTTAGTCAAATTCTTACATTTGAGTCATTCATTTGTTGATTAATTCAGGAAACGAAGCAAGTGACTGTCTTTATTAATGCATAATATAATTGTTGACTCAAACAATTAATCCAAAAATGCAGATACATTTAAAGGGGTCATATAATGCCATTTTTGTACAAGCTAATATGATTCTTTAGGGTCAAAATTTAAAGGTTGTAATATACTTTAATTAAAAATTCTCATTAGTATTGTAAGAAAACACTAATTTTACCTGGTCAAAAACAGCTGTTTTCAGCATGCCGTTCAAGTGCATGTGTCTTTAAATCATAATGAGCTTTGCTCACCCCGCCCCTCTGTTCTGTGCATACACCGTAACATAATAACACAATAACCATAACGTGTTGTTCATTATAAATGTGGGATTTGAATTATATTGAGAACGTCATACATAGAAAACATGCCGTAATGTACCCGCGTGTAAAAATAGCTGCATTCATTGTGAAGCGTGCAGCAAGCGATTTGCAAAGATTAATATAAATATTAATATAAAGTTTAATAAAACATTACACTCACTTCTTCGCCGGTCCGCGCGGGCTATGATTGACAGCTCGCTCATGAGCGAAGGCGGGTCTGTGTTGAAACGCTACTGTCAATCAACAATTGTGGGAGGGGCGTCGATTTTGTGACGTCACAAAATCGAACAGCTTGATTTGAGAGAGGGGAAACATACCTGTATAAGAAGATAATAAAAAAAAAACACTGGATGGATTTTTATCCTTTTATGATGGTTGTGTACAGGCACTGCCAACACACATTTCAGTACAATCAACTTGTAAAAATGCATGTACCATTATATGACCCCTTTAACAATGAAACGGTGTTGATAAATGTGTTGCTCAGAGTAAAGGGGGGGTTGATTATGATTTGACTTTTCTAACTTTAGTTAGTGTGTAATGTTGCTGTTTGAGCATAAACAACATCTGCAAATTTACAACGCTCAAAGTTCAAAGCAAAGGGAGATATTTTCTTTTACAGAAATCACTTTTTAAGGACTACAACAAACGGCTGGTAGAGACTACACCACATTCCTCCAGGGTTAGTGACATCACCAACCCTAGAATTTACATAAGCCCACCCCCGGAACACGATTTATAGATTATCAAGACAGAATATGCTAATTAATGACTAGAAGATAACTACACATAAGAAACATAAATTCACCAACTAACTAACCATTCAAAAAATGTCCTGTTGCTTCTACATGTTGTCACTACTTCTTCAGTCTCTCCATCTTTCTGACTTCGGTGTGAACATAAAAGGCTAAACGTTTTAGAAATTATTAGTGCATGTCTGTGTGTGTGTGAGGTAAAAGGACAGCAGCTCATTTGCATTTAAAGGGACAGACCAAAAAAAAAAAAGGTGTGTTTGCTCACCCTCAAAAATTGACAACTTTAACATGCTTTTTGAGCTAACACTTCACACACACACTCTGGGGACATCAAAGACTTATATTACATCTTGTGAAAATGGCATTATAACACCCCTTTAACTCCTTTTTCATTGAACTACTTTATAAAATCAGATTCACATTTACAATCATGCTGATATTCAGGAAGAACATGTGATGTTGCTTAACTATAATATATGATATGAATATATGAGACGAAAACTCATAGAGGAGCATTTTTGCCTCATATATTGAATTCAGGGTCAATTTAACTGTATTCTACTAGTCTATATCACACAGTGAACGTGTGCACTATCAAGCCTTGTTTTTGCAAAGTGAGTGTCATACTCAATTTCAGCTTGCACATCATTAAAACAACAATTACTATATTATCTTAAATTAAATACTATATCACAGACCTCTAGCTGCAAAAGTATGTTGACAGAATCCTCTGTAGATCTGTTGATCTGAAGGCAGATTACAACTAACCAGTGTCGTCACTAGATGTTCTGGATTACTGTACGGGGTCTTGCGTTGGGACATCCTGGTAGTCATCATCATGATCAGTGTTTCTGTCCTGACGTTGGTATTTATTGACAGCAAATATAATCCCAGCCACAGCCAGAGCCAGAGCCACAGCCACCAGAGCTCCACACAGTCCAGTAATCAAAGGCTCTACAGGTGAAAGGAGGAAGGAGGGAAGAGAACACAGTTTAAAAAAAAAAAAAATTTAAACTTACTGCTTAAAGATTTTGTAAAGCTCTCAATGTATCTCCTGTTTTACTTACTATTTTGTTTAGTATTATTCATTTTGTGATCAACCTCTGTCATCTTTGAGTCTGATCCTGTACCATTTTCTGTAGATGATTTCAAAGGTTACTCAGTTTAGCATTTGCTGTTCAAATCATGATGAATAAACCTCAGCTATAAAATATGCTCAAATACACTCATCCACTGATCTTCTCTCACCTGTGACTGAGACTGTGATCAAGATTTCATTATTAGAGTCCAGAACTCTGTATGTTCCAGTGTCAGTGACTGTAAAATTACTAATGGTCAGGTTCCTCTCTCTCACAATCACTCGATCATTCATCTTCTTATCGCCTCTCGTCCACACCTTCTTACACTCTCCACTGGAGTTTAACTCCACTCGCTCAGCATTGATCAACAGAGAATCAAAATGTAGCTCCTCGCCTGTTCTCACAGAGATCTCATCTGAGGGGAAACAGAAAGACATTAATCATTATAATAATAGTGTCAATCATTTAAGACACATTAAGGATTAAGAGGGGATAGAAGCTTAAATCATACAAAAAATAATATATATATATATATGTCACATTCCTTTTTTAACCAGTTACTTTACCATGAACGTGAAGATGGAACTTCAGCTCTTTTGAAAAATCGAGCATTTCAAATCTTAATAAGTATTTCCCAGGGTCACTGAAGTTTAGATCCTTCAGGATGATGTCACATACTCCTTTTTTACATACTCGGCCACTTTCATGCTTATATTCCTCATTCACACAAGCAGGGATGTCAGAAAAGTGTCTCCTTTTTCCCCGTCTGACATAACGAATATCAGAAAAGTCTTTGGTCTGATATCCACAATGCAGGGTGACGTTTCCTCCCTTTATTCCTTTCACATAGGATGGGGTTTCTATAGGAGGGGGAGGGAGAGGGAGGGGGAGAGGGAGATGGGTTTCTGCAAACATAGATTATTTCAATATAAATCCCCGATATGAAAAATGAATGTGGTGTTTCTGAGTATTATAATTTATGTTAATAAAATAAATAAAATTATTGATATATGATTTTTAAATAAAAATGATACTGACCGCTATAACTGATAAAGAGAATCAGCAGCAGCACCTTCAACCTGTTGAGAAAACAGAAGGGCTGTTGAGTGACAGATTCTTCACAAAGAAATTTATCTTGAGAAAAATATTTTTAAATCGAAAATCTTACTGACCACAATACAGATAACTAAATTTTCCATTTCGTTTTTTATTTAAAGATTTTGCATGAATATTTAACACATGTAGATCTTACATGATAAAAAAAACAAGTAATAAAAACTCGGTGAGTGTTTTAGCGCAATTTTCTAACGTCATGGGATCACAACACTAAGAGATAGTAAATCTTTTCCTGGATTTTTTTTTGTGCGTTCCCGAGATTAGACCTTCCTTAACATAATGCCGAAAACCCGAAGTCTCTAGGTGGTCTGGTTGAGGAGTAGATAGAAGTCCAAGATTAGTGCGCACAGACAGAACAGAAATCATGAGTTAACAATCGCAATTTTGTCCGGTGGAAAATTGCGCTAAAAAACAATATATACTATATAATTGTTTTCTAAATTATTCCAGGGTTTTAAAGCAATTATCTTGTGAAGCTGTGGTTTACAGTGCATTTAGAACAGAAGTAAACCACAGCTTTACAGGTATATTACAAAATTATTTATTTTAATATTTAGACAGGTGCAGTAATGCTGATGTAATGAGTTCCCTTTTCTTGTCTTCCTCAATGTTGAGGTGTTTTATATCCGTTTTCCTGGAGTTTCCTGAATTAAAGGATATTGTAATTGTTGACTGCTTCCTTGCACAGCCATCTGTGACAACCAACTAGAATCAAGGAACTAACCGTCAGTCAAACCATAAACACAAATAACAGGTTTTAGAAACTCATTAACTTGTTACCTGGTTTAAAGTTTGTTTTCTTTATAATAGTATTAGTATGTTATATTTTATTTTTATTGTGTAATTCCTATGTATGTCTGCATTAAGTCAGTCTGTACTTTCTTCTGCACTGGAAGCTTTTGTCATCAAGACAAATTCCTTGTTTGTGTGTAAACTGATTCTGATTCTTACAATCTGAGTAACATCTAGGCACTAATTATATTCTAATCTAACCAGCCTTTACCCCACTGATGAAATCAAAGAGATGGAAAGGCATAGCGCAAAATACCTGTCCCAGACAGATGAATGCAATAACTTCTTGCAGATCCAACAAAACTCAAAAATCATAAAAAAGATCTGCACACGAAAATTGGCCAGAAAGCTCACAAGATTAAACTGTCCAGAGGCCACAAATAAAGTGCAAAACAGAGCAAGGTGCGCAAAACGTTTTCGGGTTCAACCCTTCATCAGTGCCATGTGTTTCCAAGCACACCTGCGTCATTTACAAACTTATTAATCAATGTAATATAAGCTACCGGAATCTAAATTTATCCCATAGAAAAATATGTACATAAATAGTCTACATAATTACATAGGCCAATGAAGACTAACATTTCATCTTTTAATATAATTTAATTATTTAATATTATGTATCTGTATTATTATTCTTTGTTAATATACATAATCAGTTGTATTATCTTATGAAGTTTAAAATGCATGAGTTAGACTATAGATTGCTTGGACACATGTGTTTAAGGATCATAAAAGGAGGGGAGCTGGAAAGTTATATATTCTGCTTAGATGTATGTGTGCAATGCAATGTTCACTGAGATGTTCTGATGATGACGATACTTCAAATGTGTACAGTGGGTGTGTTCTTTACAATGAAAGGAATGTTTAAACTGATGCAAATGTGCCACTGATGTATACACAGAGGGATAGTGGATTCATGTGTAAGCATTAGGTATAGGCTACATTCCATTTTTAAACATAAGAAATATGTTTTTCTACCTTACAAGGAAGTTGGAAGTTTCTCTGTGATGTATCAATCTTACTGTACTACGTCTACGACAGAGAAACGCATAGACCTGGCATGAATACAACATCTTCTCAAAGTTTCTCTCCTGACATATAAGAATAAAGATTTTTCTTGGCAAGATAACTGGTGTCCGTTCCGTGAATCAGATAATAACAGGGAAAAGGCTTCATTCCAAGTCTGCAGCCTACATATCACAACAACTACATAATCTATTCAGAGTTTTGAACGTTCTAAAAACCTGACAAACATCATAATCATCGTCGCTATAAATCACACTGATAACAATAGCCATAAATACGATGATTTATTTCCTTAGCATTGCTAGCAGGTTTAGTTTTCCACATTCAGAAAATAAAACTATTAGTATAATTAAGAATACAAAAACACACATTTTAAACGTGAAAACTTACATGGTAAAAGTTCTGCAGAGTCAAAGCTTCATTAATCACTGAAGGTTTAGCGATAGTTAAAGGTAGTTAAAGGTAAATGTGAAAGTGAAAGTCACAGCTGCGCGCTTCCAGATATTGGGAATCTGCCTCCTGCCCTTCAGATTTGGCTATCACCGGTATGCTGGTCAGACAGTCCACATTCGCTATTCATCATTAGTTGCTGGACAGTCCTGATAACAAGTCTGATAACTTTTTTCCCCATTCAGCTTTATATTTGGAGAGCCTCTTCTGCGTCCTGCTGTTTCTGTCCTTGGCTCATGCTCGTGCAGGATCGTGTCTTGAGATCACGGCAGAGTGTAATTGCACAAAATAAAATAAAACTCTCGCAATTTTTATTTAAATATAGCCAAAATAGCTCCTTGTCTAAAAACTAAAAAGTCGCAGTAACAATGAGAAAATCGCTATGTAGACAAAATCGGAGAATCTGCTCCTCACAGCAGAACACGAAATCAAGGGGGAGGAGTTGGATCCAGATCCAACTCCTCCCACCTTACGATTACCTAAACCTACCCATCGCCACCCTGATCCCTAAACCCACCCCTAAACCTACCAATCTCCACCCCCTACTGCAGTGAAGTGCTACTGGAAAATACCATTGGCAACACTGCGCAGCTACGGCTGCAGCAACGCGGACGTCATGTTATTGCATTTTTTCCTGAAGAAAATCAGGAAATTATTTCAATTAGCCTAATTCTCTTAATAATTAGATGCATCATCATAATACAGTCAATCAGGAAACATGATTGTTCATTGCACGACATTGATGTGAAACCATTTTTGTGTTGTTCTTAAAGCATGAAGGACATCACTGAACATAGTTGTGATAAAGGTTTAGCATTGGTAATGATCAGGTTTCCTGCCAGAAAATGCACAAACATGTATTATTTCTTAGTTTTAATGCTGTCTATTTGATCAGAACTCTCAGCAACACATATAACATTGAAGACATTTTATTTAATTAAGGTTTATGTGCTATTATGATATTTATATTTTCTCTTAAACTCATCTTATGTACAGTTCAGAATGATGTTTTCTCCAATCTGAACTCTCGTACTTACAAATCTGGAGAGACATTGATAAAAACCCATCCTTTTAAACTTGATACTAGCTATTTGAGATTGATATGTTAATTTCATGAATGTTTGAAATAGAATGTTTACCTGTATGTGATTTGCATAATCCAAAAAGAAAATACACAGAAGAAAATGACTTTCTCCATTGTGTCTGTCGTTCGTAAAGGTGTCGATCAAACTAAGGTGTTCAGCTCAATGCAGAGACACTTAAACCACACAGATTATAAAGCACTGAATAATAGTCATATATCAATTCAGATGTTGCATTCGCACATCTAACAGCCACGTACTGAAATACTCATGACTTTGTAAACGACAGTTCCTGATGAGTGAGGTTTCTGTGCATTCTGTCTTTTCAGCGTGGAAAAGTAATTTAATTACCTCTTATTTTCATCTGACTCCAAAAATGAAAAAGGTTTAATTGATGTTTGTTAATCATTAAATTTAGGTGAACATTTCATTATTCTTCTATATAACTCTGTATTGAAATTTCACCCGTTCATCCAGATTATAACACTTTGAGTCTTTCACCGGCCGGGTATACGATCTCATAATCACAAACTCGTCAGTCTTGGTCATTAACAGAGGCGTCATTAACATTGACTACTACTTTTTAGATAACCGCACCATGCTTGTTAATTTCTAAAAGTATATTATGTATTCCCCATAGATCTGAACACACGTAATTAAGGTAAGATTAGCCTATATCTAACCAGAGGTCACGACCATTACAATAGAAATAAGCTGACCAATTTAACTTCCTCTAATGGTAACTTATATAGCTAATCATGCCTTGCTTTCGTACACTTAGTAAGAATAACGCTATCCAATAATCAGAGGTTGAGGCTCACTCTATTTAGATTGGTCTAACAACACTTTGTTGCTCTAAACGGAAAACCCATTATTAGCCTCTACAGTGCTAACATATATTGACTAATGCCAATGTGTTAGTCGGATCTCTAAAGCTTCAATCAATGTGCTTTTCAGTCCGTTTACTATGCTGGGCTGCGTTTCCCAAAACCTTTTTAACGCTACGTCGTTCTTAAGTTATACCTTAAGCTGTACCTCATACATGTTTCCTGAAATGTTCCTAGTTAAGTACACCTTCTGTGATTCATTCGTTCGTAAGGTTGGTCTGGACCACTCTTATCATTATTGTATTAATGTATTAAAAGTTAATTCACCCAGTGCAGGCTAATTCAAGTGTTTTCATGCAAAGAATGACATTGTCATTACACTGATTGTTGTTAGCTCTATAATGATATTATCCAAAGGTATATCAGCTGGCAAACAAGAAGACATTCAAAATTCACTGTTTAAATCCTTTTTGATCACTGCCGACCACCGTACGTACGATGTACACTTTTATTACTGAATGCTGGAAAGTATTTACAAGAACAATATTTCATCACAGCTCCACCTCAGCGAACAAAAATGGGAAAGAGAAGAAAGCACGTACACATTTGAAATGGGCTGTTATTGTGGCAGCAATATATGATACAATTTTAAAATATGTAGGCTAGGCTATAATACCCCATGAGTCCTAATAAATGCAATTTCAGCTATTTCTGAAGTGCTTCTTTTATAAAGATCACCACTTTCTCACATAACCCAGTGAAGCCAATTACATAATCAATTCAAAGATGATCAATACATAACATCAAATGCTCTGAGGCAAAGGGTAAAAGATGCATATCTGACTCAGGAAAATAGTATACATAATGATGAGCATCCGAGGACATTCAGCATGACGGGCTGATCTGATCTGGAAAGGAGTGAAGGGAAACAGATGTAGATTAAGAAGATACATCTCGGATGAGGATGTTAATTTCACAAGAGAGAGTTCAAATGTTAATTTTCAGAAACGTCCTTTGTCTTCACTGTTAGACTTTTCAAGGGTTTTTTTACAGTAACTTACTGGCAACACTGTTGCCAGTAAGTTACTGTAATTAAGATTTACAGTACATTACCGTTTTCAGTTTTACAGTATGGTACTGTAATTGTGTAATACAGTGCATTACTGTAAAAACAAAGCTAATCAGTACACTACTGTAATTATTTTTTATTTGTACTAAATTAGATTTCATAATTTTGATATATAATTCATTTTATTTTGATCCTACATAAATACTACTAACATACAAACCAATTAGACAAAGTTATTACAAAAATACAATTTTTTTATTTAAAACATTTCATATATATCACAAAATAAACAGTCTGCCAATGCTGGAAATGATGTGTTAAATTTTTACACATTAATGGGTGAGTTTAGGGATAACGTTTTTTGTGTTAATTTTAACTCATTCATTGTGTTAATGATTTTAACAAAGTAAATGTGTCAGAAAGGTTAGCACAAACATGTGTAAACGTGTTAAATTAACACATTATGTGATGTCCTTCACTTCACACATTGTTAAAATCATACATAAAATCATAAACAAAACGTTAGCATTTGACTAAATGAATGTAGAGTCACTGGTTGTTTAGCTTATACAAGTATTATAATGAAATATCAACCATTACATTCATAAAACTACAGAATATACATTTTTAAGCAGTCAAAAAGGAAATGTCCAACACAGGACAAAACACAGTTCTTTTCACAATACATGACACAACCCCACCTTCAAAATAATTTCACTTATTTACAAAAATGTGTTGGATTCATGTACACTGGTGGCCAAAAGAAGTATTTAAGTGTCTTAATGTTTGATTCTCAAGAAACATTTCTTATTATTATCAATGTATGTCTGACTGTCTTCTACTCCATCTTTTCTACAGCATAGGAGTAAAAGTCATCATCAAAATAATCTTTAAAAAGTCAACACAATGTTTTTGTCCACCTTTGTGAATAAATGAACTTCTCCAAAGATTGGTTCCTGTTCAGAACTTGACTGACAACATCAGAATGTTCCCTGGTCTGTATGCGTGTCCACAAACACAAATGTACTCAGTCCTTCAGAGGAGAGCCCGGTTCCAACACTATATACTGTGAGAGAGATAGAGATAGAGATAGAGAGAGAGAGAGAGAGAGAGAGAGAGAGAGAGAGAGAGAGAGAGAGAGAGAGAGAGAGAGAGAGAGAAATAAATAAATATTAGTGTCAAAATATTTTTAACCTCCTTTTTTTTACATTTTTATTATTATGTTTACAATAACTTAAGAATATATATTTGTAAACAGCTTTGGCAATAGCATATTCAAACATTTCAACTGAACTAAATTAAATTATTCCAGATTAAATTTTAATACTTACAAATCCTAAATTCTGTCCAAAAATGCTGAGATCCATAGAGAGAAAGACTGACATCGATGATTTAGCCCATTTCAGCTTGTCTGCAGTGGAGGGGTCCCTGTCTGAGACAAATACACAGTAAGACACATGCAAGAAATCACTGAGTGATGATCGTTCTCCTTCCTACAGTAGCTAACCCACCTGTGCGCTGATGTTAGGACCTTCCTGGTCAGGTGGGACTGCAATGGTAGAGTCTTCTGCCTAATAAAATATCAAAATAATGCAAAAATATAAACTTAAGTTGTTTAGATTGCTAGATTTGGTATGAATGAATTAGTGAGAGTTTTACTGCAGTGCTTACCTGGATACATTTAATCTGGTGAGACTGAACAAAGACAATGGTCCATCTTCTGATTGGTTCATTTGCTGTGTAATAAATATAAAGTTAGACATGATGCAAAGGTCACTTATTTGATATAAAGTTAGCCAATTTTATAGAGATTTTATATGATATTGTATGCTACCTAGTCTGCACCAGTGGCTCCAAAGCACTTATCACATATTGCTAATCATTTCAGCAAACTTATGTCAAAATATATCACAAATGGCCTAACGTTTACTTATCTCCGGAATCTTGCTAGAAGTCACTGCCGCGAATTGGCGCTTTGTTGCAGTTGCCTTTAAACAAAAACATAACATAACATACATTTAAACATACAAAAATGGAAGTAAATATTAAATTCCATTAAAAAAAAACTATAATATGTTACAGTTTGCAAACTAATGCTAAAACTAGAAAGGTGGCAGCTAGCCAAATAAAACTTAACATTAGCTAACATACAATGTTATTTTCTCATCAGTAGGCCAACATTATCTACAACCAAAACAGAATTTCACATAACGTAGTTAATTTATTGTTAATGTAAACTAAGCGTTGCTCATTGGCGTATTTTAACTCGACAACAAAGTCTGTAAAATGAAACGTTAGCGCAGTTTACTGTGGTAAAGTTCGTTATCGCCATGTTGACGAGTATAACAGGTTAAACTGGGCACATTCCTGTCAACACACACATAATGTTTTTTTACCTTGCTTGCTGGTCTCTCTCTCGGTGAAGTGAATTCCGTCTCTTCCCCAGGCCAGACAGGAACGGAGCGATCCAGCAAAAGACAGTCAGAACCCAGTGATATTACACTGGATGCTCCGGTGAGACACGACAAATCCCAGACAGTGTATAGTGATGCGCCGTTATATTTCTGAACGTAACGTAAGGCAACGCTATAGGCTACGAAATAGGCTACGCTAAAATAGGCTACGCTATTTCTGGCAAGGGACAAACAGGTTTACATTTTGCATTAATGGTCCGGCCCGGTCGCTGTCCAATATAGACAGCCTCTAATTGTTATAGTTATAGCATTGTAGACACGCGGTGTAAGGCAAAAATTAGGAAATAAAAAGCACGATGGAATGGTGCCAGCCAGAGAGGCCGTTACGTCAAATACAGTAGTATACTGCAAATTTTAAAAATACAGTAAGTCTCTGTATGTGGTGTTAGACGTCACAGAAAATTCCCATGATGCAATGGGAATCACAGTTATTTACTGTAAAGGGAAATAGCAGTATAATACTGGGGGATTTAAAGTAAATAACTGTAGAAATTACAGAAAAGTCTAACAGTGTTCTCAGGGAGTGGACGTTCCTCAAACAGAAGGCCTTTTCTAGTGTCTCCAGTCTTACAGAATCCTCTGTTCTGAAGGCCGATTACAAGTACTCAGTGACGTCGATGTTCTGGACTACCGTTCTCTTCCTTGTATTGGGACCGGTGGTAGAAACATGTTCTCTGTTCCTGTTCTGATGGTGGTGTTTTATCATGACAGCAACAATCCCAGTCAGCAGAACCAGCAGAACTCCACACACAGACACAATAACCCAGTTCTCTACAGCTGGAAGGAGGAAGGAGGGAAGAGAACACAGTTTTTTCTTCTTAAATGTTTTTTTTTAATTATTATTATTATTATTAATAAACTCACTGCTTAAAGATTTTGTAAATCTCTCAAGGCCTCCTGTTTTACTTACTATGTTGTTCACCAGTTTTGTCATCATCTGTATCCAGTGTTTCCTTTGAGCCTGTTAGGCTCAACTGGGAATCGAACCCGGGTCTCCTGCGTAGCAGGCGGGAGCTCTACCTCGGTGCCACGAGGTGGTGTGTTGAGACTCAAAATGCAGAGATACACGTTAACTCAGTTCAAGGTCTTTATTTGAAAAGCAGTGCTGAGGTATCCAACAGGGAACAGGCAAAAATCCAAAGTCACAATCCAGGCAAAGTCCAAAAATCCAAAAATCAGTCAGAACAGAGAACAATCCAAAAGCAGCAGGCAAACTCGTAATCCAAGAAGCAGGCAGGCAAGATCAGTAACAAGCAAACAATCACAAGGAGAACACTCACAGAAGGATTAGTCTACAGGACTGCACCAGTGTTAACTCAAGACTGAGCAAAGAACTCAAGACAACAGGGGGTTTAAATAGGCAACATAACAAGGCTCAGGTGAAACTAACAAATCAATAATGAGAACATGTGATCTGAACATGTGACAGGCATCAAACAAAAACACTAAGGACCTCACATGGCCAAAAAAGGAACAACAGTCACATAAATCATGACAGGACCCCCCTCCCTATGAACGTCTCCTGACGTTCCTTCTGGGGCGATCAGGATGTCTCTGATGGAAGTCTTTGATGAGGTCTGGGTCCAGAATATCTCGAGCTGGGACCCAAGATCGTTCTTCTGGGCCATACCCCTCCCAGTCCACCAGATATTGAAGACCTCGTTGAACTCGACGGCAATCCAAGAGGCGGTTAATCGTGAAAACCGGCTCACCATCGAGGATTCTAGGGGGCGGTGGTGGTCTTGTTGCAGGCGCTAATGGGCTGGTGACAACAGGTCGAAGACGGGAGACGTGGAACGTAGGGTTAATCCGCATGGCCCGGGGAAGTTGAAGACGGTAGAAGACTGGATTAATTCTCCTCAAGACCTTGAAGGGTCCCACAAACCGAGGCGCCAGCTTGCGGGACTCCACCCGCAGGGGAAGATCTCGTGTCGACAGCCAGACTCTTTGCCCAGGGCGTAGTGGTGGAGCAAGTCTGCGACGGCAGTTGGACTGAAGCTGGTATTGTCTTGTAGATCTTTGAAGAGCCGACCGAACCTTACGCCAGACAGATCTGCACCGCTGGACGAAGTTCTGGGCTGAAGGAACCCCAACATCTGCCTCTTGGTCTGGGAACAGTGGAGGTCGAAACCCAAACTGGCACTCAAAGGGCGAGAGACCTGTAGAAGAGCAACACAGGGTGTTATGAGCGTATTCTGCCCAAATGACATACCTGCTCCAAGATGAAGGGTTGGTGGAGGCCAGGCATCGGAGGGTGGTCTCGAGGTCTTGGTTGAGCCTCTCCGTTTGACCATTTGACTCTGGATGAAAGCCAGAAGAGAGACTGACATCAGCCCCAATCAGTTTACAAAAGGCTCTCCAGAACCGAGAAGTGAATTGGGGCCCACGATCCGAGACAATGTCAAGAGGGAGGCCAAATGTTCTGAAAACCTGCTGGCACACAAGCTCAGCAGTCTCTTGAGCGGAGGGGAGTTTGGGTAAGGGGATAAAACGGCAGGCTTTGGAAAAACGGTCCACAACAACTAAAATGACCGTGTGACCCTGGGAGGGGGGAAGTCCCGTAATGAAGTCCATGGAAATGTGGGACCAGGGCCGTTTGGGTATGGGCAGGGGGTGAAGCAGGCCATGGGGGCGGGTGTGGGGGCTCTTGTTTTGGGCACAAACAGGACAAGCAGCAACAAAGGACTTGACGTCAGTATTCATCCTGGGCCACCAGAACTGCCTCTTCAAAAACTCCAACGTTCTGCCTGTGCCTGGATGGTTAGTCAACTGGGAGGAATGTCCCCATCGTAGAACTTGAGTGCGTACAGAGGTGGGAACAAAAAGTCGTCCCGAATGACCATTACCAGGATCTGGCTCCATCCTCTGGGCTTGTCGTACCAGCGTCTCAATTCCCCATTGCACAGGAGCCACAATCTTGGAATCCGGAAGGATTGTTGCCGGGGTGTTTTCATGGTCAGTGTTCTGGAAGAGTCTGGACAGAGCATCTGGCTTCTGATTCTTAGAGCCAGGGCGATAAGATAGCACAAAATTGAAACGATTGAAGAAAAGGGCCCACCTTGCCTGTCGAGGGTTTAGACGCCTGGCCTTCTGCACATATTCCAAATTTGTATGGTCCGTCCAAACCAGGAAAGGGTGCTGGGCCCCCTCAAGCCAATGCCGCCACTCTTCCAAGGCCATCTTGATCGCCAGAAGCTCCCTATCACCCACATCATAATTCCTTTCAGCGGGAGAGAGACGAGAGGAGAGGAAGGCGCAAGGGTGGAGTTTGCCATCTGCAAGACGTTGGGAGAGGACCGCACCCACTGCCACATCCGAAGCATCTACTTCAACAACAAAAGGGAGACAAGGGTCAGGTAAGGTAAGTATTGGAGCTGAAGTAAACCTCACCTTCAGAGCTTGAAAGGCCCGCTCAGCTTCTGGAGACCAGACAAAAGGACCCAATCGCTTCTTGGTTAGGTTGGTCAGTGGTGCAACCACTGAACTGAATCCTCTAATGAATTTCCTGTAGAAATTAGCAAATCCAAGAAAGCGCTGGACCTCCTTGACAGAGGTGGGTTGAGACCAGTCACGTACAGCTAGAGTCTTCTTGGGATCCATACAAAGATTCCCCTTGGACAGGATGAATCCCAAAAAGGACACCTCGGAAACATGAAACTCACACTTCTCCGGTTTCACAAAAAGGTGATTGTCCAGCAGACGCTGGAGAACAAGTCTGACATGATGAACATGCTCATGTAGGGACTTGGAGAACACGAGGATATCATCCAGATAAACAAAGACAGACCTGTTCAACATATCCCTCAGGACGTCGTTGATGAGTCCCTGGAAGACAGCTGGAGCATTGGTTAATCCAAAGGGCATGACCAGGTACTCATAATGTCCTGTTGGAGTGTTAAATGCTGTCTTCCACTCATCCCCCTCTCGAATCCGAACCAAATGGTAGGCATTGCGAAGGTCTAGCTTGGTGAAAATTGTTGCCCCCTGAAGCAACTCAAAGGCTGTAGACATTAATGGTAAGGGATAACGGTTTCTCACAGTCACCTTGTTTAGCCCACGGTAATCGATGCAGGGTCGGAGACCGCCATCTTTTTTACCAACAAAAAAGAATCCAGCTCCAGCGGGAGAAGATGATGAACGAATGATTCCAGCTTCTAAGGAGGCTGTGATATATTCCTCCATGGATTTGGTCTCAGCAGATGAGAGAGAGAAGATTCTGCCACGTGGAGGGAAGGCCCCTGGAAGGAGATCAATCGCACAATCGTAAGGTCTGTGAGGTGGCAGTGATGTGGCTCTCTTCTTACTGAAAACCTCACACAGGTCATGGTACTCGGAAGGGACTCGGGACAACTCGAGAGGACCAGGAGACTTAGGAGCACAGGGGGAGACTCTGGAGAGAAGACAGGTAGCTTGGCAATTAGGGCCCCACTCAACCACAGTTCCTGAAGACCAGTTGATATGGGGACTATGGTGATACAACCAGGGAAAACCAAGCACAACAGGGAACTCAGGAGATTGAATGAGGTTGAACTGGACCTTCTCATGATGTCTTTCACCCACTGACAACAGAATCGGAGTAGTAATACGGTCAACAGTACCTTTTCCCAACGGTCTTCCATCAAGGGCAGTCACAGTGAGAGGAACCTCCAGGTTGGTTACAGGGAGATGAAGGTCACTAGCTAGGGAGGAATCCATGAAGTTCCCAGCAGCACCGGAGTCCACGAGAGCCTGCAGGGTGTGGTGATGTTGTTCCCAAGAAATCTTGACTGGAATCTGCAGGCA
Source organism: Vimba vimba (assembly GCA_022828995.1). Taxonomy (NCBI): domain Eukaryota; kingdom Metazoa; phylum Chordata; class Actinopteri; order Cypriniformes; family Leuciscidae; genus Vimba; species Vimba vimba. The sequence continues at coordinate 41,087,358 of CM040824.1, forward strand.
CGTGGTAGTAGTTGTGGGAGTAAGAATTTCTCCCGTCACAGTACTCCCCCTTCTGGACAGGACTGCACTTTTCCCGAAAGCTCAGGGCAAGACGAGCGAAAGTGATCTGGCTTCCCACAGTAGAGACAGCACCTCTCCCTCATCCTGCGGTTTCGTTCGGCCTGAGAAAGTCGGGTGCCTCCTAACTGCATTGGTTCCTCTGGACAAGGGGTCACATTCTGGAACTCTTGTAACCCCTGCAGTGAACTTGAGGCTGGGGTACTGGCTCTATGAGTGGACTGAAGCTCTGGTTGTCGTTCACGTCACCTTTCTCGCATTCGGTTATCAAGCCGAATAGTCTGGTCGATCAGGGACTCGAGATCTGTGGCCGGATCCTTCGTAGCCAGTTCATCTTTAATGCCATTAGACAAGCCATGATGGAAAGCGGCAATGAGCGCTTCCATATTCCACCTGCTTTCTGCTGCCAAGGTGCGAAAGTGCACAGCATACTCAGCCACACTAGAGTTGCCCTGACGCAGCTGGAACAACCGGTTAGCAGCTTCTCTCCCTCCAACTGGATGATCAAACACTCAACGCATCTCAGCAGTAAAGTCCTGGTAGCTGTTACAGGAAGGACCTTGCTGCTCCCAAATGGCAGTAGCCCAAGCTCGGGCCTTACCTGTCAGAAGGGTGATGATATAAGCAATCTTGGCACGATCAGTAGGGAAGGTGGAGGACTGGAGCTCGAAGGTAAGCGAGCACTGGGTCAGGAAACCTCTGCAGTCTCTTGGGTCACCGTTAAATCTCTCGGGAGTAGGCAGACGAGGCTCGAAGGCAGGCTGGACTGGAACCGGTGGAGCTGGAGGCACAGGAGGAGCTGGAGGTGGAGAAGGAAGAATGACTAAGGTGGTCAACGTCTGTTGGATCTGGTGGAGAAGTTGTTCATGGCGGCTAAAGGCACTGTCATGATTCCGCAATAGCTCTTCGTGACGAAGCACTGTAGCGTCATGACTGACCACCGCTGCATACATCTGATCCATGGTTGAAGGATTGGGAGGAGGGGTCTACTGCTTTGGCTGCATCTTCTGGGTCTCTGCTGAGTCTTTATCCATGGCTCAGTCTTGCTGTTAGGCTCAACTGGGAATTGAACCCGGGTCTCCTGCGTAGCAGGCGGGAGCTCTACCTCGGTGCCACGAGGTGGTGTGTTGAGACTCAAAATGCAGAGATACACGTTAACTCAGTTCAAGGTCTTTATTTGAAAAGCAGTGCTGAGGTATCCAACAGGAAACAGGCAAAAATCCAAAGTCACAATCCAGGCAAAGTCCAAAAATCCAAAAATCAGTCAGAACAGAGAACAATCCAAAAGCAGCAGGCAAACTCGTAATCCAAGAAGCAGGCAGGCAAGATCAGTAACAAGCAAACAATCACAAGGAGAACACTCACAGAAGGATTAGTCTACAGGACTGCACCAGTGTTAACTCAAGACTGAGCAAAGAACTCAAGACAACAGGGGGTTTAAATAGGCAACATAACAAGGCTCAGGTGAAACTAACAAATCAATAATGAGAACATGTGATCTGAACATGTGACAGGCATCAAACAAAAACACTAAGGACCTCACATGGCCAAAAAAGGAACAACAGTCACATAAATCATGACAGAGCCTGTACCAGATTCTGTAGAGGAAAATCTAGCATCAATTTTCTGTTCAAATCCTGATTAAAAAAAAATAAGCCATTGATCTTCTCTCAGTTTTTCTAAATGTTGAATTCACTGTTCAAGAGCTCCTGTAAAGCTCTCATGCCTCATGTTTTACTCACTTCGATGTTCAGTGTCGTCAATTTTGTCTTCGTCTGTGTCGATCAGATTTCCATTCCAGTCTAGAACAGATTCTGTTCAGAATATTGAAAGGTTAGTCGTGCAGTTTAGGATTAATTTGCTGATTAAACTAATATGTCTCCTCCTCCACTGATCTTCTCTCACCTGTGACTGAGACTGTGATCAAGGTTTCTCCTTCATAATCCAGAACTCTGTATGTTCCAGTGTCAGTGACTGTAAACTCATTAATGATCAGAGTCTCGTCATCAGTCGATCACTGTTGACCCCGTGACCTCTCGTCCACACCTCTGTCCAGCCTTCGTTTCAAACAGTAAAATCTAAATTCTGCATCTTATATCAAAATCAATCATACATGTAATATATCAAGTAGCCTATCCTTTTCAACAGTCCCTTAAACCACTTCAGCAGCTTACATTTTTATTTTAATGACACATTTGTATAATAAAAACAAAGCTTTTGAGTTAATAATATTTTATTGGTCCAATTAACCAAGCTCTTTATTAAACAAGCCCTACAATTTAATAAAATAACACATGTATCTACTTGGTATTCTTTTAAAGCAAATGGAGTTGGAAAATGCACATAAAACATGTTCAGTGACTGACACGATTTTGTGATTTATTTACTTAATTATTCGCATATGAATTCAACAATTAACTTTAATACTGTGACTTTTATTTTGAAGGGAGGCCAGTTTCGGTGATGGGTCCCGGATCATGTGACATGATGAAGCAGTGAAATCCAGGGGGGTAATCCAGCGCCCGAAAAGCGTACCACCCACGGGGCCGCCATTGATTAGCAGACCCCCACCTGCTGTTAGCATTCCATTGACTCCCATTCATTTTGGCGTCACTTTGACAGCGAATAACTTTACATCTGAGGCGTTTAAAGACTCCATTTGTCCATTATTTATTTCTAAAGAAACACGACAATGTATAAAAGGCTCCATTACCTTGAATCTTATGTTATGGCCCCGTAGAAGCAGTTTTTGTAAAAATGGGCTAACGATTGCGTCATAACCACGCGACTCTCTGGAAATTACCGTATAGACAGGAGGAGAAGCTTGCAGTCAATCGGGGGGACGTAGAGGCATAGAGTCCGATAAAGTCAAGGGAGAAGCCCATAGAGAGTCATAAAGTGTCTCCTGCTCCAAGCTCATGGACAGATCCTACTTACACTCTCCGTTTCTGCAAGTTTCGGAAGGGAATGATTCAGATTTCTCTTGGCACAGCTACTAGAAGACTTACAGCAGTCAAACAGGTTGCTCACGTCACATCTATGTCGTCAAGCTCAGTTTGAGTCTGCATCAGGAAGTGAGTGCTTCTAATTTGCTTCACTTTTCTCCGTTGAAGTCTATGGGGTCGCTGTGTCCATTTCTTTTACTGTCTATGGTGAAATCTGATCTCGGATCAGCCGTTAGAGTTGCACGGGTCACGTGACTGATCTAAAACCAAAACAACAGCAGAAATGTCTCTTCTTCATTCCTCTTCTGTGTTTAAAGTTGTTTACTTGTGCAAGCAAGGGAAGCTGGAACATTTTTGTTTCCTAATGTACTAAAATGTGCACAAACTTCCTCCAGCAGCACACGAATATAATGTAATTTGAGGTGGATTGTTGGTTTCAATTGTGATCTGAAGAAAGTTATAGAAAGACTTTCATACAGTATATTTCACATCTTTATTTAACCTATAGGTGCGCTGTTGATTTAGGGTGTGCACTGGGGCTTTTTGGGTCATTTTGTAACATCATGATTTTTTTTAAACATAATATCACTCACTTTATTAATGTTTTAGTCAATGTTTTAGTTATTTATTTGCCTTAATTTCATTATTTTCATGTTTAGATAAAATAGCAATGTTAAATCAAATTCACTGTAAAGATTTACAATTCTTAGTTTCATTTATGGTAGTAACATAAAAAATTAGCCATAATCTAGTGTAAGATTGCTGCACTCTCCTGGACAACACTTAAAATAACATGAAGCCATTAGATTTCACACACACAATCAGACATCATTTCAATTTTTATTTTTATTTTGTGTGTGTCGATATAGTGAGTTTGAGCTGAGTTATCAAGTGTCATGCCATTTAAATGAATGTATTTTTATTTATTTTTTAATGTAAGCAAACATCATTCATTGGCCCTGAAATGCCCCGAACACTGCACAAGGGTTAAAATTACCATTATATTTAATATAAAATATATGTCACTGGACACAGAAAATATGCCTTTTTGTCACATGCTATTTTATATTAATCTTAACTGCAGATGGTTCTGTTATTATTAGTAACTTACTGAGACAAGTAATTCATTAAAATTGATCTTGTTATCAGAAAATAGACCTTTCATCATTAGCTAAATCCGCTATGTATTTACCTCAAGCTGATGTGGTTCCTCATGCTTTATTAATGACCTTTAACATCTGGCCCTATATTAACACTTTCCCTGCAATAATATTTGAGACTGTCAAGTATCCAAACACACACATAGTTAACACTTTGTTTTTTTATTACATCGCTTTGAAATTCATCTATAAACCAACAAAAGATACATTGGAAATTGGCTATCATTAATATAATACATTCCTTGGTCATCAAAAATAAATAGTTACAAATAGAATTTGTAACCTTTGATTAAATATTGATCTTTTTACATCTCCCATAAAACTGTCACAGACAACAAAACAGACAACATCTGCTATTCTTACTTTTGGCAAATAAATTAATAACTGAGAGAAAACAAGCAGTTCACAGTCCATTTTGATGATGAATGGCGATCGTTGTGGGCGGCGGCGCGACTGGAAGTATCGCTTCACTACTTCTAATGAGATTTAACTTTAAGTATCTAATCTTCCAGTCTTATCACCATATTGTGAAATAGGCCTATTAGCTTACTTCACTTTAAATAGAAAAGCCTGATAATATCACTGCTAAATAGCTTTAAGTATTGAGGTATTCCACCATGTTTCTTTCTGACATGAACCCAACTTGTACAGATCGGGGCTTAAAGAAAATCCTGAGCTTCCCACTCATATTTACGACATTGTGGTGGCATACATGAGGTTCAACTTGTAAACACGATCTTTACAAGATGACTTGAACGCAACAACAGTAAAACTAGAAGTTGTAAGCTCCATATATGGTTGTTTTGCACAATCTTCCGCTGACTGGGATTATAAAGGGAATCTTGCGCAGGTTCTTGCGTACGCACGTTTTATAAGTCTGAATATTTTTGTCCGTACTCCATTTTTGGCTTGCGGGCGCATGTAGCCTACACTTTTAGTAAGGATCCTATGCACAGTTTTATAACCGTTGCGTACACACAAAACAGGCCCTGAAAGAGGTGTACGCAACTTCCGACGCATACGTTGTGATTTATAAAAACAAATTGACGGGAAAATGTGCGCACCTGCACGCAAACTCTGACCCATGCGTGCGAGCATTCTGGAGACGGAGCAGTTTGGCGACACCGATGGTGAGCTGGAGTTAATGGCTTTTTGGTCACTTTTAAACAGAACATTGAAATAAAATTATACAGCAAGATAATACAAATATAATTTCCCTCACTAAGCCTATCACATGAAGCAAACATCCGTCCCTTCTTAATGTCCGCGCCAGCGAGAGCGTTGGGCCGTTGTTGTGCCGAATTTCGACCCCCTGCCAAATTATTGTCCCTCGTTTAAATCAGTACCTGATTGCCTAATCCTAACCCCACCCCTAATCCTAACCCCTCCCCCACAACTAATCCTAAATTTACCAATACTAGGGGGGTAATAATTTGGCGGGTGTCGAAATTCGGTACAACACCATTTAGTGAAACTGACGCATATTTATCTACGGCAGATTAGATAAAGGAAAACCATAAATCTTCATTATGAGTCCTAATCATTAATGCAGTGCATGTTCACAATAGTAGTTTAAATAAATAAAAGAATGAGTTAAACTATGTTTTACTTCTGAAATAAACATTTAGATTAAATAAGCCAGTCTCATTAAGGGAGTTAAACTACATGAAATCATTACTGAGAAGTTAGGCTACAACATTTTTTTTATATGCAATAAATATTTGAGGTGGATGCGATGCTTTTGAACACTTTTCCTCTGGAATGATGTGCTTTAATGTTTTAACTACAGAAAGAATTGTTCATGATAATAGCAGATTGTCTGAGAAAATAGTTTTGTGCAAATAATGCACAACAAGGTCTATCTGTTTCCATTAAAAATATAAATCAAGTAAAAATACTATTTGGCCAGTGGAAAAGATTGAGAAAAACTTTCTCTGAAATGTATTTTACACTATTTGATTTATTTATTCAAAAACAAGGCAAGGATCGGCTACTAGCACATCCTTATCTCATATTCTCCTAATGCCTAATGTACCGTTAAACATGTTATCACGTGGATGAATATGCAAATGATATGCAGACGAGGATCTGCATAGTAAAACGAGGCATTGTAAGCTCAAATACGGTTACTTCGGGATGGAGACGCATGTTCTTAATCTTCCGCTGACTGGGATTATAAAGGGAATCTAGCGCAGGTTCTGGCGTATGAACCGTTTTATCAGTCTGAATATTTTTACCGTACGCCATTTTTAGCTTTTGGGCGCACGCACAATTTTAGTAAGGATCCTACGCACAGTTTTATACATGAGACCCCAGATCTTTATCTAGGCAACTAACTAAATGCATATACAGTCAACAAACAGAATCTCGGTGTAGGAGTGTTGTAATGTGTTGTAAATGAAATGTATTGAAAACACTGCAGAGGCTAATCTCCCCTAAAAGCTATGTTTAGCCCCTTGAGGTAAGCGGCGGAGTCTCTGGTTTGCTTTCCGAACAAAAAATACAAATAAACTTCTAAAATGACGATACTAGTGTGAAATGTCATTGAAAAAAACAGTTGTTCTGGAAAACAATTCTAATCGATATAAAGACACGCACTTGCGCACCATAGACGCGTCCAGGAGGAGGGACAAGTCAATTCACATAAACAGGTTAGTTCAAGTAGGACATTAAACACAAAATTTCCTTATAAATTTAAATCATAAAGTTTTGAAATAAACATCTAAATAGATAAACAAATCAAATATTTTTTGGTTCATATTTAAAAAATCTAAACATGTCTCCTACATACACAGCTGTTGACCGAATCCTCTGTGGATCTGTTGGTTCTGAAGGCAGATTACAAGCATACAGTGACTTCTCTAGGGCTGCGTCATTAAAACTACGGCAGTGACTTGTTTCCTCGCTGCCCTATCAGACAAAGACTTTACAGGACATATTGTTCACGAAACTGATTTCGGACATTACACTTCTGAGGCAGTGTTACAGTTTAATTATCTACAGCAAAGTAGAGCGAGCTTTGGTGAAAACTATAAATATATAATGACTACAATAGTAATGTCTCGCTAGAAATGACATCATAACTGGAAAACGTTGATCAAAAATGAACTATGCTTTTTCTTGCATTGGGACCCCTTAGTAGGGATCATGATCAGCATTCCTGTTCTGAAGTTGGTATATCTTGTAGACAGCAAAGACAATCACACCCACCAGAGCCAGAGCACCAATCACAGACAGCACAATAACCCAAGGCTCTACAGATGAAGGGGGAAGGAGGGAAGAGAACAGTTTTTAAAATTATTTACTGCTTAAAGAGTTTGTAAATCTCTCAATAACTCCTCTTCTACTTACTATGTTGTTCATCAGGTTTGTGATCATCATCATCAGTATCCAGTTTTCCCTTCGATCCTGAGCCAGATTCTGTAGAGGAGATTGAAAGGTTACTCACACACAGTTTAGCATTAATTTTCTGCTCAAATCCTCCTAAAAATCAGCTCAAATATCTCTCCTCATCCACTGATCTTCTCTCACCTGTGACTGAGACTGTGATCATTATATACATACTGGTTTCATTATTAGAGTCCCGAACTCTGTATGTTCCAGTGTCAGTGACTGTAAACTCTTTAATGGTCAGATTTCCATCTCTGTCATTCATTCGATCACTGTTGACTCCACCGTCTCTCGTCCAGACCTCCTTCCACCCTGAGCTGATTGTGTTCTGATGCTCCACTTTATCAGCGTTGATCAACAGAACATCCAACTTCAGATCCTCTCCTTCCTCCACAGAGATCTCATCTGAGGAGGAACACAGACATTCATCATTATTATAATGGTGTCAATCAGTCAAGGCCATACGCATATATTTAAGATTAAAGGAACTGAATGTAATCATTTAAAAACCAGCCACTGAAAAGCCTACATTGAAATCATCCTATCTGAATATTGAATAATTGTTACATTTAATGTTTTAGCTGATCGCAGGCCCTGCACACAATAGTTTTAGATATTAAACTGTTAACATTATCAGGAAATCATGAAAGCACATGATGATGGTTTGATCAGTTTTGACTTTACCATTAAAATGGAGATGATATTCCTTGGTTTGTGGCTTCACTTCTGTCAGATCATTATTGTAATAGACATTCAGAATGTATTTCCCAGCGTCACTCAGTTTCAGATTCTTGATGATGACGTCACATGATCCTTCTTTAAACACTCTGCTATTTTCACACTTACATTCTTTTTTCTCACAGACAAGGATGTTTTTTGACAGTCTGGTTAAAACAATACGAGTAATCTCCCTGTCCTCAGATTCAGATGTCAGGGTGACGCTTTCTCCTGTTTTCCCCGTCACAGGTACAGAAGGGGTTCCTGCAAATACAGACAGAATAAAATTCATTCAAAACAAAGAATCAATACTGAAAAATACATGTGGTAACGCTTTATATTACAGCCCGGAAAGTACTGCGTAATTAAAATTAAAGTACATTATAACTTTCGGTAAAGTACTTACGTGTAAATATAGGGGAATAATATGTAAAGTTTTGGGAATAAAGGGGTAACACCCATGAAAATAACAAATTATTTAGGCAAGTTATTTAGACTGTAAGTATTCCATGTAGTTGCAGGGTAAGTATGGCATTGCGGGCTGTAAATTAAAGTGGTGTTTCTTACCCTCTTGTTTCATGTAGTTACAGGGTAAGTACAATAAAAACACATGTAGGCTACACACACAATCTGACATCACTGTGAAAACCTTTATTTGAAAAACAACTTATTTCAAAACAGATTTACAACATATTACACTTCTTATTCTTTATTATTTTTTAAAATCAACTTTTCATTTCAAATACTAAAGTCCTGACAGAAAGTAGCATGTTTTGTCCTTTTTTGTTTCTCTTGCATGGCTTCCTCCTCCTCTTCTATCGTTCCACTGATTAGCCAAATCTTAAGAAGGAATCTTTTTCTATTCTGTATCATGTATTAAAAGAAAATACAGTACACCCAGAAATGTTCTCATAATTTACTCATCTTTTCGCTACCGACCAACTATCACCAGCGAGTGCATGAGAGTCGGCTTCATAGGGTCGTCTTGAATGGCTTCGCGTTTGGTGAAGCTTTAAAGGGATACTTCAGGATTTAGCATTAAGCTTTGTATTAGTAGAAAACCTGTAGTATTTTCGAATTACCGTGCTTTCCACCCTCATATCCCCCTGAGAGGAGAGATTTATGTATTTTTTTTCTGGAAAAAATCCTCCGATAACATAAAAATCGTCATTTCGCGTCATCGGAGGATTTTCTGGCCAGAGGCGAGAGACTACAGCCAGTAGCAGGAGCTGTCCCGCATGTTTTCAGGGTGGGATCTCACTCACAGAATGTACACAGTGTCAGCCGTCTTTCTTTGGAAGCTAAGCTAGCAGGCTCTTGTTCTGTGGAGAAAGCTGAATAGTAGGAGAAAGCTGAATAGTAGGGGTTACCATCCTCCTTTTCCCGGACTTGTCCGGCGGTCGAGATCGTTCAAAATGTCCGGGATTCGGCTTTTGCTTTCTGCGGTCGCCATTCATTGTTTACATGCACACCTTTTGTTTCAATCTAACTGAATTCATTCCGATCGGTGAATCTGAATGTAGTGTTTACATGAACGCTAAACAAGTGATCGGTTGATGTGCTTTTTAACATTGCTAAGAAAATTCCTGCTCCTCCGTGAGAGATGGGAGACCCGGCGCGTCTCAGTAATGACGCCACCGGCCTCGCGCCGTTCTCCCGCGGCCGTCAGCCTCGTCCTGCTCGTCACAGTAAACATGATGAATGGCGACTGTAGAACGCAAAAGCCGAATCCCGGACATTTTGGGCGATCTCTAAATCCCTGGCAAACTCATCACGTAGGCTAGCCTTGTTGTTACCCTTACCGGTAGGCGTGGCTTGGGAGTGGCCTCCTAAGGCAGCGAAGCAAGTGCATTCTGGGAGTTGTTGTCTTTCATCCACATAAGCCAAAAATAAATTTTCTGGCTTTTCTCAGTCTAGAAAGCTCCAAATTAAAAAATTTCTTCACATCTTCTACTTAAATGACCTATTTTAAATACACATTCATCTTCCCAGAGGTGAAGTATCCCTTTAAGTGTTCATTGCATTCTCACGGGAGTTTGATATGAAACTCGCGTGAGAACTGGTGTCTCTGTTCTTCTGCATGGTTTGTTTTTCATTATTATTATCTATAATTGTTTGCATTTTGTTAAAAAATAATAATAATTCGACATTCGGTTTTTCGGTGCGCTTAAGTCACGCTTTAAATTTTCAAGCGTAAACTTACTCAACCCTCTCATGAACACGCAGGTGACAGTTGGTCGGAAGCGATAGTCTACAGTTTAAAAAATTTAAATATTTGGTATTTTTCTTATACAAACGCTTATCGTTTCACTTCAGAAGACATTGATTCATCCATTAGGGTCGTATGGATTACTGTAGTTGTTGTATGTGCTGTTGTCAACTTTTAGGAACACATGAGCTTGCATTATATATGCATTCAGAGATTATTTATTTTTCTAAAAACTTTTGTTTGTGTTAATCTGAAGAAGGAAATTTGTATACATCTCGGATGACGAGGGTAAAAGATGAGTAAATGGTGAGGACATTTCTGTACTGTATTTTCTTTTAACACATAAGAATAGCAAGAGACATGCCATGGGATTCCTTCTTAAAGGGGTCATGACATGGTTTTTTCTTTTCTTTTATTATGTTCCCTTAGGTGCAATTATAGTATTACTATAGTTTTTTGGACAAAAAACGTTTAAAATTGAGTGATATATGACCTTTTCCCACCCTGTTTCTCATGCTCTGATTCAAACAGTCTGTTTTGGGGGTGTTTCCCCTTTAAGAGTTCAGTGTTAACACCCACTGTTATGATTGGATAACGTCAGTGCCTATGCATCATTTGTTAACGCCCCCTTGTCAAAACGTGCGGATTTTGCGGAGCTGTGTTTACCGTTACCATAGTAACGGGTGATGCGTGCGAGGCGATGGCGATTGCAATGATGTTTGAGTCGGAATCAGAGGAAATGAACCATCAACACAACTAAGAATGCATCAGTCCGAAACTATTTTGTCAGTTTGACAGCCTACATCTGTACAAACAATAAGTAGGCTAAACTAAGTAAAAACACGGTGATTATTCATAATGAATTAAACTGCAATTAACGTTTTAAAAAAGTTTTAAGTTTTAAATAGCCTACATTACTTACAGTTTGCGTCGTCGTTGTGTAGCCCAGAATAGTCCACACGGCCTTATCTTGTACAAAAGTTTTCTGGCAAAGCCAGCATCAAACTGCGATTGTTCTCAACTGTCACTCATCCTTGAAATGTGGAGAACACACGCTTAAATTAACACTGCCATGACTGGGACGTCCGCAAAAAATAAACTGTTTGTATATTATTCAAACATGTTGTTTGTCCACAGCCAGGAACAGCACATCTGCGTGTCGTGACATCGCAATCTTCTTGTAAACAGACCCACTCGCTGCACGTCGACTGAACACATGTGAAGCGTGTGACAGATGCGATGATGAAATGAGACTAGTTATCTGGCGCTTGAAGCGTAGTTGTCTACGCTGGAGGCGGTCATATGCAAACGACTGCTACGTCACTTCGTACCGTGACGTCACTTCATACCATGGATCCAGAACGAGCTGTATTTAGAGCTGGATTAAATAAATGATTTGTTTATAATGGGGAGGACGTCTTAAGCTATGAAACTTGCAGGACGTTTTAATGGTACAAAGACCTCTTATACACCAAAAGATCAAGGCAAATTTGGTTTCTCATGTCATGACCCCTTTAAGATTCATCAGTGGAAAGAAAGAAAAAGAAGAGGAGGACCAAGAGGAGGAGGAAGCCATGCAAGAGAAACAAAAAAGGACAAAACATGCTACTTTCTGTCAGTACTTTAGTATTTGAAATGAAAAGTTGATTTTAAAAAAATAATAAAGAATAAGAAGTGTAATATGTTGTAAATCTGTTTTGAAATAAGTTGTTTTTCAAATAAAGGTTTTCACAGTGATGTCAGATTGTGTGTGTAGCCTACATGTGTTTTTATTGTACTTACCCTGTAACTACATGAAACAAGAGGGTAAGAAACACCACTTTAATTTACAGCCCGCAATGCCATACCTACCCTGTAACTACATGGAACAAGAGTATATTTTCCCAGCATTTAAAAAAAAAAAGTTGCAATAGTTTTACTTGCCTTGAAACTTAATCAGTGCACCTTTGCAATAATAACAAATTAGCCTACTTTATAAATGCACTGATATGTACCCCGTAATTTTAAAAAAGCCTTTATGTATTTTTATACTATTATTACAAAAAGGTGCAGTGTATACTCGCTAAATTGCTCCCAAAAGTAAGATTCTAAAATACTTAGTCTAAATAATTTGCCTAAATAATTTGTTATTTTCCTTGTTGTTACCCCTTTTATTCCCAAAACTTTACATATTATTCCCCTATACTTACACGTACGTACTTTATAGGTACACTGTAATTACCAAAAGTTACACTGTAATTTTGTTTTAATTACGCAGTATTTTCCTGGTTGTTACACCTTTATTCCCAAGACTTTACATATTGTTCCCCTATACTTACACGTAAGTACTTTATAGGTACACTGTAATTACCGAAAGTTATACTGTACTTATTTTTGTTTGTTTCTTTGTATGTATGGCTTACATGGGTTGTTACCAACATCTGGTGAAATGTCAATAGCACCTTTGGAAATATATTTACTGAGAAAATAACTGAGAAAATTGAGAAAATTTTCTGAGAAAATTTTCAGCGCAGTAAAAAGTCACGCCTGATCCTCTTCCTCTCACTTCTGTCAATAGTGGGAAGAGGATCAGGCGTGACTTTTTACTGCGCCGAGTCAAAGTACTTCCAAAAGTGCTATTACGCCATACATTATAGTTATCCTTTTTAACCCGCTTAGAAAAGCGCCACGTTTTATTTTGTGTCACCATACTTGGTCGTATAACTACTCGTGTAACTGTTTTTAAATAGGGAAAATGCTTATGTGTTTGGTCACTTCTAAATTCATTGCTGTCAGATACCATTGAATATACTGGGCTAAGCTAAGTGCTTTCAGAGTGTCACCGCGCACCAGAGCGATTAAGTGCACGCACTGAGATGAGAGAGGTATGTATCAACTCGTCTTAGTTAAGGGAATAACATAGTTTAATATGAAAAAACGGTAGAGTATCCCTTTAAAGGGGGGGGGGGGTGAAATGCTATTTCATGCATACTGAGTTTTTAACACTGTTAAAGAGTTGGATTCCCATGCTAAACATGGACAAAGTTTCAAAAAATAAATTGTACATTTGAAGGAGTATTTCTGTGCCAAAAATGCTCCTTCCGGTTTGTCACAAGTTTCGGAAAGGTTTTTTCGAGTATGGGTCTGTGTGACGTCAGATGGGGCGGAATTTCCTTATATGGGTCCTAAGGGCACTTCTCCGGAAGGACGCGGGCGCGCGCGCAATCGTAGACCAGAGCAAGAGAGCGAAAGCAGTACCTCATCAAAGCGCTCTGCTCGGCTTTAGGGAAGTCAATGTCACCAAAGAAGTGTGTTTTTGGTTGCCAGGGCAAGACAACCCTGCACAGATTCCCAAAGAACCCAGCGTTAAGGGACCCGTGGATGGAGTTTGTTTTTTTAGAGACTGTTTGTTCCCTGCATTTCGACGATGATTGTTTTATAAACAAAGCCCAGTTCGACGCCGGATTTGCAGATCGTCTAATGCTTAAGGATCGAGCAGTCACAACGATAAAGGTTCGCGGTCGTGCGTTGGAACCGGGCGGTGAGTAAAACTGCTTCAAATGTCTCTGTGTGTTGTTAGCTCGGCGCATAAGCACAGCTTTAGCTCCGCTCACACAACACGCCTCCAGCCGCTCGTTTTTTTCCGGAAAGACTCGGTACAGCCTATCTTTCTTTTATAAATATAATAAAACTAAAGACTTTTTGGAGATTTGAAGGATGCAATACTACTCTATAGGTACTCAAGATTAACATGAGATTGACTGGAAATGAGTGTTTCACCACCCCCTTTAAGCAAAGTCACTTGGTGCAAAAGAGAAACAATTGACTAGATCAACCTGGAAATGAAACTTAAACCTGGTTAAAATATATGAACAAATATGAAACTGACCGCTATATATGATAAAGCAAACCAGCAGCAGCAGATTCAACCATCTGAACCTGGAGAGAAAACAGAAGAGCTGGTTTATGTCACAGATACAGGCTAATAATCACAAACACATTTATACAGAGATAAAACGCTTTCCTGAGCGGTAAAATATGACTAAACATTCACTTTTAGTTAGTCTGGATATTTAACATGTGCATGTGATAAAAATGTGTAATACTGAAAATGATCAGTCAAACTCAAAGAAACAACAGGCTTTAGAAATTTGGTGATAATCTAATAATGATATTAATAACCCCAATAATAGAAATCATCATCATAATCATCATAATCACAGTAGTGGATACGTCATCATAAACATGTCGATTTATTTCCTTAGCATCATTAGCAGGATTAGCTTTCCACAAACAGAAACACAACTATTGTTTTTATCACACAAAAACACACATGCTGGATATATTTTTAAAAACATGAACACTTACATAGTAAAACTTCGGCATGAGTCTTTTGATCAGGCGTTAAATTTTCATAAATTACAGCATTTAGCGAGTGGTGAGACCGAGAGGAAAAAAACTAAACCGAAAGTTTTTTTTTTTGTTTAGTTTTTTTTTTACTAAACTGAAAGTAACTTTCCTGAATCTATGATTGGAGCCTCATGTCACGTGACTGACCCTGTCCTCTCTCTCCACTAGGGGTCGGAGGTCTCTGAACCAGTTCCTTTTGTCTTAAAAAAATAATAACAATAGAGGAATGCATAACAGTAAAAATCAAATCAATCAGTTATATCAAATTTCAGTCATGCTTCTAATACATCAAGTACCCTTGTCAACAGCACATATAGACCAGAAACAGCAGTTTCAAGTTTTATTTTAATGACACATTTGTATAATAATAACAAAGCTTTTGAGTTAATACTGTATTATTGGTCCAGTTAAACAAGCTCTTTATTAAACAAGCACTAAATAACATATATTATACAGAAACGTCATATTTAATGGTATTAGATGATTTGTTAAATGTATTTAATAGATTTTAATTTCAATAAAGCATTTGTAATTGGTTGGTAAAGGTGTTTTATGCATGTTTGACTGAGTTTCGCTGCATTTACACAGTTTGTGTAAATGCACAAACAGTTGCTCCCGTCGCTAACCAAAAGTATCCCACAAAGTAATTGACATGATTTAGTCAATTATTTATTTAATAATTTGCATATGAATTCATAAATTAACTTTAATACTGTGACTTTTATTTTGACACCTTAAAATAAAGTGTAATCAAGTTTTCTTTATTATAAATCTATTTTCTATAAATACTTTATTAGGTTTGTATTTTGCCCTAATGGAAGTTACAGTAACTCTGTGTAACTGTGGAAACTATACATTCATAAACACACTTTTGCAGGAACATGAAGGCATAAGACATGAGTTTTTTTGTTGTTTTTTTTTTTTAACAACTTACTGCATAATAACTTGATATTATGGATGGTATTGCAGTTTTTAAGTACACCAGCTCACCAAATACTTTATTTTACTCATAAATGGAAAAACATCTTTTATTAATTGACAAATCACACAACAATACAATAGAAAATAACAATATCAGTAAAAATCTGTAAATAAATAATGATAATAAATACTGGAGGGAAGCGCGGGTGAATCAGTCTTCTGGGTTTTGACGTCATAAACCGGTTAAATGAACATAACGCCACATTTAATGATCAGAAACTTCAGTGTTCTGAGTCTGAGCTTCACAGAGACGCGGTCGAGTTGTAAATGCAGCAAACGCAAACATTTAAACATTCTCTTCATATTTCATCATAATATTACAAATAATTGTATGACATGCTTGCTCACTGTTAATACTGTGAATACATTAAGATTTTTTTTTTTAACAATAATTGATGGATTCAATAGAAGCAAAACTTCATGCATTAGACTTGGTCATCTTTCAGTTTCCAGCTGATCTTTATAGCTCACTTTAACCAGTGAACACACAGGAGTGCAGTCCAGATGTTGTCCAGATGTTGTAAACTAAATTCATATCGCAGAAATGTTGACAGAATCCTGATCAGATCTGTTGGTTCTGAAGGCAGTGACATTACTAGATGTTCTGGAGAATCTGGACCACTGTACAATATTTCCTACTGGGATCCTTTGGTCATGATCCGCTTGAGAGGAATTATGTTCTGTTTTCCTGATCAAACATTTGTGTTTGTTGATGACAGCAAATATAATCAGAGCCAGCAGAACGCCAGAAGCACCGGCAGTCCAACAGACACAGTCCAAAACCTCATATCTGGAAAGTGGGAAGAGAAAACAGTGTTTAAAATGTTTTTTTTTGTTGTTGTTGTTGTTTTTAATCTCACTGTTTAAAGATCTTTCACTGTCTCCTGTTCTACTTACTATGTCCAGTGTTCTCAGCTGCTCTCGTTGAGCGTTTACCAGATTCTGTAGAGAATATCAGAGGTTACTCACAGTTTCACATGTGCTGCTCAAATCATGATGAATAAACCTCTGCGGTCCAAAAATAATAATTCTGCTCATCCACTGATGTTCTCTCACCTGTGACTGAGACTGTGATCAAGATTTCTCCTTCATAATCCAGAACTCTGTATGTTCCAGTGTCAGTGACTGTAAACTCATTAATGATCAGAGTCTCGTCACTGACGGTCAGTCGATCACTGTTGACCCCGTGACCTCTCGTCCACACCTCTGTCCAGCCTTCACTAGAGTTTCTCTCCACTTTATCAGCGTTGATCAACAGAACATCCAACTTCAGATCCTCTCCTTTCTGCACAGAGATCTCATCTGAGGAGGAACACAGACATTCATCATTATTATAATGGTGTCAATCAAGACCATAAGAAATATTAAGGATTAAAGGGAAAAAAAAATAAACATTTAAGAATCAGCCATTGTTAAACCCATATTGGAGACGACTGATCTTATATATTATATATTATTGACGTGTCCCATTCAGTGTCTCTGCATGCAGACCAATACTATTACTGAAGGAAATCCAGAACACTAAATAAAATAAAATAAATAAAAATAAACACTTAGTTTTGACTTTACCATGAATATGAAGTTGGTACTTCCGCTCCACTTCTGTTTGAGAATGGATCCTCAGAATGTATTTCCCAGCGTCACTGAAGATCAGATCCTTGATGAAGACGTCACATGATCCTTCTTTAAACACTCAACCATTTTTACTCTCACATTTTCCTTTCTCACAAACAAGGATGTTTTTTGAGAATCTGCTTAAAACTATATCTGAAATGTCTCTGTCCTCAAATTCACACGACAGGGTGGCGTTTCCTCCTCTTCCCCGTCACAGATCGAGGGCTGGTTTCTGCAAACACACAGAAAAAATATAATGCATTTTAAACACCATATGTGTCTAAATCCCAGCGGATTATTCTCACTTTATTCAAAGTTAAGACCTGATCCACTTTTAGGACAGGATTGTGTCTTATTGGCCTTTCAGAGCTTCATTCATGAACAGGGGGAGATCAGAAACTGCTAAAATACTGCAGTCGCAGTGAATTACTGAACTTTATTAATAGATGAACTGAATGATGTCATGTCAGTGATGATGTAATATATGCTGGGTAATTTCCAAAAGCAAAGTCACTTGGTGTAAAAGAGAAACAATCGACTGGATCAACAGGGAACTGATAATCAAACACTGTTAAAATTTATCAACAGAAATGATACTGACCGCTATATTTGATGAAGCAAAACAGCAGAAGCAGAAGTTTAGAAACCCTGATGATAAAAACAGAAGAGCTGGTTTATGTCACAGATACACACACACATTCATACAGGGATAAAACGCTTTCATGAATGGTGAAATATTACTAAACAATGACTGATAAAATGAGAACATGATAAAAATGTCAAATAAGAAACATCAAACTATAACGCCAATCTTTGTTTGTTTGTTTTTTTTATAAAATGATTACTGTGTTATTCTGAAAATGATCAGTCAAATACAATACACGATCAACAGGCTTAAGAAATTCACTAGCAATCTAATAATTATCTCTATAAATTAAGAAACATCATCATAATAGCGGTAATTGATTCAGCATGCCGATTTATTTCCTCGTCACTATATCAGGGTTAAACAATCAGAAACACAACTATTGGTAGCCTATAATAACACAAAACAAGCTGGATTCATATTTAAAAACTTACATTTCTGCAGGAACTGTATCTTCAGGCGTCAACACGTTGTAATCCACAGCTCGTCCAGTGAGATACAATAACAAAAGTATCCCGTTATCAAAGTGTCTCATCGGGAGAATCCCCGGGGTTTTTTGTGTGTGTGTGTGTGTGTGTGTGTGTGTGTGTTACTCAGTCACTCACTGAGCGGCTCCCGGAGCTGTTTTCTTTCAAGTCAAAAAATGTGTTGTTGTTGTTGTTCATGTAAGCTAGCCTTTATTACATTATCATATATTCTGCCATATGACCTATATAAAAAATAAATTAAAAAAAACAATTAGGGCACAATTTGCCTCCAAATCTGTTGGTATTAATTATAATTATTAGCCTATAATTATTGTTGTTGTTACATTTAATTTATTGCCACACGTTAATATGTAAATTATATAATCAGAAAACTGAACACATTCAGCGCTGTCAGGCTTTAATGCTTAGTGGATAAAAACAACGGAGTTTATGTCTGCTGTAATTGGACCTGCCACAAGATGGCGCTGTTTTAGACTCTCTTGATGCTTCAAATCTTTCCTCCAAACAATCAGAGAAAAGCTTCAAAGATTTAAGAGGCTTCATTTCTCCATCCCTAGAGTAAAGTAAAGTGAACAAAACCCAAACTGAACGTAACCCACAAATGAAGCACTTCCTGAAATTGACATTTATATCAAAGATCAGTCATTCATCTAATATATCAAGTATCCTTATAACAGCCCTTATAAACCAGTTCATCTGTTTCAGTTTAAATTTTTTTAATAACACATTTTTTTAGTAAAAACAAAGCTTTTGAATTATGAGCCATAAAAGCCTGATGTATAAATATGATACTCAACAAAAAACACATATATACAACCCCAAATCAGAAAAAGTTGGGACACTGTACAAATTGTGAATAAAAACAGAATGCAATGATGTGGAAGTTTCAAATTTCAATATTTTATTCAGAATACAACATAGATGACATATCAAATGTTTAAACTGAGAAAATGTATCATTTTAAAGGAGTCATAACCTGCAATTTTCACTTTTCCACGAGAATCAATGTATGTTATGATTGCATAATGATTATACACTGGCCGGGAAGCCGATATTTAAAAGTGAAGCGTTTGTTTACCTCAGGGTTTGTAAAATAGCCCACGTGCACGCGCACTAAAAAATTGACGTCAAGACGGGGCAGGATATACCATATATGGACACCGCAGCAGGAAGCCCGCCCTTCCCCTCTCCCCCTCATATTCTGTCGCGAAAGATGCAGAAACGTAGTGCAGACGTGAGTTGCTCTGTGGTTGACTGTCAGAATCAGGCACGTGCACACATAGACATCAAAGGGGGCTTAAGCACCTGCCCTTTTTATTCCTGGCGAGAAAGTGCCCTTTTTTCTGGGGTGCTTTTTTTTATTTTTGAAAAATAATATATATTCCTGTTAATAATATATATCCCAAATAAATCTACCAAATAAATAATTAATTTGACACAAAACATTAATTTAAAAGGGAGTTTATTGATTTAAACCCGATTAGCTTCCGCTAAAGAAAATAGTACGCTCCGTCTCTACGGTTAGAATCCTGTGAGTCCATAGCAACAGAGCTATGGTTTTTCATGGCAACGGTCTGTTATACTCCGCACAGCGTTCTGTTATCAAGAAATAACCTTTACAGTCTATGGAAATAACAGACCGCATTCTACATTGGAATTCAACCAAGCCAAGTAATAAAATAAGCATATATCACCACCAGGTGACATGCTTTAGTTATTTTGTTTATCCTATTTACCTGCATTGCCCTGTCAATTAGATGCAAATGTGCGCATTTTAACTAGTTGACGCCTAATTTGCATACAGAACGTCCCCAGTAATGACTTACATCAAAAGTCTTTCCCTCTGAAATTTAGAAATCTAAATTGGTGAATTTAGAAGAAATCTACAGATGCAAACAGATGGAGGATACACTCTAAAAAATGTAGTAAATCTGAGTAACTGCATCTGGTACATTAATAAATAAAACTGAGTAGAAATAAGTTAACATTAAACGTTAAAAATAACAATATTTATAAATTAACTTTTTATTTATGAGTAATTAATAAATTAGCAGATTTTGCTATCTGTAACAAAATAGCAGCAACAGCCCTCTTCAGTTTAGAGTGAATATTTGTGTTGATTTTAAAGTGTTATGTATTCTGATAACACCAAAATAATTAAAATGATGTGCCTTGTGCAAAAATAAACAAATTATTAGTAAAACACGCCTCTCTGCTTGAGGCAGTTATTTAGGTTATTCTAAATATATACTTGAAACTAGTAGCATAGAAAATGTTTTCAAAACATGCACATTGCGGAATGGTTTCCTTTGCTGCTCTATAAACCTAGTGAATACTAAGTAGACCATGGTTTCTGTGTGAACTGATTAACTTTTTAAATTATTTTTTTTAAAAGGAAGTCAGAGTTGCGTTAATATCTATACTTTTTTGTTTAAAAAAAAAAACGTAATTATGAGAAGTGCCCTTTATTTCACTTGAGCCCCTGCCCCTCAAAATTTCTGTGCACGTCCCTGGTCAGAATCAACATGTAAATGTGTTTTCTCTACCAAGAACGGACCTAGCTATCAGGGACCAGTGGTTTAAATTCATTTTTAATGACGTGGTTCCTTCAACCCTTCCCACTGGCTTATCGTTAGGTGTTTGTGCTGTGCTAAACATTGTACGCCGGAATCCTTCACAAATTTGGGGCAATTGTTGAAGCTGCCATCGTAACATAAAGGGTAGAAAGCCGGCTAAAACATGACGGAGGAATAAACTCACATAGCCATCGGGTTTCGTTTGACTGGCGTGCACACACACACAGGGGCATGCAGTCATTTATTAAGTTGCAACACCTGAACAGCAGTAATGAATGAACCACACCCCTTAGGTTCACACCCCCTTAGACAACAGTCATAATAAGAGCACACTCAAGGTAACCGATGTTCAACACCCCCACTTGCTCTTAGGCAGAATAACATACAGCTATCATGTACATTTACATCACACCAAAAATAAAACACACAAACTTATCAAGCATGACTTTGGTTACAGGTTTGGTCAAAATATCTGCAACCATGGATGCTGTAGGACAATACTCAATAGTTATCTTTCCATCTTCAAGTGCAGATCGAACAAAATGATACTTAATATCAACATGTTTACACCTTTGTCGGCATATAGGGTTTTTTTTAGACAAAGCAATTGCCCCTTGATTGTCCTCATAAATTGTCACTGGTGTGTACATACATTCATTGTCCATTTTGTTTAGTAACTGGACAAGATATAGGCTTTCCTGTGCAGTAGCTGCCAAAGCCATATACTCAGCTTCACATGTGGAAAGAGCAACTGTGGATTGTTTCTTAGACCTCCAAGAAATAACAGGACCAGTGGTAGACAAACTAAAACAGTAACCAGTGGTACTTCTTCTATCATTTTGGTCTGCTGCCCAATCAGCATCACTAAATGCAAAGAGATTAAGATTCACATCATTTCTCCTATAACACAATTCCTTATTCACAGTTCCCTTTAAATATCGCAATACATGCTTAGCAGCTACCCAGTGTTGGTTCTTTGGTTCAGAAAAGTGTTGTGACAGCTTACTGACAATGAAACCTAGATCCGGTCTAGTACAGGTCATTAAATAGATCAAGCTACCAACCACTTCTCAATACAATTTTGGATCAACACATTCACCTTCATTATCAAATTGCATTTTGTTTTCACATGGAGTTGACCTTGGTTTACAATTAATCATATCAAACTTCTCCAAGATCTTAATAATGAACCTTTTCTGGTTCATTTTTATTTCACCATCTCCTTGTGCAAAATCAATACCCAAAAAATGTGTAAGTTTACCAAGATCTTTCATTTTAAATCTTTCCTCCAACATTCTTTTCACATTTTTGAGTATCTGACTATCGCTTGCTGCAATAAGAAGATCATCAACCCAAACTATCAATATGATTTTCTCACTTCCAGTTTGTTTACTGTAAACACAATGGTCAGCAGGATTTTGAATAAAATCATTTTGAATCAGAAAATCATCTAGCATTTTATTCCAATTCCGCCCTGACTGTTTCAAACCATAAAGTGATTTGTTAAGTCTACAGACAAAGCCTCTCACTTGTTTCTGACTTAACCTCAAATCCTTCCGGCTGTTCCATATATAATTCAGTATCAATAGGGGCATGCAAATATGCGGTCTTTACATCCATTTGATGCAGTTCTAAACCATATTGAGCTGCAATTTGCATTAAACTACGTATTGATGTCATGTCAGCAGTTGGAGAAAAAGTTTTTATAATCAATGCCTGCAACTTGACTATACCCTTTAGCCACATACCGAGCTTTGTATGTTGTTCCCACTGGGTTTTCCTTCAATGTGTAGACCCACCTGCCTCCCACTATATTTTTACCTTCAGGTAGTGTTGTAAGGGTAAACATATCATTCTCTTTAAGAGAGTTCATCTCCACCTGCATGGCCTTACTCCACAATTCTGACTCTGGTGAACTTATAGCCTCCTTTAGAGTGTGGGGTACATCACATGCAACTCTATAACAATAATCAATACTGGTTAGTGCATGGTCATCATCACATTTCACTCTACACTCATAATCTCTCAAATACTGTGGAGGCCTCTTCTCTCTCTGTGGATAACGTCTGCTCTCAACACTTTCTCTTTCACCTGTATTGGGGCTTGGGTCACACGTTCCAGACTTTATGTCCTGGGAATTCATTAATTCTATTATCTCAGGTTTTGGTAGGTGAGTTTCAGCGCTCTCCCTACGCACTTCATCTTCACACATTGACTGATCTGTCTGAGTGTGGCATTCTGTCCCACTCTTTGTGATGAACTCCACCAACCTGCTTTTATTCACTTTTCCTGAGTCTGGATAGAAAACTAGATATGCAGGGCTATTCTTGTCATAACCAACGAAAATCCCCTTTTCACATCGAGAGTCTAACTTTTTCTTGTTCTGTTTGTATACATAGCACTTTGACCCAAATATTTTCATTCTTGAAAGATCAGGCTTCTTTCCAGTCAGCATATAGTATGGGGTCTGTCCTACACGTCTGTTAAAACATCTGTTGCGAATAACAGCTGCAGTCTGGATTGCATATGTCCATAACATTTTTGGTAAGTTACTCTCGATTAACATACACCTTGCCATATCAAGTAAAGTTCTCCAGCTCCTCTCAGCTGTCCCATTCTGATGGGGTGAATATGGTGCTGAGGTTTCGTGTTTAATTGCATTTTTACTGAGCAGGGACTGAAATTCCCTGGATGTAAACTCGGTGCCATTATCAGATCTCATACATTTAATTTTACCATAAGGTGAGACATCAGCAATGAACTTCTCTGTTCCTTTGACTGTATCACTCTTTGCTCTCAAAAAATATGTAAATATTGCATCTGAATAGTCATCAGTAAATGCCAAGATATATCTTAAACTATCTTTTGCTATAGGCTCCATAGGTCCAGCTAAATCTGTGTGCACAAGTCCAAGAGGAACTTTTGCTTTTTCATCCGCCTCCCTGTTCCTACTCTGAACAAATTTACCCTGTGTACACACTTCACATTTCAAATTAGC
This sequence comes from Vimba vimba, assembly GCA_022828995.1. NCBI lineage: Eukaryota > Metazoa > Chordata > Actinopteri > Cypriniformes > Leuciscidae > Vimba > Vimba vimba. The sequence goes on from CM040824.1 coordinate 41,111,528, forward strand.
CAGTTCAGTTCTACCTTTGATTTTCATCCCCTTTGTAACATTTTCCAGCTTCAACACATCCTCATAATTACAGTGACCGAGAATTTCATGCCATGTGTGTATATCATAACATCCATGACATTGATCAACATCGTCTGTAACAGTGCTTAAATAGAACAGTCTATCATACACCTGGATGTCAAATGTTACACCGTTCTTATGAACAAGTCTGTTCTGACCTTCTTTGAAAATGACCGTCGCTCCCTGGGACGTCGCTGCCTTGACTGAAAAGATGTCCTGTGGAAAAGATGGGACGTACAGCGCCCCCATCAGCATCGTTTCCACCACTCGACCTTTGTTGTCTCTCAGGCGAATTTTGGCTGTACCTTTCCTCAAGGCGATACCGCTGGTCCTCTCGCCATCAGCCAGCTCTAGGATGTGCTTGTGTGGCTCAAAACTTTTGTCAAAGTCTTTGAACTGTGTGATGTCCCGAATGATATGCGACGTGGCTCCTGTATCAACCATAAGGCCTTTTTCCTTCACTCCGCTGACCAGGACGGCATCCACTTGGCCCACTTTAAAAGCAAAAGTGTGGTCCTCCTCATCCATCACCCGCTTCGCATTGTCCCGCTTTCTCTGTCTACAATTCACATCTCTGTGCGTGGAACTCTTGCAAAGATGACACCACTGTCGCTGCTCTCTATGCTCGCCCGTAGCAGAAATGCACTCCACAGCCTTATGTCCCTTCTGTCCGCAGTTAAAACAGGTCAGTTTCATGTTCCACCCGTCTCTTGCTTTCACCTTCATCACGCTGTCATCCTCTGAGCAAGCAGCACTAAACTTTTCTGTGCTCTCATAGCTCCTCAGCTTTGTTTTAAACTCCGTGAAAGTTATTATCGTTTCATCACTTTGGGTTATGTGGATGGAAAATGGCTTAAAAGAGTCCGGTAGGCCCTTCAGAACCATTGCGATCAACAAGCCATCACTTAAAGTCTCTTCCGCATTTCTCAAAGCTGTGATAGCGGTCTCTGCGCGAATGACATAATCTGTGACGCTCTCATTGACAGCTTTCTGGAGAGACGTAAGCTCTGTGTACAAGCTTATCACTCTTGGTTTCCCTTCACCAGCATAATGTTCTCTCAGAATCTTCAGCGCTTTTCTTCCATCATCCGCTGCATCTCTCATCACGAGGGAAAGACTTTTATCATCCAACAGCTGAATCAGTTCTGCATACGCATCCTCATTTTTCTCTGCGTCTTCTTCTGCACCGTCATCATCAGGTGGTTCGCTCAGTATGGTGCTCTTCAAACTGAGCAGACGCAGGTGCGCCAGAAACTTAGTTTCCCACAGTTCATAATTTTTCTCATCCCCGTCAAAGCATAAACGGTTCCACCGGCTTCCAAACTCCTTTCTGGGCCCATAACCTGTTGAAGCTGCCATCGTAACATAAAGGGTAGAAAGCCGGCTAAAACATGACGGAGGAATAAACTCACATAGCCATCGGGTTTCGTTTGACTGGCGTGCACACACACACACAGGGGCATGCAGTCATTTATTAAGTTGCAACACCTGAACAGCCGCAATGAATGAACCACACCCCTTAGGTTCACACCCCCTTAGACAACAGTCATAATAAGAGCACACTCAAGGTAACCAATGTTCAACATCAGGCGAAGTTGTCATCGAAGCTCGGGAAAAGCGCCATTCCAACAAAATTGCCTGCAATTGAAACGGTAAGACTGTTTTTATTGCTCTACTGTGTGTTTCAAACAGCAGCTAACTGCTAATGCGGCTATTGTATGCTATTGCGTCTGTCACTAGACAAATAAACGAAAGACTCGAGGTGAAGTAATTATTTATGTTCCCTGTAACGTTAAACGATTTTTGACTGCATTATAATGATTTCTTAATTCAGAATATGATCAAGATTGCGTAGGTTGATGTGTTCGGGGAATTTGCCAGTTAATAGTAACATTTAAAGCCCCTTAAATAAACGAAATGACTCGAAAAAAGATTTGTCTGGACAAAAGAGTCAATGGACACTGGTGGCTGGTGTTGCCAGATTGGGTGTTTTTCCGCTACATATTAAGGCCGGTTTACGGTGTGTTTTAGGTGTGTTTTCTTCTGGAAGGCTTTATAGAAATCTGGCATCCTACTGAACGAAGTTAAACTGAGAGAGCGTGGCGTTCAGACACCAGAATGAATGAGTTCACAGTAACGTTCATCAGGCAGTAATGCGTTCAGTTCACGTTTGCCCAAAATATGAACGAGTTCATGAACTATCGTTCAATGAACACGTTCAGGCACAACACTGGCGGGAGTATTAGCTTCGAGGTAAACATGGGGAATGGCTGCTAACATACTTTGCAAAAAACAAATGACTGAGATCATCATGAACTCGGCTATCGTATATTGATTGCCTAACGCTTATACACTGGCCGGGAAGCTGGTCGCGGCCAGGTCGGGTTCATTCACAACTTGCACCATGATGTCATTTTGGAATGATATGCTAAAGCATTACCTGCGGTGTCAACCCCCCTCCTTTCTGCAACCAATCAACGCGCCCCTCATTTGCATTATTAAAATGACCGTCCACGACAGCCAAAATATCGCATCAGATCTCGCGAGACAATAATGCCTTCAGAAATAAGGGTCTGAGGAGCTCTGTGTTTATTTTTTTTCCACTTTTCTTTTTTAGAAGGGCCTGAAAGACTATAATACAGCAGTAGGTATCCAAGGTAATACTAGGTTATGACTCCTTTAAGGGAAAAATAAGTTGATTTTAAATTTCATGGCATCAACACATCTCAAAAAAGTTGGGACAAGGCCATGTTTACCACTGTGTGGCATCCCCTCTTCTTTTTATAACAGTCTGCAAACGTCTGGGGACTGAGGAGACAAGTTGCTCAAGTTTAGGAAAAGGAATGTTGTCCCATTCTTGTCTAATACAGGCTTCTAGTTGCTCAACTGTCTTAGGTCTTCTTTGTTGCATCTTCCTCTTTATGATGCACCAAATGTTTTCTATGGGTGAAAGATCTGGACTGCAGGCTGGCCATTTCAGTACCCGGATCCTTCTTCTACGCAGCCATGATATTGTAATTGATGCAGTATGTGGTCTGGCATTGTCATGTTGGAAAATGCAAGGTCTTCCCTGAAAGAGACGACGTCTGGATGGGAGCATATGTTGTTCTAGAACTTGCCACACGCACTCATGCAACCCCATACCATCAGAGACGCAGGCTTCTGAACTGAGCGCTGATAACAACTTGGGTTGTCCTTGTCCTCTTTAGTCCAGATGACATGGCGTCCCAGATTTCCAAAAAGAACTTCAAATTTTGATTCGTCTGACCACAGAACAGTTTTCCACTTTTCCACAATCCATTTTTAATGAGCCTTGGCCCAGAGAAAACACCTGCGCTTCTAGATCCTGTTTAGATATGGCTTCTTTTTTGACCCATAGAGTTTTAGCTGGCTACGGCAAATGGCACGGTGGATTGTGTTCACTGACAATGTTTTCTGGAAGTATTCCTGAGCCCATGTTGTGATTTCCATTACAGTAGCATTCCTGTATGTGATGCAGTGCCATCTAAGGACCCGAAGATCACGGGCATCCAGTATGGTTTTCCGGCCTTGACCCTTACGCACAGAGATTGTTCCAGATTCTCTGAATCTTTGGATGATATGCACTGTAGATGATGATAACTTCAAACTCTTTGCAATTTTTCTCTGAGAAACTCCTTTCTGATATTGCTCCACTATCTTTCGCCGCAGCATTGGGGGAATTGGTGATCCTCTGCCCATCTTGACTTCTGAGAGACACTGCCACTCTGAGAGGCTCTTTTTATACCCAATCATGTTGCCAATTGACCTAATAAGTTGCAAATTGGTCCTCCAGCTGTTCCTTATATGTACATTTAACTTTTCCGGCGTCTTATCTTATCTTACCTGTCCCAACTTTTTTGGAATGTGTAGCTCTCATGAAATCCAAAATGAGCCAATATTTGGCATGACATTTCAAAATGTCTCACTTTCAACATTTGATATGTTATCTATATTCTATTGTGAATAAAATGTAAGTTTATGAGATTTGTAAATTATTCCATTCCTTTTTTACTCATAATTTGTACAGTGTCCCAACTTTTTCTGATTTGGGGTTGTACAAGTTTGCATGTTTTTTGTAAACACACACACACACTCAATGATAAATTAATGATAATTGAGAGAGAGAAATAAATGTGTAATGGAGTTTAAATAATGCTGTTAAATTCATGCATAAATTGGGAAAACACCCATTTGTTGTTGGGTCACTCGCATTTGCGTGATATTGCGGGTCTCTCATCTCTCAGTGTTGGCAAGTCTGATCAATGATTGCTGAGTTATAAAAACTGAGTTTAGATTGTTTTCAAGGGCAACGTTGGGCTTTATACACACAAGTTTATTTCATTTGCCTGTCAGTTCCTTGTTCTGTCTGCCTAGTCAAATAGGTGATATCTGCAATGATAAAATGGAAAGTGTGTGTGTGTGTGTGTGTGTGTGTGTGTGTGTGTGTGTGTTAACCTGCTTGTGAACTTCAAACCTCTGTTTATTTCATTTAAGACTTCTGAGCAACGATGATGAACTGTTCTCTAACCAGCGTTTGCTCGTGTTCGTCTCTGTAAAGTGCAATCTTGAGTGACCGTCCACTTGCTCTCAGATTACATCCACACAAACACAGTCACAAATGTTCCCCAAAAGCCTGTTGTCATATTTGACATCCACACGAACATGAACAAATGTAAAAAAATTTTTTACATTTTTAACATTAAAAATGGATGAATAATCAAGTGAACATGAGTTGCTTCAGTCCAAATGCTCATCTTACACATTTACTTTATTAAAATCATTAAAGATTTCAGAGCAAAAAAAAAAAAAAACTTTTCTTGATTAAGTATGAACTATTAATCAGATACTGGGAGATACAAACATTTACTGGCAGATTATGAAAAATGTAAAATTTCAACATAACCGTAATAAACACTTAACAACAACTATTTAAACATGTAAGTCCCCTCCAAATATTGTAAATATGTGAAATATATCAACTTTTATCCAAAATTCTTCTAATCAAACTTGTTTTTTTGATTCAAATAAAGCTGTGGTCACTGTTGAATTATTGTTCAGTAATATTCCTTTATTCCTACAGCCTTAACCTCTTCTATGAGCTGAGAAGTTTTTTCATTAAAACACATTTGAGAAGAACATGTTTGACTGTCTCTGGTAATAAATCCACATTTGCTGCACAATTATGTATTATAAACTTCTCTCACATTTCCTACTTTATTTATTTTATAAAAAAAAATTTCCCTTTCCTTCCTTTGTCCACAAATCTTTCCATCTATTCTTAATTATCTTTTTAATGAACCCCTATTCTCGTCTATAAAATGTCAGTCGATTTGTAGGCCTACTCAGGGGTTTTCCTGGGTCAAAATTGGTCTTCGGTGGTGGCTGACCGACATGGTCATCCACACACAGCAAAGAGTACCCTAGTACCCACATGATCCGCAAGCCCAATATTGACAATAAATGTTAAATTTAAAATAAATACAAAGAAACAGTTTGTGATTTTTTTTAGGTAATTTTCCAACACATTGTCATAGGCCAGTTAGAAGTCATGTTGGTTAGAAGTCTATTATTAAATAGACTTCTAACCAACATCCTCTTGTTATTTCCAATGAGCAATATAATCCTTCAGACAAAAAAACATTTTGCTGTAGCAAAATCACAAACAGTTTTTGTTCAAAAATATAGAATGATGTACCAGCAGCTCTCGAATAATGCTTTGTGGACTTATGCGTATTCTGAATAATTAGTAACATACAAAGCCTCTCTTATTCACAACTAAATAATAAAGAGTTATGACTTGAAAGGTTTTCTGTATACCACAATCAAAAACAGCTTATACAAAAAAAGTGAATGAACATCTGCAGAGAGCACAGTCAAAATGTAACTTTTTGTGTCTGGCATTGCACATATTGCAGGGCAGTACAACGTACTATAACAGATCGGTTTACAGTATATTGATGTGAAAACTAAATAGGCTACTGAAAGCAGCTTTCATACAAAATATACTAAATAGGTAGGCCTAACAATGAAATTGCCAATTTTCCATACGCTAGCTTTTAACGAAGAGGGTGCCGTTCGAATTTGGCGCTCAGCCATCATGCGTCTGTTAAGTGCGCGAGTCTGTTATGTGCGCGCCAGACTGCACGCGCACTGCACGTCCGCTAGAGTTCCGCCTATTACGTTCCGTCAATATGTTATTAGAAAGAAAAATATATATATATTTTTTAGAGAATCGATTTTTTGACATTTGTGAATCGATTCAGAATCAATTTTTTGACATTTGTGAATCGATTCAGAATCGTCCACGTCCAAGAATCGATTTTTTTCTCCCACCCCTATTTCAGATGTGTATGTTCTTCTCAGTAATGATTTGTTATACACCGATTCAGACACTGACGGGCAGACCAATTGCTTTAACCATTCATTATAATGAATCGGACTTTAGCGGACGTGTTTGTGTGGGAATCCTGGCTGTTAGGACATCACGAAAGATTTGTCAACACACAAAAAAACCCCACTTCAAACCCACTTTTTTGCGTTTATTTAAAGTTATGTCAGCTGCATGCATGTGCGGAATGCTTGTCACAAGTTGTAAGAGAAGATAAGGCAACTTTTTTTTTGACTGCAATTCACACCCAGCGCTAATTCAGCAAAAATATTCTCGGAATGCACCACGTGAAACATGGATTCGGTCTTCCGACCTTTAGGATCAGTTGATTTTGATGCGAGGGAGAGAGCAAAGACAGAACTGAAGACGGAGAGTGCGCGCGGGGGTGGGGCGCTGTGATCGTTCTCTCCGTCACTCCGTCAGTAACCTGCTTCACTCACAAAACCCAATTACAGATCAAATAAGGCTTTGGCGGGACAAAAAATCGTTTTGGCGGCCGCCAAAAAATTTTCAATGTAGGAAAAACCCTGCTACTGCATTGAATGCTTAAAGACACAATAGATTACAAGTATGGTATCAAATCAATTCTTTATTTAATTTGCGGACGTGTGTGTGTGTGTGTGTGTGTGTGTGTGTGTGTGTGGATGGAAAGCTGGAAATAGTCATGTGACTCTCCTTACTGCTTGCGTTATATAGCCTACACAATATAACAATATTTATTAGTGCAACGGAGAGCTGTGTGTACGCGGCGGGATTTCGGCTGGGATAGAAAATAGCTGTGGCATCGTGAGAGGTAGGGTATCACCAAAGTGTGTGTTGCTTCACAAATCCAGTCCAGGCAGAGATCAAGTCACTGGTTTCTTTTTAATAATCAACTCAAAACTCCAAAAGTTTTAACCAAAACACTCTTCCAGCTTCTCTGTATGCTCTCTAACAAAAAACAGTCTCTCTGTTCTCAGATCATTATCAGCTTTTCTCCTTCACTCGCGACCACTGAGGAACCTGGGAACTGTAGTCCGGCACCAGGTGGCCATTTTGGTTTGTAGTCCCAATGCTGCAACCACCTATGGCACACACCTCTGTGACAGACCCTCTCACGATGCTACATAGACAATTATTTTATAAATTAGGATGTTTTTGATGTAAAAATCTTGATCACATTATAATTGGACCTCAGAGAACATTATATATATTTATTTATTTATTTTTTATTATTTTTTTGTGGTTCATGAGCTCCTTTAAGGGAGCATCTTCATTCTATTCTCCTTTATTCAGTGATTTAAAACATGGTTTCAACTTATTCTATAAGCTTTAGTTAATTTGCATATCTTATTTGTTTATTTGCCCTTTTGAGTCAGCTAGTCAGATTGTTATCACACTCACCGCATATGTTGTGGTTTTCTGTTCATCATCATAATGCAGTCAGTCAGGAAACCATTATTGTTCTTTGCACAACACTGATGTGAAACCTTTTCTCTTCTCTAGACTGCCATGGCAGATCTGACATGACTGAATATATACAGTTGTGTTTGAACAGGTTCAGCTTTGGTAATGATCAGGTTTTCTGCCAGAAAATGCACACAAAAACATATAATTATTAGTTTGCTGTTTATTTGATCTGATCTCTCAGTAATATTATCATTGAAGACATCTGTTGCACAAACAATAATAAATAAATAAAATAAATAATACTGTATTACAGCTGCTAGGAGCTGTACGTTTGGCATACGTTACCCCTCCTGAGCCTCGTTTACCCTGGTCAAAAGTGCTACCTAGCGCACATTAATTGCACAATAATTATTAGTTAGTATTGCTAAAGTTTTGAGTAATTGTTATAGCAGCACACAGCGCATCTTGTTCAAATTCTGATCGGCTCGAACAGAAACCCGCTAGGCCTACTGAGATATACTCAACAAGCACTTCAAGAAATATAATTACTTTGATACTTTTAACATTCCAATGCCGACCGGCAGCATGAGCATGTTGTCAGACTGATAAAAAGCTATTTATGTAACACCTCACACCATAAAAGTATAAATAAATGCTTACCTGCTCAACAAAAAGTCAGCCGTGACTGTAGGGGCACAGCAAAATCTCCAGTGTTGAAATCCTGGTGTTAAGGACTCTTAAGCCCCTTTCACACAGCGCTTTGAACCCGGCAAATTGCCAGAACGCCTTCTGTGTGATTCAGTGTGAACACAAACACGACCCGGGATTGATGCCGGGATTGATGCCGTGTTGGGGACCTAGTAACATTGCCGTGTTCAGTCCCGGAACGCGCGCTGTGTGAACAAAAGCCGCAATAATGCCATGTCGTAGTGATGACGCTGAAGCCGGGATCGTTCGCCAGCTGTGAAACGGCAGGTAATGTGCAAGTTTATGATCGAATCAGAGAAAGAAATGCACAAGCGTGGTTTCTCGAGAGAGAGATCGCAGCTCATGAGACGCTGAAGACGCTGCCGAGACATTAAAGTCACATCGATGTCACGTGTCTTTACGGGATTTTTACGGGTTGTGTGTGAACGCACTCTCTGATTCCGGAAAATTACTGGCAGTGTGAATGAACCAAAATCAAACGAACCCGGGTCAAATCCCGGGTCACTTTATCCGTGTATTTTCCGGAATATCTGTGTGAAAGGGGCTTTAGAGTAAAGAGTTAAATTTCTGGTGTTGAATTTCAAGGGATTAACACTGCAAGTGTAAACCGCACCCTCTGGCTGGTGTAAATATGTAGAGTTACTAAATGTACACCAAGAGAGTGTTATTTTTTATTGACGCGCGATGCGGAGCAGACCAGACCAGGGGCCCGTTCTTCGTACGTTGCTTAAAACATCCGAGATCAAATGAGACATCCAAGATGATATCATTGTGCTAATCATGATCTGGCTAACTCGGTTCTTCGAACACACTTGCCGGATATGATTAGTATAGCTGGTTTGAGTCATCTGAGATAATTGCGCGTTCATGCGCTGGTTAAAAGGGGATATGTATCGATAGTAGAAACATTGATCAGCAACGCTGCTATTGGCTGCTCAGCGTGGGCGTGGCCAAAGAGCGCGCTCAGTTTTTCTCCTTAGCAGAGCAAGAACTAATAGTCAAAGTTTATTCGGAATTTTAATGTTTAATTAAAACACCAGGGAACACCTCAAAGTCTGCAAAAGCCAGGAGAGAGGGCTGGCAAAAAGTAGCAGACAATTTAAATCCGTTAGAAGTGGCCATGTTAGATGTTTTTATCACTTATTAGCCTATATTTTTGTATTTTAATAATTGCATAATTACTTTGTTCATTGTAATGTCAGAGTCACCACACTAGAACATGGGAACAAATAAAAGTGAAGTACAAAAATATTCTACATAATGGTATTTTTTGTTATATAGTCTCTTTTATAAAAGGCACTGTTAAATAAATGGTTGTCTGATTATAAAAGCAACCAAGAAAAAGGCTGAGAAAAGAAAAGATATTAGTAGCCTACACTGTAAAATAATTTTTGCTGCATTAAATTAAGGCATAAGTCATTTCAACTGTTAAATCTTGAGTGATGAATTGCTTTGACTTGTGAAAGTGAAAACTGATAAACTTATGTTAATGTAAAAATATTAACACTTGTATCTGTTCCCAAGAAAGTGGTGGCTGAAATATGTGCAGTAAGTGGACATTTTCTAACTTTCCAAAATAAATAAAGTATAAGACTTTATAATGTCCATTTGTTTCCATTGCACTGGACAGTGAATAAACCCTCTCAGATAACTGTCATATAAAGGAACTAGCCTACCTGCAAGTGCATAAATAACTTTACTTAATTAGGGGCCAAGCACCGAAGGTGCGGAGGCACCTATTGTATCTGTTCCGTTTCTTATTATTATTATTATTAGGGGCCAAGCACCGAAGGTGCGGAGGCACCTATTGTATCTGTTCCGTTTCTTATTATTATTATTATTATTATTATTATTATTATTCTTCCGCCATGGGAGTCTATGGCAGCCCATAGAACCGATTGCGGGAAAGTTGTTTTGGTTTGACATTCTGATAGAGGACCGTCTCAACATTAAATACACCAATTTTGGTGTTTCTAAGTCATTCCCTCTAGCGCCACCACCTGTCCAAAGTTTCACTTTTACTTTGCTAATAACTTTTGAACCGTAAGGCCAATCAACAAAATTATTTTTTCCTCTGATTCCTGAGCTCATGGCGATTCGATTGCACCCTATGACGTCATTTTCCGTCATAAAAATATGGCCGCCATCTTGAATTTTCAAAAAAAGCTACTTTTTCGAACTCGTCCTAGACGGTTTGTCCGATTTGCACGAAAATTGAACCAGATCATCTTCAGGTAGTGCTGACAAAAAGTTATGGAATTCAAATTGATTCGTCAAACCGTTTTCGATAAACGCACGAATACATTTTACGTAGCGCTAGCAAAAACAGTCGTAAGGCCGTATCTCCGCAACGGTTTATCGTATTCAGACCAAACTTGGTACTTCTACTCACAAGCATGACCTGAGGCTACATGCTGTGTTTCGGCGCAGCGCCACCTACTGGTCCGGAGATATGAAAAATGGCTATTTTTGCTTATAACTTCTGAACAGTTTGTCCAAAAATCATAAAATTGGTCTCGTTAGATTCAGGGCAACATGCCGAGTCGACTGATATCCAATTTGACCATATCGGTCATTTTGGCTGTCGGCCATTTTGAATTTTGTGCTAAAATTCTGTATTTTATGAACGCATGAACGGATTGTTACGAAACGTGGTATGGGTCATCAGCACGATGCCCTGAATGAGCCTGAGAAGTTTCGAAACAGCGCCACCTAGTGGTGAATTTTTTTTTTCAAATGCTTATAACTTTGGGTGTGGTCGACTTATTTTCACGAAACTCATCTTTTTAGACTCCTGAATCGTTGCCGAGTCCTACGATACCAAACATGCTAGGTTTCGCCTTACGGTTTGTGTAGCGTTGTGATTTAGCGCTTAAAAAACATTTGGCTATATCTTTGAAACCGCTAGTCCGATCGAGACGAAACCACCGTCAGAAGTTTGGAAACATAGGTCGATAGCTATACGCCAATGCCCAAATGCGAAAATATTGATGTTTAGGGGTACTAATTTCCAATCAAAGTCATGTGTCAGTCATTTTTTTCGTGTTTTTTCATATAAATGTCTATAACTCCGAAGCGAATTGAGATATTTTCACCAAAATTGACACACATATGTATGGGCTCACTCTGAGGACACGTAAAAAAAATTGTGGGACTGAGCCTCTTGGTGGCGCTATAATTGAACAAAATATGAAATTCCCATTGACTTCAATACAGTTTTGTGAAATAAAATGCTATACTAAACAAATGCATTGGTGTAATATTACGAAACTCAGATTGTGTCATCAGCACCATCCCCTGAAGGCAACCAAAATATTTCAAGACAGCGCCACCTAGTGGTCAAAAGTTATAACAAAATTTCCAAAAAGGCTAATAACTTTTGAATAAATCTGGCTATTGAAATGGCACGGGTCTTAATAGATTCCTTGGGTCAAGCCGAGAACATAGATACCAAGTTTTCCTTATTTGGCCAAACTTCCTGTCCGCCATCTTGATTTTCATTCAAAACCTACTTTTTCGAACTCCTCCTAGACCGTTTGTCCGATTTTCACCAAAATCGAATCGTATCATCTCCAGACTGTGCCGACAAAAAGTTATGGATTTCGTGTCGATTGATCAAACCGTTTTCGTATAGCACAGCAGCAAAGTTGAGGCATGATGCCAAAATGACTATTCAGGCTTTATATCTGCAATGCCTCGACATATTGACTCAAAACTTTGTATGTGTCACTGTCTCCTTACTCTGACCACACCACATCAATTTCGTAACAGCGCCACCTTTTGGTCAAAAGTGACAATCCATTAAATCATATTTTGAATCACTTTTTACATGATTTTTCAGCCATTTCGCCTAAAATCCTCTTTAAATGTCTTTAATTGCTCATTGTTGCAGTTGGTCTGACACTTTCAGACATGTTGGCATGTCTTGTCGTCTTATTCTGCTTGGCCCCGGTAATTGCTGCTTGCAGCTATATTTATTATTATTCTTCTTCTTCTTCCGCCATGGGAGTCTATGGCAGCCCATAGAACCGATTGCGGGAAAGTTGTTTTGGTTTGACATTCTGATAGAGGACCGTCTCAACATTAAATACACCAATTTTGGTGTTTCTAAGTCATTCCCTCTAGCGCCACCACCTGTCCAAAGTTTCACTTTTATTTTGCTAATAACTTTTGAACCGTAAGGCCAATCAGCGAAATTCTTTTTTCCTCTGATTCCTGAGCTCATGGCGATTCGATTGCACCCTATGACGTCATTTGCCGTCATAAAAATATGGCCGCCATCTTGAATTTTCAAAAAAAGCTACTTTTTCGAACTCGTCCTAGACGGTTTGTCCGATTTGCACGAAAATTGAACCAGATCATCTTCAGGTAGTGCTGACAAAAAGTTATGGAATTCAAATGGATTCGTCAAACCGTTTTCGATAAACGCACAAATACATTTTACGTAGCGCTAGCAAAAACAGTCGTAAGGCCGTATCTCCGCAACGGTTTATCGTATTCAGACCAAACTTGGTACTTGTACTCACAAGCATGACCTGAGGCTACATGCTGTGTTTCGGCGCAGCGCCACCTACTGGTCCGGAGATATGAAAAATGGCTATTTTTGCTTATAACTTCTGAACAGTTTGTCCAAAAATCATACAATTGGTCTCGTTAGATTCAGGGCAACATGCCGAGTCGACTGATATCCAATTTGACCATATCGGTCATTTTGGCTGTCGGCCATTTTGAATTTTGTGCTAAAATGCTGTATTTTAACAACGCATGAACGGATTGTTACAAATCTTGGTATGGGTCATCAGCACGATGTCTTGAAGAAGTGTGAGAAGTTTCGAAACAGCGCCACCTAGTGGTGAATTTTTTTTTTCAAATGCTTATAACTTTGGGTGTGGTCGACGTATTTTCACGAAACTCATCTCCTTAGACTCCTGAATCGTTGCCGAGTCCAACGATACCAAACATGCTAGGTTTCGCCTTACGGTTTGTGTAGCGTTGTGATTTAGCGCTTCAAAAACATTAGGCTATATCTTCGAAACCGTTTGTTCGATCGAGACGAAACCACCGTCAGAAGTTTGGAAACATAGGTCGATAGCTATACGCCAATGCCCAAATGCGAAAATATTGATGTTTAGGGGTAGTAATATTCAATCAAAGTCATGTGTCAGTCATTTTTTACGTGTTTTTTCATATAAATGTCTATAACTCCGAAGCAAATTGAGATTTTTGCACCAAAATCGACACATATATGTATGGGCTCACTCTGAGGACACATAAAAAAAATGGTGGGACTGAGCCTCTTGGTGGCGCTATAATAGAACAAAACATGAAATTCCCATTGACTTCAATGCAGTTTTGTGAAATAAAATGCTATACTTAACAAATGCATTGGTGTAATAATACGAAACTCAGAATGTGCCATCAGCACCATCCCCTGAAGGTACCCAAAATATTTAGAGACAGCGTCACCTAGTGGTCAAAAGTTATAATAGCATTTCCAAAACTGCTAATAACTTTTGAATACATCGGCCTATGTAAATACCACTGGTCTTAATAGATTCCTTGGATCAAGCCGAGAACATATATACCAAATTTTCCTTATTTGGTCAAACTTCTTGTCCGCCATCTTGATTTTCATTCAAAACCTACTTTTTCGAACTCCTCCTAGACCGTTTGTCCGATTTTCACCAAAATCGAATCGTATCATCTCCAGACTGTGCCGACTAAAAGTTATGGATTTCGTGTCGATAGACAAAACCGTTTTCGTATAGCGCAGCAGCAAAGTTGAGACATGATGCTAATAGCACTAATTAAGGCTTTATCTCTGCAATGCCTTGAAATATTGACACCAAACTTTGTATGTGTCATTGTAACTTCATTCTGACCACATCACATCAGTTTTGTAACTGCGCCACCTATTGGTCGAAAGTGATAATCCATCAAATCATATTTTTAATTATTGTTTCTATGATTTTTCAGGCATTTTGCCTAAAATCCTCTTTAAATGTCTTTATTGCTCATTGTTGCAGTTGGTCTGACACTTTCAGACATGTTGGCATGTCTTGTCGTCTTATTCTGCTTGGCCCCGGTAATGGCTGCTTGCAGCTATATTTATTATTATTATTATTATTCTTCCGCCATGGGAGTCTATGGCAGCCCATAGAACCGATTGCGGGAAAGTTGTTTTGGTTTGACATTCTGATAGAGGACCGTCTCAACATTAAATACACCAATTTTGGTGTTTCTAAGTCATTCCCTCTAGCGCCACCACCTGTCCAAAGTTTCACTTTTATTTTGCTAATAACTTTTGAACCAAAAGGCCAATCAGCGAAATTCTTTTTTCCTCTGATTCCTGAGCTCATGGCGATTCGATTGCACCCTATGACGTCATTTGCCGTCATAAAAATATGGCCGCCATCTTGAATTTTCAAAAAAAGCTACTTTTTCAAACTCGTCCTAGACGGTTTGTCCGATTTGCACGAAAATTGAACCAGATCATCTTCAGGTAGTGCTGACAAAAAGTTATGGAATTCAAATGGATTCGTCAAACCGTTTTCAATAAACGCACAAATACATTTTACGTAGCGCTAGCAAAAACAGTCGTAAGGCCGTATCTCCGCAACGGTTTATCGTATTCAGACCAAACTTGGTACTTGTACTCACAAGCATGACCTGAGGCTACATGCTGTGTTTCGGCGCAGCGCCACCTACTGGTCCGGAGATATGAAAAATGGCTATTTTTGCTTATAACTTCTGAACAGTTTGTCCAAAAATCATACAATTGGTCTCGTTAGATTCAGGGCAACATGCCGAGTCGACTGATATCCAATTTGACCATATCGGTCATTTTGGCTGTCGGCCATTTTGAATTTTGTGCTAAAATTCTGTATTTTATGAACGCATGAACGGATTGTTACGAAACGTGGTATGGGTCATCAGCACAATGCCCTGAATGAGCCTGAGCAGTTTCGAAACAGCGCCACCTAGTGGTGAATTTTTTTTTTCAAATGCTTATAACTTTGGGTGTGGTCGACTTATTTTCACGAAACTCATCTTTTTAGACTCCTGAATCGTTGCCGAGTCCTACGATACCAAACATGCTAGGTTTCGCCTTACGGTTTGTGTAGCGTTGTGATTTAGCGCTTAAAAAACATTTGGCTATATCTTTGAAACCGCTAGTCCGATCGAGACGAAACCACCGTCAGAAGTTTGGAAACATAGGTCGATAGCTATACGCCAATGCCCAAATGCGAAAATATTGATGTTTAGGGGTACTAATTTCCAATCAAAGTCATGTGTCAGTCATTTTTTTCGTGTTTTTTCATATAAATGTCTATAACTCCGAAGCGAATTGAGATATTTTCACCAAAATTGACACACATATGTATGGGCTCACTCTGAGGACACGTAAAAAAAATTGTGGGACTGAGCCTCTTGGTGGCGCTATAATTGAACAAAATATGAAATTCCCATTGACTTCAATACAGTTTTGTGAAATAAAATGCTATACTAAACAAATGCATTGGTGTAATATTACGAAACTCAGATTGTGTCATCAGCACCATCCCCTGAAGGCAACCAAAATATTTCAAGACAGCGCCACCTAGTGGTCAAAAGTTATAACAAAATTTCCAAAAAGGCTAATAACTTTTGAATAAATCTGGCTATTGAAATTCCACGGCTCTTAATAGATTCCTTGGGTCAAGCCGAGAACATAGATACCAAGTTTTCCTTATTTGGCCAAACTTCCTGTCCGCCATCTTGATTTTCATTCAAAACCTACTTTTTCGAACTCCTCCTAGACCGTTTGTCCGATTTTCACCAAAATCGAATCGTATCATCTCCAGACTGTGCCGACAAAAAGTTATGGATTTCGTGTCGATTGATGAAACCGTTTTCGTATAGCACAGCAGCAAAGTTGAGGCATGATGCCAAAATGACTATTCAGGCTTTATATCTGCAATGCCTCGACATATTGACACAAAACTTTGTATGTGTCACTGTCTCCTTACTCTGACCACACCACATCAATTTTGTAACAGCGCCACCTTTTGGTCAAAAGTGACAATCCATTAAATCATATTTTGAATCACTTTTTACATGATTTTTCAGCCATTTCGCCTAAAATCCTCTTTAAATGTCTTTAATTGCTCATTGTTGCAGTTGGTCTGACACTTTCAGACATGTTGGCATGTGTTGTCGTCTTATTCTGCTTGGCCCCGGTAATTGCTGCTTGCAGCTATATTTTATACTTGTATGCTTTATGGCTGCAATATAAGTTGCAGGATTCCACATCTACAGAAAGGCCTACAGAAGAGTCTGCACAGAAAGAGGAGACATAGGCCTACCAGGTGGGCAGCGTATAGCCAACTTTTCCTTTTTATTTGTTGCATGAGGCATGTCTCTAATATCTCTTGTTGCAGGCACTTGACCACTGGCTTTTCTTTACAAAGAACAACTGAAATAAAACTCAAGGAACTAAGCATATTTGTATTTTATTAAACATTTAATGAAAAGTGTGTTTTTTTGGCAATGTTGTGTAATATGGCACATGCAACAATGTCACAGGCCCTGTCAGGTGTGCAACCCTCAGACTTTTCAGACACTGAAATCTTCCCTTTAGCCAAAGTTCATTTCATTGTGTGCCCTTGTCCTGGCAAGAGCTGCATTGTAACTGGTTTGGGTCAATGGGGTCATAAAACACCTGTCTGCAGGCAGGAACATGTCATAATCACCTATGAAAAAATGCAGTTCTGTTAGGATCAGCATAAGTGTATGTAATACAGTGAGCTTGATATTTAATTGTGGAACTTTCCTTACCACTTTCAAATAATGTGCATAAATGTGAATCTCTGAAAATGCTTAAGTCATGCACAGATCCTGGCCGTTTTGCTTTCACATTTGTGATATGGAAGATTTTAGTCAATTGCCTTCTTTTTTATATATATATATAATATTACTAATCTGGAATATTAAGAATCACAATAGTAACTGGGCTGCACATTTACATTGTGAACCCTCTTTCTGTTCACTCCCCTTATTGAGGCCTTGATGGCAGTCTATAGTATAGCCTATAGTCTACCAATCACGTTAGTGAAGCCTGAGTGACATATACTGTAATCGGCATGGACCATGGTCATGATTGCATGATCTTCATAAAAAATTATGATAGCCTAAAAAAAATAAATAAAAAAAAATGCTTTAAAAAAAATGATTTACAACATTGGGTCTTAAGTGGCTTGGAAATTCCACAAAAAAACAACCTAAAACTGTTTCTTAAACCTAAAAGCGCCAGGTAAACTCCGAATAACACGACAGACAGCACTTTCCATCAAGTTCTTCGCATCTCCAATAGTGTAAAGGAAAGCCACTCGCAAATAATCTTAGGGCAATGCAAACAGTTTGTGCTGTAGCCTAGTTAAAGCCCGACTCCGACAAGTCGAAAATAAATGTGCGTTTCCAACAAATTAATAATGTAAACGACAATCTCACGAATCACGAGAAAAAATATATAGCCTATCTCAGAAAGAAAGTGCACTATCGCGCTGCGCTGGACTTCCCGTATCAACTCCGCTTATGAAGCCGCAGTCTAATCCTGATAACATGAAATAAGCCTGCTCCCGAGCAGGTTTAAGATTGCGCACCTGTTGCTATGACAGCAAGTCCAGGATGAGCGTCGAAGAACCAAACAATCCAAGATCATGCCAAATCCCCAACAATCAAATCCAGCTAAGTGAGTTAGCGACGTACGAAGAACGGGCCCCAGGGGTGCGTTTCCCGAAAGCATCGTTGGCCAACTATGGTCGCAAGTTCATCGCAATGTCCATTGAACTCTATTAGTAACGAGGGAACTTGCGACCATAGTTGGCCAACGATGCTTTCGGGAAACGCACAGGATGAGGTTGCTTTTAAACAGAGAAACTACGAAAGTATGTGTTTTATCTAATTTACAATATGTATTTTATAACATAATGATTTATAGAGAAATTGAAATGCTCTCCGTGCTTAAACGAGCCGAAATCTTTCTCAAAGGCGACATCTTTGATTCAATACGGAGCTGACGACGAGAAGGTTTGCTTGTAACGTCAACAGGGAAAACACCCAAAGTAAGTGTTTTTAACCTAATTTACAACATGTATTTCATGGCATTATAATGTTTTATAACGATATTTATGTGATGTGCGCGCCTAAACCTTTCTCACAGACTAACGTTATGCCCTGCATCTTCTTTGACTCGTGACGCAGTGCAGACGCGGAGTTTGCTTTTAACGGTGAGAACACAGAGTAAGTGTTTTAACTCATTTAACGTACAATACGTATTTTATAATGTTATTTTGTTTTATGACAATATTTGTGATGTGCAAATATCATAATGTATTTATCCTCAAACTATCTTTTACTTTCATTTTATCTGAAAAACAAACTTTCTTAGAATGTGTAAGTAATTCTTTAAGATTATGTTTATGAAAATGTATTTATCAGATTAAATTTTGGTTGATATTTGAATATGCTTTCATGTTTAAATGTATTGATTGTGTTATTTGTGTTTGCTAGGAGCATTTCCATGCTGCACCAAGTGGCTAAGGCTAACCAGGCTTGGTCTTTAAAGGCTGTAACGTTACAGACTAGAACCTGGTGAGGGTCAGATTTTACAGATAACATATGAGATAATCATGTGCATAAACATTAAAAAAAAATTATAGCTTTGTTGCTATTTGGTATAACTAGATGTTTTGTGTTTCATCACAGTCATTTTGAATTTGTCCAGTCAAATTACTTTACAAAAGTTACTTTTCCTTTTCCTTAAATAAAATTAGTTTTCAAACCAATTGTTTTCATGATTTGACAGGTAGATGTTTTCTTGCTTTTTAATTTTAGACTCAACTGATTGGGAAATCTCTGCCCATCACCTGCCTCCAACATCACAAAGCCACAAGAAGGGAACAAAGATTCTTCCGTCAGCTGACTATTTAGAGCGATTTCTTAAGGTGCGTGTCTAAATTTATTCCTAAAGGGTTAGTTCACCTACAAATGGAAATTATGTCATTACTTACCCTCATCTCGTTCCAAACATGCAAGACTTTATTTCATCTTCACAACACAAATTAGGATATTTTTAATTAAATCTGAGAGTTTCCCGTCCCTCCATTGACAGTCCACGCAAATACCATGTTCAAGCCCCAGAAAGGTGTAAAGGTACATCATTAAAGTACTCCATGCGACTCCAGTGGTTTAACATACATTTTATTAAACTACGCAAGTGCTGTGTTTGCAGCAACAAAAAATTTACCACTTAATTTATAAAATATTAATTTCCAACATGCGTTGTTAAGTGAGCGTGCATCGAAGATTAATAATTTGTAAATAAAGTTGAGTTTTTTTGTTGTTGTTTTTTTGTGCAAACAAAGCACTCTTGTTGCTTCATAAAATATTTATATGCACATTACTCACGGAGTACATTTTAAACACTGTAAGAGTTCAAATGTACTCCATGAGTAATGTATATATTTCACACTTTCAAAAGTGTTATTTTAACTCCAAAATGGAGGGAGTCATATATACATTTCAGGAGTGTTAAATTTGACTCAAATTGAGTTAAATGTACACTGGCTTTTTTGCTGTGGGCAAGCAGGGGCCGCTGTTGCTGTCGGTTTGTTTTTTCTCCATTGCTGAGCTGATGCTACTTTGCTAGCTACCATAGACTGTCAGCTGCTTGCCCGCGAAGTTTCATGTCGCAGGAGGGGGGCGGGGTGGGGTGCGGTGGGGTGGAGACGCGAGCGTCACGTGGAGTTTGAAGTGGAGCGGGGGATTGGATGAGAGCAGTTGACCAATGTGCTTACATTGGTCAACTTCTCTGCAGCTGTACAGCTAGGGTTGCCAACCGTTCCGTATAATACAGAATCGTTCCGTATTTGACACATAAAAGTCTTGTTCCGTATTGAACTGATACGGAACGCACTTTGTTCCGTATTTTTGAGAATCAATTCAGTGCAAATCCATGACAGACACATATAGCTTCTAATATATGTCAGACTATGAACGAAGACATTTGTAGGCGATAAGAAAAAAAAAACCCCGACGGTGCGGTAGATACTAATTTCTCCCCGTTTGTCTATGATCAGCGTAGCGTTTTTAACATCTTGGAACATCATCAGAGAATGCCCTTTTAATTGGTCGTTTCAGTCATTGTGAGTCACGTATCGTAGCAACGATGACGACAAGTAACAACAGCGGGAAATGTAAAAATGACTACCTCCGAGCCAGGGGCGGATTAAGGTGGTCAGGGGCCCATAGGCTGCTCTTTGTGTGAGGCCCCCCCTAAAAATGTATTTAGTGCCATACATGGTCCACACGCAACTACGGTGAACTGGCATACACACATTGAGAGAGCCAACACTACAGTGTTTCCTTTACATTCCTTCAAGTGGTGGCCAATTCACATCTACCCAATAACCTGCTTGTTTTTTTTTTTTTGTTGTTTTTTTCTTATGGGCCAGTTAGGGTCTTTTTTTTGTTCGCGGCGTGGTTATGGGTGGGCCTGACGGGCCTAGGCCCATCCACTTTTCAACAGGCCCACCCAAAACTTTTCTTCTTCAAAAAAAAAACTTTTAATATATTCTAATTTTGTCAAGAATTATAAAAAATCGTCAATAAGCTCATAATTTGTGCTAAAATAGTCTAAATGTTTAGTTTTAAGAACAATTTTAAAAAGCTGGTTATGTCTATTTTGATGTTTCTGCGCAAGTTCAGCAGGTTCGGGTTTGTTCCGATCAGAGCTCGTGAGTGGAGAGCGCATTTCTGAATATTCCGCTCCGCTCGCTCATTCCGCAGGGTCACTCGCTCAACCCAGAGAAATGGCCTGAGCCTGGCTCGAAAATATGTAGAATAAGGGCTGCTTCCGACTAAATTTTTTTCTAGTCGACTAGTAGTTGTTAATTTAAGCCATTCGTGGACAAATCGCCCCTTTATATTAATTTAATTACTTAGGCTATACCCTAAGAGCGTTTACATATAGCCGCATTCAAGCGCACGAACGCACGCATAAAGCTTGCCACAAAGAACCGGTAAAAGTAATGATTATGAATGTGTCTAAAAAGCAAGGAGACATTTAATTATTTATTAATATACTGGTGTTTTCTGTGTCGCTGCAAAGATGAAGTTGACGATGCGGATTCGCCATGAACGCCAGAGAAAAATGCACATTTCAGATGACATATTCAGAGTATAGCCTATTTCTTTTGGTTTTGAATATTTTCGTTTGAAAGTAGACATTTCAAGCTTTCAATAATAGATAGCCTATATTTCTCAAATCTGTGAGGCACAAGCTGAGTTTCGGCGCCCTCCAGTTCACGTGCAATGCAAGTGATCGTGTTGGCGCCTTATTACATTGTCTGCTATATATTTGCTTCTTATTTCGTAAATATAGGCAAATGGTTGATAAAACATTGATCAAAATTAAGATACAATTTATACAAAACGAAAATCTTTTAAAAAGAGACTTTCTACAAAACAAGACTCAATGAAGTGGTCAAAATCATGTTTTACCCACTCCATGTCTCCAGACATTGCGCATCTCATGATGTATAATATCTTTCTCATGCTGCATGCTCACTTTCTTAATCAACATTGATTAAATTAAAAAACATAATGACGTCACATATTTTCTAAGCCAGCCCTCGGCCCTGTTGCAACAGTCGTTGTTTAGGTAGGCTACCTTAAACACGCACGTACAGTCTCGGAGTCATCGCTGCAACCAGGAGATGAAGAGAGCTGAGATCCACATCACCTAGCATCTTCGTCTCTGCCACCCCAGGATGATAGTGCGGCTAGTGCAGCTAGCGTGACCAGCACCTCTGCCTCTCAGCGTCTCTGCCTCGCGAGTGGATGATAGCCCTGAAGACGCCTAGCAATGGTATACCTTTAGTGGTAGTATACCTTTAGTTAAGTTATACCTATGAGTCCTCGTAGCGCGCTAAGAGACAGCGTTATCGGGAAACGCAGCCCAGGTATGATGATGCGTAATGGAGATTCCAAAGCGCTCTTCTTTGGTCAGAAACATGGAGAGCGATCGCGGATATGTCCGTCCTATGCACCGAAACTTTTTACAATGCAACAAAATATTTAAAGAGCATCAAGCTATTAAAATCTATATTATGTATACGCACAGATAATATAACAGTATAGGCCTATTAGTCAGTAATTTTTATTAGGTTAAACAGTGGTTTAACAGGTTAAACAGATTGGATAAGGTTTTTAATTTAAGGCCCACCCACAATTGGTCTGGCCCATCAAAAACTGGAATCATGGTGCCGTGCCTTTGCGCTTAAGTAAATAAAAAAAAATAAAAAAAATTGTCTGGCCAATCCGAGGCCCCTGCACACGTGGGGCCCCTAGGCTGCAGCCTAGGCAAGCCTGTGCATTAATCCGCACCAGCTCCGAGCAGCCGGCGAAAAAGAAAAGAGCATAAAAATATAGAATTGAATGGGAAAATGACTACCAACCCGTGGCTGGAATGCGTGAGGGACAATGAATACACGGCCGAGCGATGTCAAGGTTCCTTGTCCGTCAGACGTCTCCAGAGGCTGATATGGTAGGCTATGTAATCATGTGGATTTTTAAAACTCGAATATAGTTCATAAGAAAGTGATTATATTAAAAGAGATAGTACAGGTTTAGCCTAACATTGTAAAGAAATCAAAAAAGTACACATGGAAAAAATAGCTGCACAATGTGCTTAGTCTGGAGGTTTATTTATTTCTGTGAGATTTTCCATGTGCATACATACAGGTGTTGTATTGCTTGAATGCAGTATTTGAGTGCAATATTTTAGATTTTCTTTATTAGCTGTTTTTTTATTTATGTTTTTTATATTATTGTTTTGCACTGGAAAGAAAGTTAACTATGATGGAAGTATAATTATATAAATATATTTGTACTACACCTCCTTAAAATGTTGTCTAATTAAATTAAAAATATATTTTTTTGCACTGGAAAGAACATTCTAGAAGTCTAATTCTATTGAATAAGTTTGCACAAGGCTACAGAAAACTGTTGTTTATTTTTCTTCAAATGCAGTCTAAGCCGATACGTTTTGAATGTTATATGTTGTATTTGTTTAAGTTAAAAATAAAACGTATTATAAACTAAACAAATCAATGGTTCATTGTTGGCAAAATGATCATGATAGGCTTTATATTTCACATCTAACTTATGTGGTTCAGTCTCGTATATTGATTAGGCCTACTTTGCTATTCTATAAATATAGGCCTAATAAGTTGTATTATAATATGCTACAATCTATTAAATATATTAAATATATTTATCTAAACAATCAATTAGTTTCCACAATAGTTTCAATTAGTTTCCACAATATTCACCAGAAGAACCCCCCCCCCCCCCCCCGTTCCTTATTTCCATTTCAGAGAGTTGCCAACCCTATGTACAGCCAATGTACTATGTAACCTATGTACAGCCCCCCCCCCCCCCCCCCCCCGTTCCTTATTTCCATTTCAGAGAGTTGCCAACCCTATGTACAGCCAATGTACTATGTAACCTATGTACAGCCCCCCCCCCCCCCCCCCCGTTCCTTATTTCCATTTCAGAGAGTTGCCAACCCTATGTACAGCCAATAGAGTGAATGGATTTTTTTCATTCTTTTTTCTCTTCATTCTCTTCATATTGTTAGGATTGTACTGTAGAACCATAACCAGCATCTAAACGAGGTTATTAATAATGAACAATCTTTGAAATCGTAGACCATAGCTTTAATTATGAATTGCCCTAAAATAGTTTGTATTTATATTTACTCTTGAAAACATATTTAAAGCTCATAGATAAATATATAAGGTCTAAACATTTATTTGTTTGCTGTTCTTTTTGAGCTCACTCTTTACATGTAAAAACTGCAGTTATGTAAATCATTACACTTGAACTCTAAACTTGAATATTGTTTATATAACAATATAACTTCGCCAGTCGGAGATCACTCAGATATATATTTATATATATTTATACTACAGGGCCGTTGAATGCTTGAATCTGATTGGTTGACGAACGTTCTAAGGTGTGCATTATTATCAGGGAAACGCACAGCTAAAGTAGTTCCAGGCAGACCGCATCTTGACCGCATTACAGCTCCATATCACTTCGCGTAGTCAACTGTAATAACGGAAAATAGGATACAATTCATAACAAGAAAAAGCATTTAGCCCCATGCGCTTGATCTGCAATTTTCAATGTCTAGCTTCACAATCAATAGGAACATGCAGTTTAATTTTAATAAATAAAGTAGGCTATATAGTCCTATCTATAGGCCTATTATAATCAATAGAAAATTCAACTGAATATAGGCTAAACTAGATGTACCGCATGGCGGTACAAAATATGACCGCCGCTCAGGCCTGCACTGGCTTTCCACAAAAATAAATGACGTGGAGCAATTTGGCTGTATTGTGTGTTTATGTATATAAGTTGTATATTTTAAAAGACTGTCTGGAGTATTCCTGTGGATCATGGATAATTTAGAGTTTTGTAATTATTTGCCATTACTATTTAAGTTTTATATCAAAAGTCATTAGTTTAGACACTTAACATCCATAATGTGAAAACGTCACATCCATAACAGTGGTTAACAGTAAAAAGCGACTGAAGTGCCCTTGAGCAAGGCACCTAACCCTCACTGCTCCCAGAGCGCCGCTGTTGTTGCAGGCAGCTCACTGCGCCGAGATTAGTGTGTGTGTGTTCACTGTGTGTTCACTGTGTGCTGAGTGTGTTTCACTAATTCTCGGATTGGGATAAATGCAGAGACCAAATTTCCCTCACGGGATCAAAATAGTATATATACTTATACTTATACATACTAAGTATGAAAAATCTGTGGTTTTTTTTTTTCAAAGGACCCTCCCATTCAATTTCTACAAACCTCTACCAAACGGTTGAGGTGCCTGTTGATGGTAAAAGTCAGTTATCTGACTTTGGCATGGGTTTGTTGTGTTTTACTGAAATAAAAAACATTTTTCCCCAAAAAAGTGGTTTTATCTTGTAGCCCTGGTCCCAGAGTTTTAAAAAAACAATGTTAACAAAATTAAACTCATTCCCACTGTACCTAGTAGAACACTTAAGTAAATGTCCCATTGAAATTAATGGGATTTTATGGATTTAGGTGAAGAAAGTGTACACATAATACATTTTGGTCTGTACCATGAAGAGAAAACTGATTCAACTATAGGGGAGAGCGGGGCACAACCTAACGCTTTTTGACTTTCTCAGTTTGTGTAAATCTACTTATGGTTCAGAGTATTTATTTTTTCCCACATTAATTTCCCACATGTCTAGTACAATTATGTGTTTTTGTTTTATTAATACAGTATATACTTTTTTCTTGATATACCCCGAAAGAATGGAAGTGAAATGTGACAACATGCCCCATAGGTGGGGTACATTGTAACATGACCATATGACAGCTTAAAATGTTATCTGATCTAATAAAAAAAATCTACAAAACAAACTAAAATATTTTCTAAATAAAATACAATTAAAAAACTTTTTCAGATAAAATAATGGCAATTTTTAATAATTAAATAGAAACTCATTTTTGCGTTTTGACTACGAACACATGAAAACACAGCTATACAACATAGTTCAAAACAAATAAATAATTAGTAATTTTTGAACATTGACTCTCAGTCTTTATTCACCTTTTTCTCACGTTTTCTCAATAAAATTAATAAAAGTATAGAATATAATAGCATATTTCTAATAGGGGCACATTGTAACGCAGTGTGACAACATGCCCCCGCCTGCACTGGGGTTTAAACCCGGCTAGTGTCTTCTGCTAGATAGCGAAGCATTAAATAACTATCTCAACTGTTAAATAACATCTTGGAGATTAAAATAATATCAGATTTGTCTTATTTTAAATAAACACAAAAAATAGAGATGAAAAATTAACTTAAGTAAGAAATTTACTTTTGCTATGGTTTAATAAATGTCTATGGATATCTTCCAAAAAAAAAATAATTTTGGCGGATTTTTTTTTTTCTATATAGTGTTGATATGGCAACTAGTAAATAAACAAAGTTCCGTCATCCAAGCATGTGCGGAAGTATTTAAAACAAGCGTGTTACAACTAACCCCGCGTTAGGTTGTGCCCCGCGCTCCCCTATAAACTATATATTTTCTGAAAGCGTAGACTCTCAGGATGTGATCTAACATGGCATGAAACATGTCCCACCCACGTCATTAGTATACTGGTATTGGTAAATCGGGTATATGGCTGATACCTAAAAAAAGTAGTAGTATGTGCATGTCTGTCTGTGTGTGTGTGTGTATGTGTGTGTGTTTGTGTATGTGTGTGTTTGTGTGTGTGCGTGTATGTGTGCATGCGTACATGTGTGTGTGCGCGTGTGTGTTTGTGTGTGTGTGTCTGTGCATGTGGATTTGTATGTGTGTGTATGGGTGTGTGTCTGTGCCTGTGGATGTCAGTGTGTGTGCATGCTTGCGTTTGTTTGTATTCCTGCATGTGTGTGTGTGACAGTATCATCCTAAACCAGCAACCCTTCGCTCAACAGCACCATCTACAGGCCGATGAGTGTACAGTCACTAAATGTGCACATAAATGAATTTATTTTATACCCCCCCATGGATGAAATTCTACGAAACTTAGCATACCCCCAGAGGATGTCAAGTTAATCATACACATGAAATATGGTGCAGTTCTGAACATCTCCACTGAAGATATGGGCGATTAAAGCAGAATAATATTGCATTTTCATTTTTTATGGGAGGGGCGCAAATCACAAATGAGTGATTATGGGCTAGGTTGATGTGGGCCCTTAAGACCAACATACCATCAAAATTTCTTCATCCTCGGTGCCACGGTTCAGGTAGTTATTTAGGAAAAACTGCATTTTTTGGGTTTGGGGGGGCCCAGCGCGGGGGGGGGGAGTGGCCCCCGGGGACCAAACAAAATTTTTCCGTAAAAGTCTAGTGGGGCTACATGCCCACCAAATTTCATGTTCCCCGGTGTTTCGGTGTCCCTGGTATTGTTGACGAAAAATTCACAGGGGGCCCAGCGCGGGGGGGAAGTGGCCCCCGGGGACCAAACAAAATTTTTCCGTAAAATCTGTAGTGGGGCTACATGCCCACCAAATTTCATGTTCCTCGGTGTTTCGGTGTCCCTGGTATTGTTGACGAAAAATTCAGTAGATGACGGAAAAAAAAAAAAAAAAAACTTTGACAATCCCTATATGACCGCTTTCGCTAGCTACGCTAGCGGCGGTCATAATAAATGGATAGTCCTGCAGCACGGATTTTTATTGCAGATAATAACAAATAATTATTGATAGGCCTACTTGTTAAAAGGGCTTTGTGTTTCATTTATTTGGCTATAGTCTACTGTCATCTGTCAATGAAAAAAAAAAAGAATGAACGAATTAATTAAAACGAATTAAATTAATAAATAAATAAATAATATTGACGCACATGCTTTTCTGTCTCATTATTGCAACATCTCTCTCTAATAACTGGATAAAGCCGAGCCGAGGACACACTTTAAGGCCGGTTATGAATGTAATTTGATACTTGTGACTGATCATGCCCAAACGCGTGTTCAGCGCGTTCAGTCTGTGTTCAAAGTCGGTGTTTAAAATCTGCTGCAGTCGATGAAAACAGTCAGAGAATGTGTCATCTAGTCGTGTGTCCCCAGCATTAGTCTGCTATCAGTGGCTCAAACCTCCGTTACTAACTCTAAAATCACGTTTTGGAATGAGCACTCCGCTTCGCGACGTGACCGCATTACCACCTCGGGTGTGCATTATTTTTCTAATAATTCAACGGCCTGAAGTCAATTATTCCTTACATATACAGTCAGTGAGGAGGTCAGCTGGCGGAGAGTCCCTATCCCATCTCAGCATCCCGGATAGCTTAAAAGAACTTGATATTGCAACAGAAACTTTTAACTCTCTCTTTTCCAGCAGTTTAGACACAGTTGCTCCTTTGCGCTTAAAGAAGATTAAAGAAAATAGTCCAACGCCGTGGTACAACGAGCACACTCAGGCCCTTAAGAGAACAGCCAGAAAAATGGAGCGCAACTGGAAGAAAACAAAACTAGAGGTATTTCACATTTCATGGAAGGAGAGTTCGATTGCATACAGATAGGCCTTAAAAGCTGCTAGATCTGCTTATTTTTCAACCCTATTAGAAGAAAATAAACATAATCCTAGGTATTTATTTGAAACGGTGGCTAAACTAACTAAAAAGAAAGCTCCAAGCCCAGAAGTTTCCAAGCAACACAGCAGTAATGACTTTATGACCTTCTTCACTTATAAGATTGATAATATATTATCAGGGACAAAATTATAACTATGCAATCGTCTTCCGCAGTGCATCGTAGTCTTCCTGAGGAAAATTTTGATTCATTTATTGCTATAGCAGAAGAAGAATTGACTAAACTCGTTAAATCGGAATCGACAACATGTATGTTAGACCCTATTCCGACTAAGCTACTGAAAGAGATGCTTCCAGAGGTCATAGATCCTCTTCTTATTATCATTAATTCATCTTTGTCTCTAGGATACGAACCAAAAACTTTTAAGCTGGCTAAAAAAACGCAACTTGATCCTACAGAATTAGTCAATTACGATCTCGAATCTACCTTTTCTGTCAAAGATATTAGAAAAAGCAGTATCTTCACAACTGTGTTCCTTTTTAGAAAGAAATGATATCTGCGAGGATTTTCAGTCTGGATTTAGACCGTACCATAGTACTGAGACAGCTCTCATTAGAGTCACAAATGATTTGCTCCTATCATCTGATCCTGGTTGTGTCTCTCTATTAGTGTTTCTCGATCTTAGTGCTGCATTTGATACTATTGACCACAACATTCTTTTAAATAGACTCGAAAATTATGTTTGCATTAGTGGAATTGCACTAGCATGGTTTAAATCATACTTATCTGACCGTTATCAGTTTGTAGCAGTAAATGAAGAGATGTATCATCGATCTCAAGTTCAGTATGGTGTAAGCTCGCGCTTGATCGGCCCAAAGTCCGGCATCCGACCAGCGCGGAAGGTCTTTACGTGTTACTGTCTTTTCTCGAGGCAAAGTATTTTTTGATTAAATGCAATACATTTTTTCATGTATTTTCTCGTTATTTCATCTGACTCCATAAATTAAAAGGTTTTAATGATATCTGTGCATCATTAAATGTGAGCGAATGTTTGACTATTCCCTTTTAACTCTTCAACGAAAATAATGTCAATTAGAATCAAATGTAACAATTTATTATGTCAGGTAAATGTATCATGCCAATTTCATAATCAGTTCAAAGATAATCAATACAAAACATCAAAAGCTCCGGAATAAAGAGAAGAGATGCAAACCCAACATTAAATGACATGATGCTAAGAATTTTGGTATTTTGGTAATTTTCTTAGCATCATGGGCCAACTTGAGTTACAAAAAAGGCCCAGAGCCCTTTGCATTCCATTATATAGACAGAAACTTCTTTCACATGGAAACATTTGCTAACGATGGAAATTTGCATTCAGAGGTTACACCTTTTGGGGGAATGAGACCATTTGCCAGGAGACCAACCCTCCTTGTGTGCCAGTTATCTCTAAACTCTTAAAAATCTTTTGTTTTACTTATTTGGAAATGAGACATTTGTACCAGTCGCACAGAGACATTTCAAATGATACTAAACATGTACAATACTCGAAGATAATCATTCACATTAAACTATATATTTTCTTGGGTGAATTCAGGTGATCTGAGCATGAGAGAGAGAGAGAGAGGTTGAGGGATGAGGGAATGAAATGTAGATTAGGTTGACTTGGAGGTGAGACTTTCGTCTCGATAGTGCACAAGGGGGAGTTCAAATGTTAATTTCCAGAGAGGTCCTTGGTCCTTTCAGGGCCTCAAGTTGACTGCCTGGCATTTATCTAATTTCTCAAGTCTTACAATGGCGTACCACAAGGCTCAGTACAAGGACCGTTGCTGTTCCCTCTGTACATGCTACCCTTGGGAGATATCATTAGGAATCATAGCATTGGTTTTCTCTGTTATGCCGATGATACTCAGCTGTATATTTCTTCATGCCCTGACGAAACTTACCAATTCACAAAATTAACAGAATGTATAGCTGATTAAAAAAATGGATTACTAGTAATTTCCTAGTAAAAAAAAAACAGAGATTCTAATTATTGGACAAAAAACGTCCACGCAATAACCTAGAATACTGTCTAACACTTGATGGCTGCTCTGTTAAGTCTTCGTCGTCGGTTAGGAACCTGGGTGTGCTCTTTGATACCAATCTTTCATTTGAAAGTCACGTGGTTAGTATATGTAAAACCGCATTTTTCTATCTTAAAAATATATCTAAATTACGTCATATGCTCTCAATGAAAAATGCAGAACAATTAGTTCATGCGTTCATGACATCAAGGGTAGATTATTGTAATGCTCTACTGGGTGGTTGCCCTGCACGCTTAATAAACAAACTACAGCTAGTTCAAAACGCAGCAGCTTCAGTTCTTACCAGAACCAGGAATAATAACGCTAATATTAGTCTCTCTGTTTATCCAGAGGTTTACCGCAGTCCGCCGGATCCAGGCTGTATCCAGATCTGATGAAGGACCATCACCTGGACACAACAACAACGCAGTCCTGAAGTGTCAACTACTGTAGTCTCTCCCCTATGATGGACCTGCGCCTGGACCCATCCACGACGCATCCCTGAAGTGCCAGCTTCATCAGCCCTGTGAAGGCCTCATCGACATGACAGCCATCAGCACTGATCCTCAACAACCTCGTCTCCATACCGGCGTGATGACTCTGACTTCCAACCAGATGGAACTGGATAATATTCTGAATGTTCTTATTCAATCTGACTTCTGACCTGTAATGCTGCCTGAATCATAATCATACACTGTTCGCTCGTTGGCCAGAGGAGAACTGAGCGACTGAGCCTGGGCTCTCCCAAGGTTTTTTTCTCCATTCTGTCACTGATGGAGTTTTGGTTCCTTGCCACTGTTGCCTTGGCTTTTGGTGTGCTTAGTTGGGGACAATATTCAACAATATTACTGATCTGCCTTACTTAAGGTGGATGATGATGCAATTTTCTTCTAGAAACAAACTTTGTTGTTTTATTTTCATGTTATCACTGTGAAGCTGCTTTGATACAATCTGTATTGTAAAAAGCGCTATATAAATAAAGGTGACTTGACTTGACTTGACTATTCACTTAACCTCCGCATCACCAATTACCATGCCCCCCTCGCCACTGTAATAATCAGGTATTCTGTCATAAAATGCTATAAACACATCATTTTTTAGTTTTACTGCTGTTTAATTGATCAGAACTCTCAACAAACACATTTAACATTGAAGACATTTTTATTTAATCAAGATTTATATGCCACAGAAGAGATTTACATTTGTAAATGTCAGTTGCTTAAAACATGCATTTCTAGCTTATTCAGTAACATTGCTTTTATATTTAACTGAATATTACTGACAAGCATAAATTAACTGCATAAGCCTGAATAATCAACATAGCTATATATTAATGACTGTTTAAGTTTCACTGGTGCTGTAAAAAGACAACATTAACCACAACGTCTCAGTTTTATCGGAAGTGAAAGTAGATCAGACCAACAGGAAAAGCATCTGAGACACGATTTTCTGTGGTAACATACTGCAATGCAAAGCGCACGGATATATGAAGTTAAATTTTAAAATAAGGCAGAAATAGATGTCATTTAGCTGATTTGTGGCTCATCACAGATGCACGTTTTGCTGCTTTCCATCCTTTCTGGTGTCCACGATGGTAAATGATTCCTCCTGCGATGACTGTAGTCAGAAAAAACACAAACACAGCCAGTCCAACACCACCAAACATCAACACACGCTCCGTCGGGGTCACTCCATCTACAGAGACAGAAGAATTTACTCATATACGTATAACCAGAAAGTGTTAACTGGAAACTATATTTAGTGCTGAATTAGATTTAGACTCATTAAAACAAGAAAAAATGAATTAAAAGAAACAAGATAAACAACCAACATCTTACCTGTGATTTCAACATCTTGTTTTGAATCTGTTAAAAAAAGATCTGTTAATATTTGATCAGTTTATCAAACACACAAACAAAAAAAACTGTTTTAGTTGTTAGTAGCTATAGTGAGAAAGCTTTAAGATGAGCTTTTGTAGTTTTTATGTTTTTACGCATTTAGGCCTATATAATAAAAGAAATATTGCATAATGGCATTTCAGGTCTTGTCCACATTAGTACATTTTATTTTTTTCTGTCTGTTTTGGTCTTCCATCCACACTGAGACAGCGCTTTTGTCCTGCGATATAAAGGTTTTTTTTTTTGCAACGCTGTTTTGCAGATTTGTGCTGTTGTGAGGGGTTGTGCTATTCAGGGGGTTGAATAATTTTGAGATTGCAGAAGTCATTAAAAGTTGCATTTTCAGTTGAATTGGGGGAAAGCACTTGAAACATTTGTTGTTTTTTTATCTTTTTTTATTTTTTATCTTTATTTTATTGTTTTTTATCTATTTTTATTAATTTTGTTTAATTTGTTCACTGCAAACAGCTGAGAGTACGTAAATTTTGCCAATAAATCTGATTTGCAATGGGGGTTGAATAATTATGATTACAACTGTGTATATCAAGCATATAAAAGCATTTTTCCCACACATGCTATATTTTACTGAGCAGAAAAAACGTACAAATCTCATCTTGGGTGGCTCATACCCATTCCCTCTACAATGGCAACTTTGTGAAGATATGATGGGAAAACTGAATCTGTTACCTTCAATCTCCAGTCTGATGGGTTTGTCGAAGAACATCTCTGGAGCGTCAGACTTTGTTCCACAGAAATAAAACCCCAAATCTGACTCTGTTACTCCAGTAATAACTAGAGAGACTCTGGTGATCGAACTGTCTTCTGTCATTTTCAGACGAGTCTGGTTCTGAATATAGTTGGTCAGGAGATGTCTTCTTGTTTTGTCTTTCTTAACAGAAAACAAAAGATCTACTTGTTTAGTGTTGAAGTGATACCAGGCGACTTCATATCTGTTTCTCATGCTGCAGTTCAGAGTGATGTCTTCTCCCATCCGAACTCTCACATCAGAAGATCCTCCTGCTGACAAATCTGGAGAGACATTGATAAACATACAGATCATTTTAGACTATATTAGTGGCTATTGTATTTATGTTAATTTCATTAATGCTTGAAATATAATATATTTACCACTGGATGTGATTTGCATAATCCAACAAGAAAATACAGAGAAGAAAAAAATGACTTTCTCCATTGTGTCTGTCGCTCGTAAAGGTTTTGAACAAACTAAAGGTTTCAGATCAATGCAGAGTCACTTAAACCACAAAGTGTGTCCACTTCCGTCAGAGAAATACAAAACAATGAATAGTATATTATTAGATTAACTATTTATTGCATCAAACCTCTATCAGCTGTATGAAAATCCTTATGATTTCCCAATGTAGTTTATACTGGATGTGGTCTATATTAACTTGCATAGACATGTGGTCTACAAAACTTGGCTAAGTGTGAGTAGATTTGTGAGTCCATGATCAAAAATACTATAAAAATATAGGTTTTTTTTTTATTGTTTTATTTATTCTTCATAATGTTAGCTCTATGAACAGCGTCAAAGTCATGCTAATGATTAATTCATCATTTTCACTATATTACATAAAACGGTCTTTACAAAAATGTACAATACAATACAAATAGTGTCTCTTCTGTTTACTAGTCATAACATGAGAAAATAGTGTATAACTTTACACAAATCACAGTTCCTACATCAGTCTCATGTTAACACATAACATAATAGTGTTCTGGTTCAACTTTCATAACAGTGCACGTGTTGTTTTTTTAACTGAAGGAGGAAGTCATTTTTTTCTAAAGTAATGTATAAAACAGGAAGCTTACGCTGCAATTCTGAACAAGTCACAATCATTTTAGATTTCAACACCATCAGTGATAAAAGGAAAGATTCTCAAAGCATTTAAAAACAGACAAAGTCGTTTATTAAGATGTTTAAATATATAATGGGATGCCATACTATATAGAAAAACATAATTTTCCCTCTTATACCCTGTACAAAGCAATATTAAAACATGAGTGAAATACAACTGAAAGGGAAACAAAAAGAACATAAACCTGATATTTTCCCAACAGTCACTGATTAATGCATCATGTGCATCTTTTTAAAGGGATCGCTGTTGAGGATGGCTGCAGATACATATGCTTGATTTCCAATATTCCTTCAATGCAGTCACAAACAGCACAAAAAAACAATTGCTGAAATGTTGAAGACGACTGCTAACATTTGCACATGTCTGATAATCAAAAACTACAATATTACAAAATTCCATATTAAAATACATAATTAAAAACAATAAAAATCTCATTGTATCAAAAATGGTTATGACATTTATAAAGCAACTGTTTCCTGTTTTTGAAACAAAAAAATTGTATAGTGTATCTCAATACATATTGTTTTAATACAGATTAAAAAAGGATAGTACCGAAAAAATTACCCATATTAAGCCATCAAAGGCATCAAAACACAATTATTTAAACACAATTGTGCATGTGTATTTTATGCAAGTTTTGTTTGTTATATTGTAAAATATATTAATTTCAACAAATTTACCATTGATGCATCCATTGCATCCAACATGTTTTCACCCTCAAAAATTCGATTCATTTCAAAGAAGAAGAAATGGAGCAATTGCAAGAGGGTCCTCGCGCCATCTGTGCTCGGGGCAGGCCCTATTATTGCAGATTATGCATATGGCACAACTCTAGCTGCAGACGTATGTGGACAGAATCACCAAAAAGTAACCAGAGACATCACTAGGTGTTCTGTGCCTCCTGTGCAGTTTAATCACGTTCAGTTTAAACCGTCATAGGTTCCCCAACACCGCTGGGTCCTCTCGATCCTCCTGTTGCACCGGCACATGATCTCCGCGCCGACGTATACATAAGATTATGATCCCAATCACGATCCCAATCACGATCACGATCACGATCACGATCACAGAAACCAGAATCCCCTGCGAAATCCCGTTCTCTACAGCTGGAAGGAGGAAGGAGGGAAGAGAACGCAATTTTTAAATATATATATATTTTTAAAATCACTGCTTAAATATTTTGTAAAGCTCTTAATGTCTCCTGTTTTACTTACGAGGTTGTTCAGTGACATTAGTTTTATGATCTGTGTCCAGTTTTCCCTTTGATTCTGTTCAGGACATTGAAAGGTTTGTCACACAATTTAGTAATAATCTCAAATCATGATGAATAAACCTCAAAACGTCCCTTTATAAACAATATTTCTCCTCCTCCACTGATCTTCTCTCACCTGTGACTGTGACTGAGACTGTGATCAAGGTTTCATTATTAGAGTCCAGAACTCTGTATGTGCCAGTGTCAGTGTGTGTGAACTCTTTAATGATCAGGTTTTCCCCATGGATCTCCTTCCATCCTTCACTAGTGTTTTTCTCCACTTTTCCATAGGCCAACAGAAATTTTAAATTCAGCTCCTCACCTGTTTTCACAGAAATCTTTTCTGAGGAGAAACAAAGACATCAATCATTATTTTAATGGGGTCAATCAATCAAGGCCATAAACTCATATTTAGTATCAGAGGAGCAAATATAATTATTCATAAAAGCACATGTTGATGGTTTGAGTAGTTTTTACTTTACCAAGAATTTGAAGTTGATATATCCTCTCCTTTCCTGGCCCAGGAACTTGTGGATCATTGTAATAAACTCTCAGAAAGTATTTCCAAGCATCACTGTAGATCAGATCCTTGATGACAACGTCACATGATCCTTCTTTACACACTCGGCCAGTACAGTTTTCCTGTCCAGGCGTCCAATCATAGATTACTCCAGACTCTCTGATTAAATCAATCTGCCTAATCTGTTTGGCCTCAAATCCACATGATAGAGTGATGTTTTCTCCCTTTATTCCTGTCACGTGTTCAGTGTTGTTTCCTACAAATATAGACAGTAAATATTCACTCAATGCAAAGTATCAATACTGAAAAATACATGTGGTGTTTCTGTCTATTTTCTGTAATCAAGCTCATTATAAACAATTCTAGTAGCCTAGAATTTAGTCTACTAGATTTTCTTTTGCTCAAGACATTTCTTCACACATAAAAAGTGGATTCAACAATTGTGAAGTGATGATGGAGTTTCTCCAATATTTAGCATCAGAAACACCTGTAAAGACTAAAGTTGCCGCTGTCACCTTTCTGTTCAATTTAGTTTTGTTTTCATGGACTTTCAGTTTGTTTTCATCTGCCACACGTGTTCCTTTGTTTAGATTCCCTCCACCCTTTAGTTTCTATGGTGACTGTGATTAGTTTGATTCAGCTGTGTTCATCTCGTTATCGTTAGTATTTAAGTTCATGTGTGTTATATTTTGAGTTTGTCCGGTCTCGTTTCAGTTATGTGTGTGAATATCACTACCTGTTTGGATTGTTATAAGGGATGGATTAACCAAGCTGGAAGCTTCTTGAATCTTTGAAGCTTTTTTCTGATAGTTTCAGGTAAAGATTTGAAGCACCAGTGTTGAGAACAGCGCCTTCTTGTGGCAGGTCAAATTTATAGCAGCCATACACCCGAGTGCACAGCGCCGTTGTTTAATGATCCATTAAGCACAATTAAAGTGTGGCAGTAAATTAAATGTAACAATTATAATAATACTAATTATAATAATGTCAACAGGGTGGTTTGATGGAAGTAGCCTAAATGGTGTTCAAATTGTTTTATGTTTTTTATATTGTTTTAAATGGCAGAATATATGACCATGTAATATAGGCTAATAATATATATATATATATATATATATATATATATATATATATATATATATATATATATATATAGCCTACATAAAATGTTAGTAAATGGACTTGAACTTCCAAAAACCTGTAGACTAGTGCATTCCAAGTGAAGCATTCCCATGACTGGAAAGAAAGTGAGGCTTCGTTTCTCTGAAAACAATACGGGCTCTGTGTACTCGATACGTGCTTTGAAGCTTCAGGGCCTTATCATACATGGCGCAATGCAGCGTCAGGCGTGACGCAAGTGTGTTTTGCTAGTTTCAGCCCGACGCAGTTTTCATGTTCACGTCCTGCACTACGTTGTTTAAATGGCAAATGCTTTTGCGCCCATTTGTGGCCCATGGGCTGCTGGTCTGAGAACGAGTGTGTGTTCTGGCCCAATGTTGGACCGTTGCTATTTTGAGGAACTGAAATAGACTGAGCCATTGACCGACTGAAACCTGGGCTAAAGTCAATGGCGCAGCATTTATTTATTTATTTTTTGTTATTTAAAGATCGCGTTAGTAATGTCCTCCTTTAGACGGGTCCACAACGTGCAAACACTCTACTTATTAAACACACAGGGATGCGAAGCAGCAAACAAACATGACAAATATTAAAAATAAAAGGATTAAAATATAAAAGATTATTTTTTGTACATAAAGATATGGTGGAATTCGACTTGTCCCGTAGATGGTCTGAGCTTTAACCTCACACACACACACACACACACAGCTTTAACCTTGCGCACGAGCAGATCCGTTTCCTCGCTAGAGAAGCTTTCAGTTTTTCCATTTGCAAATTTCTCCATGTAATGAATCCGCCATGGTGTGAGCGCAGCTGGCATTTTAAAGTGAATGGGAGATGAGACACTGATTGGTTTATTTCACATTATGCCCAAAACACACCCATTACTCATTAAGAGAATAGGGACAACCTTTTTAGACCATGCGCCGGGAGCACCGACCATTTTTCTCGTCTTTAGACTAGCAAAAGTGGATTCGGACACAACCTAAGTAAACTTGCGCCCTGCACTTTAGACCATGAGCTTAGATCGTTAAAATAGGGCCCTCTGTGTCATACAGTATGTAATATCTCTCATTATTATATTAAATCTTTATTGGAACTTTATTCGTCTTTGTCTTCATCTGCCTGCCTACGCATAATGTGTTACAGCTGGTTTGAGCCTATTTTGCCATTATGCTCCTCAACTCGACACTACACCTCAGGTTATTCATTGTCTCTGTAATAAATGTACTGTATGTTAATTTGGATTAAGTGCCTGCTACATAAAAATAAAATGCTCTATCTCAAAAACTACTGACAAATGTGATCTGGTTGCACAAATTAAGCCTAAACAGAACTCGCAGATAGGAGGTTTACATTGAAACACAAATTAAGTATTTCCTGCAAGTATTTTTTTTTTTTAAAGAAAAGGACAGCAACTGTGTATAATGAGGACAATAACATTATGACCAGGGGGCATGAATATTTTCAAAGTGACTTATATAGCAGCAAAACTTGGATTAACTGAGCTGTAAGGAGCCTGAAATTAGCAGTGGCACATTTTAACATTTCAAATGTTTACAATGGCCCAAGCTGTAGCAGACGTACAAGTTGCAGTGAATTCCTGAACAATGTTTATAGACAAAGCGATGTCATGGTGTGTGATGTAACATTATATGGTGGAACATTTCCATTATCAATCCACAAATGTGAACAAGCGTCACTTGGCTGAGTGATGCAGCGAAACAATTCACTAAAACTGCGTATGAAACTGACCGCTATTATTGACGAAGCACAGCAGCAGAAGCAGCAGCAGATTCAGCCACCTGAACCTGATGAGAAAACAGAAGAGCTGGTTTATGTGTCAGATATACAGACACACAAACACATTCATACAGGGGGGAAATACTATATGATCACAATACACAACTTAAATATTAAATATTTAACATAAAAGAAATCCAATAAGAATTTTAATCAATGATTTCAGTGTAACAAAGGCCCAATGGACACACACAGTTAATTAAATTATTTTTTCTTCTACCAACCAATTTTCTCATCAGAGTTATTAATGTAAATCAATCTAAATAATTATATTAATAACCCCACTAATGTAAATCATAATCAGCATCATAATTACAGTAATGGAGACATTCAGCATAAACTTGTCGACTCATTTCCTCATCACTAACAGGTTTAGTTTCCACAAACAGAAACAACTATCGGTATAAGAACACAAAAACACAAAAAGCTGGATTTCTATTTTAAAGCATGAATACTTACATTCTAAAAGTTCTGTATGTCTTTTGTTCAGGTGTCAAAACTTTGTTAATTACATGTTTAGAAAGAAGTAAGACTAAATCGAAAGCATTTGCTGCTATGTTTAGTACATCCCACCGAGAAGGTGGAGTCTGACTGATCATTATTTTCCTCTACTAGTTATTCTTTCAAAGCAGATTAAGCTGAAGATTAACATACAGTAATATTGTATATGATCAGTGACTGACATAATTTGGTGAATTATTTATTTAATCAAGCATTTAAATTCAATGTTTGTCTTTAACACAATTACTTTCGATTTGAACACCTATTTCCCTGATATGATACACGTGATATAGGCGGTGAAATCTGATCTCAGGTCAAAGGTTAGATCTGATTGAGTCACATGACCAGGGCCGGCGGAAGCGCTGGGCTCTAGACACTAGAGGGCGCCGCACCATGACGAGCACGAGCGATTCAAACTTGTGAAGAACTACATGCGATCGACAATACATTTACATGCAACCAAATAACCCATGAAGCCTTCATGTAAACACCTTAATCGATCCAAATGAAATTTCGATCGGATTGAAAGGGGCCATTCACGGATATGCACCTGCCTCGCGACCTTACACAATATGTAAGATGTTTTTTTAAAAAAAAACAAATGCAGCGCGTAACCCCTGTAGCCAGCAGGAGCCAGAACTGTACGCACAATAGGTTAATATTCACCATTAACCAACCGCTTTTCACCTGCCTTACAGCAACTAGACACTTCGACTGATGCACATGTTCAAATAGATAGGCACCCCGCGTTTGCTTCTACTCTTATTTAGCCTACCTATTTACCACATAATGGTGTGTGTGTGGTACTGCTGTGTGTGTGAGGTGTGTACTTGAAGGTTGGCACTGTAATGGTGATTTTAAAGGTCACTTGTGTGGACCAGAATGTCTACTATATTGTTTAAAAAATATTTCTGTATCATCTCACTCTTTTGACTCTTTTCGCAGAATATCAATAAAATCAAAGCATATTTTCATTCTCCTAATTTTTGGATCAAATGTACTTCTTTCATATTTCATATTTTCTGAAAATATTATAACATGTAGGCTACTAGCCTACTGTCTCTTCCTGCCCACAGAAATCACATTGTGTTATGTTAACCCTTAAACAGGCAAGAGTGGAAAATAATAAGCAAAAAACAATTTCATGTCATTTTTTATATCACCTGGACTTAAGTAAAACATATCCAAAAGAATTTTTGAAATATTTTTTTGATTTTATGAGTTGTGACTCCCAGGTCACGTTGCCTGATTAGCATATAATTAGGGTATCTGTTAACTGTTACTGGACCACTTGCCACTGCATGTTTAAAACAATCCTACTTCCTATAAATCCGACCTTGCGTTACCATAAAAATGGTACTTTAACTCCTTAACTGTCATCCCCCTTTTTGAGAATGGACATTAAAATACACTATTCAAACTTTTGTAATTCAAGAATACTTTTGGGTATAGACCTAAGTTTGGTCTTGTTTTAAAGAAAACACTCAGCAGATTATTGCTGAAGTGACAACACTTCAAAAAAATTAAAGAATGAAAAAGTTATGGAAGTTTAAATTTACAGTAAATCAAATATACTGTACTTAATATTCTTTTATATAAAATATATATTTTACAAAATATTTTTTACTCTAAAACTAATATAAAATCAAAGTCATATATCTAAACAAGTTGTGTTCTAAATTTGAAGTTGATATCACAAAACTTGAAGTTCCCATGAGATTTTGTTTAGGCGTAATACCAGAAATAGCCACCGGGTGACATACATTCCATTGAATTTCATTGTATGCATTCTGCCGTAACAAATGAATACATTTCTGTCCAAATATCACTTCTGTCACAAAATATCGAACCTTGAGACTCAGACCTTTCTGACAATATGTGTTTTGTCAAGATTAGAAAAGGTTTTGATCATAAATTATGAAACATGATTACGCCCAAAAGGGGAGGAGCCTGATAAAATAATTTAGAGTACCATTTAATGCAACGTCCAATTTCAAAACGGTTTTCAGAGGATGAATTCTGAGTTTGTAAGCTTTCAAATGATACCTAATTTATGATAACTACTAAAATATGTGATGTAATAAAAAAGGCGATAAAAATGATATTATATTGTAGAGGATAATATATATATTATACAAATATAGGATATATTTGGATAGGATAATATAGGATAGTATTATTTTATAATTTTTTATTGACAAACTTTTAG
Source organism: Vimba vimba (assembly GCA_022828995.1). Lineage (NCBI taxonomy): Eukaryota > Metazoa > Chordata > Actinopteri > Cypriniformes > Leuciscidae > Vimba > Vimba vimba. Next base: position 41,153,503 of record CM040824.1, read on the forward strand.
CATGAAAACCAAAGTTTCAATTATGAAAAGTGTGCGTCGACTTTTTGTGACAAACGGCAGAACTCCTGTTATGATGTAGATTTTTTGAGGTGCACTCTTGTTATAAATTCATCTATTACTGTTCCTACATAATTTGCAACAAAAACAGTGCTAAAATATCTATTTAGGAGTCTTAGACCTTTCCTATGGAAGGCATTTTCTGCCAAATTTAAATATGCATTTTCTGCCAAATTTAAATAAATAAATTGAATGATTAAAATGAAAATTAAAACCAGATTAACGATTTCATTACAGAAAAATGTTAGCAAAATATGTGACAAAATTGAGAATGAAGGTTTCTTCAAGCATCTCGGAGACGTTCCCGCAGTTCTTCTGTCTCAGTTTCTTCTATTTCTTCATGTAATCACAGACGGACTCGATGATGGTGAGATCAGATCAGACCAGCTGTTGTCAGACTCCTTGTGCATACAGAAATCTCTCTGGATTATTACAGTTAATGGCAAAAAGAATGTTTGGAAATGTAAACTGATATTTCCTACTGACACACTACAGCAAAAGACAGAAATAACTATATTACCATGCCTAAGACTTTTGCACAGTACTGTATATTTACATAAAATTATGTATGTATGTATATTATGGTGTATATAGGGTATATATTTTCCCTTTAAAGGAACACTCCACCGTTTTTTGAAATAGGGCTTATTCACCTTCTTTCCTACATTTAGATAGGTGGGCAAATGCATTTTTGTCTTAGTGCATGCATTGTTTTAATTTGACAGGGTCGGCGTTAGCTTAGCTTAGCATAATGAATGGAATCCTTTGTTGCCAGCTAGCATGTCCTGAGTAAAAGTGATATAAAAAATAAAAAATTCCACCTAATTACTTCTTGTGGCCTGCGTATTCACAACGAGTACAAATAGCGATGCAGATTAACACTAGGCGATTTCCTAGGCAGATATTGACTTATATATTAAGGACTATATTAGGGGGAAGCACAGGCGAAGCACTGCTACATGGGTGTGATATCTCTGCGCCGAAGTAGCAGTGCTTCGCCTGTGCTTCCCCATAATATAGTCCCAAGTCAATATCTGCCTAGGAAACCGCCTAGTGTTAATCTGCATCACTATTTGTACTTGTTCTCAATATGCAGGCCACAAGAAGTAATTAGGTGTTTTTGTTTTTTTTTTATGTCACTTTTACTCAGGGCATGCTAGCTGGCAACAAAGGATTCCATTCAATATGCTAAGCTAAGCTAGCGCCGACCCTGTCAAACTAAAACAATGCATGCACTGAGACAAAAATGCATTTGCCCACCTATCTAAATGTAGGAAAGAAGGTGAATAAGCCCTATTTCAAAAAACGGTGGAGTGTTCCTTTAAGCCACACTAAGTAGAAATTGTGTTTTTGTCAAACAGCGACCCCTAGAGTCGCTGGGGAATACTTTCACTGTCGTAAATTTATTAGCCTATATTATAACGTTTTTACATGATTGCAGCTAAATCACAAGTAAATAGTCTATAGTCTAGGCCTACTGTATAATTTAATTTCTGTTGTTTTTATTGGAATGTAAACATTACAAAATGCCAGATAACATCTGTAGAGGTTTGAAATCTTGAGATATGCAATGGCTTACACTAATAACTATCTAACATTATTCCAAGCAGCTAGTTCCATTTGTAGTGTCTATTGCTAGCCCAGCAACACAGTTCAATAAATCCACTTCAGAAACGTTGTTGAAATAAAAGATGACAATCTCCGTTTTTATTCCTTGGTTTCCGATTTACAAAAAAGAAAAAAGAAAGAAAGAATGTGAGCTGACTAATACACTTATTCTAGTTGCTAATGAAATAAAAAATTCTTAATAAAAGTAGCTAAAAGTTAGCAGTTATCAGGTAAGAAAACCGTTAGCTTCCACAGCTCTCAAGATCTGAATCACATAATGAGAATCAACGTAATGTAACCGGAGTTGGCCGGTTCTTAAAGAGGCAGTACACTATTTCACCAATATATACTAAATCCTATAAGAACATGAATTCTAGTATGCTTTTAACCTTTTAAGTATTATTTAACATTTTAACCATTACATGAACTTCTAAATGAAATTATTTACCTTTTTAACATTAACTCTTATTCACAATACTATGAATTGTACTTTGGCCTCTACATACCCGGCCCCTAATTGCCTTCTATCCTAGAAGCAATTACAACTTTAAATGTCTTTCTTTTGAGTAAAACTCAGTAACAGTCCTTCTCATACTGCTTCCTGAAGTAAGCAGAGTTTAGTTATTGGCCTCTCAAGTTCATTCGTCTTTGTCTTGACTCGAACCTTGCAGACCACTCCATGCTCGTCCTCCATAGTCTTAACGATTCTTCCCATCAGCCATGATCCCCTGGGAGCTGATTCGTCGACAATCAAGACTACATCTCCCGGGATGAAATTCCGTGATGGATGGTTCCATTTCTGTCTCTTTTGGAGTTGAGGCAGATATTCCTTGGTCCAGCGCTTCCAGAATAGATCGCTCATATACTGGACTTGCCTCCATCTTTTATGCGCATAAGTATCATCCTTATGGAAGAGTCCTGGTGGTAAGTTGGGGTTAGTCTTGAGCAGAAGTAAGTGCTGTGGGGTAAGAGCTTCCAGATCATTAATATCGTTGGAAGGCATGGTAATAGGCCTACTATTCAGAATGGCTTCACATTCACAGAAGAACGTCTGAAGACCTTCCTCATCCAAGTTTTGTTCTCTCAGTGTAGCACCCATGATTTTTCTGATGGAGCGGATGATTCTCTCCCACACCCCTCCATGGTGGGATCCGGATGGTGGATTGAATAACCATCTGATGTCACGTTGGAGCAAGCTGTTCTCGATTTGTGAAGTATTCCACTCCTTTATTGCCTTTCTGAGCTCATGATCAGCTCCAACAAAGTTGGTTCCATTATCAGATCTCATCTCCTTCACCTGACCTCTTCTCGCAATGAAGCGACGCAGAGCTTGAATAAAGGAGTCTGTTTCCAATGATGTTGCCATTTCTATGTGGACCGCACAACAAGCAAGGCAAGTAAATATCACCCCATATCTTTTTACAGACGATCTTCCACGTTAAACCCTCTGGGGTCTAAGGTGTTTTTGGGGTCCTTGAGATGTTCTGACATGCCCTGACATTTGTGCTTTTTTCAGTTGCTTATAAACATATTAATGGCAAAAAAAAAATTACACACTATTTAGCACAAACAGGGCTACCATAATATGTGAGCAACAAGAATGTACATGTCTGCATTTTTGAGAGAATAATGTTTATGCATGGTTATTGAAAAAACTAAAAACTAAAGTTTCTGAAATAAGGCCATAAAACACATTCTAAATATGTGCCAATAAGACTTTTGTCTAATGGATGTCATCACCTAGTGTTTTTTCTTCAAAATGATGTGAAAATCACCCTGCCTTATCATTCACATAACACAATACATTGATTTGAATTTTGCAAAGCACTTTCTGTTTGGAAAGGCAATATGCGGAGTGGGCGTCAACGATCATGCATATTTAGTGGTTCACACCTGAAGAGACAATGGGGCCCGCATACTTAATTAGCCATTCATTCAGGTGAGTCACTGAGCCACAAGAATGCAAGAGCAACAGTTGGAAGCATCTCAATTCTTTTTTTATTTTTCCACATATTGTGCTTGCAATTTGGCCTATAATATCCAAGGAAAACATGTCTAGTAATTGTGCAGTTAATTCTCATACTGTATTTTCAGTTTTGGAATATTTATCCTCTCCCCAAATTTAAAACACAATAAAAATTATTTAAAGAAAAGGCTAATATTTACCTTTTAATAGTTTGTTTACATCTACCTTGTAAATATATTTTTTTATTAAAAAGGTTACAATTACAACAACAATTCAAGTGTAATCTTTCTTTTTAAAAACTAAAGTATACATTTTATCATACATATTTCAAAGTTAAGGATTTGATTGATTATTTGATAACTTTATTTTTGACAAAACATACTATATTTAATATGATCAAATATTGGCAAACAAAAGCTTATTTGAGGTGGCAGATATTTTACAGTAAAAATGTATAATCTATCCAAAACTAATCAACGAAATGTTGTCTTTCATATGTCTGTAACATAGGTTTTTCATTTTTATTATAATAAATATAAATGTTAATTTTCAGTTTAATACGTTGCTTATACAAATAGCCTACATTTTATTTCAACATATTTCTGTCGATTTTTACTCAACTCAGTATAGCAATACAGTTTGCTAAAACATCATCATATATTCACACAGAGACGCAATTTAAATTTAAACTGTCTTTTTGCCAGCTGTGGTAAACAGCGCGCATCTCAAGTCAAGTCAAAGCTTTATTGTCATATGCACAATCAGGAAATAGAATTTCCATGTACAATGAAATTCTTTCTTTGCTGTCCACATTGAATGCTCAGCAAAATACGTTAATAAAGACACAGACATACACACAGCAAAATTTTTAAAAAGAATGTCATAAAGATAAAAATTAGGCTATAAAAGTATTTAAAAAAAAGTGCATATGTAATGTGCAAATTTATATTAAAGTGCAATTTTTAAAGTGCAATTTAAGTGCAGCTCCTTGATAATACCAGAAATAACTGCAACAGATGTGCGGTTGTTATAGTTATTAAACTCTGGCTTATCTGTTTAAAAGTCTGATGGCTGATGGATAAAATGAGTTCATGAGTCTGGAGGTTCTGCATCTCACACTGCTGTACCTCCGAACGGACGGTAGAAGTTTAAACAGTCTATGCTGGGGGTGGGTATGGTCTTTAATGATGGAAACAGCCCTCCTTTGGACTCTGCGATGGTAAATGGCCTGCAAAGTAGGCAGCGAAGTCCCGACGATCTTCTCAGCCGTCTTCACTACTCTCTGCAGACGTTTACGGTCCTTAGTAGTAGTGTTTCCATACCATACAGTGATGCAACTTGTAAAAACGCTCTCCACAACACAGCTGTAAAAGTTCTTAAGAATCTTAGTTGACATACCAAACTTCCTAAGTCTCCTCAGAAAGTACAGTCGTTGTTGTCCTTTCTTGACAAGTTGTGTTGTATTCAGTGTCCAGGTAAGGTCTTCACTAATATGGACCCCGAGATATTTAAAACTGCTCACCCTCTCTACTTCCAGGTCTTTGATGAATAGTGACTGATGAGTTCTCCTCTTTTTCCTCATATCCACTATCATCTCCTTTGTCTTATCTGTGTTTAGAGTAAGATTGTTATCCTTACACCATGTAACGAGACTGGCCACCTCCCTCCTGTAGGCTGTTTCGTCCCCGCCAGTGATGCGTCCTATTACTACAGTGTCGTCAGCGAACTTTAAAATAACGTTGTCTTTGTGGGAGGCAACACAGTCATGTGTAAACAGTGAGTAAAGGATAGGACTAAGAACACACCCCTGGGGGGTGCCTATGTTTGTAATGATAGGAGCTGAGGTCCTATTCCCAATCCTGACAGACTGTGATCTGCCCGTCAGGAAGTTCAGGAGCCAGTCACACAGGTTAGGATGTAATCCAAGTGTAAACAGTTTATGTGTGAGTTTCTGCGGGATGACCGTATTGAAGGCGGAGCTATAATCAATAAACAGCATCCGAATATATGTATCCTTATCTTCCAGATGAGAAAGTGAAATATGAAGAGCATCGGAAATTATATCTGAGGTGGATCTGTTTGAGCGATATGCATACTGCATGGGGTCCAATGTCTCCGGCATACTGCTCTGAATGTGGGCCAGCACCACTCTCTCAAAGCACTTCATAATGATTGATGTGAGTGCTACTGGTCTATAGTCATTCGGGCAGGTTGGCAAGCTCTTCTTAGGAACGGGGACAATAGTTGTGGTTTTAAAACAAGTAGGAACAATTCTCTGACAGAGGGAAAAGTTAAAAATTGATGTAAATACATCCGTCAACTCTGTGGCACAAGCTCTGAGGGTCCGCCCAGTGATGTTGTCCGGTCCTGCTGCCTTGCGAGGATTAATCCTCCTCAGTGAGTACCACAGTTGATGAAACCGTAAAAGGGGGAGAGGAGTGTTGAGTTGTCTGTATGTGTGGATGACTCCACTCTGTGTGGACACTAGAAGTCTCAAAACGAGTAAAAAAAAGGTTTAGTTCATCCGGCAAGCTGTCCGTAGAGCTGATAGTACCCGTGATTGTCTTATAGTCTGTGATATGCTGCAGTCCCTGCTACATCCGTCCAAAATCAGCAGTAGAGTAGAAACTGTCCAGCTTCTCTCTGTAATTTCTTTTGGCTGCTGTTATGGCTCTTCTCAGTCCATACTTTGCAGCTTTATACTCTGTATCATTGCCAGATGCAAATGCAGAAGACCGTGCATGCAGCATGTTTCGTACCTGGCCATTTATCCAAGGCTTCTGATTTGGGAACTTCCTGACTTTTATGGTGGGTATGATGTTATCAGCACAAGTGCTAATATACCCAGTCACATACTCGGTATAATCTTGGATGTTGACAGAAAGATCCTCCTGGGTAGCTGCAACTTTAAACACATCCCAGTCTGTCAGTGCAAAGCAGTCCTGCAGAATGACCTCAGTCTGTGGAGTCCAGTGCTTAATTTGTTTGATGACAGGATTTGTTTGTTTGAGTCTTTGTCTATAGACCGGATACATAAACAAAGAAATATGGTCTGAGAGTCCAAAATGGGGGCGTGGTGCAGCCCTGTATGCACAACGTATATTACTGTAGACATGATCTAATGTGTTTTTTATCACGGGTAGGAATGTTCACATGTTGATAATATTTTGTGAACACAGTCCGTAAATTGCACTGATTAAAATCACCAGCGGCAATAAAAACAGCATCGGGGTTAGCCGTCTCTAATGCACTAAAAACATCATGAAGCCTTCCGAGTGCTGCCGCGGAGTTAGCTCGCGGAGGGATGTAAACAGCGGCTAAAAACACAGCAGTGAATTCCCTCGGCAGATAATATGGGCGACACTTCAGCATTAAAAACTCCACATCTGGTGAGCAGTGTTTATGAACAGTCTGTATGTTTTTGCACCATGAATTATTAATGAACACACACACTCCTCCCCCTTTGGTCTTACCAGAGGCTGCGGTCCGATCTCCCCGATGCACGGAGTGAGTCTGTAGCTGGACTGAGGATTCCGGTACTTTCTCTGAGAGCCAGGTCTCGGTAAAAATCAGAGCACAACACTCTCTTACTTCCCGTTGTGATGTAATCCTTGCTCTCAGCTCGTCCAATTTATTTTCTAAAGATCGCACGTTAGCTAATAAAAGACTGGGTAGTGGTGGCCGGTTAGTACGGGCTTTTAGCCTAGCATGGAGTCCTCCCCTCTTGCCTCGCTTGCGTCGCCGTCTCCGGAGCACTCTCCTCGGATCAGCCTCCTCACCCAGACTCGGTGCTTCCAGGCCTACCCGGGAGTGGTGGCGAGAGTTTCGGGAGCGAGTAAAGAGTTGTAGCTCCAGTGGTATAACAGCAGTACATTTAAAACGGTTGGCTGAATTTGCAATGTCCAGTAATGCTTGCCTGTTATATGTTAAAATTGCATCACATTTATGCATTACAAAAAAAGCAAAAAACAAACAAAGATAAAAGAAAACACGGCATTCAAAAGTGGAGCGAGCAAACACGTCTGCCACGGAGGGCGCCATGTATCCATGTATCCACCGGTATCAACGATCTCTGTGGCTGCCGTTCATTCATTCACAGAAACGCGATTAACTTGAGAAGGAAAAAAAAATTACTACATATTCGGATCCTCTCTCCTGCAATACCCGCACTCTGAGGTAGATTTTCCATTATTATTATTATTCCTCACATCGCTGCCAGATGGTGTAAACACGTAGGTTACAATGATATGATAAAACTTGTGTTTTTTCGAGCTGATATGGGGGCGTTCACAGGTTTGCTTGGATTGCCTCAGTAATTTGCGTTTGAATAGCGCGCGCTCTCCGTGGGCGGGTTCACATTACATTTGAATTAGCTCTAATGAGCTCGACTGGAATCGCTCTCTTTTAATACAGATTTCACAAGATGAGAATATTTGTTTTTTATATAAATTACCTCATTTAAAAGAAGATAATTCAAGCTTCATGCCTGTGTGTCTGTATGCCTGTTTGACTGAGTATTCGCTGAGTTACAGTTCATTTTCGGACGCGTTTCAGAATGGTCTTCACTGACAGAGAGAAGGCAGAACTCGCATCACGTTTATTTTTCTTTATTTGGCAAAAAGCACAACAATTTGTTTTTATTGTGAGTATACACAAAAAAATACACATTTAACAGAATCGATTGATGTATGAAACTTGCTTGTAATATCAAAGTCCACAGAGCAAAATTAATTTCTTTTGAACTGAACTGAAAAAAAGCAAGCCTATCGCGCCGGCGTGATTGTCGACCCCAGGGGGTTAATGTTGAATGGCCCAAATAGATCCACTCCAGTTCTGGTGAAGGGTGGCTCGTCTGGTACAACTCTGTTTCTAGGCAAGTCCGCCATCATTTGTGTGCCTGATGCACCATGTTGCCTTCGACAGATAGTACACCGTGACAGCATTCTTCTGATTGACGAGGGAGCATCGATAATCCAGTACTTTTGACGTACATGAGACAAGACATGATTACGTCCACTGTGTCCCAGCCGCTCATGTGAATCCTGGAGAATCAGATCAGCCACACGATGGTTCTTAGGCAGGATCATCGGGTGCTTGGCTTCGGCTGGCATTGATGCTCGACTGAGCCTCCCTCCAACACGAAGGATTCCCTCTTCAAGTTGTGGATTCAGTCTGAAGATTCGACTTCTCTTCTTGATGGAGTCCTTTCTCCGAAGAGCAGATATCTCTTCCTGAAACATACTTTGCTGACAATAGCTGATGATATCCAATTCAGCTTGTCGCAGATTGTCCACGGTCAGGTAAGTCTTTTTGAGACTCTTTTTGTAGCTCAACATCTCCCTGTTCACCCGTGGTTGATCACTGTACAATCCATTCATCTCCTTTCTCTTCCTTGACAGGTTTACCAGGGTTCCCTTGAGTCGTGTGAGCCACGCCACAGCCTTCTTGAGGTGTATCCATGAAGAATAGTATTGAATTAGTTGTTGCATTGCATCAGTGCTTTCTTCTGCTGTTGTAGCATTGACAAATATGCCTTTCTTGACCTCAGGATCCTCAGCCGTGAGCTCTTCTAGGTGATCGTGCTTGTCTGGCCATTCCCTTTCAGGTTTACTGAGGAAGACAGGCCCTGCAATCCAAACTTTGTTCTTCATGAAGACACTCACCTTTTGTCCCCTGGAGGCACAATCAGCTGGATTCAACTGAGTGTTGATGTAGCTCCATTGCTGCACTTTTGATGCTTGCAAGATTACGGCGATCCTGTTCGCCACAAATGTCTTAAATCTGATGTTCTCATTTGCTAAGTACTTGAGTACGGCAGTACTGTCCGTCCAAAACCTGGAATCTGACAGTGGCAACTGTAGTTCTTTCTTCAGCATGACATCCACCTTCACAGCTAAGGCAGCCGCCATCAGCTCCATCCGCGGGATAGTTGGTGGTTTGAGAGGGGTAACCCTTGACTTTCCCAAGACAAATGAGCAGCATATTTGGTTGCTACTGTTCTTCTGGACTAAGTAAGTAACAGTACCATAGCCTGTTTCGCACGCGTCACAAAAGTGATGCAGCCGAGCTTGCACTGTTTTTCCAAACTCAGGTGGCTTAAAGCACCGATCCACTCCAAAGTCAGTGAGCTGTTGAAGTTCTTCAGTCCACTCTGTCCATTGTTGTGCGAAATGTTCTGGCACAGTGTCATTCCAACCTGTTCTTAGTCTACACAATTCTTGCAGAATGTTTCTAGCAGGCAGTATGATTGGTGACAACATTCCCAGTGGGTCGTAAACTGAACTCATCGTAGACAGGATTCCTCTCCTAGTGAGAGGCTTCTGCTCTATGTGCACATGGAACTTGAACTGATCTGACTGGATACACCACTGTACTCCCAAAGCTTTTTTGATGGCGAGTGAATCCTGGTCAAGATCGAGATCTTTTGACTTCAAAAACCTGAGGAGGTCAGCATCTTCTGGTGGGACTTTGACCTGGTGGAACATCGATTCCGCATCCGCCATGATTGCGACTTGCTCTTGACGGAATCTAGTCAAGACACCAACCAGACTGCTTGTCATGTCAGGTCCCTTGCAGTAATTGTTCATTGAGTGTGGTTCCTTGATATGAAGCGCCACAGTCGAATACCACTCGCATTGTATGCTTCTTAGGGTGGTAGACACCGTGATGCGGAATAAACCACACCTTTCCATCACTCCGTTTTAGTTCTTCATCTGGGACCTTTACAGCGTAGCCCTTCTTTATCACGTCATTCATGAAGTTGACATAGTCCTCTTTGAACGTCTGATTTCTCTGAAGCTTCTTTTTCATGTTGAGCGCTCGTTGCTCTGTCATTGCTCTGTTGTTGGGCATTTTCACATCTTTGTTTTTCAACGGCAGACCAATAGAGTAGTGGCCGTTAACCAGCTTTGCCGATTTGGAAACTCTGTCCATAAATAGTTGGTCTTCCTTAGACATTTCTAACCGCTCTCCATGAGCATTCTCAGGAAAATCATACTTGAATTGCTGAGTCCAAAAGTCTTCAAGCCGAGCCACAGAGATACGATTTATCTGTATCTGCGGGTATCCATTCTTTGTCCAGCTTCTGATGTTCCCACGCAGCGATCCGTTTACTGTCCATCCCAAAGCTGTGCGTACTGCATACGGCCCATTCTTGACACTGCGGATTACCTCTTCTGGCTCCAAAGCCTTTGCCACATCAGTCCCAATCAGAAGACCAAAATCCGCGTTGATCGATGGAATTCGTACACCTCGTAAATGTGGCCACCTATCCACATCTTCTTGGGTTGGAATGTTCTCTTTACTTGCGGGGATAACCTTATGTGCGAAAACACCTGTAAGCTCGATAAAGTCATCACCTTCTAGGCTACTCACTTCTAGGTCTGATACAGCTTTACATGAGACTGTCTTTTGGTCTCCCATAGTAGTGAGTAGGATGTTCACATTTTTTCCTTGCAGGTGAAGATCGTTCGCCAGCTTGTTAGTGCAGAAGGAGGCGTTACTCCCTGGATCCATGAATGCATAACAAGTCAACACCTTGTTGCCTTTCTTTGCCTTTACTCTCACAGGAACGATGGCGAGGACACTACCTGTACCCCCGACCCCAGTCTGAGAGCATGCTTCCCCTGCATCCACGAATCCACTGACAACGGTTTGCTCTTTCTTTGGAGACTCCTCTTTTGGCTCCTCATGTGAAGCCTCTTCCTTAGGTAAGTCTTTAAATTTCTGCTTTATGTGTAAGAGCGTAGGGTGTTTCGCTGAACATATCTGACAGCTCTTCTTTTCTTCACAGACATTACTCATGTGTCCTCCTATAAGACAACTGAAACAAAGTCCTTTGCTCTTAAGGAATTCAAGCTTTTCTTTGTGCAACTTTCTTTGGAGTTTCTTACACTGTTCCATGGTATGATCTCCCAGACAGAAGATACAAGGTTTCATGAAGGCTTTTTCCATGTTTGTTCCCTTCTCCTGAGCTTTCTTGTTTCCTGCACCAGCAACATCTTTCTCAGCTTTCTGTTCCTTTACTTCAGTGGCTAGTGTTGTGATGTTTTTCTTTCCACTTGACCTTTCAGTCTGGCGCTTTGTTTGTCCTGAGATTTCACCAAACACAGGGTGTGCTGCCATTTCAGCTTGTGTGTTGACAAATGACACTACGTCTTTAAACTTTGTCCGCCGATCTTGCTTTTTCTGAATGTCTATGGCGACACTCCTGAATCTCTCTCTTAGCCTGTATGGGAGCTTTGAGATGATCGTGTGCATGTTAGCAGCATTTTCCATCTCTTCTAAGTACTCCAGATCTGACATTGCATTATTGCAGTTTGTCAAAAAGAGGGCATATGCTTCAAGTGCCTTGGTGTCATCTGCTTTAATGGCAGGCCAGTTTAAAGCCTTGTCAAGATATGCCATGGATATCTTATATTTATCACCAAAGTGTTCCTTTAGGAGTCTCTTGGCTTCAGGGTAGCCCTGATCTGGATCCATATGAAAACAGCTGCGCACTAAGTCATTAGGCTGTCCATTTGTGTGCTGTTCTAGATAGTAAAGCCGATCTTTGCTGTTTTCAGTCTTGCTTTCTATGCGGTGCTCAAAGGCTCTCATGAAGAGACGATATTCTAATGGATCTCCCTTGAAAACTGTAATGTTCGGTGATGGCAATGTAGATAGCCTTTGCTGCTTTATTAGGCTTTCAGTGATATCGTTTTGCCGTTGCATGACGGTAACCAGATTATCTGTGTGATTATCTGAAGTGACAGGAGCTCGTATTGCATCTGCGCCTCTTCCACTAGTGTGGCTATGCCAAGTTCCACCGCTAGCTACACTTCTCTTACTGTGGCTGACATCTTGTTTCCTTGGCGCAGACATCAATATTTCCACCCTACTGCCTTTGGTTCTACTTGACACATCTGAACTTTCATATTTTCTTAACACGGCTAATCGTGCATCTGTTGCAGCGAGCCCTGCTTGCAGCTCCAACTGTTCTTTTTCAACCTTGAGCTGTAGTTCTTGCTCCTCTAAAGTCTGTCTTTTTCTCAATGTAGCTGACTTGGCCAACAGAGCAGCTCTCTCTAATTCAACCTTTAAGCGCTCAACCTTTAGCTGACGATGTTGCAGAAGTAGCAGAAACAGACTTAGATTTTCTAGACTTACTAGATGTGACTGATACACTATCTTCAGGATGTATCTGCTCACTAACCTTGTTAGCCTCTTCTCTGCGAAATATTGCATTCTGTATCCATGCATTCACTTCTTGCACAAATTCTCTGTGCTCGTTATTTCTTGGCTCAAACCAATCCCTTTGATCTGCGTTCAAATTCTCTATGCATTCAATCTGGCAGAATATGTCTTTAACGTCAGCATTTATTTGACTAAATTTCTTTTATCAGTGTTTCATACTTGGCCAACAATTCCTTTGCTATGATTTCAACATTTGCATCATCATCCATTAAAGTATACAAATCGTTCTTTTTCTCAGTAAGTTGTGCTAGTATGGCTCTTCTGGAGCTTATTTTCATTTGCAGCTTATGTTCCAATGCTTTAAGTGTTGGTTTAACCACTCGTTTTTTCTCAGTTAGGCTTACTGCGGCTTCTGTTCCTGTCTCCGTCATGATTGCTTTGATAGTCAGTCTGTTTTTTTTTTTACAGGTTCCACTTGCAACAGTCACGCAGCAGCAACGACGAACTCGTCGAGACCGTTAGCAATCCACTTAACGTTAGCACTCACCAGCCACGAGCACAGCGTATGATCAGGATAGTTGAGAAAGTCAGTCCCTCGTTGAACCTTCATTCATGTTCCGCTTTCTGCAAACCTCTCCAAAGGCTCGTTATCCAATGTCAAGCAGGTTTTCTTACTAATGTAGAGGTTTGAAATCTTGAGATATGCAATGGCTTACACTAATAACTATCTAACATTATTCCAAGCAGCTAGTTCCATTTGTAGTGTCTATTGCTAGCCCAGCAACACAGTGCAATAAATCCACTTCAGAAACGTTGTTGAAATAAAAGATGAAAATTTTATTCCTTGGTTTCTGATTTACAAAAAAGAAAAAAGAAAGAAAGAATGTGAGCTGACTAATACACTTATTCTAGTTGCTAATGAAATAAAAAAATCTTAATAAAAGTAGCTAAAAGTTAGCAGTTATCAGGTAAGAAAACCGTTAGCTTCCACAGCTCTCAAGATCTGAATCACATAATGAGAATCAACGTAATGTAACCGGAGTTGGCCGGTTCTTAAAGAGGCAGTACACTATTTCACCAATATGTACTAAATCCTATAAGAACATGAATTCTAGTATGCTTTTAACCTTTTAAGTATTATTTAACATTTTAACCATTACATGAACTTCTAAATGAAATTATTTACCTTTTTAACATTAACTCTTATTCACAATACTATGAATTGTACTTTGGCCTCTACAACATCAATTAAGTTAAATGTACGTCGCATTATTTCATAACATTGGCCGTTATGATGCCATTAGACATGATTATTGCAATTTATCATAATAGTTTGCAAATTGTGCTCGTTTACACTATTTACAACCTCTACGTTAGGCTTATTTATGTCCTGATAATTATGTTAGATATTGAAAGCTGTTCTCATGATAATCGCAAGAATCAACGTCAACAGCGTCGTCTGATATCCCTCAGGGGGTATTCCAGAAAGCTTGGTTAACTTACCATTTGGTAAATCATAACCTCTGGGTTGATTTACCCCAAACCCGCATACCGATGCTGCATTCCAGTCCACTTTTAGACACGCACTTGCGAACTTCCCTAAGCACTTCCCCTCGGAGGAATCCCTGCGAGTCTACTTCAAATGTACACTTCAGGCACCTATATGTCCCACAATGCAGTACGATTGTGACGTCACCACAGATCTCGTCTAATCACCACCACAACAGACAACTCTATGATTATAATTTTTATTTATTTAAAACAACCCAAACACACAACATTTGAATGCTGCATTAAACAAATTCTTAACCCTTAATCAGTGTTCGAAAAGGATAACACTTAAGGTGTTTGGGGTCATTTTGACCCCAAACTTTTAAAGAGCGATTGCATAAGGAAATATACATTTTTATATGGAAAACTATATATAATTTTTTTTATTTACTTCTCAACTATACATTTATGCTGTGTTTTTGTGGAAATTTTGAAGTTTTTTACCTATTTACTGCACAATTACATAACTAGGCCATAAATTGGCTCATGAAAAATGATTTTTTAAAGAAAAAATCACTTAAATGATGATATTAATTCAATCTAAATGGTTTTTGGGCATTGCTCTATGTGTTAGGGATAGAATACTGCCATCTAAAGGTTAGTCGAAAAAACTTATTTCTTATGGGAAAGGAATTAAAGTGCAATGGCCAAATGTATCCAATAGAGGGCCATAGAGAACCATTCATTCACTCATTTTCACTTCTCCTCACAAATTTGATATATATATACATATATATATGTGAATATTTATTTAAACATTTTGAAATACATAAAAAATCTAATTATTATTATTATCAAATTAATTATTATAATTATATAATATTAATTATATAATTATTATCAAATTATTATATACATTTGCAGAACCATTACAAGTCACCACTATGACATGACTGTGTGTGTGTGTGTGTGTGTGTGTGTGTGTGTGTGTGTGTGTGTGTGTGTGTGTGTGTGGGAACAAGCTTGTTCCATGTTGCATATGTGACATTTTTCAGATTTATGCCAGTTTAGTTGATTTTATTTGCCAATTTCTATACAAATGCTCTCTGTTGCAGTGACATACATGTGTGTGTTTGTGTGTGTTTGTGTGTGTTTGTGTATGAGATAGAAAGTTCGTTCCACTTTGGGGTTATGCTCTAGGACCAGACCTTGATTTAAATGTAATTTTTTTTAGATTTATGCCAGTTTTGTTTATTTTATTTGCCAATTTCTATAAAAATGCTCTCTGTTGCAGTGACATACATGTGTGTGTTTGTGTGTGTTTGTGTGTGTGTGTGTATGAGATAGAAAGTTTGTTCCACTTTGGGTTTATGCTCTAGGACCAGACCTTGATTTAAATGTAATTTTTTTTTAGATTTATGCCAGTTTTATTTATTTTATTTGCCAATTTCTATAAAAATGCTCTCTGTTGCAGTGACATACATGTGTGTGTTTGTGTGTGTTTGTGTGTGTGTGTGTGTATGAGATAGAAAGTTTGTTCCACTTTGGGTTTATGCTCTAGGACCAGACCTTGATTTAAATGTAAAAAATTTTTAGATTTATGCCAGTTTTGTTTATTTTATTTGCCAAATTCTGTAAAAATGCTCTCTGTTGCAATAACATACATTTGTTTGTTTGTTTATGTGTTTGTGTGTGTGTGTGTGTGTGTGTGTGTGTATGAGATAGAAAGTTCGTTCTACTTTTTATTTATGCTCTAGGACCAGACCTTGGTTTATATGTAGAAATTTTCAGATTTATAATGGATTTAATTTGATTTTTTTGACAAACAAAATTAAAAAAAGTCATTTTTTTCATTTTCCCATTCATTTTCAATGTGGGGTCATTTTGACCCCAAACACCTTAAAAGGTAAAAAAAAATGTACACACCTTTAGAACAACCAAATCAAGCCCAGTTTTTTTGTGCATGTTTAGATAGGTTATTTAGGAAAAGTCCCAGAGTTTCATGCCCCTGAGATGAAGGTAACATTTTTGAAAAATGAAAGAAAAGTCCAGTGGGGTCATAATGACCCCAAACGGAAAAAAATGTAAATAACAAATCAACTCCATAGCTGATTTCAAGTGATCAAGGGCTTAGGACGTTCCAGTTCAGCCCATTGCAGTTTCCGCCAGTAGTGGGCACTCGTGCAACGTAGCAGTGACGTACATCCGAGGGAAGTTAGTTAGCGAGTGAAGGGCATGACCATTTTGGACTGGAACGCAGCCCATGAGTATGTCGGTTCCAAAACACCTGAGAAGAGTTAGTTTAATCAACCTCCTACTGATTACCCAGAGTTAATGCACGCACGGTGAGTACATAAAGACATTTTTAATGGATCGCCGATTTCAGGAGTCACCATGGAAACCCAGGGAGAAAAAAAGCGAGCTACATACTTAGGTGAAACTGAGTTTTAAGAGGTTTAAATGCTTGCTTATGAAGACTGTAAGCCCATTATAAAAAAAACAAAAATTAAAAAAAAAACAATACTGCTGCATCAGCAAAAGAAAGAGAGTTGGCTTGGCAAAAAATAACGGACAGAGTAAATGCACGAGTTTATAAAATTATAAATGGGCTATTTTCCCCTTTCATTGTGACGCAAAAATTATTTGGGGCATGTAGTAAAAATAGACAAGTATTTACTTGTTGGCCTCCATACATTTCTTAATATTACAGTAGTAATGCACATAATTGGCTAGTAATATGTTGGCTTCTTGTTTTATCAGGTGTAATCCTTCTGGAGCCAGAAGAAGTGTGAGCCAAGTCAAAATAAAACATTCAATGAATACATATAAAAACATTCTCCAGCAAGTTAATATTTTCTAAACTTGTTACTGACGCCATGTAATTTAGTTTTCTATGTAGCCAATAGAAAGAAGGCTGAGGCCCGTAAAACAGGTGGGGGTCCACCTCCACCTTCCCTCACCCCAGCTGAGGAGCTGGCACTGTCCCTTAATAAAGGGCGACCTGTGGTCGATGGGATTCCAGGGGCAGTTCGTCAGACTCAGCTACCAAGACAAGTGGCTTAGTAAAATATAGGTGTACCATATTAATACTTATGATGTATTGATGTTTTCACTGTTTTTGTCAGTGTTTTAATAAAGAAAATCATCAACATTGTCACCATTTTAAATAGGCATTTTGAATGCATTTTACAGTCATTGATTCACTTGTGCAGTATGCATGCTGCTTTGACTGCATATGCTGTATACTGTAATCTTATTACTAGTACTCTTAGATGTTCCTAATGTCCTTCATTATTAGTTGTATTTGTTTAAGAATATACATTGAGTATTGAATATGCATGATTATCTTATTGGTTTAATTATCTTGCAGTTGCTGATGGCCACATTGTATTATTGGATCCTCCTGCAACACCACACTCTGTCACAGTTGTAAGTGATTACTGTCTTTAGGTTTCTGTTTGCTAGACCAAGCATTCCTTATTTTTACTGTAGGATGACGATGAAGAGACCACTTCTGCTGTGACAGAAACAGAAAATGTGGGGAGGCCCATAGAGGTATGATGCATAGAATGCATTCCCCCTTTTTTGCATAAGAGAATAAATAAATTATCATTGTCATTTTACAGAAAATGGCAGGAGATTTGAATACAGATGAGGGTCCACCGACCTCCACACAGAATCTTAGCATTGTAAGAAATGTTCTGCAGTTCTCCTTCCTCATTTAAATATTTGGTCTGTGTTTGTATTACAGACTTTATCAGTCATGATTAATTATTCTGTCTTTCTAGTTGCCTGCCAAAGAGCTGTATAAGGTCCACCTTCAAAAGCAAATCAGCAAAACTTATACAGCTTCAAATGGAGGAGAAAAGGCTTAACCTAAAAAAGGCCAGACTTGAAACTGAATTGCTGGAGCACCAGCTTAAGGTGGGAAACAGTATGTGAACATTAATCTGTCATATGTTGAATGAAATCTAAAGCAATAAATACAAATGTCTTTTGTTACAGGAAATAAAGAAACAATGAACAACACTTGACTGTTAACTGGTTTTAATTAAAGTGATTTTGGCAAATCATGTCTCGTACCACCCTGCCATCTCTTTGGTCTACTGGGTTCACTGGGGGTTCCTCTTGGCCATCTTCGTCAAGAGAAGGGGGGGTCCTCTCACCTCTCAGTGTGGCAATGTTGTGAAGAACAACACAAGCAGCTGTGATGTCACATGACCTTTCTGGGCATGACATGACCCTGAGCCCACACAGGCACTGAAACCTTGCCTTCAGGATGCCTATGGTCCATGTTCTGCTGTGGGCCAGGTTGAATTGTGCCTGTGGTCCAGGCTCAGGTTCAGGGTAGGGTGTCATCATATAGGGCAAACAGGGGTACCCTCTGTCCTCCAGCAAGTAACCATTGAAGTGTCATATAAAGATAGTTAAAGTGTATAATTGCATAAAAAAAAAAAAAACCCATAAAAAAATAAAATAAAAAAAAACATTGTGTAAGGCAAACCATACATGACCCTCAGTGGTTTATGGCCAGGGAACTGCACAAAAGTGTGTAGGAACCGTTTGAGTGCAATGCATACTGTACGAACAGCCCTACACACAGTTGCCTTTCCCACATGCTCTGCATCGCCTATTGTATACAAAAAACTCACTGTCGCAAAAAAGTTAAATAAATGGAGTTAAATATTTAACTCCATTATCTTCGTTTAATAAATTAACGATTCTTTTGAAAAACGGCAACGCTCCCGCAAATATTCATTTGGATACGAAAACACATTGATACGTGGTCGTATCACCCTCTCACGGCGGAAAAGATTTCGTATTATCTGTGCTTCCACATCCACTGGATCATCTTCCAAACGGCACGCCATGCTCAGTAACCTTCTGAAACAAACTAACCCTGGAACATAACCTGCTACCGAGTAGGTTATCTTCAGAGAGTAAGTTCCTATGGTTACATACATACCCAGAAAGTTACCTCCGTTTTTGGAACCGAAAGTTGAGGTTATCCACTAACTTACCCTTAAACTTACCCGGGTATGTCACATAACCTGCTTTCTGGAATACCCCCCTGGACTACGTGATAAATACACCTCACAACACCTGAGTTCAGCTGGCAAACTAATTTGTGAGGCATAGCTATCTGATTTATCAAAACGATTCCATTTACACCTGGTCACAGAAATGTGTTTTTGCGAAACGGATTTAAATTCGATCTTCAATTCACGCGCTATGCAGATTTAATGGAGTGCACGTCACCGAAAGCAACAGATATGAGCTGCATTTCATAGCATCAGCTAAAATTTCAAAATCAAAGACCGCAATAAGAGAGAGCGGCAACAGCCCTGGTAAGATCATTTCGTTTCTTTACTTTTAATGATGATGATTGTGTGTTAAGCGTCTGCGACTTACTTTCACTTTGATTTGCGATAGTTTGCACGTTGGCTTGATGCTCAGCTTCTCATCTGCGGTGATGCGTGTTCCAGCGCGTCGTCATATCTGGCAATAACATATAGCCTATAACACGCTCTCACACGTTTTTTTTTTTTGTTTTTTTGCATTTTTGGGAGGAGTAGCCTACAGTGCCAGTAAAAGCGATACACAGACCCTGTCAGGCTATGGCAGACATTTCATTCAACCTATTGTAAGTCGATGTACCATCACAAGGATCTTGGAAATATATTATGAAGGTTGAAAAGTTCCATGTTGTTGCTTTAAAGGGATTTTAAAGTTCACTTTAAAATGAAAATTCTGACATCATAAACTCATCCTCATGTTGTTTTAAACCTGTATGAATTTAATTCTTCTGCTGAACACAAAGGAAGATATTTAGAAGAATGTCAGTAACCAAACAGTTAACTGGTCCCATTGACTTCCATAGTATATTTTTTTTCCTACCATTTATACAGCCAGGACTATGTACAAACATATTTTTTCAGCACACAAATAGAATAGACATCTAGCAAATATTCACAAAATTATTTGTTTCTTAGAAATTACATACTGCGCCTTTAAGTTCTCAAGTATTAGGAAAAATCATAAATGTCTTTAGTTTGTTGTCTTTTTCTTTTATACTTTTAGACTATTATAACAGTTTTTTCTCTCCTTCCACCCACAATATGACTGATTTTCAATTAACACAGGTGGATGAAAATTATGGGATCGACTGGAATGGACCCCCAAGTCACGATGACGATGGAGTACAGATTCCAGAAGTGGCTCTACCTCGACAACTGACCGAAGAGGAATTGGGTAGTCTGCCGAATCCTATTGTGCCCTTTTCAGAAGCCATTGACACATACTACAACACAATCACTAAAATTCACCAATTATTGGACATTTTGTAAATATTACTGTACTTTTTAGCATTCCAAATGTTGGTATAAACTCTCCAGCCAGTTTATTGTACGTTGATTCAATAAACCAGACAAAACACTGCATTTTATTAAATCCGAATAAAATACTTTTATTTGTCTGACATTTCAGACTGTTGAACAAAACAGTAAATTAAGTTAATTTACCATTGTAATAGGACAGAAAATATCATTTATATGTAATATAAAAATTAACTGTATTAAACTGTATTTTTTTAACAGGAAGCATGCACCAATATTGTGACTGCTTCATTGTTACAACCAAAAAATAAGCAAATCTGCAGTTTTTACTGTTACCTATAGGTAGTGTAACTTTAAATACTAAGGGTGAGCTATAACTTTAACTCTAATAGTTACTTTAGCTGAAGTTACATGTTAGTACACAGAACAGTAATTAAACCAAACCAAACCCACTCTCTATGGATGATACGACAGCTTTCAGGTCCTTATGGAAACTCTCATAAGTGCTATATTTTGCTGGGAGTTTGATGGTTTCTCTACAAGTGGATGCCGTTGGCATTGCAACATCAGAGGACACCTCTACATACAGATTCTGAGGAAGAATTCCCCAACCCACCGAGAATTGAATGAGTTGCATCAGCTCTTCTGGTATGCCTGTGTAAAAATAGAAATCTTGAATTATATTTCATTTTCAGAGAGTGAATTATTACTAAAAGTTTACAAGTTAAGGTTAAACATGCTTCATAATTGTGTATTAGGGGTGTTTTCTTTTAACCTACCATTTTGAATGTACTGACGAAAGAAACCAGTTATCTTGAATGTGTCCTCCAGGCTAAAGCCACCATAGTCTTCATCATCACTGTCAACTGTTGGCCATATAATTCTGTCGAGGATCATCTAAACAAAGCAAAACAAAATACTATACATTCCATCTGATTAAAATACCTGAATTAGGGTTAATAGTGACAAATTAAATTAACTAGATAACCTAGATTTAGCTAGAACATATATCAATTCTCTATTTAAACCACACAATGCAATTCATGGATGAAACGGTATATGGTTTAAATGCAACAATACCTCTGGCTCAATAATTTGAGCTGACGCCCTTGGAAAAAGGACATCAATCGGGGCAGGCCGTTCTTTGATCATGCGCAAGACTCCTGTGTCTTTTAACCCCAGTCTGATCTGTCGAATTTGCTTTTCCCTCCGACCAATGACCTGAATTAATAAAATTGGGATTATTTAATGATGTAAAATATGTAATCTGTAAAAATGGTCACTGAACAAAAGTAAATAAACAATGAATCCCCAACTATTTGGGAAATCAGGAACACAGACAAGCAGTGTGATACAGAAAGCAAAGCATCACAGTGATTTTATACTAAATATCACCACTCCAAGGATAGAAATAATGTTTTTATTTTATTTTTAGTATGTCAAGAGTATATATATTATTGAATCAGTGGCACTTACTGCATGGCAAAGGATGCTTTGTGCCAACCATTTTCTGTTGTTCTCATTTACTGGTGGGAGATCCCAGTTGATTGCCAAGTTATACTTGGTCACATTCATCTTCTGTCAAATTTCCAGACCCTTGAAGCTATGACAGAAGATATGTAAAATAATTATTTGTAGAATGTTCTTCAAGACACACTTAAAGCATGCAATATATAACATTTTGTCATTATACCATGGTCTGTCTGAATACTCGATTCTGGGTTAGGGTTAGGAAGGTGTGCAATAAGAAAGGGATAATCCACGGCGAGCTGTGCAATAAACGGTTTTAATGTACAACCTCTTTTGCCTCTACGTCGTGCATTAAAATCGTTTAATGCACAGCTAGCCGTGGATTATCCCTTACTTGAACATGACATTATAGATGATGCTGAATTTAAACTCACAAGTAAAACAATATCAGTCACATCGGTGTCAGGGCAGTCCTTTAGTTCAACAACAGCGAGCTCATCCTTCTGTCCAATCAACAGATTGAAAAATGAGTGACTCAAACAGGTGAGTAAGGGTCCACCGTGTAGGAAGGAATGCCCAATGACACGGAAAAGGTCACTATCTAGTAAGAGCCGAGAAGTGAAAGGCACCAAATGGTCTTCTTGTCCATTAAAGAACCATGTTTTACCACAGTTTTCTAGAAAATATGATATACATCATACATGATATACAAAAAAACAAAACAAAAAAACACAAAAAATACATAGAAATGTCCAGATGCTAATAAAACAATTTTATACAACCTTCTATCTTTGTCTCTTACATCAAAATTAAATAGGCTAATACATATTTTAGAAATTACCCAGATTTAGGCCAAATCCGTATTGTTCTTGACATGACAAAGGAGAGAAAATGGCGTTTTACCCCATCTCCTATGGCAGAATCACCTGTGTATAAGAAGAAAAATAAAAAAATTAAAAAAAGGAAAGGAAAAAGGATTACTTCACTCAGAAATGAAAATCCCATCATAATTATTAACTTTATTGTTCAAAACATGTATGATTTTTTTTCTATGGATTTGACAGTTTCTAAAATCTCAGTTTTTGCTCCTAAGAAAAAAAAATCATACTTATTTGATATGACATGAGGGTGAGCAAATGACTGAAGCTGTACTGTACTTTTTGGCTAAATTAAACCTTAAAAGACAATGGAAGGGCCCAGTTAGTCATTGGATTTTTTTAAAATGTCAGTATTTCTCTCTCTCTCTCTTCGGGACTTTTACGTAGATCCATCTTTGCCACAAGATCTGGCTGATCCTCCACTTCTTGCAGTAGAAAATGTCTAAATATGTAGGCCGCACGGTTCAAATCAGGCTCAGTTCTCCAGTTTGCAAAAAATTGCATATGGTTATGGTTATAATCACATTAAGTGTCTTAATCTCTAGTATTAAATTATTTATGCAGAAAAAATAAAATGTTAATTTGCAAATTGCCAGACTTATATTCATAAAAAGACCTTCAGTATCCTCAGTGGTGAATTTCAAATCTCCGCTATCTAGTCTAGTAATTCAAGGGTTTTCATGCAAAGAATAACATTGTCATTACACTAATTGTTGTTTGCTTTTTAAATATATTATCGAAAGCTGGCAAACAAGAAGACATTCAAAATTCAGATTTGAAATCGTTTTGAAATCCTTTTTGATCACTGCCGTGCACCGTACGTAGGGGAGACCGGGGACAGTTGCAACACTTTTTGCATTTCTCTCAATTACTCAGAGACTATTTGGACTAGACCAACCAAATTTGTATATATTAAACTTGCATCTGTCTGCTAATTACCCATACCATTTAAAGATGATTATATATGACATATCGTTCACAGTATTTATTTGAATGGAAGAAGTCAGATGTTGCAACTGACCCCGACCCAGGGGACGGTTGCAACACAACCCAGGGACGGTTGCAACATGATTAAAAATACCTTAAATTTCATTAATTAACTTAAGCTTTTTGTCTCAGTGAGCATATAATTCTGAAAATATTAACTGTTTTAGGCCTACTATAATATTATAGTATTATTTATTTCAATAATATTATTGTAGCCTATTATTTATTTATTTAGTCATATTTATCAAATAACGGTTATTGAGTTTTGTTTGTTCATGTGTAGAACATAGGCCTACATAGATTCAGTGTGCAGGAATTACAGATTCTATTTAATCCCTCCATATTTCAGTGTCAGACAGGAAGAATTGAACAATTTGCAATGCAACAAACTTTTATTAAACATGCAATTTATAATTTGTTGCAACCGTCCCCGACCCTATCAGCCATGACAGAACATCATACTCCTGCTAGACACACTGACTTTGACACATGCTAACCATGTCACTTAGAAGTCAACAAAACAATAATTCAAACTAAGTAAGTTTTGATTAATTCATACAAAATTTCAGGACAGTATGACAAAAATATATCTAATGAAAAAATTTACTTTCATACCTCCAAAACAAGTTTTGTTCAATAAATGCAGAAGCAGATGTTGAATATGTCTACCGTTTTCTTGGTGGGGGGAGGGTCTAACTGTGCATGTTCAGTATGAGTGTCATCACTCTAGCTTGTTTCTGATTGGAGAAAAATGACATGTTGCAACCATCCCCTGTTACAACTGTCCCCGGTCTCCCCTACAATGTACACTTTTATTACTGAATGCTGGAAAGTATTTACAAGAACAATATTTTATCACAGCTCCACCTCAGCAAACAAAAATGTGAAAGAGAAGAAAGCAAGGCTGTTATTGTGGCAGCAATATATGATACAAATTTTAAAATATGTAGGCTAGGCTTATTACTAGGCTAATACTCAGAGCGAGACAGAAACCTCTTTCAAATGGAAACATGCTAACAATAGGAATTTGCATTTATCACGGTCTCCAGAGTTTAGACCTCTTGAGGACAGGGTGGCGTTTGCCTGGAAGACCCATCCTCTGTTAGCAAGATATCTCTAAACTATTCTTACTTCATTACCATTTGGTTTTTCTTCTTTGAGGATGAGTCTCAGTCACTGTACAAATGATGGCTAGTAGAAGCTGATTTAGCCGGTTGATAACAGACCCACTACAGAGCGTCCAGTGAGAGACTTTACCAGATATGATCAGGTATTGGGGAATAACCCATTTATTGTCACCATAACTCAGTACACTGAATAAATTTGACTTTGCATGTGTGTGTGGTTTTCTATAAATAAAGATATAAGAAAAATAGATAAGTACAAATAACAGTAGTCACAATAAACATAGTAACAGTAATCTCCACAATGAATATTAAATTACAATGATTAATACAGTACAACAGGAACAAATTTGCCATTATATGGATTAGGGCTGACTTCTAATAGTCGAGGATTCGACGATTCGATTCGGAGAGGTCTGATTCGACTATGAACCTCATAGTCGAATAGTAGGGAAGTGTTATGCATTTATGAGGAAACAACAATGTTACGTGACAGTTCTCCATTACGCACGCGACCGCACTGAAAGCGGCACTAAAAGACTGCTTTAAAACTTTCACAGAGACCTCAAACAGAAAGCACAAAGCCTTTCTTTAAAACGAATTTCGTTTTGTATTAATTGTATCTTAATTTTAATCAGTGTTTCATTATCCAATTTCCTGGATTTACGGTAATAAATAAAAATATAACAGAGATATGCTATACGGAGGCGCAAGCGCCTGCCTGGAGCTTAAGCTATCATCCATGAACCGAAACTCAGTGTATAAGGTAGCCTACTCGCCTCACACACCTAAAAAAAAAAAAAAGAAATATATATATATTATCTACAGAAATCTCTACTTTTAAACAGAACCATTCAAAACAAAATAAAACTATGTAATCCGAAATGTGCATTTTTCTCCGGCGCGTTCACTGCGAAGATCGCGAGTTAGTAGGCTAGCCTATCGTCAACTTCATCTTTGCAGCCGAAACAGAAAACACTTGTTTATTAATAAACAACAATTAAAATGTTTCATTGAAATATTTTACATATTCATAATCATTGCTTTTGCTGGTTCTGGTTCTTAGTGACAGCTTTTAGGTGCCGTTTATGAACGCGTCCACTGCATATGAGAGAGAGAGAGAGAGAGAGAGAGAGAGAGAGAGAGAGAGAGAGAGAGAGAGAGAGAGAGAGAGAGAGAGAATAATTATTTTTTTTACTTATTTTGAGGAATTGTAACCTAATAAACAAACATCTGTTAAGAGCGCCGCCACGTTGGATTGCGTAGAACGTTCACCGAATTCTTACAGAAATATGTTCTAATTTTGGAATAAATTTTGGAATAAAATATTAAGTGACCTTTTTGTCACTTGTAATGAAGCTTGCTTATTAGTGAAATTATTAATATCATGGAATGGTAATAATTGACGTTAGCCTGAATTGATGGCTCGCAATATCGCAATATCGTTGGATATCGTTATATAAAAAAGGTTCGACTATCAGTCGACTATGGCAAAATCTAACGAATCAGATTCGACTATGAAAATCCTTAGTCGAAAACAGCCATTATATGGAAACCTGCACTGCTAGAAATGATTAATACTGAGCGGTTGTCTGGCACACGAGTGCGCATGCGCCCAAAGAGTGCTTTAGCTCTATAAGTGGGCGATATATATATTAAATAGACCATATAATGACTAAAAGGCACATAGATTATGTCTTCTAAATATAACAATGAAATACGTGAGGAAAGTGTAAATATACACACAGACATCTTTATGAGTTAGTTTGTATTGTCACTCGCATACATTAACTTTTACACATGCTTTTCTAGACACTGAAAAAGATGCTTTACAGTGAGACATTTCAGATGATACCAAACATGAACAGTGTTGTACGATCCCATCAGGGGCGATCCCAGGATTTTATAAATGGGGGGGCACAGGGGGGACCAAGAACCAGTCGTTTTTTTGTTTTTTTTTTCAATACCTTTTGGTGGCCTTCTATTCTTCTCAGTGAGCAAGAATGAGAGTCCCTCCTTATTGTTATTGTAAATGTTTTCATGCAGTCATGGTGTTGTTTTCCTTGTGTTTTCCTCTCAGGGTTGTGTTTTCAGTGGGAAATCAGGATGTGATTGTCAAGGAATTAAAGGACAAAAGGAACAG
Source organism: Vimba vimba (assembly GCA_022828995.1). Taxonomy (NCBI): domain Eukaryota; kingdom Metazoa; phylum Chordata; class Actinopteri; order Cypriniformes; family Leuciscidae; genus Vimba; species Vimba vimba. The sequence goes on from CM040824.1 coordinate 41,180,736, forward strand.
AACCTGTAAACATACATACAATCATATCCACATACAATCATATCCACACAACAGATGACAATGTAATATTATGTCACAAAACATATTGCTTTAAGTGATTGCCATTATTTGTATAGTGTGTTCAAAACATCAGCAGAGCTAGTGAGAAATTATCTGGAGTTCATCAAGTTTAACATCCAAGGATGTTCATATTTATACTGAATGTAAATGCTGCCCCCTTCTGCTTTCTTATTTACTCTCCTTATTGGTGCTGAAGCTTCCGTATTTGCCACTTAAAGGGATAGTTCACCCAAAAATGAAAATTCTGTCATTACTTTATCACCCTTAAGTTGTTCCAAACCTGAATGAGTTTCTTTCTTCTGTTGAACACAAAATAAAATATTTGGAAGATTGTTTATAGCTAGACAGTTGACGGCACACTGACTTTCAAATTAGGAAAAAATACTATGTGTGGGGGGGGGGGGATTTCAGAAAATTCAACTGAGAATAAATACTGGTTTAGAAAATATTAAGCACGATTTCCAAAATTTTGTGCAATGCCACGTGCTGTAATATAGATGTTATTACATTTTTGTATTTTGCATGGATTAGACAGTTCTGTTCCAATAAATAAAAAAATCATAAAAAAAAATCATCAGACATTTTTTATTAGTAATTTAACATTATTTTATTAACTTTACTTTTTACATGACTTTATTTTCAACACAAAAATGACAAACTCTGCCTCAGAACAGCTGTATTCTGCGGTTTTTGTGCTGGCTGCCGAATAGTCTGATAAACTCCTCCATGTCCAGGGACTCGGCTCTCCGTGACTCTGAGCTCTCCCAGGCCGCTCATCAGACATGTACATACCGTGAACACAGACGACCGTAATCCCAGCCACCAGAACCAGCAGAGCTCCACACACACACACAATAACCCAGATCTCTACAGCTGAAGGAGGGAAGAGAACAGTTTTTCTTCTTAAATGTTTTTATTTTATTAAACTCACTGCTTAAAGATTGTGTAAATCTCTCAATGCCTCCTGTTTTACTTACTATGTTGTTCATCAGTTTTGTCATCATCTGTATCCAGTGTTTCCTCTGAGTCTGTACCAGATTCTGTAGAGGAGAATCAGCATCAATTTACTGTTCAAATATCTCTCCTCATCCACTGATCTTCTCTCACCTGAGACTGAGACTGTGATCAAGGTTTCTCCTTCATAATCCAGAACTCTGTATGTTCCAGTGTCAGAGACTGTAAACTCTTTAATGATCAGAGTCATGTCTGTGTCGACCAGTGGATCAGGCCGGTCCCTGAGATCTTTCCTCCACACCTCTGTCCAGCCTGAGCTTCTTCTGCTCTGATACTCCACTTTACCAGCGATGGTCAACAGAACATCCAACTTCAGATCCTCTCCTTCCTGCACAGAGATCTCATCTGAGGAGGAACACAGACATTACTGATTATTATAATGTGTCAATCAGTCAAGGCCATAATAACATATTTAGAATTAAAGGAACCAAATGTAATCATTTAAAAACCAGCCACTGAAAATCCTACAATTGGATCATCTAATCTGAATGTTGGATAATTGTTCATTTGTTACATTTAATGTTTTTGCTGATCACAGGCCAAACACAATAGTTATTTTACTAAACTGTTAACATTTTCAGGAAATCGTGAAAGCACACGCTGATGGTTTGATCAGTTTTGACTTTACCATGAATATGAAGATGATATTCCCTGATCTGTGGCTCCAGCTCTGTCTGATTATCACTGTAATAGACTATTAAAGTGTATTTCCCAGCATCACTGAAGATCAGATCCTCGATGATAATGTCACATGATCTTTCTTTAAACACTCGTTTATCTGCACTCTTACATTCTTTATTATCACAAGCAAAGATGTTTCTTGACCGTTTGTTAAATACAGCAAGAGAAATGTCTCTGTCTGTGTCCTCAGATTCACACGACAGGGTGACGCTTCCTCCTGTTTTCCCCGTCACAGATATATGATTGTTTCCTTCAGCTGGGGATTCTGCAAACACAGACAGAATCAAATTAATTCAATACAAAGAATCAATACTGAAAAATACATTTACTCTTTCTCTATATTCTCCGCAATCAATTGTATAGAGAAGTAGTCATGGTGTGTGATGATGTAATATAGCCTACTGAATTTATGAACAAAAATGATACTGACCACTATATATGATAAAGCAAAACAGCAGCAGATTCAACCCTCTGAACCTGAAGAGAAACAGAAGAGCTGGTTTATGTCACAGATTCAGGCTAATGAATCACAAACACATTTATATACAGGGATAAAACGCTTTCCTGAGCGGTAAAATATTACTAAACATTGACTGATTTAGTCTGAACATTTAACAAATGTCGATCTTACATGATAAAAATGACAAATAAGAAACATCAAACTATAATCTGAATCTTTATGTAATAGATCTCAAAGAAACAACAGGCTTTAGAAATTTGGTGATAATCTAATAATGGTATTAATAACCCCAATAATAAAAACCATCATCATAATTGTTATGTCTGCATCAATATGCTATAATAATAATAACATATACTACATAAACATACACGGGTGGAACCGGAGACATGACTGCACTGTTTTGACTGCTTTAGCAACAGCAACACCGCGGGGCTGCCCTCTAGTGGCGTGGCTTGAGATCACGGGTGTGGCCAATCAGTGCCAGAGTTTAATTGCCAAAAATAAAAATAAAAATCTCGCTAATTTTATTTAAATATAGCCAAAATAGCTCCTTGTCGCGAAACATTAAAAAAAAATCCCATTGGCAACACCGCGCGACACAAAAGCTGCAGTAACGCGTCGTGACCACCAGATGGACATGTCATGATTTCTATTCTTTGCTGAAGTAAATCAGGAACTGATTTAATTTAGCTTAATTCTCGCAATAACTAGACATATCATCATAATGCAGTCAATCAGGAAACATGTGAAATCATATTTTGTTGTTCTAAACGCATGAAGGACATCATTGAACATAGTTATGAAAGAGTTTTAGCATTGGTAATGATCAGGTTTCCTGCCAGAAAATGCACAAACATGTATTTTTATTATTATTTCTTAGTTTTAATGCTGTTTATTTGATCAGAACTCTCAACAATACATTTAACTTTGAAGACATTTTATTTAATCAAGGTTTATGTGCTATTATGACATTTAAATTGTATCCTAAACTCAGCTTATATTATGCACTGCAGTTCAGAATGATGTTTTCTCCAATCTGAACTCTTAACGATCAGAAGATCCTCGTACTGACAAATCTGGAGAGACATTGATAAAAACCCATCCTTTTTAACTTGATAGCTATTTGAGGTTGATATGTTAAATTCATGAATGTTTAAAAATAGAATTGATATACCTGTATGTGATTTGCATAATCCAAAAAGAAAACACACAGAAGAAGAAAATGACTTTCTCCATTGTGTCTGTCGTTCGTAAAGGTGTCCATCAAACTAAGGGTTTAGTCCCCATAGATCTGAACACACTTAATTAAGGTATATTATATCTAACCAGAGGTCACGACCATTACAATAGAAATTAAATGACAAGCTTAACTTCTTCTAATGGTAACTTTGCATAATCATGATGTGGTTTCCCACATACACTTAGTTAGAATAATACAATAATTAGAGGTTGATGCTCACCCTAAATAGATTGATCTAACAACACTCCCATAAAACCCATTATTATCCTCTACAGCCTCACACTGTTGAACAAGTCCTGTTCCTTAATTAAAATCTTTAATTTCTTAAATTACCCACAAAATAAAATGTTCACAAGCACTTCACCATTCCACAATAATTTTCTTTTATTTTGATTATATATGCCTACATGAGCCTTGCCTATGAACTCATAGGATTAGGACTGAGGCTGAAGTTTATGTGAATAAGGCTGCATTTGTTAATCAAAGCAGATTAAATTCATAAACTAATTTTGTTTGTTCATACATTGTGTAAAAACTACATCAACACTAACACATGAATTATGAGGATTAATTTGATTGCTTTGTGGTTTACAGAGCACACAGTGATTTATTACATGAAAAAAAATGGATGTGTCTCCTGGGACAGAAAAGCAGCTTTTCCACCTTTTGAACACAAGATGTCATTAGTGTGAAACGTGTTGACGAGCTTCGAGTAATGAACCATTGTGCGATACAGTCGAGCGGAAAAGCCCATTTCACCATCACTACCAAGAGCTTCTCCGCCTGTCTGTCTCTATATAAGCTCTCAGCGCCCGAACCTGTGAACAGCAGAAAGTGAAATTACATTTTTTGTATATTTTGGTATTAAATTTGTACCCAGAAGTGACTAAACCCTGACAAAATCTCCAAAAACCTCCCTTTAGGGACGTCCTCATTTGTAAACCTGGTATTAAAAAAGTTCTTAAAGGTTTTGTGTGTGTATGAAAGCTTTGAAAAGCTTTGTTTCTCCCATCACTACAGGACACTGCTAAATAAAACTAACATGTATTTCATACAACTGCAAAAACTGTGTGTGTATGTGTGTGTATATGAAATGCATGTTAGTTATACACTACCAGTCAAAAGTTTTGAATCGGTAAGATTTTTAATGTTTTTAAAGAAGTCTCTTCTGCTCACCAAAGCTGCATGTATTTGATTTCGCAATATTACTGTTTTTGTATTTTTAAAAACAAAAACAGTAATATTGTGAAACATTATTCTTATGTAAATCAGCTGTTGTCTATGTAAATATATAGTGAATATAAAGTGTAATTTATTCCAGTGATTAAAAGCTGAATTTTCAGCATCATTACTCCAGTCTTCAGTGTCACAAGTTTGTACACAACTGTTTTCAACATTGATAATAACAATAAATGTTTCTTGAGCATCAAATCATCATATTAGAGTGATTTCTGAAGGATCATGTGACACTGAACACTGGAGTAATGATGCTGAACATTCAGCTTTGATCACAGGAATAAACTACCTACAGTTTAAAATATATTAAAATAGAAAATAGTTATTTTAAATTGTCATAATATTTAACGATGTGTTTTGTATTTTTAACCAAATTAATGCAGCCTTTGTGAGCAGAAGAGATGACTTCTTTTAAAAACATTAAAAATCGTACTGATCCAAAACTTTTGGCTGGTATGCACGTATGTAAACGTATTAGGCCTAATGCTGTGTTTCTGCTACTCCCCAGAAAAAAATGCTATCACATGTAAGTCATTTACGTGTCAACATAATAATCAATGTACATTATGCGTCAATATTTACCGATAATTGCTGCAAATATAGCAAATAAAGCTGCTGCTGTCTGCCTGGGCAACGCGGGTGAACTCTACATGAACCACGTGACCGCGTCATGTGGAGGTAAAGTGAGCGAGTATGGATGAGGTGAATATTTACAATCCATTGTAGGAAACAAAACTTTGGTTTTATAAATTCATATTTAATAAATATTAAATAATTTATTAAAAAGCAACATGTTTTAGAGGTTATTTTCCCTGCTACCAACTAATCGGACAAATAATGCTAAAACATTTTACAATTATATTAATAACCCCACTATATAAAACGTAATCATATCATTGTATCTGGAAAAAAAATCAGCATAAACTTTGACTCTCTTTAATATCACTAGCAGGTTTAGTTTTCCACAAAAAAGACAAAACCATTGGTATAAGAACATAAAAACTCACAAGCTGGCGTTATATTAAAAAATATGAAAACTTACATGCAGTTCTGCACAGGGATGGGAACTGATAAGATTTGATCAATATCACTGACGATTCTGCTAATCAATCCGATTCTCTATCGATTCCTGATGGCACTGTGTGGAAAAAGCTTAGGAACAAAGCTTTTGTTTTAAAGATTACACTTGAGTAAGCAAACTGTACTTTTTATGTAATTTATGTAATAAATGGAGCCTTATTGTAAAGTGTAACCTAAACAATCCTGTTGATGTAAGAAAAGAAAGAAAAAGACTAACACTCATGAATATATAAAACAGTTATTTTATTAATATCTGCGAAGAGAAAATAAGAAAATGCATAAATTAAAACCATAAAACTAATTTAGAAAAGTTATTCAATTTAATAAGATGAAGATTGGTCCAATTAGACGAGTGGGGGAGGAGCCAGGACACAGATGACGCAACACTCCTCGCGAGAGATAGAGAGAAGCAGCGCGATCCTAAAAAGAGGAGAAATAATAGAATTAGACCGAACAAACTAACAGTTGTATAAGAGAAACAACAGAGAGACTTTTAAATAAAAGTGTGGATTAAATTTCATCAGTCAACGATTACGCGAATACTACAGAGAAAACACAGGCCTAAAGTTGGGAGTATTGCCTTTCTGAAAACTTCATAATTTAAAAATTGAGTTTTCTTGGTAAGTGAAATTATTAAATGATCTATTACTTAGGTTTTTGTTGTTGTTGTTTGTTGTTGTTGTTGTATAAATGTTTGATAAATGGTGTTCAAATGCTGATGTTATATGCAGTGGTATGTAAAAGACGCATAAGAGTTAATCTGTTTTATAATGGTAAGAATATTGCGTGAATGTGTTGAATAACTAATGTTTCAGAGTTAAAAGTTACTTTGAGCAGTTAACAGTTGTTATTTTAATAGTTTTCGTCGTGTATTCGAGCTGAGAGTTAATGGCGGATCATGACGCAGATGACGAGGCCTAAAGCGCGCCATTTGAGAAACGGCTCTTCGGACATCTGTGTAAATTCACTGTGCTAAAGTTAGACGAACATGAAGTCAAAAATGTTGAATGTTGTTTATATGCAGACTAACTGCTGTAATTATGTATATTTTTGAAAGAATGTCTAATTGTATTTTTGGCCTGTCTTTTGCAAGGTTGGGTCTTTTCTTTCTTTTCCCTTTCCCCTCTTTTACTCGTTTTTTTTTTCTTCTTCTCCATTTTTCCTCATTTTCTGAGTCGGATGCTGCACATTTCCTGGACACTGGAGGATTCCTGAAGAATATTTTGTAGATGTGTTGTCCCTGCTTCACATCGGGGAAAAAACTATTGCGAGCAGCGGAGCAGGAACTGGCGAGCCATGCCCATATAAGGACCGAGCTTTGTGAATCAAGGAATGAACGGTAGGATTGTGCACGTTTTTGTTAATTTAATTTGGTTTAATTTTCTTTTTATTTATTTATTTCTAGAGAATGAGAGTAAAAAGGGTATTTTTAAAGGGTTGTCCTTTGGAAGAATTGTATTCAAATTAAAAAATAATTCATTACCGTATTTTCCGCACTATAAGGCGCACCGGATTATAAGGCGCACCTTCAATGAATGGCATATTTTAGAACTGTTTTCATATATAGGGCGCACCGGATTATAAGGCGCATAGAATAATAGAAGATACTGCAGTCAAACGTTTGACTGGGTTTGCGTTATGCATCCACTAGATGGAGCTGTGCTAAAGGGAATGTTAACAAAACAGTCAGATAAAGTCCAACTTTATTAAGCGTTCTGACAACCCCGTTCACTCCCATGGTAACGTTGTTCAAACGGTAGCCGTAATGCTGCAAGCGGTGTGGCTCTGTAGTTTACCAGTCGTACTGAAACATTTTATTATTTTCATACTGAAACATTTTGACAGAGCGCCGTGTACAACCAGTATGGATCAACCAATTAACCAATTGATCCATATATAAGGCGCTCCGGATTATAAGGCGCACTGTCGTTTTTTGAGAAAATGAAAGGCTTTTAAGTGCGCCTTATAGTGCGGAAAATACGGTACATTAAATAAGCCAATTAGAAACAATTTGTATAAAGGCCCTTTCACACTGGACGCGATTTTGACGCGCGCGATGGTTTTATTTTTTGATCAGCTGTTTGTGTAATGATCGCTTCCACACCGAACGCGAATGTGCTGCGGCGAAAAACGACTTTTATTTTTTTCGCTTCTATGTCGATTATTTTTTATTTATTTTTTTTATTTACTTTTGCGGCGACAGAAAAGGTTTCAGCCAATCACAAGCTACAAGGACAACGATTTGAAAGACAATGTGTGGCGTAGCATTGCCAACCAACTCTGTTATCACGACTGTGAGTGTGTTGTGTGATAGTTTTAGTCGTTGTGTAGTCCTGTGCTGTGTAGGCTAGCAGGCTAAACTACATTTGGGATAGAAACCTAACACTATTATCGTCAAAGATAGAGACAGAGACCGTGTTTACTTTGAACATGTTACAAAATGTAGTGAGACTATTTAGGGCTGCTTTTAGTATACTATACATTCTTTGTGTGATGTCTACAGTTTCTAGTCGAATGATTTTAAATTACTTTGTGTGTTACATGTAATGTGTAGTGACATTACAAAACGCACTGTGTTTAGTTGAAGACGCAAAAAAACTGTGCACATTAGCATACTTCAGAGCCCTTCAGACTCTCTGTTCTGTAAGATTGGGTGCACCCAAAACCTTATTTTCTGTCTTTTAAAGAAAATGAAAAGCTCGTCCTCACTGGATGATGATGATGATGATGAAGTGTCCATGTTTTCTCAGCTGTCGGCGCAAAAGTTTTGGAATGTTGAAGCTCTGAACGTCACAGACGTCGCAAATTCGCGTCGCGGCTGATGTGAATGGTTTTGACGCGAACTATTCGCTTTTTCGTTACGCATCCGGTGTGAAAGGGCCTTAAAAAGGTAAAAGGTAAATTGTATACATATATTAATGGAGTAAGGGTCAATTAAATGTATTAGCTTGAATCTAAATGGGTCACAAAAAGAGAGAAACAATTAATAATAGTGATAAACTAAATAGGAAATATAAATCTATATAAATAAGGGTTATAAGAAGGTTACATTTAATTTGTTTGGAGCAAACCTTGACTGTCATCCTGGTCATATCTATATATTTTTTCTTGTGTTATGTGGTGATGTTTTGAATTTCACTGCTTTATCTTTTTATTTATCATTTCCCTTAAATGCATCATACCTGTTTCTAACGCAGCCACCATTTTCTTTTCCCCTTGTTGTTGATTCAGACGTCTCCTGAGTTCAGTGTTGGAAAGATCAGTTGTTTTACCCATTCATTAAAATGAATCGGTTCAAAGGAGTCGTTAGCTGGCGAATTGGACGTGTCATACGCGTTGTGTGATTATCCCAGCAGAAGGACATGGACAATCCCACAAGGTTTGTGTCAACAGAAAACATTACATCACTGGATAGGTTTTTTCATTTATTTAAAGTGTGATTTTTATGTCAGCTGAATGTGCGGAACGCTTTTCAGAGAAGATAAGGCAACGTATTTTAGCACAATTCACACCCAGCGGTAATTCAGGAAAAAAAAAAATCTCAGAATGCTCCACATGAAACTTTGGTCTTCCGACCTTTTACCATCGTGTCGATGTATTTTGATTATGTGCGATGGAGAGAGAGCAAGACAGCGCTTAGTTTGGAGACGGTGAAGTCTTGTTTACACTTTCGCCTGGCTCCGAAGAACTCTCTCTCTCTCTCTCTCTCTCTCTCTCTCTCTCTCTCTCTCTCTCTCTCTCTCTCTCTCTCTCTCTCTCTCTGTTCGTTCTTTCAGTTAAACATGTGCCCTGTCACAACAGTAGCAGTTCATCTACATTACTCCCCGATCAAATAAGACTTTTGGCAGGACAAAATTCACTTTGGCGGCCGCTAGAAAAATGTCAATGCAGGAAAAACCCTGTTATTGCAAACGGCATAATTTGTCTTGTTTAGTAAAATAAAGGTTTAGATCGTTTAGTAAAATAACGCTTTAGATCGTCTCTCCCTCTCCATGAATTTTCTATTTGCATAGGCACTTTGCACTACTAATATTTAATAATAAAATAATGAAATTATATTAAAAGATTAAATGTTAGTCTTCACACGGGTGCGAGGGCCCTTTCATCGCTGCTTGTGTTTGCCTCAGTAGTGAAGCTGGAATGGGTCGTGATCTTCTGTGGACGCGAGGCAGAGCTCTTTGAAGGAGGGCCACTTTTTTCTTTCTCTTTTTACTGCAGCTTTATCCAAACAGAGAAACCTGAGCACTGTTCTGATGTGGATGCAGCTGTCTGAGCCGGAGTTTTCAAGATTAAACCACTGATCTGAAGTCCGATCTGGACTCTTGAGAAGATTGGACACAGGAATGGACAGACTTCCCAAAACCTGAACATGGTCATTATCCTTCACCTGTACACTAATGTTCTGTTGCTTGGGGCACTGATTAAGAAAGTGAACACGTTCTGCCACTTAGGCTTCACGGTATTCCAGCAAATCTGGCTGTCATGAGTAACGTCCTGCACTGAGATTTGAGCAATCGGGTTGGGATCCCCATTACCTTCTCTCATAGGAAGTGCCTCAGCCTGGTTCAAATACACGGCCAAGATGGCTTTGCTGTTTTACTCCCCACACTTGTATTTCTCTTTCCTTGGTTGGCTTCTAGTGTCAGCCACTCCAGTCTGAGGCGAACCCGTCCTGTAGGGTTGTCCTTCAAAGTGAACCACTCATCAACTATTTTAGATTCCTTCACAATCCCCAAGTTTAGTACGGTCCTGCCCAGGGAATGATCTCGATCAGAATCTGTATCAAACACTTCCACCTATAGGTTCTGACCAGCCGCCTCATGAACGATGGCCTCATACATTTCATGCCATTCGGGATTGAGTGCATTGTCCAGATGCTGGGATTTGAAGGTTTGTTCCTGCACTCTGAGCTGTGCGTATGTTGCAGACACACCAGATACAGTGGTGTCCTTCGCAGCCAGATTGTCGGCCTCCACTAAGTGAATACGCACAACTCCCTTGGGTAAGGGTTTCCGCAACTCTCCCACATTCAGGTCTGGTACTAGAGGAAAACTTCGACGATTAGGATAAACCAGGAGCTGGGCAATCTTGTCCATGATCTTTTTTTTTGGTGTAACTAGTGAACAGTTTGGTCCAAAAGGGCCCGGATAAGGTAAGTTCTGGTCTTTTGATGAATATGGTCACATTACCCACGAATGGGAAATCATCCATCAGTGGCTCCAAAATTATGTGCATCATTCCTTTAAACTACATCAAATTTAGTAATTATATGGACATGCTCCACGCAGCTGATGTAAACATCAAGCCGAATTTGATATTTTTCAGCCTTTGCTCCAACCACCTTAATCGACTTGATACCGAAGTCTATCTTAGACAAGCAGGAGGTAAAGTTTTCCATAAGCAGCCTCTTAAAATACGAAGAAATATGTAGCCAGACCTGCTGGATAACCTTGCTTGGCCATTCGTCCTCCACATCTGGGAGGTTGACCTTTTAAAGATGGATGAGATTCCCTCCAGTTATCAACCCAAGAAAATCTTTGCATGAACATGTTTAAGTAGGAATTATAATTATTTGATTTTGGGGGCCATCTATCAATATTATCGTCCATAACCACATTGAAATCTCAGACGAAAACCAAATAAGAGCTGATGTCTCTTATGCTGTGATGCTGTTTGTTTAATTATTGTTTTTACCACAACAATTGGTGTCAGAAGTCGGGATCTCGTGGAAGTCTCTTCTGGTCCTGAGACAGCGGATTGGACGAACTGATCATCCTAGAAGCAGCAGGCTTTGATCTTACCTCGAATATTGAGAGAGAAGAGCCAAACTGCTTTCAGGGCCAGAGAGGGAGTCGACTGAGATCAGAGAGAACCCGTTGGCAGTAAAAGCGTCTCGGGTAAGAGACAGTAAAATTATTTTATTTTGTGTGGTGTAATTTGATATGACTGTGAGTGAACCATAGTGGCTGGAACTATCTCTTTGCTACGGGCAGAGAAGGTTTTCCAGGGGGAGATTGTAACCTGAGGAAGTCAAGTCAATTTTATGCGGAAAACTAGCTCGTAAAAGTGGACGGAAGAGCCACCCCCTCACGGAAAGATTTTGAGTAAGCCGTAATTACAGAGCATCTTTGCTACCCTTGCCCATTTGAGGTGACACAATCTGATCTGTTGAAGACGTTTGACAGATTATTAGACGCGCGTCGAAGGAGAATCCAGGAGAGATAGAGATCAGCCAATATGGGATATTCTCGCAAAGCAAGCTTGAAAAATGTTTTCTACACCAGTTTTTCTGTAAAATGGGAAAAAAATACGGACAGAAATGCATGCAAGAAATTGGGAAACGGAGAATTGTTTAAGAAAGGGGTTGTTGTAGTCGTGTTCAGCATGTGTGTAAAACTGTGAACAGACAGTAGTTTGTTGAACTGAAGAAGATGCTAGAAGAAAACGAAAATAAATGCAGAAGGAATTAGCATTTACAGGGAAAGATAGTAGGAAAAGATAGAATGTTTTTCCTGATGGAAATTACAAACAGTGAATTGTTGGATTGCAGATGAAAGAGAGCAGATGCAGAAGGAACTGGCATGCAGGGAAAGAGAGAATTCATGGAAGTATTTATGAACGCCTGTTAAGGCAAATTAAGGCGAAATGGTATGAAAAGTTTGATCAAGCAGAATGGGGAAAATTCTATATTTTAGAGATAAAATAATGATTGAAATGACGATGTGAATACATTTTATTTTATTAATGTTATGAAAACAAGGGTATTTAAGAATAGATTGACGTATTTTTGTAACAAGAGTTGAAGGTGCGAGCGGCTAGGAAAGCTGTGTAATTTAGGGACTGAGATATGAGTAATATAATCTTGTGGTTTCTGTGACACAGTAGAGATAAGTGGGACTGAGGAATAATTATAATATTAAGTTGAATCTGCAGACTAACCATTTGATAGAAGAATAAGCTTTTAAACCAGTGTTGATGAAATTGATGACACTTTAATTTTTTATACTGTATGAAGAGTAACTGAACAGTCCTGATACACATCGTGAGATAAAAGAGAGCAAATGCTGTAAGCAGCTCTGAAGAGGTTTGCAGATGATGATTTGTGAAAGCTTGATTGTGATTAGAAAGATAAACAATAACTTCGAATTATTCGAACCAAAAAAAAAAAGCTAAAACGATACAGATTTGAAGAAAATTCTGTGTTAATATGGGCTAGAAAGTAGATCAATGTTAATATGATGAAATTAAAGATACTAATAATATATGATAATTCTGATAATTAAATAGAAATTTAAAAGTACCGGCAACTAAAAGGATGATTGTGTTTTGAATGAAACGCTTTGATAAGGTTTTAGATGATAGAGAGACAAATCTAACGAGTGATTTATAATTAGAGAGTGCAGCCTCAGTTAGTGTGAATCTGAGAAGCAGATTGATAAACTCCCAGAGAAAACATTGAAGTCAGGTATTAAATTATGGTAATTGAGAACCTGACAACTAAAATTGAGATGAAACGTTATTAAGAACTAGAATAATTATTATTCTTTCTTTAAGATAAAATAAGCAGAAGCAGTGTTACAGGATTAACTAAATGTAAAATATATGAGAAAGGCATTTGATTAAACAGAAAGCTTGTTGTTGACTATGAAAAGAACTAAGAGCTGATGTTTTGGGTTCAGAAGATAAGCTTGTGATTTGGCTAAAACAGGTTTGCTAATCTGAATCTGGTGTGTGCTTGGCTAAACTGCCAGTGCAACAGAGACTTAATCTGAGTATTGGCAAAAGACAACAATATAAAAATTATGTTTGTATTGAAAGCGTATGTAATTATGGCAAAGATGCCTTAAGTTGGGCTAGAATTAAAAGTTTTCTGTTTTTGAAGATGCAAAGTCCTGAATGCCTCTGAACAGTCTGTCTCTCTCATTCAGTGTCAGCTAGAAGCTGTAATCCGAGCCTGTGTCATAAGTGATAATAAGCTATTATAGTAAAGCACAGTGTTTCAGGTGAAGACCATAGAAATGTTAAAATAAATCATGCTACAGGCAGTTCAGGTCTGACACATTTAGAGGGCAATTTGTAAAACTGAATGATTTTAAAGAAGTGTGTTATTGACCTGTCTCCCTGTGAACACTATTAGGTCTGAATGGCTCTGTGTGACTCTTGAATGTGCCTTTCCTATAAGCTCCAGAGAACAACAGATTCTGTTGAAGGAAAGAAAGAAAAGTCAAAGATTGGGTGTAGGGAAAGAGCGGTAACCGGTGTTGCACGAGGTGGCTACTCAACGACGGGTAAGATCCTCTTTGGCCAAGCTGAGGGCAACCTAAGGCAGGGGGTCACCGCCGCCACTGGGCATCTCCTGATGGGGGTGTTTTAGGTGAGATGGGCATGAGTTGAACAGATGCCTGTGTATGGCCAGCGGCATCCAGATGTCATTGAGGGGGGATGAAGCTGTGTTACGGCAGTCTGCCCCAGAAATGCAAGTTCCTCTATACCACTCACCAGAAACCGCGTTGATTTTATGGCTTGTTTTTCATCGTGACAAGCGTCTACAACTATGCCAGGGGACAACACCCTGAAAAAAAATGAAAATTACAGCTTAAGAGCTGATCCGAATGGGCTTTCAAGAGCCAGCAGAGACCACTGAACTAATCAAATTATCTGTTGTGGAGACAGTAACACACACTTTTGTAATGTTAGTTGCCTGATGGGCAAGGAAAACGCAGAGATTGTGTAGATTTGAACTAATGTGTCAGTTCTGACTCCTGTAGGTCATTAGACATGACAAAAGACAAATGAAAGTCTGGATAACAAAGGAAAGGTCAAAGGTTAGTATAATGAATTACATTCTGTCTAAATTACAGTCTTAGGAGGCTGTTGAAAAATATGATTTGTTTACAGAGAGGGAGACTTTGGGACAAATGGTATTGTGTCTGTCTTTCTGCTATCTGCAAGCTGAAGTAATGAATAATGAACCAAAACCACCCAGCTAAAGTCAAATGAATAATGAACAAACATGCTTTGAAACGGGTTAAGAGACTGTCAAATTAGATAAAGACTTAAAATCTTATTATAAACGTTAATCTTTTTAGAGAAAAGAAGTGAATATGAAAATATGAGTGATTTATAGTCAGGTGTGTGTGTGTGTGTGTGTGTGTGTGTGTGTGTGAATGGACTTCAGGTCTTGGTAAGTGTTAGCTTAGGGGAGCTGTTCTGTCTGAATAGTGTCTATGTGTGTGTGTCATTAACATCTGGAGTGAGTGTTTCAGCATTATAGATGGGTTAAGGCACATGACAGATGTGAAAGTAAGCTGAGGATTGTGAGTCGATCTGATGAGAAGACGACACAGAACAAGGGACGAGCTTTAAGTTGATTGATCATCGAGCTCTGTCTGTTAGTTATTACTCTGGTCATTTATGATGTGCAGTAGATTTGAATTACTTTCCGGACAGGTTTAAGTGTTGATGTGTAAATTAGGATTGTGAAGTCGTAGAAAGCCGTCCGTCATGTGTTGAGACAGTGTTATAGATTCGACAGCGACAACAAAGAGACACGTAGGCTAAGCAAATGTCAGATTATCCAGAGAGCCCTGAACGGTTCTGTGTTGTAAAAGGGGGAGATTGTTGTTTGACTGACGTTGACTAAGTCTGCACACCACGACCTGACCTGACCAATGGATGACCTGGAGAATGTTCGTAGACGACAGTTGCTTAAGAGACCAAACAATAGGCCTGAAAAGCAAGATACGCTGTGAGACTCAGGGCTGTTGCCCTTAAAATAGTTTAATATCAGGGTTTCCGCAGGGTCTTAAAAAGTCTAAAATTCTGAACTTTAAATTTAAGGCCTTAAAAAGTCTTAAAAACGGCCAGATTTTTATCCTAGGTCTTAAATTTAATTAAGTCAGGTCTAAAAAAAAGTGTTCACCCTCGTTCATTTCCAGAAACGCTTGCCGCAGAAAGTTATTACAAAGTAGCAAAAAAGTATGGAGTCGTAGCCTATAAAGCGGAGCCGTAGAGCAGGGTCTCCCACACGTCGCTCGCGAGCTCCAGTCGCTCGTGGCCTGATATGAGCTAGATCGCCAGAGGCCGTTCACATATCGCGTCTTTTGCGCGCTCAAGTTTGTTCAAATATCGGCAAGTGCGCACATAACTGAAGCGACGCGCTCCTTTTTTTTACCAGGCGCAACAAGATGAAAAAAATCTAAACTTTTCAGAATGCCGCAAACGCACCGCAGGTCATGTGACAGGAACCAACCAATCACCCCTTTCCATAACAACACTGAAATCTCAGTCAACATGAAGGATGGGGGTGCACCCAAACACTACTAATAAATATAAGCTAATGTGTAAATGTCAGTAATTTGTTTTTTGACTCATTCTTTTTATAAAAAATTATTTAAAGGCTGAAATATGAGGTTTATCTTTGTATAAAACCTTTTTTTTGTCAAAACTTTATTTGAACTTGTACATATTAGTAGACAAAATACTAATATACTTAAAATCTGGCCATCATTTTTAATGGTATTTTAATGTTTATGTAAACAAAAAGTGCATATTGATGCTAATCTGCTGTTTTTCGACATAAAACTTGTTGAATTGACTTCATTCTGTAGTATTAGTACTTTTTAAACAGGGATTCTGTGATAACCGTGATAATTTTGGTCACTTTAATCATCTCATCATTTCCTCTCTAGTTATGATCAGCTATGCACCTTCGCTGCCGCCACATGGCATCACGGTGGAAGCGCGCGGTAAACTGAAAGATGATCCCTCTGGGTTTGTTGCTGCTCGCTTGTTTACGCCCAAGTCAATGTACGGTATAGACAGTGTTTGGAAGTGTTGCTTCTAGTAAAAGCTGCTGGCAGACCTGGATAACCCTCTCCCGAACATCCTCCCTCTCCTATTCAGGGATCCCGTAAAGTCTCAGAGTCCAGCGGCGTGTGTATCCTTCGAGATGAGAGAAACGCAGTTCATGCTCAGATGAAATCGCCTCAGTCTTCTTCACTTGTGTCTCCGCTACACCGAGCTTACCTTTAACGGCATTAACTTCGGCACATGCAAACTCAACGGCTGTCTTCACGTCGGCGATCTGTGTTTTCGTTAACGGCCTCTTTCATGCTCGCGATCGCTCGTTCTCCGCCACCGTTCGTTCCAGGGCATCAGAACGATTATTAGTTAGAATCGCTCGTTCTTAGAGTTGTGAGAGGACATTAGCGGTATCAGTGCTTTCTGTCTTCCGCTGTTTTATAACAGGAGACTTGCATGCCGAGGGAAAACTGCTTCAGCATAATATCTGCACAGTCCATCTCTGACTCGAGGTAATCATGTAAATTGTCACTCAAAAGTTTGTTTGAGACTCGCTTTTCTGTTGATTTAGCTTTAGCAGGATTAGCTTTGGCTTGACATACATTCTTGTTCTTTTTTCAGATTTTCCCATTTTCAATCACTATAATCGTAGTAAAAGTCTCATATGCACCAAAAGAAAGATAAACAGTCTTTCTTACCACACTACAAATCAAATTATTAGTTTGAATTTGTGGAGCTCTTCAAAGCACATACAGTCAGAGCGCCATCTTATATTTTATCATATATATATATATAAAGGTTCTTTATTGGCATCAGTGGTTCCATGAAGAGCCATAAAAAGGTTCTTTATGATGGAAAAGTGTTTTTTGATCATTAAAATGTTCTAGAAAAAATGGTTCTTCTAAGATCTGTTCACTGAAAGCTTCTTTGCCGACCCAAAAATGACTCATGATTGTAGAGACCGATGAACTTTCTTGCTTTGGCTTTGATAACTTATATTGCTGAACTAGAACTAGAGTCGTGAGAAAATGAAACACGATCTCCACTTCTTCTGGCGGCTCTGGGACAGAGTTATATTTCTCTGTCAGCTAATCTGAAGATATTTTACACATGTGATCACTTTATCAAATACAAAGAGAAGTTCATTAAGACTAAAGAATATTATAGTATTAATATTATTATAGCAGCAAACCTCTCCTCAACACATGATCTGAATAACTCGTGTCTGGAGCTCAAAGATGAAGATAAAGGCTCTTCATGATCCATGAATCACAAAACTGTTCACATTAGCCCTATTCGGACGGGACTAGTTTCACAGGGGGACGTTAGAGAAATTTCTGTTTCACAGACGTACTTTGAGATTTTATCCTGTCCGAATCTGCCATGTCTGTCTTTTTCTCACACGACCTCTGTAAAAATTCCAGAGCAAATTACCTACTGTTTTTCGTCAAACTCGGCGGTCCTCAGAGAAATCTAATCCCGTCCGAATGCGAATGTCTGTGATTGCCGAAAATGTTTTTTTCCAAAACGCTTTTTCTTGTGTGTTTTGGTCAACGTGAACAATCTCTCGCTATCGCGCCGGTATTCAAGTTTCTGCTTTTTGCGCACCGATAATGGATGTAGATGTGTTCGGTACACTGCGAAGAAATAAAAAAATGAAATCAACAAGAAGAGCCAAATCACGTAAACTGTTAAGACTGGCTACTGTAATATCAGTTTCAGGTAAGATTACTTTCATTTCTGCACTTAATTATATAACGTGTAGCCTAAATTATACAAGTAATCTAAAACTTTTTATTCCAGTGGGTTTATTATAAGAACCCATTTATATAACATCATGATGATAAATGTAGGTTTAGTTTTTTTATACTACAATTTTTATCAAATGTTTACAAAACACTAAATACGTTAGGACGTTTTACTTTATATTTCATACGCAATCCACACATTCTGAACACGTGATCTTCTGCAATGCCCACATGTAAAACACAGACACTCCTACCTCGGTAATAAACACGGAGATGTTAGTCCCGTCCGAATCCGTACATGAAATCACAGACGTAGGTTGATAAGAATTGTAACTCAAACGTCGTTTGGAAAACTAGTCCCGTCCGAATAGGGCTATTGTCTACTTCTTGTGTGCACGTGTGTGAATGTGTTACATATGTGTGTGTTTGTTTGTTAGTTAGATAAGGAATGGCTGGAGAGTGAATGTCCTTTCCAAGGATCGCCACCTTGACGTGGTGGAAAGGCTTGTGTGTTCCAGTGATCCCAAGAGTGAGTAATTCTGGAGATTTTTACTCCAGTTTGACTGACTTAAGGCTGAGGTTCCAGACTAAGTGCAATCCAAATGGGCATTAACTAAATAAAATAATTTTTGAAGCATAATTACTTGATTTAGTCTTTCTTGATCCACACACACATTCAGACACACTCACTCACACAAACAGAGACACGCTCACTAACACACACACAAGTTTAAATGAAGTAGTAATTAGTAATTTCATCTTTATACGTTGTTCTGATGCAGAGAATATAGGTCTTGTAAAAAGGTTGCTGGGGTACTGCTTGTGAACTGGGGAGCAAACATCTTATTTTGTGGGTAATTTAATAAATTAAAGTTTTTTAAGGAACAGGACTTGTTCAACAGTGTGAAGGCTAAGTCTATTTCTTTTTTTATTTACTACTACCGAAGGGCACGACACTCGAAACCTGCTCAGGGTTCACGCTATTTTTGACACGTGACACGAGTCACGTGTGTGTGGAAACGAAGCTTCGGACGTCACAGATCACATGGTTATGGCAAAACGAATCAAGCTCCGATACACTGCTTCAGTGTGTGATGGTTTTGTTTTTTGATACAAGCTTCGAAGCCTCAGTGCCGAACGTCACATCACTATGGATTATCCTTTCATTAAAACACTGCATTTGGATCCTCAACCTTCGTGTTTCGGATCAGTTCGTTACATCACGTGATATACATGTGCCACACTGATTGGTCAATTGTGTATAAACACTAGTTTAGCGACACGTGAGACTCTTTGTATTTTCTGGTTTGTAGTAAGGGTTTATTTAGGGCATCTTCGACGCTGAAGATCTTTTCTTTTGTTTTAATTTGGGGGTTTTGGTGAATGTTGATTTTAGTTAGATTAGACATTTATTTTGTTTGTTTATAGTAAGATTGGTTTGTTTTGTTTCTTTCTTTGATTTGGCACGGTCTAGATCTTTTCTCTTTTCCTCGTTCTATTGTGAACCTTTTCCTTGGTCTGTTGTGTAGGACTAGATGTTGATATCCCTCAATAAGCACTTGGGGCACCGATGGAACTCTGTGGGATGGTCAAATGAGTGAGGGCACCCTTTGGGTTATCAAGTGGGCGCTCTCCTCCTCCTGGCGTAGGCCTATTGATGATTTCTGGTGTGGTTGTATTTTTCATTTCAAAAAAAAAAGTATTGGTATGCATTTGTTTTGAACTCTTGTTTGGCAAATATAGTGTTACAACGGAAAGCTGGAAATTTCCATCAATGGCGGGGAAAGAGTTAATAGAGAGTCATGAACAAAATATTACAATAATAGATTACCACAAATGGTAACACTTTAGAATACTGTTCCTTCATTAATGAATAACTACACAGGAACAACTGAGTAATGCATTAGTAACACTCTAGTAACTACTATTAACTAACAAGCTCTGATTAACGAATTAGTAAGTATTAGCGCTCAGTCGGATGTGGTAGTTCACTATTAGCTAATCAATAACTACTATTTTTCATACCTCACTGAAGACTATAATAACTACTATATACAGGTTAATAAATATTTATAATGCACAATGTTTAATATAAGGTAATGGTAGCCCATTAGTAATGATTCAAGTGTTACTACATCATTCTAAAGGAACTACTAATAATTTGGATCAGTATTCTAAAGTGAAAAACATGATAACAACCTAATATTGACTGAAGAAGTTGTAAGCTTTTAAGACTTTTGTAAGGTTTTGGATAGTAATGAATCAAGTGTTACTACATCTTTCTAAAGGAACTACTAATTATTTGGATCAGTATTCTAAAGTGAAGATCATGGGAACACACAAGTAATTACTAAAGTGTTACCAAATCCATTGGAAGGAATTGCTATTCAAAATCTTACAAAAATCTCAAAAGCTTACAGTGACTTCAGTCAATATTAGGTAGTTATCATGTTTTTCACTTCAGATACTGATCCAAATAATTAGTAGTTCCTTTAGAATGATGTAGTAATACTTGAGTCATTACTAGTGGGTTACCATTACCTTTTATTATAAATTATGCATTATTAATGTTAATTATGAACCTGTAGATAGTAGTTCTCTGGGAGGTATGAAAAAAATAGTAGTTATTGATTAGCTAATAGTGAACTACTACATTCATCTGAGCGCTATTACTTACTAATTTGTTAATCAGAGTTTCTTGTTAGTTAATAGTAGTTACTAGAATGTTAATAATTCGTTACTCGTTTGTTCTTGTGTAATTATTCATTAATGAAGGAACAGTATTCTAAAGTGTTACCCCACAAATTAGTTAAAAGTAATGTAATAGAATAGAACAGAGATAATAGAATTGAGACAAGCATTAATATAGTTTATTTGACAGATAAACCTCACATAGAAAGATCTAGTTAGTTCTTTCTATCTCTCCATCCAGACATTAATGCTGTACCTCAGATCAGTTGATTTCACTGGTTTGTCCAGAACGGTCACTCTTCATGGACACACAGCTGGACTCTGAGTTTCATCTCTGACGGCTGAATCGACTTATAATAGAATACAGTTAATCATTCATATAGAAGATTTAATGTGGAGTTGGCAATAGATTAAAGACAGCATATGAGAATGTATATTCTGCAATTCTAAATGAAAATGAAAACATGATTAACCATTTTATCACTGAAAGGTGTCCATAGATTATGAATTCAAATTTAAAAAATAGATTTTCATTAAACATTTAAAAGTGGCGATGCATCATTGCTTTTAAAATAAAAAGAAATAAAAGACAATAGATGATTTAATTGTGAATGTTACTATAATCAAAGGCATTTGAATATGTTTGGTGGGCTGAATTACTCAAATTAAGTAATTAAATAAATATTATATATGGAGATGTTTGTAGTAGAGCGTTTGCAGTATAAATGTCACTTCTGTAGAAACGGAAGTCAAGTCACCTTTATTTATATAGCGCTTTTTACAATACAGATGTTTTCACAGCAGCTTTACAGTGATAACAGGAAAATAATGTTCCTGCTGTACAGCAGATCTAGAAGAAAATACTGTCATAGTCCACCTTAAGTAAGCTCAGTGTTGATTAATTTCTGTTGTAAAAAAAGTTATTACTTTAGTTAATTTATCTGTACAGCCGGTCTGGAGAAAATGGTGATGTCATCGTCCAGCTCAGTTCAGTTCTCATATAATGGTGTCAATGCAGATCAATAATATTGTTGAATATTAAGTGTCTCCAACTAAGCAAGCCAGATGCGACAGTGCAGGAACTCAAACTCCATCAGTGACAGAATGGAGAAGAAAACCTTGGCAGAAACCAGACTCAGTCGCTCAGTTCTCCTCTGACCAACGAACGAACAGTGTAGGATTATGATTCAGGCATTACAGGTCAGAGGTCAGATTGGATCTGAACATTCAGAATATTTATCCAGTTCATCTGGTTGAAGGTTTCCTTGTTTGACTTTGGATGAAGGATTGGATCATTCTGTAAAGTTACACACGTGTGTGTGTGTGATGATCACTGTGGGTTTGTGTCTGTTGATTCTGTTGAATGTGATTGTGTCTGTAGAGGCTCTTTATTCTCCATCAGCTGATCCAGAGAAGGTCAGACTAACATCTAAAACCTGTAAGTAAAACACAGACAGTCAAATGTGTGCGACATTATTGCATTATCAACTTTAGAACAACTAAAATAAATTACTTAGATGATTAAGTGAGAGATTATAATATAACACTGAGATACACGATTGTTAACCCTCTGGAGTCTGAGCTGTTTTCTGGGCCCTGGAGGTGTTCTGACATGCTCTGACATTTGTGCTTTTTTCAGTTATTTATAAACATGTTAATGGCAAAGGTGTAAATTCACTCTATATAGCACAAACAGGGCTACCAAAATATCTGATCAACATGCATGTATATGTTTGAATTTTTAAGAGAATAATGTTTATGCGTGGTTATTGGAAAAAATAAAAATGAAAGTTGCAGAAATAAGGCCACAAAACACATACTAAATATGTGGCAATAAGACTTTTGACTAAAGGATATCATCGCCTATAGTTTTTTCTTCAAAATTATGTGAAAATAGTCTTGCTTTATCGTTCACATAAAACCATACATTGATTTAAATTGATGTAAAACAGGTTTTGCTTGGAAAGCCAATATGTGAGGGGGGCGTGAACGAGGAGTGGTTTTCACCTGAATTACCACCCACTCTGCATAATGATGAGCCATTCACTCAGGTGTGACAACTGACTGAGCCACAATGCAAGGACCATTTAAGATTTTGCTTACATCTATCTTGTAAATATGTTTTGCTATTTTATTAAAAAGGTTACAATTACAACAATAATTACAATTTCAACAATATTTCAAGTGTACTCTTTCTTTGTAAAAAAAAGATTATAGGCCTACATTTTATCTGTATTCATTACTTTGAATATAGCCAACATTGGAACAGCTAACATCTTAGTTGATGACTTTATTTTTGACAAAAATAGTAGGCTATTTTATATATAGAAATTGCTAAACAAAAGCTTATTTGACGAGGCAGTATATTCTACAGTAAAAACTGTACCCAAATCTACTAAACAAAATGTTGTCTTTCATATTTCACCTGACTGTAACGTTGTTTTCATGAAATACGCTTACACACGCTTAAAATGATGATAATTAAGTGTAAAGATAGGTATTACTGAAAATATTTGGTGTTTGGGGTGAGGATTGGGGTTGATCCATTTATAAAGTAGCTGTTTTTTATTTATTTTTTCTGATGTGCACAAATAAGCGACAGGTATCATAAGATTTTCTTCTCCATGTTCCTTTTTTTCTATTCTTTTATTCGTTCATGCATGTAATAATGAATGAATGAATGAATGAATGAATGAATTTATGTATGACTTGTGCAATAAATAAAAAAAAAAAAAAAAAAAAAATACGATAGGCTATTGACTCGCGATCTTCGCAGTAGGCTAGTGAACGCACCGGAGAAACGCGCATTTATTAGGCTACATAGTTTTTTTGTTTTGGATGGTTTTGTTTAGAACCAGCTGTAAATGTAAATATATTTCACATTTTTTAGACATGTGAGGCGAGTAGGCTACGGTCTGGTTGATGATCTCCAGTTCAAGCACCTTATGTTGTGATTGCTAGCCTATATTTACTTTAAATCCAGGAAATTTGTTAATGAAAAAATTATTAAAATTAAGATACAATTGATACAAAACGAAATTCGTTTTAAAGAAAGGATTTGTACTTTCTGTTTTGAGGTATCTGTGAATGTTTGAAAGTCAACTGTCACGTAATATTGTTTTTTGCCAGCTGTGGTAAACAGCGCGCATCTATGCCTTCATTCATTCATAAACAGAAACCCGAGAAGGAAAAACTTACTATTATTCCTCAGCTCGTATTCCTCGTATTCGTCATTATTCCTCACAGCGCTGCGTTGTAAACAAGTAATGTTCTGAATAAACTGGTGTTTTGGTTTTCTTGTGCTGATGATAGGGGCGTTCACAGGATTGCGTGGATTACCTCAGCCATTTGCGTTTGAATAGCACGCGCTCTCCGTGGGCGGAGTCACATTACATTTGAATTAGCTCTAATGAGGTCGACTGGAATCGCTCTCTTTTAATACAGATTTCACAAGATGAGAATATTTGTTTTTTATATAAATTACTTCATTAAAAAGAAGATAATTCAAGCTTCATGCCTGTGTGTCTGAATGCCTATTTGACTGAGTATTCGCTAAGCTACAGTTCATTTTCGGACGCGTTTCAGAATGGACTACACGGACAGAGAGAAGGCAGAACTTGCTTCGTGTTTATTTTTCTTTATTTGGCAAAAAGCACAACACTTTGTTTTTATTATGAGTATACACAAAAATAATACACATTTAACAGAATCGATTGATGTATGAAACTTGTTTTGTAAAATCAAAGTCAAAAGAGAATTTCGGGTCTCAATCAACTCATAAGGAAAAAAATCGAGCAGATCACGCCGGCGTGATCTCAGACCCCTGAGGGTTAAAGCTTATCTATAATCCTGTATGACTGTCCTCTTTCTGTGTCACTGGGTCAGTTTTATTTATGATAAAGAATCTAGTGATTAATATTTATCATTATCTTTTCTTGCAATTGACATTGACAATGATGAAAGCAAAATATTGAATTGTTTGAAATAAAAAGAAACTTGAAGATATTTGATTGTTGCTATAAACTATTAAAGAGAATTAAGAATTAAACTCTTATTAAACATGTTTATAGTGAGTAATTCACCATCACAATGAAAGTAAACTAAGAAACTAAATTAACTTTCAATTAAAATATGAACAGTTTTAATCATCACTACTCACTCAAGCTTCTCCAGTTCACAGTGAGGATCCTGCAGTAGATCAGAAAGCTGCTTGACTCCAGAATCTCCTACTTTATTCTCAGTCAGACTCAGTTCTCTCAGGTGTGAGGGGTTTGATCTCATCTGAAGTCAGAGCAGCACAACCTTCATCTGTAACACCACAATCCCTCAACCTGTAGAGAACAATGACACTCTTCAGTCTCTCAGTTCAGGAAACACTGATATAAATTATATGATATATATTAATTTCTCCTTTCTCCTCAAGAGATTTGTATATGAAAGCAGTTGTCACCTCTTCACATCATCCAATCTTATAACTATCAAAAACATTCAAAAGTAAAATGACCTCAGAAACTTTGGAAATAATCTAATGAAGATTATTTCCGGGGGTGCAAGATTTTTTTTTTTTTTTTTTTTTAATAACCCCTTAAACCATGACTTCTGGCAAGTTTTGTGGATAGAAATTGACATTTTGAGACATACCATCAACAGAAGGCATGATTATTGCAGCATGTACCTTGAACTGGTCACAAACAGGATTAGGACAGGATTATTCATGTTTTTCTTTTGTGTTAATTTTCAGATGTAAGGTAGACATTTATAGTGGAAAAATTAAACTCTTTCCTCCCTCATCTGCACTACTGATCTTTTTTTCTGTAACACACTTTCGCACTTAGATACATCATCATGTAACCAGAACTTTCATTTATTTTATCCTGTAGACATTTTGAACATTCAAATCCAAATGAAACTTTTCATTAGTTTAAAAGGTGACTAGCTTGCATAGCCTATTTTACTTCACTAACCTCCAGGGACGTGCAAAGAGTTCAGCAGGGGCAGGGGCTCAAATGTAACAAAGACAATTTGCTGTGATTAATCTCAATTAATCGCATTTCCCCCAAACTTGTAATCATCAATATTTAAATATAGAATCACTAATTAAATTAAACAACACACAAAAAAAGGGGGAAAAAAGAAAAATGTCCACACAAATTGGACAGAAAATAGCCCTATATTCAAATATAAAGCATCAGTATATTATTCTTCATTCAGTTCTATGACTATGCAACATACTCAGATTTAACAGATTTATTTTTTGACTAATTATCAAAATAAAGTATAGTCATACAAAGCTCAATTATTACCAGAGCATGTGATCAGAGCAGGTAATTTTACCATTGTTGCTCAGCAAACAGAAGTCTACTACTGAGAAATTTCACGTTATTTGAGCAGACTTTGCTTTTCCAGTGCATGATCGGTAGCCTACATGATCGGAGCGTTTGGGCCGTTAAGGAGCAGAACGCGCAGCGCAAACACAGAGCGGAACTTTGAGCAGAGAGCGCAGTGCGCCGACACACACACACACACACACACACACACACACGAAACGGAGAGCGCGGCGCAAACACGGAACAGAAAAGACCCGCACGTGAAGTTACGGAACAAGCTGCGCGAGAATGAAACCTGATCGCCGAACACGGAGGGGCGGGAGCGGGACGATATATTTTCCATAGACAGTAAAAAAATGGACACAGTGACCCCATAGACTTAAACGGAGAAAAGTTCGTACCGCTCTCTCCTTTCCACAAACGCTTGCTCACTCTCCCGTGGTGTCTGTCGCCGCGTCGCTTTTATGAGTGCGCTTTCCGCGCGACCACATTTGAAATATTTGCATGTGAACGGCCCCTTATGACAACGTGTGTAAGTGAATGTCGTGATCATGTGAATATTTTGCAGCGGCGCTGAAAACCCAGCGGCGGCGCTGCGCCGCTACTTAATACATTGTAGGGGAAACACTGTATTATTTTTGTATATCATTCATTATTCACCACAGGAGAGAAACAGACAACATTGTGACTTTTATAAAATCTTACATCAGTATCTCCAGTTTACAGTGAGGATCCTGCAGTAGATCAGAAAGCTGCTCGACTCCAGAATCTCCTACTTTATTCACTGACAGATTCAGCTCTCTCAGGTGTGAGGGGTTTGATCTCAGAGCTGAAGTCAGAGCAGCACAACCTTCATCTGTAACACCACAATCATACAACCTGTAGAGAACAATGACACTCTTCAGTCTCTCAGTTCAGGATCTACAGCTCAGATAAGCAGAACTTCACAATCAGACACTTAATCCACGGCACCATTAACAGGTCCAGTCTAAGGTTCGGACCCGCTTCTACAAACTGCTTGAGCAGGTTAGTCTCCATATCATAAAAAATGCAAGAATATTCAATAACACTTTATTTAACAGTGTCCTTGTTACATATGTTACATGAACTTACCATAGTAATAACAGTAAATTATGCATACTTACATGCAACTAACCCTCAACCAAATCCTAATCCTACCCTAACCCTATAGTAAGTACATGTGGTTGATTAATATTACTCAGTACTTTAATATATAATTACACTGTAACAATGACACCTTAACATATTTATTTTTGTATGCAAATACGCCAAAATCATCAACATCTGTATATGAACACAGTTATCACATCTTTACATCATCCAGTCATGTTTAATCTATCATTAATATTGTAAAATGATGTCAGACACATTGGAAAGAATCTAATGAAAATAAAATCAACATTCCCATTAGTAATTTCACAGTATTTATTTTATTTTATTTTTTTGTATGGCTATTTTAATGGTAAATAATGATTGAGGACGATGTTGGGACATATTATACAATCTTACCTCAGTATCTCCAGTTTACAGTGAGGATCGTGCAGTAGATCAGAAAGCTGCTCGACTCCAGAATCTCCTACTTTATTAAATGACAGATCCAGTTTTCTCAGGTGTGAGGGGTTTGATCTCAGAGCTGAAGTCAGAGCAGCACAACCTTTATATCTAACACCACAATCATACAACCTGTAGAGAACAATGACACTCTTCAGTCTCTCAGTTCAGGATCTACAGCTCAGATCAGCAGAACTTCACAATCAGACACTTAATCCACGGCACCATTAACAGGTCCAGTCTAAGGTTCAGACCCGCTTCTACAAACTGCTTGAGCGGGTTAGTTTCCATATCATAAAAATTAAAAGAATATCCAATAACACTTTATTTAAGTGTCCTTGTTACATACGTTACATAAACTTACCATAATAATAACAGTAAATGATGCATAATTACACATAACTAACCCTCAACCAAATCCTAATCCTACCCTAACCCTATAGTAAGTACATGTGGTTGATTAATATTACTCAGTACTTTAATATATAATTACACTGTAACAATGACACCTTAAAATAAAGTATAACGAATATTATTTTTTTTATGCAAATACCCCAAAATCATCAACATATCTGTATATGAACACGTTTATCACATCTTTACATCATCCAATCATGTTTAATCTATCATTAATATTGTAAAATAATGTAAGACACATTGGAAATAATCTAATGAAAATAAAATCAACATTTCCATTAGTAATTTCACAGTAGATTTTTTTTTTTTTTTTTTTTTTTTTTGTATGGCTATTTTAATGGTAAATAATGATTGAGGACTATGTTGGGACATTTTATACAATCTTACCACAGTTTCTCCAGTTTACAGTGAGGATCCTGCAGTAGATCAGAAAGCTGCTTGACTCCTGAATCTCCTACTTTATTCAGTGTCAGATCCAGTTCTCTCAGGTGTGAGGGGTTTGATCTCAGAGCTGAAGTCAGAGCAGCACAACCTTCATCTGTAACACCACAGTCCTCCAACCTGTAGAGAACAATGACACTCTTCAGTCTCTCAGTTCAGGAAACACTGATATACAAATGATATGATATATATTCTCAACAGACTTGTATATGAAGGCAGTTGTCACCTCTTCACATCATCTAATCATGCTTATAACTATTGTTGTGGAAAATATGCAATTGTCCTGTTACAAGTATGCCTTTCTGTAAACTAGTTAATCTGTAAATAATACAACTATATTTAATTGAAACTAAGAAGCTTGCCTGCCAAAAGTCTTTGATTTCTAAAAAACTGAACAGACCATGAAGAAGTCTTCTGACCTATAGATTGTGAGAATAAAAATTCAGATGCTTATGATTTAGGACAGATTTGACGTACTTTACCTAACCTGAGAATAATCAAAATAAGGTTAAAAGTGTCTAGAAATACGCACCATAAAACATTATCAAAAACTATCAAAAGTATAATGACCTCAGAAGCTTTGGAAATAATCTAATGAAGATTAAACATCCTTTTCATTAAATTGATGGTAAACGTTTTTTTGTATATATTATTTTTGTATATCATTCATTATTCACCACAGGAGAGAAACAGACGACGTTGAGACTTTTATAAAATCTTACCACAGTATCTCCAGTTTAGAGTGAGGATCCTGCAGTAGATCAGAAAGCTGCTTGACTCCAGAATCTCCTACTTTAGTCATAGACAGATTCAGTTTTCTCAGGTGTGAGGGGTTTGATCTCAGAGCTGAAGTCAGAGCAGCACAACCTTCATCTGTAACACCACAACCAATCAACCTGTAGAGAACAATGACACTCTTCAGTCTCTCAGTTCAGGAAACACTGATATACAAATGATAAGATATATATTCTCAACAGATTTGTATATGAAAGCAGTTGGCACCTCTTCACATCATCCAATCATGCTTATAACTATTGTTGTGGAAAATATGCAATTGTCCTGTTACAAGTATGCCTTTCTGTAAACTAGTTAAAGCTATGGTCTACGATTTCAAAGATTGTTCATTATTAATAACCTCGTTTAGATGCTGGTTATGGTTCTACAGTACAGTCCTAACAATATGAAGAGAAAAAAGAATGAAAAAAATCCATTCACTCTATTGGGTGTACAGCTGCAGAGAAGTTGACTGCTCTCATCCAATCCCCCGCTCCTCTTGACGCTCGCGTCTCCACCCCACCGCACCCCACCCCGCCCCCCTCCTGCGTCATGAAATTTCGCGGGCAAGCAGCTGACAGTCTATGGTAGCTAGCAAAGTAGCATCAGCTCAGCAATGGAGAAAAAACAAACCAAAAAAAACGACGCTGACACGGCTGACTTTTTGTTGAGCAGGTAAGCATTTATTTTTTACTTTTATGGTGTGAGGTGTTACATAATAGCTTTTTATCAGTCTGACAACATGCTTATGCTGCCGGTCGGCATTGGAATGTTAGCCGTTTAGCATCGCCTATCACGGGTCAAAGTGATTATATTTCTTGAAGTGCTTGAATATATTTCAGTATATATTCAGTTTCTGTTCGAGCCGATCGGAATTTGAACAAGATGCGCCAATGTTTACTACCGGTGATCACAGCTTGACTGAGTGACGTTGTTTAGGTCGTTTCCCGGTGGGAGGGATCAGGTAGCACAGAAGGGAGGGGGGTGTGTGTGGAGGGGCGGGATGAGTTTTTTAAAACTTCACAACTGTCTCAGGCTTTCTCGACCGATTTTCAACATCGTAGACTACAGCTTTAACTGTAAATAATAAAACTATATTTAATTGAAACTAAGAAGCTCGTCTGCTAAAAGTCTTTTATAAAAGATTTCTAAAAAACTGAACTGAACAGATCATGAAGAAGTCTTCTGACCTATAGATTGTGATTATGAAAATTCAGATGCTTATGATTTAGGACAGATTTGACTTTACTTAACCTGAGAATAATCAAAATAAGGTTAAAAGTGTCTAGAAATACGCACCATAAAACACTATCAGACACTATCAAAAGTAAAATGACTTCAGAAGCTTTGGAAATAATCTAATGAAGATTAAACATCCTTTTCAGTTACTTGATGGTAAACTTTTTTTGTGTATATATATATATATATATATGGAACAGTTTCTTTCCACAGGCCATCTCCCTCCTGAACACTTAACATGCCCCCAAGGCATATGCCTGTAAGTGCAATACTCCCACTGTCTAGTGCAATATTCTCTAACTCAGGTGATATTTATATCTATATTATTCATACTACTCAAAATACTGTAAATATGTTTAGAAATCTGTAACATGCGCTAGACTCCCACTGTCTAGTGCAATATTCTCTAACTCAGGTGATATTTATATTTATATTATTCATACTACTCAAAATACTGTAAATATGTTCATAATCTGTAAATGTTTATTCGGACTAAACCCAACTGTGACCCTACTTTTTTACTTTTATACTATTTTTATTTATTTTTTATATATTTTTATTCTTAGAATTTGTATTAATATGTTTCTTGTTGTATTTGTATTTGTATATGTGCACTGGAAGCTTCAGTACCAAGAAAAATTCCTTGTGGGTGCAAGCACACTTGGCAATAAAGCTCTTTCTGATTCTGATTCTGATTCTGATTCTGAAATAGGTTTGGCGCTTATCTCGTTTTGGAAAGAAACTGCATCTTGCAGTACATTTTAAACAAGTAAATATAGCGATTTGTCATGAAACGTTGATGGAGCAGTGAATAGGTCCAGTACACAGCAAAATGACATGACAAACTCATTTTTTTTTTAAATGGCGTTTATCCCGTTTTGGAAAAGAGCTCTTCATATATATATATATAGTTACATAATGAAGACATACTTCACTGCCAGTTCACTTCACTGTTCACACACACACACACACACACAGCTCCATTGCAGGCTATTGTGAGTCCCCACTTGTATAGGTAGAGATCGTTCAGAAAGTCCCCACTTGTATAGGTAGAGATCGTTCAGAAAGTCCCCACTTGGTCAGTGTAGAGTGACATTGGTCTGTTAGTAATATAGACATGTATGTGTGTGTGTGTGCAATGGCACATAACAATGACAAGTAAATTGTTAGGGACTGCATAACCAAGCTTAGAAAGTATCTCTGAAGAGAGAGCGTTAAATAATAAAAATAATATTATGAATGATAAGAGGATATTCTCGCCTCTGATTTTGAACTGTTGCTGCCGGTGTCACGATTTTGGGTTTGTTCTTGTCATGTTTTTGTGTCATGTCATGTTTCCATGTCTGTCATGTGATTCCCTGTTTGTCATGTGATCCTGCCATGTGTCTTGTCATTGGTTAATTGTGTGATCACTGTTCACAGGTGTCCCTTGTCTTGTCATTAGTCTTTGTATTTAGCCCTCATGTTTTCCATGTGTCTTTGTAAAGTATTGTTTCCTGTAGACCACTGTTTGTAAGTCTTTGTTCATGTTCTGGTTTTTTAGGGGTTTTTTTCATGCCACGCCATGTTTTTGTTTTATCTTTGCTTTTGTTTGTAATAAACTGCACTTGGGTTCTCATTTACACTTGCCTTCAGTGGATCCTTATTACAGCCGGGCCGTCTGTATTTTTTACCCAGTTGTAGATTTAAATGGTCTTTCCTCAAGCAATTAAGTTTTTGATAACTGATGATGTTCGTCATTCTTTTAATTTTTTTTTTTGTTATTGTATATGTTTAACTATGCATATTGTGATCTCTGATGCCTGTGTGAACATATATTATATATATGTTATTATGTGTTATTATATGTATATGAACATAAAGACATAAAGACATACAAAATAAAGACAGACTTAACTGTTCACACACACACAAACACACACACAGCTCCATTGCAGGCTATTGTGAGTCCCCACTTGTATAGGTAGAGATCGTTCAGAAAGTCCCCACTTGTATAGGTAGACATCGTTCAGAGTTGAGATTCCATCTTGGCATGTTTAAGTTTTTTTTTTTTTTTGCGTATTTGAAGTTATATTATGAAAAAAGACCTTAAAAGAAAATTGTGTATTTCATTTTTGTTTCTTCATAATGACAAGATGCAGCAAGTCAACAGTGGAAAGGTCCACTGTTGGATGGTAACGAGCGACATACAGTATGTTTGGTTGCATTTAAATTGAGCAATATTTCAAACACTGAATATCTCTGTACATCAACATCCTAGAAACAAAGGAAACAAAAAAAATAAGGACATGTCTACTGAATTTATTACAGTAGAAATTATGTTTTAATTAATATGCAGCCAATACTATCAGTTGCAATATCTTAATAATATAATAATAATTACATTATTATTATAACATTGAGTTGCAGATCCCCTCTTGGCAAAAAAAAAAAAAAAAAAAAAAATGCATATTTGAAGTTATATTATGAAAAATATAATATATATGGTAAACCTTTATAATAACTGCATCCTATTAATCATTAGTTAAGCATTAGTAAACAGTTAAATCATAATTAATAAAGCAGACATTAATAAGCAGTTTATACATACAGCTTTAAATGCTGTATTACTGATTTAGAAGCATATCTATAATGTGTTTAATAACTGTATTTTCGTACTTTATTAATTATCAATTTATCATTTCTAAATGAAGTATAGCATTATTTACAAACCATTTATTTAGGTGTTGTCAGTGATTCATAAGATCACTTAGAAAGTGTAAGTAAATGTTGTAGATTCAGGAGTTATAAAGCATTTAGTAGTGGTCAGTTAACTATTTTGTGAGCTCATCTGAAGTGAGGACTAGTTGTGCTTTGTAAATCATTTATAAAGGAGATTTAAAGACTCAGTTTTCTTCTAAACAGAAAAAGGAAACAAACACACACAGTAATACAGAACATAGAAATATTAACAGCCTTTAAATCTCCTTTATAAATGTTTTACAAGGCATAACTAGTCCTCACTTTAGATGAGCTCACAAAAATAGTGAACTGACCACTACTAAATACTTTATAACTACCTGCATTACAGTAGAAATACATGTTAATAAAGCATTTATTAACACACTGAGTAACTATTACTATATGTCTGAATAATAAATATGTATGAATGTACATTTAAATAGTTTAATCATTTACTCACACTTTCTAAGTGATCTTATGAACCACTGACAACTCCTAAATAACTGCTTTATAAATGATCCTACAGATGTGGCCTTTAAAAATGCGCGTCTCAGAGAGAAGAATGCTGCGAGCACTTCCGAAATTCTGCGGGATCGTGCAGAAGGGGGATTAGATGTTGGACGCAGGAAATAATAAAACCTGTAGATGGCAGTCGAGTTTCATGTGGCCATACTGAGTTGACGAAGTATGACGAATACAATGTTTTCTTTTGCCAGTTACATAAACAGTCACATATTCTTCATAAAAATCTGACTCAAACGCGCATCATTTGTCTTTTTTTTTTTCTGTGTACTTACAGTAGAAGAGACGTGATGTAGGCTATGATAACTGAGTCTTATAACACAATAATTTGCGAAGACCTTTGAAGAGACCGAGATCATTTGCGCATTATCATTATCTAATTTTGCATTTAGTTCATTTTTGCATCTTAACGTTTAAATAGTTTTAACATGGTTGTAATGCGCTTTTCTGCATTACTGTACAGTACTTTTTATATTATCATGTTTCCCTTATAGGCGTCGATTTCGGTGGGGACGGTGGGTATGCACCCACCAGATTTCGTCATGAGTCATTTTGTACCCACCACTTTTAACTTCAGTCCATAATAATTTGACTTTGGGTTCTATTGACCGTTTTCAGTGGTTATGAGGAGCTTAATTAATTTAACCTGAGATGTGCGTTATATCGCCTTTTGATCATTCTTTGTGTTGTCGATTTTTGACACAGTTTCATTATATGTTCATAATAATTTGATTCATAATTATGTCATTTTTTTCTAAAAGTAAAAAAAAACTAAAAGATTTTCTAAAAGCAATATTCTAAAGAGATACAAAGACAGTGTACGCCACAAGATTTCGTCATGAGTCATTTTGTACCCACTACTTTTAACTTCCGTTGACCGTTTTCAGTGGTTATGAGGAGCAATATGAGAGAAAAAATTTTGTAATCATTGTCTGACACAACAAAAAAAAAATTATAATATTCATTTTATTTTAATTTTCGTGTTCGCATTTATGAGGGGAAAAAACAACGTGTCAGTTTAGGGTTATGGACGTGAGCGCTCTAAAAGCGGCACTAAAAGACTGCTTTAAAACTTTCACAGAGACCTCAAACAGAACAGCTGCCTTTCTTTAAATTGAATTTCGTTTTGTATTAATTATATCTTAATTTTAATCAGTGTTTCGTGAACCATTTGCCTGGATTTAAGAAGTAAATATAGCAGACAATCACGACATTGGAGGCCCCGGCGATATCTCAAAAATGAACCGAAACTCAGCGTGTAATGAACATTCACATTTACAGTGTATTTAGACACATTTAGACGCATTCATAATCATTACTTTTACCGGTTCTTTGTGGCAAGCTTTATGCGTGCGGTCGTGCGCAGTGCGGCTATATTACGTAAACACTCATGATCCATATAAGTAGGCTAATTAAATTAATATAAAGGGGCGATTTGTCCATGAATTACTTAAATGAACAACTAGCCTAGTATACTAGTCGACTAGGAAAAAAAAAAAAAAAAAAAAACTTTTAGTCGAAAGCAGCCCTTATTCCACATATTTTCAAACCAGGCAACATGACATCTGTGTTGAGCGAGCGACCGGAATGAATAGCGGAGCGGAATATTCAGAAATGCGCTCTCCACTCACGAGCTCTGATCGGAACAAACCCGAACCTCACTGTCTGCTGAACTTGCAGAATCATCAAAATATAATATTTTCTAAAGAAGAATTTTAAAACTTTATTGGTGGTAGTTGAGAAGAATTCCTCTTTCCATATCTAAATCATTTCGAGTGCAATATAAATGTACATTACTGTTATTCTTATTATATAAGAATAATACGTATTTTTTACAACATTTTTAACATAATAGAGAATATAAGTTTAGCGTGTTGTGTGTATTTCCTAATTATAAGCTTTTGGTGAAATTGCAACAAAACTAAAAGAGTAAAAGTGCATAAAAACATAAAAACATGGCGTCGTCTCAAGAAATATCTGCGTACACACGAAACCACTGAAACCGATTTTAAAACGATGTAGCCTAGTAGGCTATAGGCTACATACCAGACCAGGCACTGTAATTCTGCCACAGTATACTAAAAACGTAGAAGACTTAAAGCATGCGCATAAACCTTGCGCGCTATACAACAATACTATTAGGCACAGTAGCTTCTTTTTTTCTTTTCTTTTTTTATCAAGAACTTTGTTGAACAATATGAACAACCATAAATGGTCTGGTACAAAATATGAGTCACGATATTCGATAGTTAACGGATGCATAAAGCTTGCCACAAAGAACTGGCAAAAGTAGGCTAATCATGTGTCAAGTATAGCAAGGAGACATTTTAATTGTTTACTAATAATCTAGTGTTTTATGTGTCAGTCAAAGATGTTGACAATGCTGACTCGTCATCTTCGCAGATATTGTGAACGTGCCTATAGAGAGAAATGCACACTTACATAAGAGAGTTGTCTGTTTCTTTTCGTTTTGAATTTTTGTTTAAAAGTGGACATTTCAAGCTTTCTAGATACATTTCTGAGTTTCGGTTCATTTATGAGACGAGCTCAGTTCACGAGCAATGCAAGTTATATCGCGCCGGTGCCTCCATTTCCTGATTAAATAGTCTTAAATGCGTCTTCGTGGACAGAAACCAATATAATCTTCCTGATTTAATCACGTAAAACATAAGTCTAAACACAAGCACCACTCTTCTGAATGATGGTAACCACAAACCTCCAAGAGTTTGTAAACCAATTGTTTGTAAAACATATTTAATACTTACAAATTCAAAAAAAAAAAAAAAATGTTTTGCAGTGTATAGGCTAAATAAAACGACATTAAGAAAGTTATTTCCAAAATGTAATTAATTGCACAGTCTTTGTTTTAGCTGCTTGTTTTAGCTGCTAACAATTGCACAGAGTCAAGAAATTACAACCACCCACCCCCCAGGTCTGCCGATTCAACCCCCAATGCTAATCGATCTCCTCTCAGGGAATCAAAAGAAAACCGGTTTTTCCAGTTTTCACCAGCGTGTGGTTGGGGTTTTAATCCCTTGCAGTTCCTTTGTTTAAATGCTATAAGCAAATCTACTATACATATGCTTTAAGTTATTTCAAATTAATGTTTATAGCTTAATTTGTTGATATCGCGTAACTTAATTTGACATATGTTGATATAACCAACTGACATAGATTCCATTGCATGCCAGGAAGAGGCTTATGCTTTGTTTAGCATTTACTATAATATAGCCGCACTCAATCGCACGACCGCACGCATAAAGCTTGCCACAAAGAACTGGTAAAAGTAATGATTATGAATGCGTCTAAATGTGTCTAAATACACTGTAAATGTGAATGTTCATTACACGCTGAGTTTCGGTTCATTTATGAGATATCGCCGGGGCCTCCAATGTCGTGATTGTCTGCTATATTTACTTCTTAAATCTAGGCAATTGGTTCACGAAACATTGATTAAAATTAAGACATAATTAATACAAAACGAAATTCAATTTAAAGAAAGGCAGCTGTTCTGTTTGAGGTCTCTGTGAAAGTTTTAAAGCAGTCTTTTAGTGCCGCTTTTAGAGCGCTCACGTCCATAACCGTAAACTGACACGTTGTTTTTTCCCTCATAAATGCGAACACGAAAACTAAAATAAAATGAATATTATATATATATATATATATATATATATATATATATATATATATATATATATATATATATATATATATATATTTTTTTTTTTTTGTGTCAGACAATGATTACAAAATTTTTCTCTCATATTGCTCCTCATAACCAAAACGGTCAACGGAAGTTAAAAGTAGTGGGTACAAAATGACTCATGACGAAATCTGGTGGGTACACGTACACTGTCTTTGTATCTCTTTAGAATATTGCTTTTAGAAAAACTTTTATTTTTTTTTACTTTTAGAAAAAAATGACATAATTATGAATCAAATTATTATGAACAAGTAATGAAACTGTGTCAAAATTCGACAACACAAAGAATGATCCAAAAGCGATATAACGCACATCTCAGGTTAAATTAATTATAAAAAACAGGGAACATTTTGTAAAAGCAAAACTGAACAAAATGCATAATTTAAATAATTGTATTAGGCTATGTGTTACCGAATATTTAATACCACTTCCCCATAATGTTGTAATTATTTTTTTAAAACAACATCTGTCAAACTGTCAATCAGATACCTCTTATCTGGTCATTTTTATTTTATTTTAGAAGTCATAACTGTTGATCACCCTTTATATGGATTTTGTGAATATGAATATTTAGAATATTTACAAACTGTCGGCAAGACCTCAAGCCGACCCCGGACATTCTGAGACTAACGTGGAAAAATCTTTATGCTTAATGCATTAAGACAGTTTAATTAAAATATTTATTAATAATTTAATGGCAAATCAGATGCGCCCAACGTATGCTACGCGTTGTGCTGCACATTACCTCACAAGAAATATCTGCCCAAGAACAATCACACAAGAAATATCTGCATGAATTAAGAATCTGGGTAAGTCGCATTATTTAAGCCTTGCATTATGTTAGGATGATTTTGTGTATATATATAAAAAAATACTGCTGGGTTTTTACAGGCAGAGCCACGTGCATTATGCTCACACTAAATTCTCTGTTGCGCTTAGTATAAATGCGCATTGCATGCACAATCATCTTAATAGTTGTACAAAAAAGTTATGCGCTGGCAAGAACGTCACTTTGCTGTTTTAATAAAAGCAATGTTAAATATTCTGCATGCACTCATCTCCTGGAAACCACAGCAATGACAAAGCATATAAAAATTCGTAAACGCTGTCCAATACCCCTTCTTGTCTTAATGAACCTTTTGCATTTACAAATATTTTCAAATGTCTGTATAATACAGTAGCCTACTGTAAATATTTGTGTCTATTACTATTTATAATTTATATTTTATTGTGGATGTTTTCTCACAATCATGACGTAATGTGAAGTAAAATAAAAAATCTAATGTAAAGTTGTTTTTTATGCGCCACCTGGTGGATATTCTGTGAAGCGAAACACATTGAGGGATTTTTTTAAGTAGGCCCCCCCGAAGCACTTGCAGAATTCTGCGAGACTCTACGAGACGAATTGCCGAATGCCGCGGGAGAAAACGCGCGTTTTTAAAGGCCAGATCTGTATACTTTATTTAGAAATGATAAATTGATCATTAATAAAGTATGAAAATACAATTATTAAACACATTATAGATATGCTTTTAAAACAAGAATAAAGCATTTATATCTGTATTTATATACTGCTTATTAATGTCTATTAATTTATAAAACTTTATACAATGATTAACTGTTTACTAATTCTTAACTAATGATTAATAGCGTGGAGTTATTATAGTGTTACTGAAAGCTCCAGTTAAACAGCAGCTCTACAGTCTCAGAGCCTCTAGGACAGCAGCCATTCAGACAATAGAGAAGTGTGAACGACGTGTGTTAATGGGCCACTGCAATTCCTGCTCCAGCCTACAGGAGCGCTGCTGAGTATGGACTTAAACACACACACACATGTAGGTCCCCACTTGGTCAAAAATGAAAAAAATTCACCAGAGCGTGTTTTAGCTGATTTTAACATGTTTTAAAACATGACCAACAGGGGACTTGAAAAAAGTCCCCACTTGGCTCGACGGTCCCCTGTTGGTGAGTGTGTAACGACACCAAGGTCCCCACTTAGATAGGTAGACAAGTACACACACACACACACACACACACACACGATGCCATCAAGCGGTATCTCTGGTCGTAATCAGTCCTTCACTGACCAATCAGCGTTCATTAGCAGAATGCTAGCGTGTTATGGGCAACAACAACTCAACCTGTAAGAAATCGAAAGGACATAAGTACTCGTTCATTCAACTTTCGACCTATAACCCATGTTGAACTTGCAAAACCTACAATCAAATCTGAGATTTATCAACAGCAATCGGGTGAAAGAGACAAATTTAGCCGTCTAGCGCCATAGACTCCCATTCATTCTGCACTCATGGGCGATCGCCCCCAGTGGAGCTCTGGTGGAACTACAACCACAATTCGGTACAATAGGACAATAGGGAGTGGCCAGGCTCTCCGTAGACGGGCTCTGGCCCAAACCTAGGGGGGTACAGGGGCATACTCCCCAAGGGAGATTTTTGCATAGGCCTGCATAGGTAAAATTGGAATTTGGTGTAAACATCATTACTAATCTTAAGAGTTCAGTTCTGTTTAGTTTGTGCTTAGCTGACAAATTTGCTACATAAGAATCCATGCCATAATAATTTAGGCTGCTCTACTAGCAAACAGCAAATGCTGCAGTGCTGCCAAGTAAATGTGCTCTTCAGTACTCTGAATCGAATATTGAATCGAATATCAGTCCAACAGAAGAACAGTTACTAAAATTATTATATTATATTATATTTCTTTGGGAAGTAGCACAGTATGATAAACAACATGACCATATATTATTATGTTACGGTATACCATAAGTCTGCTTCTGAATCTCTCTCCGGCCGATGAGGTTTACTGTTAGTGTTCCGTATAAAAACTTTGTTATGTCCATATTAACTTCAGTCGGTTAGCCAGTAAGCTCGCTATGACGCCGGTGAAACATACAACAGCCCGCCAGCCCCTGATGACAAAGATTTATATTCTTCTTCGTTAGTTTTTATTGGCAGTTGGCAAACAAGCTGAGTGATGCGCAATGCATTGCCGTCCGCCACCATGCATGGTAGCTTTTGTTTCATTTTTTGACACTCCAGTCAGAAAGACTGAGAGGAAATGAAACAAATTTTGAGTTATTTTAAAAAACCTAAAAGATTTGGGGCTTTTGACAAAACATTCGGGGCTTAAGCTCCGCCGCTGCTACTGTGCGGCAGAGAGTCGCGTGGTTATGACACAATTGTTAACCTATTTTTACAAAAACTGCTTCTTCGGGCCCATAACGTAAGATACAAGGTAATGGAGCCTTTTATACATTTTCGTGTTTCTTTAGAAATAAATAATGGACAAATGGAGCATTTAAACGCCTCAGATGTAAAGTTATTTGCTGTCAAAGTGACCCCAAAATTAATGGGAGTCAATGGAATGCTAACAGCAGGAGATGGTCTGCTAATCAATGGCGGCCCCCGGGGAAGCTTAAATTTTTTCCAAATGATTGCCCCCCTACTTGGGAGTGGCCTTGTAGGGCAGCGAAGCGAGTGCATTCTGGGAGTTGTTGTCTTTCATCCACACGAGCCAAAAAATATTTTTTTTGACTTTTCTCAGTCTTGAAAGCTCCAAATTCAAAAATCGTAGTATATGCGGCTGCATATAGGTAATTAAAGTAACTCAAGTCTGTGAGTATTGATGCTAATTATATCAAGGTTCCGCTAGAGGGCAGTGTTATGTTGTGGATGTGTAAGTTGTGGCATCCGGTCTGTGTGTGTGTTCTAGTTTCAGTATTAAAGGTTGTTTTATGTGAAGATGTTTTATATGAACAAAACCCACATAGCAAGAACATGATAAAAATAATTTCACATTTCTACTACATAAATGACCCAATTTAAATACACATTCATCTTTCCAGAGGTGAAGTATCCCTTTAACGTATCCCTTACACTTCCTGCTCAGCTACTGTTCGGACGCTCTTGCTTACTGCTCTGCGCTTTGCTCTATCGCTTTTACATTTTATCTCCTATTTTTTATATTTTATTTCCTTTATTTTATTTCCTTTTATCACCTAATTTTAACTTCAGCAAATCAGCACAGTGCTCAGACGACAAAGTTTGGATTACTACAAAAACTGAGAATTCTTTTACCCGACCAGCTTACATTCCGGGAAAGGAAAACACAACTGCCTCAAGGATAAGAGAAAATGCCTCTTCTGGAATCTACTTGCTGCACCAACTGCCACAGACTTTTACAAAGGATTGCAGTTCTTTAAACAAAGTTACTTACAGGACCACCAAACCAGACGGAGCACACATCATGGACACCCTCAGCATACCGGTGAGTCCCATGAAACTAGTGCTCCTCGACAGGTAGAGAAACAATCCGATCGACTTACAAATCGATGGCACAAACAGGGAGCGAGACCCAAAGGCACTCGAGACATCAGAGTGTCACGAGCATCACATATTGCCGCAGTAGCATCCTCTACCCCAGATACAGCTCTGACAAGGATTGCAAACACTGGTCTCCTACCACCGCCTATACATCTTGAGAACAGATTTGAAGTACTAAGGAATGTAAATGAGGAATCCCCAAACGTGATGAATGTGATCGAACACAGACTGAATGGGCCAGTGGCTAACACTGATGCTAACTGGCGCTCAAGGTCGAGTAGACAGCGGGACTCAGCTCAGAGCGCAGCCGAGCCCAGGACTCTGATAGTGGGGGACTCCATAATCAGAAACATTAGCAGCAGGGATACAACTATGTGCTGCCTTCCACAAGCAACAACTTCTGATGTAAACAGGGAACTTCAGAACATTCTGATGAAACATAAGACTGCAAATCGACTCATCATTCATGTGGGGAAGAATGATATTCATAAAGAGCAGTCAGAACTCCTTAAGAAGGATTTCCATGAACTTTTTGAAACACTTAAAAGACTGAAAGTTCAAACATTCATCAGTGAACCTCTCCCAGCAAGAGGAACAAACAGGTTTTCACGGTTACTTGGGCTTAATACGTGGCTGCAAAAAACCTGCAATATAAAAGGAGTGAACTTCATTGACAATTTCAATATTTTCTGGAGTCAGAGACAACTGTTTCATCGGGATGGCCGTCACCCAAACAAACTTGGTTCAAGAGTGTTAAAGGACAATATCTACTTCTCCCTCAATCATCCTTCTGCAGTTTGTGCCAATCCACTCAATCTGAACGGCACACACACACACCAGGACACAGTATGAATGACCACAGGACTTCACTTCAGCAGCAAAATGGACATGCGGTTGACATATCACACAAGGACAATGCTAACACCACTCCGCCACAACAACCTCTGCTCACGGACACAATCTCAGCTGAGCCCTGCCCACAGAGAGACATATCAGAACTGCTTGAAGATTCAGCACCCAAGGACGACTTCCTGGAAAACAGCCAGGGAAGCCAAGACAGCATATTACAGCCTCCAATAACACCTGAGCAACAGCCCCTTTCACCATACACCTTTTCCCTCTCTCCAGCATCGCCACTTCTGTGCTTCTCACAAAAAAATGGAAGAACTGGTACATGCTGGAACCAGACTATCCCACTCTTTTGCTGCAAGCCCCCAGATACCAACCAAAAAAAGACAGGCACCGCTACCACCCGCACCAAAGCCTGCGGGCCCAGCTCGCCCTCCCCCTCCTGTGAGAGCTCTTCGGCCTCTGCCACAACGCCAGGGCCCACACCCTCCCCCATCTGCTCGAGGTGAACCAAAAACAACTGATACCAGCTCTCAGTGATATGTGTCGGGTCCCCGTTTTGATAACAGTAACTTTCTCAAATGTTTACAGAACAAGCGGGAACCCAGTGTGCCTGTATCTTTCTCTATTGCTGTTCTATTACAAGATAGAAAGTCTAAGGCCTTCAATAGCCGTACAGAAAACCCAACTAATCTGGTGCCTATTACACATCAAACTAATATTGCTGTGGGGAAAAGTAAGTCTGTTAAGTTAGCACTCTTTAACATCCGCTCACTTAAAAATAAATCACTTCTAGTCAACGACTTAATAACCAAAAACAATCTGGATTTTATGCTTCTGAATGAAACCTGGCTAGAAGACAGCTGCAGTGCAACATTCCTCAATGAAGCAGCCCCTCCTAACTTTACTTTTATGAGTGTCTGCAGAGCTGTTAAGAGAGGTGGGGGTCTAGCTGCTCTTTTTAAAGATATCTATCAAT
Organism: Vimba vimba; assembly: GCA_022828995.1. Lineage (NCBI taxonomy): Eukaryota > Metazoa > Chordata > Actinopteri > Cypriniformes > Leuciscidae > Vimba > Vimba vimba. The sequence goes on from CM040824.1 coordinate 41,224,639, forward strand.
GTAAGCAAATATCATTTGGGAATTACTTGTCTTTCGAATATCTGGGTATTGTGTTAAAAGGTGCTCCACGCATTTTACTTATCATTATTTACAGGTCTCCAAAATACTCTCCAGCCTTTGCTGAGGACTTTACAGAACTGTTATCAACAATTACCTCAGAGTTTGACCATTTTGCCATTGCTGGAGATTGTAACATCCACATAGATAGTGCAGAAACCAAAATGGCAAAAGAAATCAAAAGTGTTTTAAAAACTTTTGATCTGACTCAGCATATACTGTACATGGACCCACACACAATCGTGGACACACTCTAGATTTACTCATCAGTAAGGGTCTAAACATTTCATCGATTGTTATTAAGGATGTAGCACTGTCTGATCATTTCTGTATTTTCTTTGATATATTGATCTCTCCTGCCACTGAAGCTAGATCTGTGTCTGTCAAGTAGGGCTGCAACTAACGATTATTTTGATAATCGATTAATCGGACGATTATTTTTTCGATTAATCGATTAATCGGATAGGTTTTTTAAAAAATTCAATTTGATTTTTGTTTATAACTAAATAAAACCCTAAATCAGGGTATTTATGTGTAAAAGTGTACTTTAAAAAGTGCAAAAGCCACACATTGAGTTTTACTAATATAATCTTTAATTTTTACATTTTAAACCCCAAACACAAAAGTTTGTCCAGTTTTTAAACAGTAAAACTTCTTTAAATATCCAAAATATAAATAAACAAAACAAAATATTGAGTTGCGCTGCTCATATAAACTTCACATTATGAAATTAGGACACAAACATGTTTGTAATAAGATATTAAGCAGCAGATTTTGAATTCCAATGTAGAATGCGATCTGTTATTTCTTGATAACAGACCGCTGCGAAGTATAACACACCAGAAAAACAGAGCGTTGCTATGGACGCAGGATTCTAACCGTAGAGACGGAACGGACTATTTTCTTTAGCGGAAGCAATACAATCATTTTTAAATCAATAAACTCCTTTTTAAATCAATATTTTGTGTAAAATTATTGATTTATTTGGTGGGTAGCCATGTAATAAGCGGGATTATCCCTTACATAGTAGACAAATGCTATAAAAAGAGAGCGGAATGGAGGTACGCAGCTGACAACAGGCTTGGTTAAAAGTACAGGAAAAATGATACTGCACAAGCATTCGCTGAAAACCACTGACTACAGTGACTAAAAAACAATATTTTACTGCTGCTGTTATTAACTGCCTTTATATTTAGTGCTTCACTTTGTAAACACCATTTAATTTAACCTATTTCTGCGGTAGCGCTATTTTAATCCATCACTTATGTTGCGAGCGAACTGATTGCGCAACCTGATGCTCGATACAAAATAGATCTAGTGTGACTGTCCCGAAGTTAGTAAACAAAGCTGTTTACACAGTAGCATTGAATTAAACTAGACTATACCATTTTCACATCTTCATATAATGAGAATATACAGTTTTTGCTTGCCGTGCTGATGTTTCTCTCCGATTACTCTCTGCCATTTCGCGTGACTGCGTTGTCATGAAAGTGACGTCATCAGTAACGCTCCCCGTGACGTGAGCAGACCAACTAATCGACAATGACATTCGTTGACAACGATTTTCATAATCGATTATTATCGATTTTATCGATTAGTTGTTGCAGCCCTACTGTCAAGAAGAGATGCTTAAATGAGAACACTAGTGTACTATTTATGAAGGCTATATCCTTAACACCAAGCATATCTGCAGACTCTGTTGATTTTCTCCTTGATTCCTTTAACTCAAAAGTTAAAAGTGTATTTGATGATATTGCTCCTGTTAAAATCAGGAAGAAGAGTGGCAGTATGGCAAGCCGTTTTAACATTTAATCATTTCAACCGACTAGTATCTATTTTCATGCTACTAGTACTTATTTTTTAGATACTAGTATCTATTCCATTAAGTACTAGTACTTATTCATTAGGTACTAGTGCTTATTCTTTAGGTACTAGTGCCTATTCTTTAGATACTAGTGCTTATTCTTTAGGTACTAGTACATATTCAATAGATACTAGTAGTTATTCATTAGATACTAGTACTTATTCATTAGATACTAGTACTTATACATTAGATACTAGTACCTATTAAATAGATACTAGTACTTATTTATTAGATACTAGTACCTATTAAATAGATACTAGTACTTATTCATTAGATACTAGTACTTATTCCAATAGTGACTAGTAACTATTATTTTGTTACTAGTAACAAATAATTTTTTTGCCATTGACTTCTATGGGGATCTGTCATTCAGATATCAACTATTCAGTTCTGACTAGTATGTATTCCAATTGTGACTAGTACTTATTTATTAGATACTAGTAGTTATTTATTAGATACTAGTACTTATTTTTTAGATACTAGTACCTATTACTAGATACTAGTATGTATTCAATAAATACTAGTACTTATTCATTAGCTACTAGTACTTATTCAATAGATACTAGTACTTATTCATTAGATACTAGTACCTATTAATTAGATACTAGTACTTATAAATTAGCTACTAGTACTTATTCAATAGATACTAGTACCTATTTATTAGATACTAGTATTTATTCCGAATGTTACTAGTAAGATTTTTTATTTTACTAGTCACAACTGCTTTTTTACTAGTCAGAATGGCCACTGGATAGTTCAATTAAAAATCTTACTAGTAAAATAAAAAATCGTACTAGTAACATTTGGAATAAATACTAGTATCTAATAAATAGGTACTAGTATCTATTGAATAAGTACTAGTAGCTAATTTATAAGTACTAGCATCTAATTAATAGGTACTAGTATCTAATGAATAAGTACTAGTATCTAATGAATAAGTACTAGTAGCTAATGAATAAGTACTAGTATCTATTTAATAGTTACTAGTATCTATTTAATAGGTACTAGTATCTAATGACTTAGTACTAGTATTTATTGAATACATACTAGTATCTAGTAATATGTACTAGTATCTAAAAAATAAGTACTAGTATCTAATAAATAACTACTAGTATCTAATAAATTATTACTAGTCACAATTGGAATACATACTAGTCAGAACTGAATAGTTGATATCTGAATGACAGATCCCCATAGAAGTCAATGGCAAAAAAAAAAAAAAAAATTGTTACTAGTAACAAAATAATAGCTTCTAGTCACTATTGGAATAAGTACTAGTATCTAATGAATAAGTACTAGTATCTATTTAATAGGTACTAGTATCTAATGAATAGGTACTAGTATCTAATAATAAGTACTAGTAACTAATGAATAAGTACTAGTATCTAATGAATAAGTACTAGTATCTAATGAATAAGTACTAGTATCTAATGAATAAGTACTAGTATCTAATGAATAAGTACTAGTATCTATTGAATAAGTACTAGTACCTAAAGAATAAGCACTAGTATCTAAAAAATAGGCACTAGTACCTAAAGAATAAGCACTAGTACCTAATGAATAAGTACTAGTACTTAATGGAATAGATACTAGTATCTAAAAAATAAGTACTAGTAGCATGAAAATAGATACTAGTCGGTTGGAATGATTAAATGTTAAAACGGCTTGCCATAGTGGCAGACAAAAAGCACCTTGGAGAAACTCAACAGCAGTGCAAAATATGAAAAGACAATGCAGAAAAGTAGAGCGCATATGGCGGAAGACAAAACTTGTAGTCCATTATAACATCTACAAAGACAGCATCCATGCTTTCAATATGGAACTAGGCAAAGCTAGACAGACTTTCTTCTCAAATATTATAAACAGTAATTTAAACAACACACGCACTCTTTTTGCTACTGTAGAGAGACTGACAAACCCCCCAAGCCAGATTCCCAGTGAAATGCTCTCAGACAACAAGTTCAGTGAGTTTGCTTCTTTCTTCTCTGAGAAAATCAATAATATCAGAAAGGTGATCAGCACATCCTTGAGTTGCCCTGGGGTCAGACAGATCAAACTGCTTGAGAAAGTAGTTACTATGTCTGATTTCAAAGAAATTGATGGCAAAATTTTGGAAGAAACAGTACAGCACCTTAAAACATCAACCTGCGCTCTTGACACACTTCCCACATAATTTTTCAAAAGTGTGTTAAACAGTTTAGAACCAGATCTCCTAGAAGTGGTAAATGCCTCACTTCTCTCTGGGAGTTTTCCAAACTCCATGAAAACTGCTGTTGTCAAGCCCCTCCTGAAAAAGAGCAATCTGGATAAGACCATATTAAGCAACTATAGACCGATCTCAAATCTTCCTTTCATAGGCAAGATCATTGAAAAAGTTGTCTTTAATCAGCTGAACAAATTCCTATGCTCGAATGGATACTTTGACAATTTTCAATCTGGTTTCCGACCACACCACAGCACAGAGACAGCGCTCATAAAGATAATAAACGATATTCGCTTAAATACTGATTCAGGCAAATTATCAGTTCTGGTACTACTCGACCTCAGTGCTGCATTTGACACTGTCGATCATAACATACTTCTTGACAGGCTGGAAAACTGGGTGGGGCTTTCTGGGATAGTCCTAAAATGGTTCAGGTCATACTTAGATGGGAGAGGTTATTATGTGAGTATAGGAGACCATAAGTCTGAGTGGACATCCATGACATGCGGAGTCCCTCAAGGCTCAATTCTTGCGCCACTCCTGTTCAACCTGTATATGCTCCCAATGAGCCAAATAATGAGAAAGAACCAAATTGCTTACCACAGCTATGCAGACGACACACAGCTCTACTTAGCCCTATCGCCTAACGATTACAGCCCCATTGACTCCCTGTGCCAATGCATTGATGAAGTCAACAGTTGGATGTGTCAAAACTTTCTTCAGTTAAACAAAGACAAAACTGAAGTCATTGCGTTTGGAAACAGATGAAGTTCTGAAGGTGAACGCATACCTTCACTCTAGGGGTCAAACAACTAAAAATCAAGTCAGGAATCTTGGTGTGACACTAGAGTCAGACCTTAGTTTCAGTAGTCATGTCAAAGCAATAACTAAATCAGCATACTATCATCTGAAAAATATTGCAAGAATTAGATGCTTTGTTTCCAGACAAGACTTAGAGAAACTTGTGCATGCTCTCATCACCAGCAGGGTGGATTATTGTAATGGACTCCTCACTGGCCTTCCCAAAAAGACCATTAGACAGTTGCAGCTCATACAGAACGCTGCCGCCAGGATTCTGAGCAGAACCAGAAAATATGAACACATCACACCAGTCCTCAAGTCTTTACACTGGCTCCCAGTTAAATTTAGGATTGATTTTAAAGTATTATTACTAGTATATAAACCATTCAATGGCCTTGGACCTCAATACATTGCAGATATGCTCACTGAATATAAACTTAACAGATTACTCAGATCACTAGGATCATATCAGCTAGAAATACCAAGGGTTCACTCAAAGCATGGCGAGTCTGCTTTTAGCTATTATGCCAGCCGCAGCTGGAACCAGCTTCCAGAGGAGATCAGATGTGCTCCTACTGTAGTCACATTCAAATCCAGACTCAAAACACATCTGTTTAGCTATGCATTTACTGAATGAGCACTGTGCCAATGCTCGTCCGACTATCTGTACTGTATTTTATTTTTTATTTTTCTAAACTGTTTTAATTATTCTTATTTCTTTTTATTATTTTAATTTCTTCTATGTAAAGCACTTTGAATTGCCATTGTGTATGAAATGTGCTATATAAATAAACTTGCCTTGCCTTGCCTTGCCTTACTAGCCTTTCTCAACTGAACTGTGTATGTAACGGATGATATGAGCTCGAGCAGATCTGGCAACCAGGATTTACTGGGAGAATGAAAGTGATACTAGATTTCCCAACTTCCACATTTTATCAACTCCATTTTACTCTCAGAACTACGATTATTTTTAATCAGTAAAATAGAATATCAAAGAATGTTTGCAGCCGCTTATGCAGAGATTTGAGAATCTGTGTCTATAACCTTTGATTCTGATCAAGAAGAGTCTTCAGGTGAGACGCATAAAGCCTTACATTACCTTAAGTAACCATGAAATACTTGAAGTAACAGTTAAAGTTCTTAATGTAATATAAAGTTATTGATCTCATTATTCAAATCCTTACTGTCTTTGTTGGACATATGGTTTGATTATAATTGTCTGTGTAAATGAATGTCCAGTATAAAGAGTTCTGTTACAACCTGAATACCTCAATACCAGAATAACATCAGATGAGGAGGCTTTCTAGAAATAGCAAACATGGACATCAGTTTACATTGTTTGAATTTATTCTGTTAATAACTTTAAACTGTTTAATTAAACATTTAAAGAAAATGTAAAAAAATATATAAATATAGGAAACATATTATTGTTATTGAAACAAAAAAGTGCATGCTATAGCCACTTTATCAGTTATAAGTGCATTTATTGCAGTATTTGTGGGTCCAGTAGTAGAACATGTCCAGTGACTCCAGTCATGATATTTTTTATTGCTTATAGACATAAAATGATGCTAAAATATTAACATGAGTGGGTAAAGTGACATTAGCTTATCAAAACTCAGCACAAACAATGGTTTGGAAACGCAGCAGGAAATTCTGTCATTTTGGGCCTCAATAATCAGAAAAAAAGTCTGAATATTTTTTTTTATCATATAATATATAACTGTTTATCATATTTTTGCAATTCATCATTATCACTGCTTTTTTTTAACCAATTACATAATGGGGGATAATATCATGATGGAAAGTATGGAAATATGATACTTTAGTTTTTTTTTTCTTCTTCTTCATAACATACATAATTACGGAGCCCCTGAGGGGACCTGTGAAAAAAAAAAATATATAGGACTTTCGCGTGCGCACGAGAAACTATCGCGTGCGCACGAGAAACTTTCGCGTGCGCACGAGAAACTTTCGGTTTGCGTTATAGCGTCATTAATACAAATGTGGAAATATGGATGATGTATATATCATTTATGTTGTTGTTTGACGTTTTGAAGTGTATATTTTAGCAAAAATCTCAAGCAAGGTGCTATTAAAGACAAGACTTAGAGGCATATTTTAGTCACAATTCAAATAATTGTATTAACTTTGAATATAGGCCTACTTTTAATAAACTTTGCATTTGTATGTGTATTGATAAAAAAAAAAAACAACAGGCTAATAATATTCTGCTATTGAGATGAAGGAAACATTTTTTTAAAGAAGTAAAGTTCACAAGATTGCTATTTATCTTGATCATACTGTTCCGTCATCAGCTCTTCCTCAGTTCCGCACTGCAGAATAAAATAGTCATCCTCTGCTGCAGTTGTACGGATTCTTAACGCATTTATTGCAACTACATTTCATATTTTTCTCATCAAACAACCAGATTAACGAATGGTTCGACACAACCCGTACTGAAGAGCCTAGACAGGTCTTTCTTCTGTATACAGGGTAAATGACGACTGTTGGTCTACCATGGTCGCCCTCGTCCAGTAAGTTTTAAATAATAATAATAATAATAATAATAATAATAATAATAAATTAAGATATAAATCAATAATTCGTTGTAAATTAAATATTTTAAACAATAGCTACAAAAAGTAATAATTGACTGTATAGTCCTAACGTTCATGCATGAACTGTCATTCAGACTTACTGTCTAACAACCAGAGAACAGAGAACATCAGAGATATTAAAATACATACTCTTCTGCGTTTTATGATGTAGGCCTTTTTTAATTAAAATTTATCGGCCTATAATTTATATCTCAAGGATGCGCGCTTGTGCGTGGCGCGCTCAGTCATGTTGAGAGGGAAACACGCATTATATTATTAGGCTAGTCTATTCAGAAATAGTGTAAAAGACCTGTAAATAAAATACAACATTAACATTATAAACACTATTAATAACATATAGGCTATGCGTATTTTACTTCCCCATAGCCAAATCCTTAAATGAATGGAATCAGAAAACAACAAGAAATGAAAAATAAGTAACCACTTATAATAATAATAATAATAATAATAATAAATGCATAGTAGTCTATAAAAATAGCCCATTGTGCCCTTTATTACAAACAACTTTTAGCCTATTTTAAACGCCAAGCCTAAACGAATTTATTTGAATCGAAACTGAAACTATACCGCAAAGTTGGGTTCGCGCATCTTTCGTTCGGTCCAAAGTTTAACACTGAACAGGAATTAATAATAATTTAATTAACACTATTAATAACATATAGGCTATGCGTATTTTACTTCAGAGTATGAAACGATAAAGTATTAAGTTATTTCCCTAACTGAGGAACAAATTCAAGTGATGGCGCCGGCGAATCGCGATATTAACAACATCGGTTTACTTCTGGCATTAACTTGACATCACAGCCGGTTCATTATGATTATTAATTATTAATTATTAGTTAATTATTAATTAACAGTTTCGATTCAAATAAATTCGTTTAGGCTTGGCGTTTAAAATAGGCTAAAAGTTGTTTGTAATAAAGGGCACAATGGGCTATTTTTATAGACTACTATGTATTTATTATTATTATTATTATTATTATAAGTGGTTACTTATTTTTCATTTCTTGTTGTTTTCTGATTCCATTCATTTAAGGATTTGGCTATGGGGAAGTAAAATACGCATAGCCTATATGTTATTAATAGTGTTTATAATGTTAATGTTGTATTTTATTTACAGGTCTTTTACACTATTTCTGAATAGACTAGCCTAATAATATAATGCGTGTTTCCCTCTGAACATGACTGAGTGCGCCACGCACAAGCGCGCATCCTTATAAATTCTAGGCTAATACATTTTTAATAAAAAAGGCCTACATCATAAAACGAAGAGTATGTATTTTAATATCTCTGATGTTCTCTGTTCTCTGGTTGTTAGACAGTAAGATTGAATGACAGTTCATGCATGAACGTTAGGACTATACAGTCAATTATTACCTTTTTGTAGCTATTGTTTAAAATATTTAATTTACAACGAATTATATTGATTTATATCTTAATTTATTATTATTATTATTATTATTATTATTATTTAAAACTTACTGGACGAGGGCGACCATGGTAGACCAACAGTCGTCATTTACCCTGTATACAGTATATCTATACAGAAGAAAGACCTGTCTAGGCTCTTCGGTACGGGTTGTGTCGAACCATTCGTTAATCTGGTTGTTTGATGAGAAAAATATGAAATGTAGTTGCAATAAATGCGTTAAGAATCCGTACAACTGCAGCAGAGGATGACTATTTTATTCTGCAGTGCGGAACTGAGGAAGAGCTGATGACGGAACAGTATGATCAAGATAAATAGCAATCTTGTGAACTTTACTTCTTTAAAAAAAATGTTTCCTTCATCTCAATAGCAGAAGATTATTAGCCTGTTGTTTATTTTTTATCAATACACATACAAATACAAAGTTTATTAAAAGTAGGCCTATATTCAAAGTTAATACAATTATTTGAATTGTGACTAAAATATGCCTCTAAGTCTTGTCTTTAATAGCACCTTGCTTGAGATTTTTGCTAAAATATACACTTCAAAACGTCAAACAACAACATAAATGATATATACATCATCCATATTTCCACATTTGTATTAATGACCCTATAACACAAACCGAAAGTTTCTCGTGCCCACGCGAAAGTTTCTCGTGCGCACGCCACAGGCCCGGATTAAGAGGACTTCGGGCCCTGGGGCTATAGCAACACCAAGGGCCCCCTTTCATCTGATTGCCACGCCACAGTCTTCTACCGCAATAAATATTTTTTTATTGTTATTAATCAATGTATTTCATTAATGTTTTTCTTTATCATTATTTATTATTGTTATTTTTGCACACTAAATAGTCAAGGCTATTTAACACATTAACCCTCTACTGCACAGATTTTGATGGAACATCATGATAAAAATTACTCCACATAATTTCTTGGTTCATTTTGGGAACATTTTATTGATAAAATATGTTTACCCCTCCTCCATAAGTGCTATTTCTCTCATTTTTATCTAAAGGGACAAAGTAAGCATTAATAAAACATTTGCTTTCTAAAGCCCTATTCAGATGGTAATTGTTTCTCATGTGGATATCTGTAAAAAATTATTAATAGCCTACATTTACACTGCATTTACAATTACATAAATGCTATGATTGTTATTTTATTTAATATTTAAATATAAAATTATTTCTAATTATTATTTTTTATTTAAAGGGTACTTTAATTATGAACCTAAAACTCACAGTAGGTGGCGGCAAGTCACTGCCAGTAGCAGTTTTAACATTAAGTGACATGGCATCTGACGCACAGAAGCCAATGGCACATGTCACTATGCGCATTGGCACATCCGGTGGCACATCCAGTCTTCATTGGCATGTGCCAGTGGATAGTGGCATGTGTCACTGACATTATTGGCATGTGCCACTGACATCGCGACACACTGACACTGGCATGACACCTGACTGACACCGAGTCGCGGAACATGTCACCGTGTTGCGACACCTCCAGTAGTGACTGACAGATTAATCGAACACCTATAGCCTACTGACGTAATTGTGCCACAAAATCCTAAATAAATAGCCTAATTTTGTGATATTTAAAATATCAATTAAACGAATTAAAGTGCATTAATATTTTAATAAACGTGTTATTTATGTCACTTCTGTAGCCTACTTGATTGGCATGTGCCACTGAATGTTTTGTAATACCAGAGCTACTTTATGTTGTTTATCTCGCAAAGGCACAAACTGGCCATTCTAGGAAAGACACGAAATAAATCTATCATAGTCGCGTCCGTTACTGTAAACCTTTATTTTTGCGTGATGCTGCACAGACGCACGCCAGTAGGTGTCAGTATAAGTGAGTGTAACACTGGCCAGCGCAAGATTCTCTCAATGTTAACTTATTGGTCAACTCATTTATTGTTGCATAACATATAGCCTATCACATTAGCAATTGTGCTGATATTTTGGGAAAACTGTGCTTTTACTTGTGTGATATATTTATTTTATATTATGTAATATTACAAATACAATAAGACAAAAACTCATCGGGGCAAAAATGCCCATATACCTTGGATATTGGACCTTGATGTTCGTCAAAAAACAGTAATTCGGCCTGGGATTTTTACGCGGGTGGGTGGTGGGAGAAAAAACACTGACATTCTGGATTCAGACTGCAATAAAATCACCGACTATATAGCCCCTATAAATATTGAAAATACCTTGCGACTCCACGAGAAACAATTACCATCCAAATAGTGCTTAACTCATTAACTTACTTCAGCCGCTTGCTTACCTTCTTCGACATATAAAACAAGCGGATCGGTGACGACGCAGGAGGGTGAAGCTAACTGTGGGCTGCTGCCTGGCACTGCACTCGGGGTCTTCCACGGTCACGGATGAAAGTTAACCAAAGTAGTTAGTTAGTTTAGGAATTTTTGCATCCCTTTTCTGCCTTTCGAGTTTGTTTTTCCTTTTTTGTGCACCACTATCACTTTTTGTCATCATTTTTGAACTCCCGCGAGCGATTTATGCATGTTCTACATGAAAGCATAACGAAAAGAGGCGTTTCCCAACATCATGGCGCAAATTGTAGAGTTAATTTGATTGGGCAGTGAATTATATCAGTCAGGCACATTTTCCAATAACTTCTTGTTATTTTATTATACACAAATCAACCACCTATGACTTGACAATCTCATTTCCTCCAGCCAATCACGGGCCCCCTAATTCCGCGGGCCCTGGGGCTTCAGCCCCACCTAGCCCTTATGTTAATCCGGCCCTGCGCACGCGATAGTTTCTCGTGCCCACGCGAAAGTTTCTCGTGCGCACGCGATAGTTTCTCGTGCGCATGCGAAAGTCCTATATATTTTTTTTTTTTCACAGGTCCCCTCAGGGGCTCCGTACTACAATCAAGATTGTTGAAAAAAAAAAAAACCTTGTCAAAGTTGCAAATAATTTTGTAATGTATTGTGTTTGAGTGTGTGTGAATGAGTGTTTCTGATCTCTTACTCGAGCAGCTTCATGAAGACTGAATGAATCATGGACGACACACACACATTCAGACATGGAGTTTCTCCTCCAGGATTCAGGTACTTCAATCTTCATATGATCTTAATGTTATAGAAGACTCATTTTCTGCACATAACAGGGTGTTGTGTGTGTTTGCCAGGGTTGGTATAGTGATCTGTTGTCTCTATCATATTCTGGTGCGGGATATACAGTAGTTGGAGCCACTCAGGGTCTTTAAACACTGTCCAAAGACACACAGATACAGTAGACAGCTGATGATACAGTATATGACATTATCCTCTGACAGTCTCATCACGCTTCAACACACTGTCTTAAAGGTCCCGTTTTTCGTGTGTTTTTGAAGCTTTGATTGTGTTTACAGTGTGCAATATAACATGTGTTCATGTTTCGCGTGTAAAAAAACAGTATTTTTCACACAATTTACTTATCTGTATACCGCTGTTTTCACTGTCCTAAGAGCGGGCTGATGACTTCCTTGTTCTATGAAGTCCCTCCTTCAGAAATACGTAACGAGTTCTGATTGTGCCAGCGGTTCCTGTGTCGTGATTCGACAGTGGTTCAGTGCACGTTGCCCGGAAAGGTCAAGCCTCTTACCATAACGTGGAGATGCATGCGCTCAGTGTTATTGTCACAAAGGTAATTTGACTCCGGGATGAAAATCACAGCGTCTCGACCAGTGGCGCAGATAGAATTTTTTAACTGGGGGGGACCAAGCTGTCAGCAAATGATTTAAACTCAATTCGTTATTTTCGTAATTTGGGCTTTAACTAGTGCTCAAGTAGTAACTTTGCATAATTTGGGCTAATGATTTGCATTAAAAAGCCATTGGGGGATTGTTATTTGAAATCATGGATAAACAACAATGACCAAAGGTAAACAAAAGCCTACCTGATCACCACTAGCAATGCATGATCAGACTGTTATTTGACTAGTATGCCAATCACCCACCAAAACTTCATGTCTTTAGCAAAGTATGTTTTATTTAAACATTTGCTTATCTCAGCATACAAAGTCTATCATTATGAACAAAAAAGCAAAGAACCTATGTGCAAATAATAATAATACTAATTGTTTGGTTTTTGAAAAAACGAGGTGATTGTTTTTTGTCTCTTCATCGCCTTTATATGACATTTATACAGTCAATTTTTTTCAGTTCAGAAAATCACCGGCTCAGTTTAGAAATAGGGGCTGTTTACACTTGGCCACTTCATGCGTTTTCTGTGATGGGATAGCTATCCGATCGTGAAAAGACCAGGTGTAAATGCCCTCCGAAACGCATTCGAGACAGATTTGAATCCGATCGCTCAAACCACTTCAGGAGGAGCTCTGGTCCGCATCCCAGACGAAACTGAACAAGTGTAAATGCATCTGGTTGTTGAAACCATATATGTACATTTTACTCCTCCCAAAAATGCTAAAGAATAAACGTGTGAGAGCGTGTTATAGGCTATATGTAATGTTATAGCCAGATATGGCGACGCTACTGGAACAGCATCGCCGCAGACGAGAAGCTGAACATATTCATCAAGCAAACTATCGCAAATCAAAGTGAAAGTAAGTCACAGACGCGGGACCAAGCGCGGGAATTGAAGATCGGATTTAAATCCGTTTTGCAAAAACACGTTTATGTAGGCTATAGTGTATACACATAATGTATAGCGAAAACAGTGATTAATCCCCTGTTTTACCGATTTTTGTCGCGTTTCGTAGGGATAGTGAGGGCGGGGGACGGATCGGGTCACTATAAATCTGGGGGGGTCATGTCCCCCCCGTCCCCAGTGCCATCTGCGCGCCTGGTCTCGACGACATGGCGACAAACACACTCTACAAACGCAACTCTTCCTCTTCTCCGTGGGAGCGCAACAAGACCACACCCCCTTTTTTGTGTGTATGCCTGTGGGCGGAGCTTAGTCAAAAAACTGTTCTACTGACGTCATTAAAGAAGGAAGTAGAGGGATGTAGTCCAAACCGGCCATTCGATGTAGGCGACTTGTGTTAAATAAAATATCTCGCTTGGCATTGAACTTTGAGCTTTACAATTTTACAGATATTATTTATACTCTAACAACAACATTACACACTAACTAAAGTTTAAAACATGGGATCACGAAGAACGGGACCTTTAATAGACAACCTTCTCATGTGGGATTTATTTTCATGTTAAATCAGCAAAGTTGATTCTTGTCTCTATTCTGTTATCTCTGTTCTGTTAAAGTCAGTTTAAGGGTGAAAGATCAATCTCACCGGAGTCCAGCTGTGTGTCCATGAAGAGTGACGCGTCTATGATGGAGCCAATGAGATTTGAGGGAAAACACACATCAACTGATCTGAGGTACAACATTTCATAGATAGATAGATCTTCTCGAGCATGCAAACGTTGGAAAAAGATCATTTTTTGGCTCTCAGACAGGTTTGCTCTATTCATTTATTTTAATAGAGGAAAACAAGATACATTTATTGAATTGAACCACATAGGCCCTGGAAAATTAAGATAAAAACTGCTTTGTATTAATCCTTCTTCACAAAGCAGTCTGGTGTAATATGATTAGCGCAGACATGAATGATTTTAGGTAACTTGAGGGGCAGATTCCCATCATAAACAAAATGAATCCACTGTGTCTTCAGTCTTCAGTCTTCAGCTCAGTTGCTGGGAGTAAATGAAGAGTCTGATGCTCACTCTTACATCCAACAACAACACACCTGGCTTTCTTAGTAGGGAACTGGGACATTTTTCTCATCACTACAGCTGCTCCAGCTGTGACGGAGAGGCAGAGACGGTCGGATCCATGTGCAGATATTTATTAAAGATGATAAGGGGCAATCCAGAATCGTAGTCAGGCAAGCAGTAGTCAGAGGCAGGCAGCAAAGATTCAAAAATGAGTTCAGAGTCCAAGTTCAAATACACAAGATCAAGTCAAATACAGAGTAGCAAGAGAAACAAACTGAGACAGAGGTTTGGTAAAACAAGACTTCACAAATGAGAACAGAACAGTCCAGATAAAGGGGAGCTGAGGGTGCACAGGTGAAACGGATGAAATCATAATGAGGTGATGAGGGAATTGCAGTCCTAGTATGCAGGAGAGAGGGACCTAGTGAAACCAGGAGGAGGCGCTGTCGTGAGTTCCGTGACAGAGCCCCCCCCCCCCTGCGAGCGGATCCGGAAGCGGGGACCTGGCCGACGACGGGGTCTTTCACGGGGTCTTGGAGCAGGTTGGTCAGGGTGGTCCCGGTGAAATGCAGCAGTTAATGTGGGATCCAGGATATCTTGAGACCTGACCCAGGAGTGTTCTTCGGGACCGTAACCTTCCCAGTCAATGAGATATTGCAAAACCCCGCCGCGGCGTCTGGAGTTCAGGATCTCTCGCACCCGGAAAGCCTCCGCGCCGTCCACTTCAATGGGGGGAGTCTGAACAGCAGCGACCTCCTCCCGGCTCCCCTCTCTCCTAGGAGCAACAGCGGGTCTGAAAAGGGACACATGAAAAGTGGGTGAGATTTTGTATTGAGCAGGGAGTGACAAACGAAAAGAAACAGGAGTTATCTGATGAAGTATCTTGAATGGTCCAATGAAACGAGGAGAGAGCTTCTTGCATGGGAGCTTGAGATGAAGATCTCAAGTGGAAAGCCACACCCACTGGCCGGGTCGGTATCTGGGACCCTCACGCCTCCTTCGATCCGCCTGCTGCTGATAACGGCGAACGGCGCGCTGCAAATGGACGTAAGCAGCATCCCAAGTGGCCTCGCTGCGCCGGAGCCAGGCATCTACTGCTGGGAGGTCGGAAGGCTCCCCGGACCACGGGAAAAGGGGAGGCTGGAAACCTAGAACACATTGAAAGGGCGTTAGACCGGTGGCAGGCTTCAGCAGGGAATTTTGGGCATACTCCGCCCAGGCCAGAAAACGACTCCAGTCCTGTTGATTCTGGTGGCAGGAAGTTCTCAGAAAACGAATCAAGTCCTGGTTAAGGCGTTCAACCTGCCCGTTGGCCTGGGGATGGTAACCAGAAGTTAAACTGACATTGATGTTTAATTTTGCACACAATTCTCTCCAGACACGGGAGGTAAATTGGGGACCGCGGTCAGTCACAATGTCCTCGGGCAGGCCAAACAGACGGAAAACCTGGTTGAATAAAGCCTCTGCAGTTTGTAAGGCCGTGGGCAGACCGGTCAGAGGAATGAAACGGCAGGACTTAGAGAAACGATCCACCACGGAGAGGATGGTAGTGAATCCTTGAGATGGAGGTAGATCCGTTACAAAATCCACAGCGATGTGTGACCAGGGACGACGTGGTACTGGCAGAGGTTGCAGCAGTCCTGCGGGCTTGAGATGGGAGGATTTCACAGTATTACAGACAGAGCATAGATGAACTTGATAACGTCAGACTGAAGAGAAGCCCACCAAAAGCGGTTTGAAACTAACTGAATGGTGGCTGCAATACCTGGATGACCTGCGCTGGGAGTGCAGTGAACCCATTGAAGCACACGGTGGCGGAGATCTGGTGGAACAAAGAGGCGGTCAGTGGGGCATTCTGGCGGAGCGGGAAGTTTACTTAGTGAAGTGGTGATTTCAGAGATGATGTCCCATTGAACGGGAGCCACGATGAGAGCAGTGGGGATAATGGGTTCAGGCTTGGATTCTTCGGCTGGATCATCGAACTGGCGGGAAAGGGCGTCAGCTTTGCCGTTCTGGGAGCCCGGTCTGTAAATAACCTTGAAGTCAAATCTTGAGAAAAACAGAGACCAGCGAGCCTGGCGAGAATTCAAACGTTTAGCTGACCTGATATACTCCAGATTCCTATGATCAGTGAGCACTGTAAACGGTTGACGGGCTCCCTCCAGTCAGTGCCTCCACTCCTCAAAAGCGGTCTTCATGGCCAGAAGCTTGCGATCACCTACGTCATAATTTCTTTCAGCAGAATTGAGTTTGCGAGAGTAGAAGGCACAAGGAAACATCTTAGCTGGATTACCATGACGCTGTGATAACACTGCCCCCACACCTGTGTTAGATGCATCCACCTCCACAATGAATTCCTTGTCTGGATCTGGGTGATGGAGAACAGGAGCAGAGGTAAACTTCTCCTTGAGTTGAGCAAAGGCCGCAGTACAATCCGCTGACCACTTGAAACATTTACCTCCTCCTCGAAGCAGAGATGTGAGAGGAGCTGCAATCACACTGAAGTTGCGGATAAATCTGCGGTAAAAATTAGCAAAGCCCAGAAAGCGCTGCAGCTCTTTAACAGAAGATGGTTGGGGCCAGTTAACCACAGCTTTGACCTTGCTGTCATCCATAAGGACACTGTCCGCACTGATGATATAGCCCAGGAAGGAGATGCGTGTCTGATGAAATTCGCACTTGGAAAGCTTGGCATAGAGTTGATTTTCGATCAGGCGCTTGAGAACTGCACGGACATCCTGGACATGTTTTTCAAGGGAATCAGGGAAAATCAGAATGTCATCAATGTAAACAATAACTTTCAGATGCAACATGTCCCGGAAAATCTCATTAACAAAAGCCTGGAAAACGGAAGGACTATTGGACAGGCCGAAAGGCATAACCCTGTATTCATAGTGCCCTGATGTAGTCGAAAATGCAGTTTTCCATTCATCTCCACTCCGTATGCGAATCAGGTTGTATGCGTTCCTTAGATCCAGCTTGGTAAAGTAGCGGGCAGAGCGGAGCATCTCCAAAGCAGCTGGGACTAGTGGAAGAGGATAGCGATACTTGACTGTTACCTCGTTAAGACCACGATAATCGATGCACGGCCAAAGAACCCCGTCCCTCTTCTTGACGAAAAAGAATCCGGAGGAGGCTGGAGATGTAGAAGTGGTAATAAAACCTTTTGCCAGCTGTTCGTCAATGTACGCCTTCATAGCCTCAGTCTCAGGTTGTGAGAGCGGGTATACTCTTCCGCGTGGAATTACAGCCCCAGGTAAAAGCTCAATAGCACAGTCGCCAGCACGATGAGCAGGAAGGTGAGAAGCCTCAGTTTCGCTGAAAGCCAGAGCGAGATCATGATACTCAGAGGGAATTTTCTGAAAATCCACTCCCTTAAGGGAAGTGTTGTGGAGCTCAGTACCTTGTACAGCTGTCTTGCAATTGATCTGGCAAAATTCGGACCACCGGGAAATTCTCCCCTCAGACCAGGAAATTTGGGGATTATGTCTCTCCAGCCATGGAAGTCCTAAAATTACTGGATGCCCGGGTGACTGAATTGTGAAGAATTGGATGGTTTCAGAGTGCTGTTTCCCGAAGCTGAGCGTGAGGGGTTGGGTGATGTACTGAACCTCTCCAGACCCTAGAGGGTGCCCATCTAGGGCTTCCACAGTAACACCGGACTCACATGCGAGGAGAGAAACACGATGAGTTTTGGCAAAAGCAAGGTCGATAAAGTTTCCAGCAGCTCCTGAATCAATCAAGGCTTTAATGTCTAAATCCTGTTCATTAAGTTTCAGAGAACATTCCACAGAAAATAGTTTAGAAGAGTGATTAGAACTCACCGTGGCAGAATTCTTGAGAGCTGGGTTAACCGGACAGGTGGCCTTCAGATGTCCTGCTTCTCCACAGTACATACAGAGATTACGACGTCTCCTCTCCCGCTCCGCCATGGAGAGGCGTGTGTAGCCAATCTGCATGGGTTCTGGCTCCGCGCTGGGGAGAGTACACTCAAGAGGACTGGATCTGAGAGGTGTGCGTCGGGAGCGTAACAAATTGTCAAGGCGGATAGCAAGCTCCATAAATTGATTCAGAGTTTTACCGTCGTCGCGACACGCCAGCTCTCCTTGGAGGTTCGGGTTAAGTCCCTTGCGATAGATGAGCTTAAGAGGTTCCTCCCTCCATCCAGTCTGAGCAGCAAGGGTACGAAAAGAGAGCGTGTAGTCCGCTGCGGTCGAATTCCCCTGGTGTAACGTGAGCAGTAGTTCACCTGGGTCCTTTCCTCCCGCTGAGTGTTCGAACACCTCTCTAAATTGAGTCAGAAATTCGTTATAAGAGGGGAAAGAGAGCTGACCTCCATACCAGAGTGCAGTGGCCCATTCCAGAGCTCGACCAGTGAGTAGGGAACATATGAAGGACACGCGGCTCTCATCAGTGGAGTAGGACTGTGTCTGCTGGTCAAAATACAAACTGCACTGCAACAGAAATCCCTTACAAGCAGAAGGTGAGCCATCAAATTTTTCAGGAAGAGATAATTTGGGTTGAATGGAGTTGTTACTCACGACAGGTGGTGCAGAAACAGGTGCAGCTGGATTAGAAGTTTGATTCGCAGTCGCGTTAGGCAGCGATAGTGATTGAACAGTTCTTGCGAGCTTCTCTGTGAGAGTGGTTCATTTTACCAGCTGTTGCTGATGGGCAGTGAGTACATTAACTTGATTAGATACCTCGGAGGCCAGTCGACTGAAATCTGCTGGATCCTGCATTGGTGAAGTCTTCTGTGACGGAGAGGCAGAGACGGTCGGATCCATGTGCAGATATTTATTAAAGATGATAAGGGGCAATCCAGAATCGTAGTCAGACAAGCAGTAGTCAGAGGCAGGCAGCAAAGGTTCACAAATGAGTTCAGAGTCCAAGTTCAAATACACGAGATCAAGTCAAATACAGAGTAGCAAGAGAAACAAACTGAGACAGAGGTTTGGTAAAACAAGACTTCACAAATGAGAACAGAACAGTCCAGATAAAGGGGAGCTGAGGGTGCACAGGTGAAACGGATGAAATCATAATGAGGTGATGAGGGAATTGCAGTCCTAGTATGCAGGAGAGAGGGACCTAGTGAAACCAGGAGGAGGCGCTGTCGTGCGTTCCGTGACACCAGCACGTAGAAAATGGTGGACTGTGTTCAGCTCACTGAGGGCGGGTCTATCAGCATTAGTGGGCGGGGCCTAGGCATTTTGTGATGTCACAAAAAGTAGCATCTGCAAATGGCCTTTTCTGAGCCACAGATTATGATTTATGGAGATTCAAAAAAGAAGAGTGGGTGGATTTTTACCATTATAGGGTGGTTGTGTACAAAGGGGCAGATTTAGGTAAAATATAAGAATGGGGCCCTATATAATAGGTTGGTTTCACGTGATGTCACATTGCTGCTTCGTGAGATCACGAAATTCAGATGGAGGGCAGGAAGTGAAATAGCTGAGGAAAGGGGAAAGGGGTTTTATAGAGTACCAAAGATTGTCATTCATAAAGGTGAGAAATGTAAAAAGCTCACAGAACCATGCCTTAAAAAGTGGATTTTAAACGTCGGGAGGAGCAGAGTCTGTTAATGCCTGTGTCTGCAGCGACCACTTCGTCGGAGGTATGTTAGCTAGCTAACTTGGTTTTTGTGTCTGTGTTTATTTAGCTTTAGGTTGTCATTAAATGCTCATTTATTTAGTAGTGATTAATAAGTTACCGGTAGTCTAATATGGACTTCATTGGGACTATTTAGGCTTCCCTAGCGCTTTGGGTGACGTTGAGTCGGTAGACTAAGCTCCGACGGTCAACCTCGGTTACCAAAAAACTAAGCCCAAATCAGAGGCATTTCTTCGACAGGAGCAGAGGATGAAGCTCAAGGAAGACCAATAAAGACGGTCTGAATGTGCAGAGGCTACATTGCAAGACTAGATAGTTGGTGATGTCAACATCCTCCACTGTCAGCAAATCCTTAAGTTCTACCGAAAACTCACTCATCTTTATGAGGAACGGGTCACGTCCAACATATCTGTTAACTAGATGTACCGCATGGCGGTACAAAATATGACCGCCGCTCAGGCCTGCACTGGCTTTCCACAGAAATAAATGACGTGGAGCAATTTGGCTGTATTGCGTGTTTATGTATATAAGTTGTATATTTTAAAAGACTGTCTGGAGTATTCCTGTGGATCATGGATAATTTAGAGTTTTGTAATTATTTGCCATTACTATTTAAGTTTTATATCAAAAGTCATTAGTTTAGACACTTAACATTAGGGTTGGGTATTGGTTGGGTTTTATCCGATACCAGTACCTACTCTGTATTTTTCAAACGGTTCCGGTGCTTAAACGGTTCTTGAAACGGTACTTAAGAAAACTAAACCGCACACACTTTATCAAAAAAAATAAAAAATAAAAAAATACCTCTGTGTGTGTGTGTGTGTGTGTGTGTGTGTGTGTGTGTGTGATTTTCTGAAAAAGATTTTCTGATTTCTGATTAAATGAAAAATTGTGCCCTTTAAAAGGCTACTGATGTAGCCGAAAACACTTGAGTTAAGATCAAAGTTTTGTCTTCTCATATTATGACTTTTACAAAACAGAGAAATATCTGACACTGAGCAGAAATATTTAACACACACAGTATAGCCTCATATAAATATACTTGATATTGATATACTTCATACTTGATATGCAAGATTTCTGTCACGGAGCGCTCTGTGCTGCCTCCCTCTGGAATCATCAGATCACTATCTCCCGAATTCTAGAAACTGCACTTCCCATCATTCCAGTCACCTTATCATCTGTCATTACCATCACCTGGACATCTTCAGCTCACCTATATCTGGACTGTTCTTCCCATTGTTTAGTTGCGAAGTCTTGTTTTGCCAGTGTTATTCCTGCAGACAGTTCCGAGCATTATTTCTAAGATTCCCGTTTCCCTGGTTTGGACTTTAGCCTGTTTTCCTGGACATTTACGAACGTTTCTCTGCCTGCCCTGACATCTGCTCACTTCTGACTATGAGTTTGGATTGCCCTTCGGTTTGTCTGCTTGTGTTGCATGTCAGCTCTATAGTGTCTTCTGGTGTGTTACAATAAAGCTTTGCACATGGATCCAACTGCCTCAGCCTCTCGTTCACAACAGCCTTCGGCCCCTGAGATCCAGCAGCTTTACATCATCTCTCTACGGAGCTCTCGAGTCAAGCCTCAGTTCTCACCGTACATCAACAACAACTGGTAAAACTAACCTCCATTACTGACGAGTTAGTGAAAACCATGCAAGCCCTTACTGCTCAAGCGACAGCCACTAATCAAGCTCAAAACGCCAGTCCACCTGTTCCACCATCACCCAGCGTGAGTACCGCATCTAATAATCCTCGTTTATCTCTACCTGAGAAATTTAATGGCTCACCTGCTGCTTGCAAGGGATTTCTTCTGCAGTGTACGCTTTACATCAGCCAACAGCCACAGTTGTTTCCCTCTGATGATGCTCGTGTAGCTTTTATCTGTTCTCTTCTCAGGGGACGGGCACTGGAATGGGCCACCGCACTCTGGGCAGGAGGAGAGCTTTCATTCCCGAGTTATGACGACTTCATTGCTCAGTTTCGAGAGGTTTTTGAACACGCCGCGGGAGGGAAGGATCCCGGTGAGCAATTATTATCCTTACGTTAAGGAAATTCCATGGCGGCAGATTATACTCTCTCATTTCGCACCTTCGCGGCTCAGACGGGCTGGACCTACGATCCACTTAAACTCCTCTATCGAAAGGGCCTGCACGCGGATCTTCAGGGAGAATTAGCCTGCCGCGACGACGACAAAACTTTGAGTCAACTCATGGAGCTCGCTGTCCGTCTGGATAACCTCTCGCGAGCCCGCCACACCTCGCTCAGAACACACTTCAACGAGTATCCCTCCGCCAGCTCCGGGCCCGAACCCATGCAAATCGGCTTCACGCGCCTTTCCACAGAGGAGCGCGAGAGGAGGCGGAGAAACAATCTCTGTTTATACTGCGCTCAAACTGGCCATCTGAGGGCGTCCTGTCCCGTGAGACCCACTCACGGCGATTTTTCTGCGGTGAGTCCCAATACTCGTTATTCTAATTCTCTCAATTTGGAGGTTTCTCTGTGTATTACTAATGAATCTCTGAAAGTTACAGCTTTAATTGACTCTGGGGCAGCTGGAAACTTCATTGATCTGGCCTTTGCTAAAGCTCATAATTTATCTCTAATTCCATGTGGATCCCGTGTGGCTGTGGCAATGCTAGACGGGCGCCCCCTGGGGTCGGGTCAGGTCCAGTACACCACTAAACAGCTCACCCTTAACATTGGAACTAAACATACTGAAATAATTCATCTGTTCACTATCCACTCTCCTCTTCATCCGTTAATCCTAGGATTTCCCTGGCTGGAGAAGCACAATCCTCATATTTCGTGGTCTGAAAGGAGGATTATTCAGTGGTCCCCTCACTGTATTTCCCACTGTCAACCCGCTGTTCATGGTCCTGAAGCAGCCCAGAATTGTATCAAAAATCCAGATCTCCAAGGTGTTCCAGCTGTTTATCACGACCTCGCCCAGGCTTTCAGTGAGCAGGAGGCTTCTCGGCTACCACCCCATCGTGCAGGAGACTGTGCAATCGAACTGTTGCCTGGAGCGTTACCTCCCCGCGGGAGAGTATATCCATTATCCCAGCCTGAGACTGACGCAATGAAGGCTTACATAGATGAACAACTCGCTAAGGGCTTCATTACACCCTCTACTTCTCCTGTTTCAGCTGGGTTCTTTTTTGTGAAAAAAAAGGATGGAGGCCTTCGTCTTTGTATCGACTATCGTAGTCTGAACGAAGTTACTGTGAAATATCGCTACCCTCTGCCTCTGGTTCCCGCAGCCCTGGAGATGCTTCGCACCGCTAAGTTTTTTACAAAGCTGGACTTACGGAATGCCTATAATCTTATTCGGATTCGGAGGGGTGATGAGTGGAAGACGGCTTTCTCGACGACCACGGGGCACTATGAATACCGGGTTATGCTGTTTGGCCTTTCGAACTGTCCCTCTGTGTTCCAAGCTTTTGTAAATGAAGTATTCCGCGACATGCTGAGCCAGAGAGTCATAGTTTATATTGATGACATCCTTATTTATTCAAATTCCTTTGAAGACCACGTACGGGATGTGCGAGCTGTCCTCCAACGCCTCATCGACAACCAGCTGTATGCAAAGGTTCAGAAGTGTGAATTTCATCAAACCCGCATATCCTTCCTTGGCTATGTCATCAGCGCAGAGGGTGTTACCATGGATGACAGCAATGTTACAGCCATTGTGAACTGGCCTCGACCCACCACTGTGAAGGAGCTTCAACGTTTCCTGGGGTTTGCGAATTTCTATCGAAGGTTTATCCGAAACTTCAGCATCACTGTGGCCCCGCTAACATCCCTCCTTCAGGGGGGGGGGGGGGGGTAACATTTCAAGTGGTCGTCTGAGTGCACTTTGGCGTTCAATCTTCTAAAGGAAAGGTTCACCTCAGCTCCCATTCTCCACCATCCGGATCCCGAACGGGAATTCATTGTGGAGGTGGACGCCTCTAATACCGGCATCGGCGCTATTCTGTCCCAACGCCACGGTAACCCGGCTAAGATGTTTCCCTGTGCCTTTTATTCATGCAAGCTCAATCCTGCAGAATGGAATTACGAAGTGGGAGACAGAGAACTTCTGGCTATGAAAGCCGCCTTCGAGGAGTGGAGACATTGGCTTGAGGGATCTCGCCATCCATTCACCGTTCTCACTGACCATCGCAACCTGGAGTACATTAGATGAGCCAAACATTTGAATGCCCGACAGGCCAGATGGTCTCTGTTTTTCTCCAGATTTAATTTTAAAATTACCTATCGTCCAGGATCTAAGAATGGAAAGGCTGATACGCTCTCTCGCCAGTTCGATGGTTCCAGTGAACAGTTTGAACCCACATCAATTCTGCCATCCACACTCATTGTTGCGCCAGTTCAATGGGATATCATCTCGGAGATTACGGAAACCTTGAGGAACCATCCTGTCCCTTCCGAGTGTCCCCCTGATTGACTCTTTGTGCCTCCTGAACTCCGCTCTCGAGTTCTCCAGTGGGTTCATTGCACCCCCAGTGCAGGTCACCCCGGGATTTCTGCTACCCAGCATCTGGTCACGAACCGTTTCTGGTGGTCCTTGTTAAAAGCTGACGTCATCAAGTTCATCCACCAATGCACCGTCTGCAATACTGTCAAATCCTCACATTTGAAACCAGCCGGACTCCTTCAGCCCCTACCAGTTCCTCGACGCCCATGGTCCCACATAGCTGTGGATTTTGTTTCTGATCTTCCTTCCTCCCAGGGATACACTGCTGTCCTTTCCGTGGTTGATCGGTTCTCCAAGGCCTGTCGTTTCATCCCCCTGGCTGGTCTACCCACCGCCCTACAGACAGCGGAGGTACTCATGCATCAAGTATTCCGTCTTTATGGTCTTCCGGAGGACATTGTCTCGGACCGTGGTCCTCAATTCACTTCTGGAGTCTGGAGAGAGCTCTGTTCCAAGTTAAATATAAATGTAAGCCTAACTTCGGGGTACCACCCTCAGTTCAACGGACAGGTCGAGCGTCTTAATCAGGACCTCACACGCTACCTCCGTACCTACTGTCATCAAAACCAACAGGACTGGAGCCGATACCTGGTTTGGGCGGAGTATGCCCAGAATTCCCTCCGTAAGCCTGCCACCGGACTAACTCCATTCCAGTGTGTGCTAGGGTTCCAACCCCCGCTGTTCCCATGGGCCGGCGAGCCCACGAATCTCCCGGCTGTTGATTCTTGGCTTCAACATAGCGAGGAAACATGGAACTCTGCACTGATGTCAAACATTGATGTCAGCGGCGAGCAGGCGTACCGGGTGCGAGAGGTCTTGGATTCCCGGATTCGTGGCGGGGTTCTCCAGTACCTCATCGACTGGGAGGGGTACAGCCCGGAGCAACGCTCCTGGGTCAGGTCCCAAGACATTCTGGATCCCTCTTTGGTGGCTTCCTTCCATCAAGAACACCCGGATCGTCCAGCCCCGAGGCCCCGCGGGAGACCCCGCCGCCGTCCAGGTCTTCGCTTCCGGAGCCGCTCGCAGGAGGGGGGCTCTGTCACGGAGCGCTCCGTGCTGCCTCCCTCTGGAATCATCAGATTACTATCTCCCGAATTCTAGAAACTGCACTTCCCATCATTCCAGTCACCTTATCATCTGTCATTACCA
The DNA here is from genome assembly GCA_022828995.1 of Vimba vimba. Taxonomy (NCBI): domain Eukaryota; kingdom Metazoa; phylum Chordata; class Actinopteri; order Cypriniformes; family Leuciscidae; genus Vimba; species Vimba vimba. The sequence continues at coordinate 41,250,551 of CM040824.1, forward strand.
TCACCTGGACATCTTCAGCTCACCTATATCTGGACTGTTCTTCCCATTGTTTAGTTGCGAAGTCTTGTTTTGCCAGTGTTATTCCTGCAGACAGTTCCGAGCATTATTTCTAAGATTCCCGTTTGCCTGGTTTGGACATTAGCCTGTTTTCCTGGACATTTACGAACGTTTCTCTGCCTGCCCTGACATCTGCTCACTTCTGACTACGAGTTTGGATTGCCCTTCGGTTTGTCTGCTTGTGTTGCATGTCAGCTCTATAGTGTCTTCTGGTGTGTTACAATAAAGCTTGGCACATGGATCCAACTGCCTCAGCCTCTCGTTCACAACAGCCTTCGGCCCCTGAGACCCGAGCACAACAATTTGCAGTTGGCATTAAAATACTAGACTTACCCGAAGAGGAACACTGGCAGCTGAACTTGAACTTTAGTCAAGCGTGTCAGAGGGTTTGCGTTCTAATCCGCATTCGTAGTTTTTTATGTATTTATTTATTTTTTTTAAACCGATTATGCTCATCAGTGGTTGTATATCAAGCAGGGACACAAAAACACACTTATTGTGTTCAAGCAAGTCTTTTTCATGCTACATCGGTAGTTTGTTTAATAATTCACAGAGTTTGTAGGACACTTGTAAAGTGTGTGTATTTTATGTTATGTCCATAACGCTGATAAAATGTATTCATAGGATAAAATGAATGTAAAATATTATATGAAATGTGAGGATTTTTCAAGAATCAGAGGACAGAGGTTACATTAAAAGTTATGTAAATTAATTCACTGATACTAATTTTATCTATGTTTAAGGCATTGTATCTACCAATATAAGTCCAACTTTCACATCCATAATGCTGAAACTGTTGTATAATAAAAGGGAAGAACAAATAAATAGTATTAACAAAGTAAGGTTTAATCAACAGTTAACAAACAAAATGACATCATCATTCGTCTGTTTGAGACAAAACATTATATGTATGAGACATTTAAACAAGTTACACAACATTTGTTTTTATTGACATTTGTATATGACTGTTATCCAATGGTCACCAATGGCATGCAGTGTAAAGGGTCCGGTTACAGATGTGGTATTGACAATGGATATGAATGTTTTGTTGAGGTATTTTTTTCTGGCCAGGTGTCATTCTATGCTGTTTGTGAAGTAGTTGAATGGTAGTAGTGTTATCCATGGTATTCCAGTTGGACAGTGTGATTTGATGTGTAGTATTTGGAGGATTTGGTCATCTGTGAGGAAAGAGGCATGTTGATTGTTGATGTTGAGTATTGCATTGTACTGGTTAATGATTCCTGGGTTTGTTATGGCAGGTAGGTAGTTGTGTGTGAACCAGTCTATGGAATTGTGAGCTTCTAGAGCAGCACTTGCAGCTATATATCCACAAGAGTTGGTGGCTTGCACTCCAGGCAGTAATATATTGTTTTGTATGAATCCATGGTTGTGAAAGAAGTCTTGAAGGATGTAAACATTGTTGTTGCCACACCATAGGTCTATGATTACTGCTTTATGACGTGTGTCTGTGTGTGTGTGTGTGTGTGTGTGTGTGTGTGTGTCTGTGCATGTATGTATGCGTGCGTACATGTGTGTGCGCATGTGTGTTTGTGTGTCTGTGTGTCTGTGCATGTGGATTTGTATGTGTGTGTATGGGTGTGTGTCTGTGCGTGAGGATGTCAGTGTGTGTGCATGCTTGCGTTTGTTTGTATTCCTGCATGTGTGTGTGTGACAGTATCATCCTAAACCAGCAACCCTTCGCTCAACAGCACCATCTACAGGCCGATGAGTGTACAGTCACTAAATGTGCACATAAATGAATTTATTTTATACCCCCCCCATGGATGAAATTCTACGAAACTTCGCATACCCCCAGAGGATGTCAAGTTAATCATACACATGAAATATGGTGCAGTTCTGAACATCTAAACTGAAGATAGGGGTGATTAAAGCAGAATAATATGCCATTTTCATTTTTTATGGGAAGGGGCGCAAATCACAAATGAGTGATTATGGGCTAGGTTGATGTGGGCCCTTAAGACCAATATACCATAAAAATTTCTTCATCCTCTGTGCCACGGTTCAGGTAGTTATTTAGGAAAAACTGCATTTTTTGGGTTTCGGGGGGCCCAGCGCGGATAGTGCTTAATGGCCCCCGGGGACCAAACGAAATTTTTCCGTAAAAGTCTAGTGGGGCTACATGCCCACCAAATTTCATGTTCCCCGGTGTTTCGGTGTCCCTGGTATCGTTGACCAAAAATTCAGGAAGTAGATGACGAAAAAAAAGAAAAAAAAAACTTAGCATAGCTAGCGAAGCGGTCATAATTAACTCCTTGTATATATGTCTTGACACTGGATCTTAATCCGTACAATATGGACTCTCTGCAACGGTTTGATAAAAAAAGAACGTATGAAGCTAGAATAAAACTTTTATTTATTTATTTATTTATTTAAGGAAGAGGGTCTGTTCTTTCTTTATATATATATTGCATGTTCAGATATTCATTAAAAAAAATACTCTGGATCTAGCCTAGGAAAACCCAGACAACTTCCGGCAAATTTAGATTTGCTCTGCAAGTAGTCTGGCAATCAGAAACGTTGAGGCGGGCTTTACACGCTGACGATCGCTCTGATTGGTTTTAGGTCTAGCCTATCCAATTGTGCCCAGAGGCATTTGAGCGACGTCCACTCCGTTGGTGAAGCGCACCAACTTTTGCATTATGCATTATTATACTCAAATTGCAAACACATGAGGACAGTCTCTGTGAAAGACCCACTGGCAGATGAACGTGCTATTACATTTCTCTCCGAAACGGTAGAAAATTAAATTAGATTTATTAGAGGATTTTAACTGTGACAAAATGATTGACAGGGCAGTTTACATGACAGGATGCACGCGACAGATCCGTCCGATAAAGTAGTATGTCCCAAAGCTTGCCTACTTTTTTGCTACACATTCAAAAATAAATACCTTTTCTTCACAAAAAGAGTACATACTTTTAATGGCGTAGTTTAACTTAGGTGAATTGGGATGGGACGCAGCTTATGGCTTTACACGATGCCGATCGCTCTGATTGGTTTTAGGAGTTTTAGGTCTATCCAATTACGCCCAGAGGCATTTGAGCGATGTCCGTTGGTGACGCCCCTTTGGAAATGAGTTATTAAAGAAGCTTTGCCAGACCATAACTCAGTTACTACTGAGAATGGTCTGGTTTTAACCAGGCTACTGGGGATCATGAAAATGTTAAAATCACTGACGGTGGCTGGTAACTTAAAAAAAAAGCTAGCGGGGAAAGAGTTAAAAGACAACATTCTCATGTGGAATTTATTTTCATGTAAAATCAACCATATTGGTTCTGGTAGAGAATTACTCTATTATTTCTATTCTGTTGTTGTATTAAAGTCAATGTGAGGGTGAAAGATCAATCTCACCGGAGTCCAGCTGTGTGTCCATGAAGAGTGACGCGTCTATGATGGAGCCAATGAGATTTGAGGGAAAACACACATCAACTGATCTGAGGTACAACATTTTTCTTTAGACAGAGAGAGAGACCACAGACACACACAAATGCATGTATGGCATGATCTGGCAAATATCCAGTTATACAGAAATAAAATACAGAAATAGGTGATGATATTGTGTAAGCATGTATAACTCAGTGACTCACACTATTATAAAGCGCTGCAATAGTAGGAGTCGAGCACAGGATCAGGTCTCCTATCACAGCTGATCCAGAGCTTCAGTCCTGATGTTTCACTAACATCTACTGACCCACAAAACACTGATAATCTGGACCAGAACAATACTGACAAACTCAACCAAACTAAATGCAACTACATCACTTATTGGGAAACACAAACACAACAACAGATTAAAAAGCAATGGTAAAAGATGGGTGGAAAGATTGATTCTCTATGTGAGGTTTATCTTCATGTACTGTAATATAATTAAGAATTCTTGTCTTTGTTCTTTTGTTTCTTTTCTATTGAAGTCAAAACCACAGGGGTAAATCAATCTCACCGGAGTCCAGCTGTGTGTCCATGAAGAGTGACTCGTCTATGATGGAGCCAATGAGATTTGAGGGAAAACACACATCGACTGATCTGAGGTACAACATTTCATAGATAGATAGATCTTCTCGAGCATGCAAACGTTGGAAAAAAGATACATTTTTGGCTCTCAGACTATCTTGTTCTATCCATTTTTATTTTAATAGAGGAAAATAAGATACATTTATTGAATTGAACCACATAGGCCCTGGAAAATTAAGATAAAAACTGCTTTGTATTAACCCTTCTTCACAAAGCAGTCTGGTGTAATATGATTAGCGCAGACATTAATGATTTTAGGTAACTTGAGGGGCAGATTCCCATCATAAACAAAATGAATCCACTGTGTCTTCAGTCTTCAATCTTCAGCTCAGTTGCTGGGAGTAAATGAAGAGTCTGATGCTCACTCTTACATCCAACAACAACACACCTGGCTTTCTTAGTAGGGAACTGGGACATTTTTCTCATCACTACAGCTGCTCCAGCACGTAGAGAATGGCGGACTGTGTTCAGCTCACTGAGGGCGGGGTCTAGCAGCATTAGTGGGCGGGGCCTATGCATTTTGTGATGTCACAAAAAGTAGCATCTGCAAATGGCCTTTTCTGATCCACAGATTATGATTTATGGATATTCAAAAAAAGAAGAGTGGGTGGATTTTTACCATTATAGGGAGGTTGTGTACAAAGGGGCAGATTTAAGTAAAATATAAGAATGGGGCCCTATATAATAGGTTGGTTTCACGTGACGTCACATTGCTGCTTCGTGAGATCACGAAATTCAGATGGAGGGCAGGAAGTGAAATAGCTGAGGAAAGGGGAAAGGGGTTTTATAGAGTACCAAAGATTGTCATTCATAAAGGTGAGAAATGTAAAAAGCTCACAGAACCATGCCTTAAAAAGTGGATTTTAAACGTATGTCTGCGGTCGGGAGGAGCAGAGTCTGTTAATGCCCGTGTCTGCAGCGACCACTTCGTCAGAGGGACGTTAGCTAGCTAACTTGGTTTTTGTGTCTATGTTTATATAGCATTAGGTTGTCGTTAAATGCTCATTTATTTAGTAGTGGGACTTCATTGGGACTATTTAAGCTGCCCTAGCACTTTGGGTGACGTTGAGTCGGTAGACTGCGAAAACAAGATACATTTATTGAATTGAACCACATAAGCCCTCAAATATATCAAAAGAAAATTTAGCTAGGAACTGAAATCTAAAAGGATATCTTTTCTTGAGTTACAGACATGCAAACTTTGGAAAAATAGACATGACAGTTTCTGCTTCAGAGTCCCATTTTTAAACTGTCACCATTTGGCATATAATGCAACAAACATAACCGTAATTTGCGAGTTGGACATGTGGGACATGTGCCCACCACTCTTTGCCAGGGTCGATATTGTCCCCAGCACTTTTTGAAACATCTCACAGCACGGATGAACCTCATACACACGAAACATCTCCAGTTGACTAGCAAGAGTATTCATTTCATTAGTTTGTGTTAATTTCATTCTGGTGTTGGATTGTGGTGTTTTTGAACTCATGCTGAGTGTGTGTTGCCACTGTTATCAGTGTCAGAACGATCTCTTGTGTCTTCACACAGACAACAGATGAACACTTCAATTACATGATTAAAACATTAAATACAGATGGCCATTTCTGACCATACTAATATTCAGCTGCAAAATATACTTGTGCTAAAATACAGTGTTATGTTAAAGTGTTTATGGGTGTGTTGAGGAGTTCATTGGCACCGCTCTATCTGGCTCTATATGAACACTATATGAATTATTGTCTGTTTATGTTTTCGTTTTTCTCGACTCTGTTATATGGTCTCTGTTCTCTCCATCTTTGTCTATAATTAGTGAACAGTCTATGGACATCGGAGAAACATTTAGGGGAACACACATGCCATCTAATCTGAGGTGCAACATTTCTGTCATAAAGATATTTTTACCGTCACTTCAATTTATGTTTTAATCTAATCATTTATTCTTTCAGTCGTGATTCTCAACTGGTCCAAAGCACATTAAAATCAAACCTGCTGAAGAAGTTTCAGTGTCTGAATGAAGGAACAGCAAAGCAGGGAAACCCAACACTCCTGAATGAGATCTACACAGAGCTCTACATCACAGAGAGTGAAAGTGGAGAGATCAATAATGAGCATGAGGTGAGACAGATCGAGACACAATCCAGGAGAGCAGCAACAGAGGACACACCGATCAAATGCAATGACATCTTTAGACCTTTACCTGGACAAGACAAACCCATCAGAACTGTGCTGACAAAGGGAGTCGCTGGCATTGGGAAAACAGTCTCTGTGCAGAAGTTCATTGTGGACTGGGCTGAAGGGAAAGAGAATAAGGACGTCCAGCTCATATTTCCACTTCCTTTCAGAGAGATCAACTTGATGAAGGACAAAACACTCAGTCTTTCAGATCTTCTTCATGTCTTTTTCCCTGAAACTAAAGAAATGGAAATATCCAGTGGTGAATATAAAGTGTTGTTCATCTTTGATGGTCTGGATGAGTGTCGTCTGTCTCTGAACTTTAAGAGCGCAGTGAAACTGTGTTATATATCTGAATCAGCCTCAGTGGACGAGCTGCTGATGAACCTCATTAAGGGGAATCTGCTTCCCTTTGCTCTCATCTGGATCACCTCCAGACCAGCAGCAGCGGATCTCGTCCCCTCTGAGTGTGTCCATCGAGTGACAGAGGTACGAGGCTTCAATGAGCCACAGATGGAGGAATACTTCAGGAAGAGAATCAGTGATCAGAGTCTGGCCAATACAATCATCACACACCTGAAGTCCTCGAGGAGCCTCCACATCATGTGCCACATCCCAGTGTTCTGCTGGATCTCAGCCACTGTTCTAGAGGAGATGTTGAGTGAAGCAGAGAGAGGAGAGATTCCCAAGACTCTCACTCAGATGTACACACACTTCCTGATCATTCAGACCAACATCAAACATGAGAAGGACTATGAGAAGAGAGTGAAAGATGAAGACATGATCCTCAAACTGGGGAAACTGGCTTATCAACAGCTTGTGAAAGGCAATCTGATCTTCTATGAGGAAGACCTGAGAGAGTGTGGCATTGATGTGACAGAAGCATCAGTTTACTCAGGATTGTGCACTCAGATCTTCAGAGAGGAGTTGGGCTTGTATCAGGGGAAAGTCTTCTGCTTTGTTCATCTGAGCATCCAGGAACATCTAGCAGCTCTATATGCACACATTTACTTTACAAACGAGAAGAGAAATGTGTTTGACAAAACCAAACAAGGTTTATTTTCTAAAATCTTAAATCAGAAGAAATATCATTCATTATCTGAGCTGCATCAGAGAGCTGTGGATGAGGCTTTACAGAGTAAGAATGGACATCTGGACATTTTCCTGCGTTTCCTTCTGGGTCTCTCATTGAAGTCCAATCAGACTCTCTTACGAGAACTACTGACACAGACTGGAAGCTGCTCCTACAACAAAGAGGAAACAGTTCAGATCATCAAACAGAAGATCAGGGAGAATTGCTCTCCAGAGAGATCCATCAATCTTTTCCACTGTCTGAATGAACTGGGTGATGATTCTCTGATGAAGGAGATCCAATATTATCTGAAATCTGGAGCAATAGGAAGAACCAAACTCTCCTCTTCACAGTGGTCAGCTCTGGTTTATGTGTTGCTGACATCAGAGCAGAAGATGGATGTTTTTAAACTAAATCAGTTTATTGGAGCACAAAATACAGCAGATGAAGTTCTTCAGAAGCTGATGCCTGTGGTTAAAGAATCCAGATCAGTTCAGTAAGTCACTCTGATAACAATCATTACACTCATAAAACAGGATCATATTTATGAGTTTAGCACAAGTTTCCACACTTTGCACTTTCATACCAAAGCAATACTGTAAAATGAGAAATTCATATATATCTTTAGTAACCCTTTACAATAAATAATCATATACTAATACCTGAATTAATGGGTATTTCAACTTGAACTCATGATTAAGATATGAACTAATCATAAACCAATGTAGAGCTATAAAGAGTAATAGAGAGTCATAAGGATTCACACATGAATAACAGAAGCCTTAAAGGGGTACTTCACCTCTGGGAAGATGAATGTGTATTTAAAATAGGTCATTTATGTAGAAGAAATGTGAAGAAATTTTTTAATTTGGAGCTTTCTAGCCTGAGAAAAGCCAGAAAATGTATTTTTGGCTTATGTGGATGAAAGACAACAACTCCCAGAATGCACTTGCTTCGCTGCCCTAGGAGGCCACGCCTACTGGTTAGAGAGCACAGTTGAAAACAACAAGAAGGTTAGGCTACTAACTTAGTGAGTCTCCGTGACGAGTTTGCCCGTGATTTCGAGATCGCACAAAATGTCCGGGATTCGGCTTTTGCGTTCAACAGTCGCCATTCATCATGTTTACTGTGGCGAGCAGGACGAGGCTGACGGCCGCGGGAGAACGGCGCGAGGCCGGTGGCATGATTACTGAGACGCGCCGGGTCTCGCATCTCTCACGGAGGAGCGGGAATTTTCTTAGCAATGGTAAAACGCAGATCAACCGATGACTTGTTTAGCGTTCATGTAAACACTACATTCAGGCTCATCGATCGGAAAAATTCAGTTAGATTGAAACAATGTAAACAATGAATGGCGACCGCAGAACGCAAAAGCCGAATCCCGGACATTTTGAACGATCTCGTCCGCCGGACAAGTCCGGGAAAAGGAGGATGGTAACCCCTACTACTCAGCTTTCTCCTACTACTCAGTTTTCTCAACAGAACAAGAGCTTGCTAGCTTAGCTTCCAAAGCTGACACTGTGTGTACATTCTGTGAGTGAGATGAGATCCCACCCTCTATGGGCGGGCTGAAAACATGCGGAACAACGCCTTCTACTGGCTGTAGTCTTTAGCCTCTGGCCAGAAAATCCTCCGATGACGCAAAATGACGATTTTTGCGTCATCGGAGGATTTTTTTCCAGACAAAAAATACATAAATCTCTTGTCTCAGGGGGATATGAGGGTGGAAAGCATGGTAATTCGAAAATACTACAGGTTTTCTACTAATACAAAGCTTAATGCTAAATCCTGAAGTAACCCTTTAACTGTTAGTACATGTTTGATAATTAATGTATTAATTAACATAGATGTAAACTAAATCAACCAGGCTCCGTAAGAATAAATAAGTAATCTGAATTTGAATTAAACATGATTTAATACTCATTTAATTATTTAAGTCTCAACGTTGTCTGTTTCTCTCCTGTGGTGAATAATGAATGATATACAATAATGATATACAGGGTTTCCCACACATAAGGTTTACCTGGGCGGCCCAGGAAGATACAATTCAAAATCCAATTCATTTGAATGACCCGTGTAAACTAAGTAAAATGTTTTGAGAGAGAGAGAGAGAGAGAGAGAGAGAGAGAGAGAGAGAGAGAGAGAGAGAGAGAGAGAGAGTGAGTGAGTGAGAGAGAGAGAGAGAGAGAGAGAGAGAGAGAGATGCATGCAGCGTCGAGCGTGAACTGATCGTGAAATGAACAAAGCGACAAACTGGACATCATCAACTGCATACTGAACGCTGTTTAATTCAGGACCTAATTCAGGAAAGTTATCTTGTTTTTATTTGAATGAATCCTGAGAGTCCATGAAAAATAAACAACAAACAAAGATTAATGGTTACTCATATAAAGATGATTTGAAATTTCTGTCATTTTCTCTTCAGTGGGGAATTCGCAGGGAGTTTGACAGGTGATCTGACCAATCATAATCCGCCATCCACCATTTTTGTCCGACAAAGCGGTCAGGAGAGTTAGTAGATTAGTGTGCGTGCTCATGAAGGGGGGTGTGGGGGGTGGAGGAGAGAGAAGCATGAAGAGGGAAGTTAGCTAGAGGAGAGATTAACAACGACTAACGTTAAAATTGTATATTCTTGAGAATTTTTGATATGGCCGACACACGACCAAAGAAACGACGTTCCAATGAACAAATAACAAAGAATAGGGAAAAGGAGAAGGAACGCGATATACAGTCAGGTGTGAAGAGCACCTTGTCACCAGGTGAGACCCTCTGACTTTGCCTTGAACTTGCTGCTAATAGTTCAGGCTTCTGGTCGAGTCTTTTGAGATTCATGGTGAATCTTTGGTAGCATTCTCTGTGATATCCATCACCTTCTGTAAGGGTGTCTGGTATAAGTTCACAGGTTACAGTAATTCTGTGAGCAGATTCCAGTGGTTCAGCTAATCTCTTGTCACGTATTTCTTTCATTCTGGCTAATCTTGCATCAGAATATGCATTTGGCCATAATTGCAATTGGTCCATATACAAGACCAGGGACATTCACAATGCATCTGGACTTTGGTTTTGTCCCATGACATCCCCTATGACTGGTTGAAGGACCTGCAGTCACTTGACTCACTGACTCATGTCTTGACTCAGACAGAACTGAGCAGTTCAACTATGTTGAAGAAACCAACTACATAACCGACTAGATTATCTGTGTGTGTGAGATTTGTGTGTGTGTGTGTATGTATAAGCTACTGAACGTCTAAAATTTCCCTTTGGGATGAATAAAGTATGGATGAATAAAGTATATATCTATCAATCTATGAAATGTCAATTAAAATAATTAAAAACAAATATTTAAAGTAAGCATCAATGTAGTGTAGTAAGAGGGGTCAATTATTTTAAATTGTAAACTAAAATATCAAACATCGAGCAATTCAGTTCAGACTGATCTCATGAAATGGCGTATGTATGACACGCCAATTCGTATCTGCCATTTTGGCATGCTAATTTAATTTAATGAAATTTTTTTAAAAAAATCTTATTTTAATGAAAATTAAAAAAATATATTAACTGCTGCTATGGAAAAGGTCCTTGATCGATTATATCCATACAAGGCCTTAACTATATAAAAAAATTTTTTTTTAAAACAACTATATAAAGTAACTATCAATGTAGTGTATTAAGAGGGGTCAATTATATTAAATAAAGATGGGGAGGGTGAGGAGGAGCTGTGAATAATTTCGTAGTCAGCTTTGACATGTTGGAATGTTAGCACGTTAGCATATTAACTGATGCTATGGAAAAGGTCCTTGATCGATTATATCCATACAAGGCCTTAACTATATTAAAGGTGCTGTATGTAGGATTCAGCGACCTCTAGCGGTGATGTTTCAGATTGCAACCAATAAGTTTACAAGCACGTGCTTTTGCCATTGCGCGTGCTGACTGTGCTCGAATTTATGAGCGAGCACTGTGCATAGACAGTATATAAACGGCACTGTGGGTACCTTCCAGACTGAGACGCAACACACCGGAGAAAGCATCACACAACATGCTGGAAACTCAGGTAAACTCCCACTGCAACGTTATAATAATAGGCTACTTTTCTCAGCTTGGCGTTGAACTAATGCTCCATGCTCGTACCATGATAAGTATGGAACCCTATCAACCGTGCCGAATTGTGCCACTGCAAGCACCACTTCACATTTTCTTCAGGAAATGTACATTAGGTTTGTAGATAAGGTTTCTCCATGATTCAAATGCCCTGCTGATGTTGATCCGTGTTTTCACCCGAAGTTCGTCCGATTTACGTCTGGCCTTGCTTCAGCAGAAAAAAATTGTTTTTTGTTTTTTATCAATATGTGGAGTTTGTGTTGGAGTCTGTGTTGTGCTGGGAGCAGGTCATTTCTTAGTGTTATCAGACATGTCATAAGTTGCATAAGTCATAAGTCCATGTCATAAGTTGCAGTGTCGTCGCTGTTGAGTGCAAAGTCAGTAGGCTAGACGAGGCGAGAGGCTCGGGAGCGAGCGTGCAGGTGACGTCACTGGATTTTGCGGTAAATCCGACCCGGCACCTTCACATAGAAATAAGAATACTTGCTTTCCAAGGTAATAGCAAAACCTGCAAAGTGGATCATTTTAATGTAAGATTACAATCCCTTCACACACTGGCAATAAAAAAGGATTCATTTTAATAGAAAAGTTACATACAGCACCTTTAAATAAAAAAATAATTAAAAACAACTATTTAAAGTAATTATCAATTTAATGCAGTAAGAGTATTGGGTCACCTAAAAGCTGATTGACTAGGCCAATCTCGACGTGTTAAAATCGTTTTTTTTAGGGTTTCCCTATTCACAGGGCTAAAACAGGTAGTGTATCCCAAAAATGTCAATGTTAACATTCATATTCATATTCTACACATCCAGACCTTTCAGAAAAGCATGATTTTGTCAGGGGAGGGGGTTGGGGTGCGTGATCTAGGTCGTGGCCTATACACGAAATGGGCTCATTATATCAACATAAAGCCTTACCTATGTTAATTTTAGACACCTACCAATAAGCAGCATGGTAGATATTTGACCTAAGTAATCATATGTTAAAATAAGTAAATCCACTTCACCAGTTAATTACTCCTTGAGAGCGATGCCGTTGAAAGAGCGACAGTATAAACGGAAGTTCAAAGACAATATTCTAAAGTAAAAAGGAATTCTGAGTATTCCGAATACTAAGCCGTTCATTTCATTCTACCCCACCTTAAAATAACATTTAAACTGAGCATGTATTTCTAGCAGGTAAAATGCCGTAAATACATGACATCCAATCAAATAACCTCATCTTTTGTGGTCAAAAGTTTTTTTTTGCATTCACACAAGCAGCGTGTATGGTATGATAGGTTCAGATTATGTTGCCTTGCCAGATCGATTTAAGACTCAAACTCTTTAAAGTTTCAAAGTTCCTGTAATGTTGATCACTTTACGAATATCCACATGATTGCAAATGTGACAATGATTTTATACAACAGTTTGTAGCGTTAATAGAGTGATTCTGACTGGTCAATTTAGCTCAAAGGGATTATTAATTAATTTATAGGGAATTCGAAAGAATCACTTATTACAACCGAGCAAATGACTCGTTCGCGGTTCATTTGAACTGGCTGTAATTCTGCAACGGATATAAATATCCAAACTATAGTGAAACACTATAGTTAACAAAGTAACTTAGATCAGCAGTTTAAGACATTAAATTCGTAAGCACATAACACAAGTAACACTTCTCTTTAAAATACAAACAAGACTTTATTGATTATTCTAACACATAGACTAAAACTAATATCTAACACAAACACACGCACACACATTCATACGAGTTGCAGAAAGGAAGAGAGTGAGGAAAGAGTGAGTTTAAGAGTGAGATGATGAAATCTCAAGATTCTATGCACTTATAAGACATGACCTGAAGAACCATCAATCATTAATTTAACCCTTCTTAGGTGGGTTATTAAATCAATACAATACACCAGTTCAGCTTTTAGTCTGGAGGTTACTTGCTTGTGTTGCGTAGGGATTCCCTTTTGTCAGCGTAAAAGGGGGTTTCCTGGGTTCGATCATTGGTTGATGTCCTCGTGCTTGAATGGATGTCAAGTCAAGTCAAGTCAAGTCAAGTTTATTTATATAGCGCTTTTCACAACATAGGTTGTATCAAAGCAGCTTCACAGTAATAAATTAAAACAATACATCAATGATTGTTTCTAGTGGAACGTCCACGTTTGGTAATGCTGATCAATAGTATCGTTGATTGATTAATTAAATTAAATATCCCCAAATATGGAACCGAAAAACTCCATCAGGTGACCTAATGGAGAAAAAAAACCTTGGGAGAACCCAGGCTCAGTCGGGGGCCAGTTCTTCTCTGGCGTTTATGAACTAGAGGTCGGATTTAACTGTAAGATTAAAAGTATTATATGAATGCCTGGCTGAAGAGATGCGTCTTTAATCTAGTTTTAAACTGGGAGAGCGAGTCTGAGCAACGAACAGTATCCGGAAGACTATTCCAGAGTTTTGGAGCTAAATGTGAAAATGCTCTCCCTCCTTTGGTGGATCTGGATATCCTAGGTATGACCAAAAGCCTTGAATTTAGTGACCTTAAAGAGCGCGATGGATTATAGGGCGATAGAAGATCGGTTAAATAGACTGGAGCTAAGCCGTTTAGGGCTTTATAAGTCAGTAGCAATACCTTATAATTAATTCGGGACTTTATAGGTAACCAATGTAGTGATGATAAAATTGGTGTTATATGATCATATTTTCTTGATCTAGTTAGAACTCTAGCGGCGGCATTTTTGACTAACTGTAGCTTGTTTATTGAGGATGCAGGACAACCAGCTAATAAAGCATTACAGTAATCTAGTCTCGAGGTCATGAATGCATGAACTAACTTTTCTGCATCAGAAACAGATAGCATATTACGTAGCTTAGCAATGTTTCTAAGGTGGAAAAAGGCTGTTCTTGTAACATATGAAATATGATTTTCAAAAGACAGGTTGCAGTCTAATATAACACCCAGGTCTTTTACTGTAGAGGATGAAGTAACAGGACATCCTACTATGTTAAAGTTGTATTGTGAGAGGTTTTGTGGGTGGTTTTTTGAACCGATGATTAGTACCTCTGTCTTGTCTGGATTAAATAAAAGAAAATTGCGCGTCATCCAATCTTTTATATCTTTAACACACTCTGTCAATTTGGATAATTTAGCGTTTTCATCTGGCCGTGATGAAATATAGATTTGAGTGTCATCAGCATAACAATGGAAACTAATTCCATGTTTCCTTATAATATTTCCAAGTGGCAGCATATATATATTGAGAATAATAGAGGGCCTAACACAGATCTCTGCGGCACTCCATAGTTTACTGGAGTTATGATAGATTTTTCTCCATTTAAATAAACAAAATGGTAGCGGTCAGATAAATACGATCTAAACCAGCTTAATGCTTGTCCTTGAACACCAGTATAATTTTGTAGTCGATCTAAGAGTATTGTATGATCTATAGTATCGAACGCAGCACTAAGATCAAGTAAAACTAATATTGAGATACAGCCTTGGTCAGAAGCTAAAAGTAAATCATTTGTGATTTTAACGAGCGCAGTTTCAGTGCTATGATGCGGCCTGAACCCAGACTGAAACTTTTCATAGGTCTCATTTTCTTGCAAGAAAGAGCCCAGTTGAGCGGACACAACTTTTTCTAGTATTTTAGACATAAAAGGTAGATTTGAAATGGGTCTATAATTTGCTAGATTATGTGGATTTAATTGTGGTTTCTTAATGAGAAGTTTTATAACTGCCAGTTTAAATGTTCTTGGAACATAACCTAAAGCTAAAGACGAGTTAATAATATTGAGGAGAGGCTCTTCCACTATAGGTAACACTTCTTTCAATAGTTTAGTTGGTATAGGATCTAGTAAACATGTTGTTGTTTTAGATGAAGTGATAAGTTTATTTAACTCTTTTGTTCTATAGTTGTAAAGCACTGTAATTGTTCTTGCGGGGTGATAATTGAGGCTGAATTATAAGGCGCGATTGAGGATTGAACGTTTACAATTGTGGTTCTGATGTTTTCTATTTTCTCAGTGAAGAACTTCATGAAATCATTACTACTAAACTGTAACAGAATATTTTGTTCAGGAGACATCTGTTTATTTGTTAGTCTAGCCACGGTGTTAAATAAGAACCTAGGATTGTTATGGTTGTTTTCTATTAGTTTGCGGAGATGTTCAGCCCTGGCCTCTTTTAGGGCCTTTTTATAACGTGACATACTGTCTTTCCATGCGATTCTAAAGACCTCTAAGTTAGTTTTTTTTTCCATTTACGCTCTAAATTACGGGTTTCTCTCTTTAGAACATGCGTAGTATTGTTGTACCATGGTGCTTTACTTTTCTCTCTGACCTTTTTTAATCTAATGGGTGCAACAATATCCAATGTTCCAGAGAGAATGGTGCTCATAGTGCTAGTTAATTACTCAAGTTCATCTGTTTGTTTGGGTTCACTGAGCAGCTGAGACAGATCAGATAAGCTATTTGAAAAATTATCTATGGTGGATGGAAGGATTGTTTTGCCTAATCGATAACGCGGCGCAGCATGATATATTACAGGAGTGCGTAATATGCAAGTTACCATGTAATGGTCAGTGACATCGTCACTTTGTGGAATGATATCTATATCGGTTGGATCAGTTCCATGTGATATAATTAAATCGAGTGTATGATTAAAATGATGAGTTGGTCCGGTAAAGCTTTGCTTGACCCCAAAGGAGTTTAATAAATCTGTAAACGCAGCCCCTGGCGCATCATTTGAATTATCTACGTGGATATTAAAATCTCCAACAATTAATGCTTTATCGAAATTAACTAATAGGTCTGAGAGAAAATCTGCAAACTCTTTTAGGAAATCAGCGTAAAGGCCCAGGCGGTCTATATACGGTAGCCAAGGCTAGAGATAATAGGGATGTTTTTCGAACATCTAAGAGCATAACATTTAGTACAAGTACTTCAAACGAAATAAACTTATAGCCAGTTTTCTGAGTAACATTGAGAATATCTCTATAGATTGTTGCAACACCGCCGCCACGACCAGTCAGACGGGGCTTGTGCTTATAGGAGTATCCTGATGGAGTAGACTCATTTAGACCGAAATAATCATTTGGTTTAAGCCAGGTTTCAGTAAGGCAAAGTACATCGAAGCTATTATCTGTGACTATTTCATTTACAATAACTGCTTTAGGTGTGAGTGATCTAATGTTTAGAAGACCTAGCTTTAGAAATTGTTTTTGATTACTAATTACAACATTTTCTGGTTTAATAACTATTAGATTTTTTCTAGATCCTGCAGTAGATTTATTATTTGATCTCACTAAACGAGGAATAGACACAGTTTCTATGCAATGTTCAACACTATTTATATCAGTTAAATTGGTGCAGCAGAGACTATGATTGGGACTTTTGGTTACTAGTCAAAAGGTATTTAACATTTTGGAAATGTTATCTGACTGAAGATCCTTTCCGAATCTGCTTGGGTGTAAGCCATCAGCACACACACCATTTGGGTAAAGCCTAGGACGCTCCCAAAACAGATTCCAATTATTTACAAAGAGCAGTTTCTGCTCATTGCACCATGATATTAACCATTCATTTAGCGCGAATAATCTACTAAACTTTTCATGACCTAGTCGGTACGTGGGAAGCGGTCCTGACACAATGATCGTTATATCAGGCGATGTGCTGCGTACCGTATCGATCAGATTCCTGAAGTCTTTCTTCAGAACTTCCGTCTGGCGCAGCCTGATGTCGTTCACTCCCGCGTGCAAGACCACAGTTCCGACGCGCTCGTTATCGTTCAGAATCTCGGGAACATGAGCAGCGATTTCAGAAACACGAGCACCAGGAAAGCAGTGACTATGCACCTTACTTTTATGTCTGGGGCGGCCAATCACGTGGTGTGCTGGCGGACGGATTGAAAGTCTTTGTTGAAGCTGGCTTTGTAGAAGAATGTGGACCGAAATCTTGCCGCAAAACTTAACTTAGAACCGAGACTCACAACGGAAAATAAGAGAACTAAGAAAAGAAAGGAAATTGAGACGAGAGTAGTAAGATGGCTTGAATGAAGTTGTTGAACCCGTTCTTCTGATATTGATTTGGGTTCTTTTGTCACTGCGCGTCTACATGTTTACCAGTCTGTCTGTTCTCTTCTCCCTTCGCGCACCTTTTCAACCTTGTTGAAAATTCTTTCACCGAGAGAGCGCGTAAACTTTGTTCGGGTCTAAGATTTTTAACTCACATGTTTGTCCAGCCTCCTAAGAGAGAACTGGCCAATTAGACACTGGCTTAATTTAGGAGGTGGCATTCTCTTCACTTAAATCAAGCTTATCTGTGCTATCCTTACTCTCTAAGCTCTAGCAGAGAGGAAAGAGGACACAGTTTAGACATTATTACTATTATAAGAATACGGAACATTTCACACAGATTTCACTCAAGCCATCTTTTGAATTAAGAACATACGATCCTAATGATAGGAAGCACGACACACTTTCATTCAAGCATCTAATAGTCATAACAATTACATGAATTATATGGGATCTAAGCATATTATACACGCACACACACTGTAAAAACAACATAGAATTATGTAGTTGCATGATGTTTGATTATAAGTCCATCGAGAATTGTTTGGGGATAATTTTATGTATTTTATGAGTCAAAGTCTCAGTCTCTTTGGTTTGAAGTGATTTCAAAACTTTGGATCATTTAGAGGTCTTTAAGGAGACTGGGGTCTGTTTTGTGTGGAGTCCAGCTTCTCTGCTGTTATCTTGATCGAGCACCGAGCTTTTGCCATCTCTGAACCAATCAGTCTTTGGAACCAATCTAACATTGACACGTTCTTCCTTTAGTTGGGCTCATCTCTTTGATGCTCGCATGGCCATAAAGTTCTTAGCTGGGGGTTTTCGTTGGTTAGCGTAGACTGGCTGGTGCCTGATTTTATGGCTCTGGATTGGGGATTTAAGTTCTGGAATGTTGAGTTCTGTGTGGTGTTATGTTTGAACAAAACACCTGGAAGCTTCATTTGTGTTTGATTCGCACTCAGTCGTTACAAGTTCAACAAACAAAAGGTATTAATATTAAGTGATGTTAATTTTAAACACAGTATTGTCAGTATTTTTTGCAATAGCAGTGTTGGTGAACGAATCTGCGTCTTTGAATCAATGATGCATTCATTATTACAGTCACTTTCTTTGTTACTGTGAATGAATGAATGACTCAATGACTCACTCATAAAGACAGCGACTTGCCGCCACCTACTGGTGGTTTTAATTTAAAATTTAAAAGCATCACTTTGTTGTTTCCATCATTGCATATTTTCTACTGAAATTTGTATTTATTTATAGCATTATTTATTTTCTAAAGGTATCTGTAAAGGTAGAAAATGTGCTCGAAAAATATTAGGGCTGGGACGGTACACCTATCTCCCGATACGATATGTATTGCGATTTTTTTTTTAAGAATTGCGATTCTACAAGTATTGTGATTAGATATTGCATTTTTTTTCTCTTTTTTTTAACACTAGACCATGGCGAATAGTTAAATCATACACATATACAGACTGTACATGATGTATAAGATGAGTCATATACTGTATACAAAAATAATTATTTTCTTATTTTAGAAACATTCTCTTTAATAAATGATTCAATAACAAATACATTTTTTAACAGTCACTTGTCGCCACCTTGTGGCGAAACAATGTAAGCGATAAATGCGTTATTTTAAGCGCCAAATCAAAAGCTGATTTACTCTATTTTGATCGCTATCGTAAACATCAGTGTTTATATTTGAACTTTCAACTTTTATCCCAGTACTTCTATGATAATTTTAACTATTGTATCACAGAAATAATGATACTATGAGGAAAACTCCGGCTACTCTCGAGTCGCTCTCGTGGTACTTTGATGGCAAACGTCACAGTCACATTACGTCGGCGCTGTCTCAAGTCGGACAAAATTTCTAACCTGCTTCAAGTCAGCCGCCGATCGGTCTGCGCAGAGCTATATGAAGGCGAACAAGCCTAGTGACACATTTCATCCTCTGTTGAAACCAGGGCCGGAGTGGAGCCACTTTTCAGCCCGGGAGTTTCAGGCCCAAGACCGGCCCACTTTTTCCATGGTGGAATTCTAAATTAGCACTTTTTCTAAATTGGATAAATGAAGCAACAGTTCAGCTCTTACTATTGTGTAGTTTGTATTAATAACAAATAATGTAAAGGTTAAATAATAATTCACTTAGACTTTATAAGCAATTGCGACTTTATTTCACACAATTCGGACTTTATATTTTGCAATTCTGACTTTATAACGTGACTTTATATCACAATTCTGACTTTATATCTTGCTGTTCTGACTTTATAAGCAACTGCAACTTTATTTCACGCAGTTCTGACTTTATATCTTGCAATTCTGACTTTATAAGAAGCAATTGCGACTTTATTTCACACAATTCTGACTTTATATCTTGCAATTCTGACTTTATAACACACAATTGCGACTTTATATCACACAATTCTGACTATATATCTTGCAGTTCTGACTTTATAAGCAATTGCGACTTTATTTCACGCAATTCTGACTTTATAAGAAGCAATTGCGACTTTATTTCACACAATTCTGAATTTATATCTCGCAATTCTGACTTTATAACACACAATTGCGACTTTATATCACGCAATTCTGACTTTATATCTCTCATTCTGACTTTATAACACACAATTGCGACTTTATATCACGCAATTCTGACTTTATATCTCTCATTCTGACTTTATAACACGCAATTGCAACTTTATTTCACGCAATTTTGACTTTATATCTCGCAATTCTGATATAAACTCGCAATTGTGAGATAAAAAGTCGCAATTATCTTTTAAAATGTTTTATTCTGTGGTGGAAAAAAGCTTCCATACCTCCTGGCCTCTTCCTCCCGCATCCTCCCTGACGTGTACCTTTACGGTAGGGCCGGTGTAGCAGTCGATTCTGTTCCCTATCGGAATTCCTGTTCCCCCTGAACGAGCCGTGTCTGCTGACAGCGCATGCGTCAAAGCTTAATAAATCAAAGCCTTAATAAACATTACATTGAAATCTGTAATAATGTTTTAAATTTGAAAAGAAATAATCTGGATTGAATTGACAGATGGGGGGAAATTCGCTTCTAATAAAAATAAAAAATAAAAACAATAAAAAAAACGCTTAAATTTCGGGAAAAAATACAATCCTTTTTTAACCTTTTGGCTTCCCGTACATCCAGTTGTGCTTCTTGCTCGTATTCAGTTCTGATGGTACGCATGGTAACTCGGCAACTACACATGATTTGTAGTATGATTTGCGTAAAGGGAACAGGAATTCCGATAGGGAACAGAATCGACTGCTACACCGGCCCAGCTATCGGTAGGCGCTGGCGGTGCCGCGGTAGCCCACCTCAGAAAACGTTTTGGAAAAGACGGGCTATGGACCCAACCAACTCTATAGGAGGGGAGGGGAGAACTCCCTCACATGGTACAACCCATGCAGAGGCTACGCGCTGCGGTGTCAGAATGTGAAACGTGTGTGGCCTACGTAACTAACGTGACATTAAAATGTAAAAAAAAAAAAAAAAAAAAAACATTTCCTCGACCGGCCCAAAAGGGAAGCGGCCCACCGGGAATTCTCCCGATTACCCACTCCAGGCCTGGTTGAAACGAAAGTGGCTAACTTCTGTTAACCTCATCTATAAGCAAGGGCAAAAATAAAGCAATTTAATTTGAGTTAATATTGATTCTGTAATAAAAAAAACGCTCTAAAAAGTTGAGAACCACTGGTCTATATATGATATCCATTTAAACAACAAACTAAACAATAGATAGACTGAAATTGCGAAATGGCCTTAAACAATATTAAATTGTGAGCGAGACTTCTCAGCAATGAACAGGGTAAGTGATTTTAAACCATTATGCAAGAAAGCACAATTTGAAAATTGTTAGTTAATTTTCTCTTGTGCTAACTTCCAAAATGGTTATGTAAGTTTGTTTCTATTTCAGATCAAATCTGACATGCAAAATAAACTTCAAGGAGAGCACCTTGCTGCACGCTTAAGCATTAGTAAAAGGACCTGACCCTGAAGCCGATCCGTACAGGCAGGCCTTAGAAAGTTGTTTTCAAAGTAGAGAAAAATGAATTGCTCAGACAGAAACTGTCAACTTTGTAAATAGTATTAATTATGAAAATATTTGTTCAAGCTTGTAGTACAATTTTATGAATTTATGCATAATATGAATTTCTACATTATTTCTAAATTATTTGTTAAGGATATTGAGTATTTTCTGTAATAAATAGAGTTCATAAACCTTTGTTTGACTAGTTTATTCTGAACCCGCTCAATAAGCGCACTTTGCCCTGCCCACCACAAGTAAATTCTCAACCTATGGGAAACACTGATATATACAAAAAAAGTTTACCATCAAGTAACTGAAAGGGATGTTTAATCTTCAGTGGATTCTTTCAAAAACTTCTGAGGTCATTTTACTTTTAATAGTTTTTATGGTGAGTATTTCTAGACACCTTTAACCTTATGTTGATTATTCTCAGGTTAGGTAAAGTACGTCAAATCTGTCCTAAATCATAAGCATCTGAATTTTCATACTCATAATCAATAGGTCAGAAGACTTCTTCATCAAAAATCAAAGACTTTTAGCAGGCGAGCTTCTTAGTTTCAATTAAATATAGTTTTATTATTTACAGGATGACTAGATTACAAAAAGGCATACTTGTAACCAGGGGCGGATTAAGGTGGTCAGGTAGGCTGCTCTTTGTGTAAGGCCCCCCCTAAAAATTTATTTAGTGCCATACATGGTCCACACGCAACTACGGTGAACTGGCATACACACATTGAGAGAGCCAACACTACAGTGTTTCCTTACATTCTTTCAAGTGGTGGCCAATTCACATCTACCCAATCACCCGCTTGTTTTTTTTTTTTTTTTTTTTAAATGTTTCGTATGGGCCAATTAGGGTCTTTTTTTGTTTGCGCCAGGCACGGCGTTATGGGTGCCAAAACTTTTCTTCAAAAAAAAAACAACAACAAAAAAACTTTTAATATATTCTAATTTTGTCAAGAATTATAAAAAATTGGTAATAAGCTCATAATTTGTGCTAAAATAGTCTAAATGTTTAGTTTTTTCATTTTAAAAAGGTGGTTATGTCTATTTTTATGTTTCTGCACAAGTTCAGCACACAGTGGTTCGGGTTTGTTCCGATCAGAGCATGTGTGAGCGGAGAGCGCATTTCTGAATATTTCGCTCTGTTCACTCATTCCGCAGGGTCGCTCGCTCAACCCAGAATGTCCTGCTGCCTGGCTCGAAAATATGTGGAATAAGGGCTGCCTCCGACTAAATTTTTTTCTAGTCGACTAGTAGTTGTTCATTTAAGCCATTTGTGGACAAATCGCCCCTTTATATTAATTTAATTACTTTAAATATAGGATAATGAGCATTTACGTAATATAGCCCCACTCAAGTGCACGAATGCATGCATAAAGCTTGCCACAAAGAACCGGTAAAAGTATTGATTATGAATGTGTCTAAAATAGCAATTATTCAAAGAATAGGCTTATTCAAAGAATAGCCTATTTCTTTTGGTTTTGAATATTTTTGTTTGAAAGTAGACATTTCAAGCTTTCTATAATAGATAGCCTATATTTCTCAAATCTGTGAAGCACAAGCTGAGTTTCGGCGCCCTCCAGTTCACGTGCAATGCAAGTGATCGGCTCCTTATTACATTGTCTGCTATATATTTGTTTCTTATTTATTAAATACAGGCAATTGGTTGATAAAACATTGATCAAAATTGAGATACAATTTATACAAAATGAAAATTTTTTTTTTTTTTTTTTTTTTTTTAAATTTTTTTTTTCAAGCATACAGTGAAAAAGTGTACAGTATGTACAACATAAAACAATAATTGAAAAAACACTGATGATCCAACAAATAAAATTCACCGCTGCTTGAAAAGGAGTGGGCTGAAGTTTAACACTTGTTAATTCCCACCCCTCTTTCAAACTCTTAATACATTAGTTTTTTTTTTTTTTTTTACAAAACACAAACACATAAATCTTCATACATTTATACAATATGTTAGCAACAGACATTCTGGCTTAACCAACTCATTTTCCTTCATTTTTATAACGTTCAAAAATCATTTCTTTAAATCTTTTCCTGAATTGTTTTATATTTGGACATTTCTTAAGCTTCTCATTTAAGTTATTCCACAGTTTCACCCCTTGTATGGAAACACAAAAACTTTTCTTCCTACTGTGTACCATTGGTAATATGAAATTTAGTTTTCCTCTCAACACATACCCTCCTTCTCTCCAAGTAAATAACTTTTGTACATTTTGAGGTAAATCATTACACTTTGCCCTATATAGAATTTGCACAGTCTGTAAATCCACCAAATCTTTAAATTTTAGTAATTTGGACTCCATAAAAAATATATTAGTATGTTCCCTATAACCCGCCCCATGAATGATCCTTAAAGCTCTCTTCTGTAAAATGACAAGTGGCTGAACTGTTGTTATATAATTGTTTCCCCACATTTCCACACAATAAGTAAAGTATGGCAAAACTAATGAACAATAAAGCATACGTAAAGACTTCTGATTTAAAACTGGTCTTGCTCTGCCAATTATTGCTATACTCCTTGAAACCTTACTCCTAACATAACTAATGTGTGGTTTCCAGTTCGCTTTATTGTCAATGATAACTCCTAAAAATTTTATTTCATTAACCTTTTCAATGACCACTCCATCCATCTTAATTTCAATTTGCAAATTATTTCGACCATTACCAAACATCATTAATTTTGTTTTCTTTAAATTTAGTGATAATTTGTTTGTATCAAACCATAATTTAATCTTCTCTAATTCCTTATTTGTCTCCTGCACTAGCAACTGTAGATCACTGCCTGAACAAAAAATATTAGTGTCATCAGCAAACAACACTAATTTCAATACTTCTGACACTTGACATAAATCATTAATGTAAATAAGAAACAATTTTGGGCCTAACACTGCCCCCTGTGGGACTCCACAAGAAATTTCCAAGCATTCAGAAAAATAATCTCCCAGCTTCACAAACTGCTTTCGCTGAGTCAAATAACTTCTTATCCAGTTTAATACCTTTCCTCGGATCCCATATCGCTCTAATTTTCCTAACAAAATTTCATGATTGATGGTATCAAACGCCTTCTGTAAATCAACAAATATTCCAATAGTATGCATTTTGTTATCTACTGAACTTGATATTTCTTCTATAAAATCTAACAATGCAAGTGATGTTGCCCTTTTTGCTCTAAATCCATACTGACATTCATTAAATATATTATTTTTTTCCAAAAAGTTGTCAAGACGAGTGATAAAAAGTTTTTCCAGAATTTTTGAAAATTGTGGAAGCAGAGAAACCGGTCTATAGTTTGTAAATTGATGTTTGTCTCCTGATTTATAGAGTGGAATGACCTTTGCTATTTTCATTTGATTAGGAAATGTGCCAGATTGAAATGATGAGTTGTAAATATAGGTAAGAGGTTTTGAAATGGCATCAATAACATTTCTCACCACCGTCATATCAACATTGTTACAATCATTTGAAGTTTTATTCTTACATTTTGAAACAATTTGAATTATCTCACTTTCCTCCACCGGAGAAAGGAACATTGAATTTACATTTCTTTCAATAGAGCAATAACCATATTGATCATTTCTGGGGTCAGGAATATTCTCTGCCAGCTCTTTCCCAATATTGACAAAAAATGTATTGAAAGTATTTGCCACCTCTATCATATTATAATTGTCTTTGTCTCCCATATTAAAATATTTAGGATAACTTAACTGGCCAGAAGATTTTTTTATTACTTTATTCAATATTTTCCACATTTCCCTCACATCAGATTTCTTAGTTTCTATTAATTTATTGTAATAATCTTTCTTAGTTTTCCTCAAGATATTAGTCAATTTATTTTTATATTTCTTATACTTATTTTCCGCCTCTTTGGTTCTTTGTTTAAAAAACTCCTTATAAAGCAAGTTCTTCTTTTTGATTGCATTTTTCAATCCCTTTGTAATCCAGGGATGACCTTTTTTATTTGAAATTGTACATATTTTCTTCAATGGACAATTTTTGTCATATAGTTGTTTAAATATTCTCATAAACTCATCATAGGCATCATGTACATTGCTCTTGTCATATACACCGTCCCAATTTTGTACAAATAAATCATTCTTAAAAACATTCAAGGACTCTTCTGATCTTAATCTTTTGAATTTACTTAGTGGTTCCTGATGAGGCTTACAATCGCTATCAAACACTGTAAATACGGGCAAATGATCACTGATGTCACTTATTAATATTCCACTTATTGCATCATTAAAGATTTCATTTGTTAGAATATTATCAATTAGTGTAGCGCTATGGGTCGTTATCCTCGTAGGTCTAGTGATTTTAGGGTACAAATTCAAGCTATAGATTGTGCTAATGAAATTTTCTGTCAATTTATGCTTATTTGGATTGAGCATATCTATGTTGAAGTCTCCACAAACAATGATTGTTTTACTAGCTTTTTTGATATACATTTCCTCCATATATTCACTAAATGTTTCAACACATGAGCCTGGTTTTCTATAAATACAACTTAGAATCACATTCTTCCTATGTTCTCTATGTAACTCAATTGTTAAACATTCAAATATATTTTCAACAATGAGACTCATATCCTCCACAACACTAAATCTCAAGTTAGTGTCCACAAATAATGCAACACCTCCTCCTGCTCCATGTTTTCGGTCCATGTGTACAAAATCATATCCATCCAACTCAAAATTTTCTTTTTTCTCCTTATGCATCCATGTTTCAGATAAAGCAATTATACTGAATGGTTGTGCCAAACCATGCAAATAGTTCTTAATATTTTCAAAGTTTGCATAGAGACTTCTACTGTTTATATGTATAACGGAGAGTCTGCCATCTTTATTAATTTGATTGTGCATTTCATCTGTATAGTAGCCACAGTTTTTATTGGCACAAGTAAAAAAGTTCTTGTCCGGATCAATATCATATTCCATATCAAAACTTATGTAATCAGTATGTTCAAATATTTGCAACTCCAGACTGGTTGTATCTTCTGCTTCAGATGAGTGTCTTATTTGAGTATGTATGTCAGTCAGCTTACCTCGTATTCCAGTAGCCTGACAACCTTGTTTACTCATACTCAGTCAGCTCTTCCAAACCCCTCACCACCAATACCTTCGCATCTTCTGGGCTTCCATTTAGTTTTATAAACACTTTACAGTTGGCAGTCCATGTATGTTGTATTTTCTTCATTTTTCTCAGGTACCTGGCTTTCTTTGCGATATCTGCATTGTGCTTTGTGAGGTGCTCATTGATATAAACGTTTGTTCCTTTGAGCTTTTTTCCTTCCTTCAAAATCGCAATCTTGTGTTTTCTGTTTGCAAATCTCATGATGACAGTAGATTTATCGCTGGCTTTCCTCCTCGGCAACACATGGCAAGCCTCAACATTATTGCAATCCAGATCAATTCCTTTTGATTGTAAAAAGCTCGCCACTTGTTGCTCTGTCGAGCTGGTGTCAATCTCAGCTGCTGGATCTCTGATGTTTACGTCCACCGCGCGAGCATACGATCGGGGTTTCACCGTGAACCCGGTTATTATGATGTCGTTCATCCTCGAATATTGTTCGAGGTCTGCAACCCGATTCTCCAGCTGCACTATTTTCATGTCTTTCTCCGCGTTCTGGATGCGAAGAGACTGGACCTCCTTCACCAAATCCAAAATACGGATCTGTTGCTCCTTTACCTCCGTGAGCTGTGTTTTGAGGAAGTCCAACGTGACTTTAATGTCATCGATTTCCTCAGCCACATCACTTAACTTCTTCGGCGGCATTTTCACTGCTGAATCAATGTAATTTTCTGTGTTTTTCCACACATCCACTGTTCACACACACGCACAGCACGAAGGCGCCGCCGCCATCTTGGACGTATTACGTGTGACGTACTGGAAGTCTCTTTTTTAAAAAGAGACTTTCTATAAAGCAAAACTCAGATCCAGACATTGCGCATCTCATGATGTATCATATCTTTCTCATGCTGCATGCTCACTGCATGCTCACTGCATGCTCACTTTCATAATCAACATTGATTAAATTAAAAAACATAATGACATCACATATTTTCCAACCCAGCCCTCGGCCATGTTGCAACAGTCGTTGTTTAGGTACCTTAAACGCGCATGTACAGTCTCGGGAGTCATCGCTGCAACCAGGAGATGAAGAGATCTGAGATCCACATCACCTAGCACATCCTCGTCTCTGTCACCCCAGGATGATAGCGCGACCAGCGCCATTGCTAGGAGGGTGCCAGCGCCTCTGCCTCTCAGCACCTCTGCCTCGCGAGTGGATGATAGCCCTGAAGACGCCTAGCAATGATATACCTTTAGTGGTAGTATACCTTTAGTTAAGTTATACCTTAAGAGTCTTCGTAGCGCGCTAAAAGACAGCGTTATAGGGAAATGCAACCAAGGTATGATGCGTAATGGAGATTCAAAGCGCTCTTCTTTGGTCAGAACCATGGAGAGCGATCGCGGATAGGTGGTCCGTCCTATGCACCGAAACTTTTTACATTGCAACAAAACATTTAAAGAGCATCACGCTATTAAAATCTATATTATGTATATGCACAGATAATATAACAGTATAGGCCTATTAGTCAGTAATTTTTATTAGATTAAACCAGGGGTGGGCAAACTACGGCCCGCGGGCCACATGCGGCCCGTTAGGCTGTTTAATCCGGCCCACCGAGTATTTTAAAAAATTGTCTTAAGATCGCATTAATTTTGCCTTTTTTCTTGCAATACTTTGCATTATATATATATTGCATTGCATATATTTGACAATCGGAATATCAGATATTGCATGCCATAGCTAACAAATGTAAAAAAGGAAAAATGACATAAAAGCAGATCATCATTCATTCAGCGCTGTTGTGGCTGCGGTGTGTCACGTAACAAGCAATGATGCGTCACCATGGAAACCAAACAGACAGCAAAGCGCATAGACTTGTTGCACGTTAATGTTTTTTCCTTTTTTGGAAACTCAATGAGAAAAAGAAAATGTTTGGTAACCGCTTGCACACCTTAGTTTTTCCTTTGATTTATCTGCTATTTAGTTTCTTTGCTCCTCTGGATTTGTGGATGTATCCTGCCCGATTCCGTGCTACCGACCTTTATCGTCCGGCTTTCGACTACGCTCCCCTGTCTGCCATGTACAGAACCCGTTTTTTTTTTCATTAAATGTTCTGATCTGCCTTTGCCTTTTATGTTTTATTTTATTATTCTTAAAATAAATTTGTATATTCGTTTATTTCCACAAATGTATGACTTTTGGAAGTGCAAATTGCCATTCAGTTTTAATAAAGTTGAATTAACGTAACCTGTAATTTTTACTCTTCTAAGTGTACACTTGCAGATGTTTTGTTTCTAATTTACTGTTAGGCCATTAAATAATAATAATGATAAACAATATTTAAAAAGTATAGGCTATAATTATCTAACATCTTTAAAAATTAACATCACAACATAACATGTTAAATGGGGGATATCTAGCATAAAAAAATGTATTGTCAGAATGTCGTCTCTCAGTTGTTGAATTTCGCACAGACATTGCCACAATGTTGTCTGGTTGCTCAGCCCGATCTTATGAAAGTGCGAATACCACGAATTGTATTTGTAGTGCATAATATGTTTTCGCGTGCATATGATATGCACTTTATGGCGTATAATAGGCACGCACTCCACACCCCTAATCCTAACCAAGGGGTTTACAGTGTGTAGCATGCACGCAAAAAAAAAAAAAAAAAAAAAAAAAACATTTTTGCCATATAAATGGCACGAGAAATAAAATGTGTGGTATAGATACGCACTTTCATGAGATCGTGCTTCATAATCTGTTACTGGGCCGGCCCTCTGTCAAATTTTTAAAACCCAGTGTGGCCCTTAAGCCAAAAAGTTTGCCCACCCCTGGGTTAAACAGTGATTGGATAAGATTTTTAATTTAACGTTTTTAATTTAAGGCCCACTCACAATTGGTCTGGCCCATCCAAAACTGGAATCCTGGCGCCGTGCCTTCGCGCTTAAGTAAATTTAAAATAAAATAAAAAATCGTCTGGCCACTCCGAGGACCCTGCACACGTGGGGCCCCTAGGCTGCAGCCTACGCAAGCCTGTGCATTAATCCGCGCCAGCTTGTAACATGACAATTGCATATTTTCCACAACAATAGTTATAAGCATGATTGGATGATGTGAAGAGTTGACAACTGCATTCATATACAAATCTGTTGAGGAGAAATTCCTATATATCATATAATTTATATCAGTGTTTCCTGAACTGAGAGGCTGAAGAGTGTCATTGTTCTCTACAGGTTGAGGGGTTGTGGTATTACAGATGAAGGTTGTGCTGCTCTGACTTCAGCTCTGAGATCAAACGCCTCACACCTGAGACAACTGACTCTGTCATGGAATAAAGTAGGAGATTCTGGAGTCAAGCAGCTTTCTGATCTACTGCAGGATCCTCACTGTAAACTGGAGAAACTGAGGTAAGATTGTGTAAAATGTCTCAACATAGTCCTCTATTTTAATGGTAAATAATGATTGCCATATAAAAAATAAATAAATAAATAAATAAATAAAATACAAAAAAAAAAAATCTAGTGTGACATTACTAATGGGAATGTTGCTTTTATTTTCATCAGATTCTTCCAATGTGTCTTACATTATTTTACAATAATAATGATGATAGATTAAACATGACTGGATGATGTAAAGATGTGACAACCGTGTTCATGTACAGATATGTTGATGATTTTTGGGTACTTGCATAAAAAAAAAAAAAAATTAACGCTGTCTTTCTGATTGTGAAATTCTGCTTATCTGAGCTGTAGATCCTGAACTGAGAGACTGAAGAGTGTCATTGTTCTCTATAGGTTGAGTGATTGTAGTGTTACAGATGAAGGTTGTGCTGCTCTGAGATCAGCTCTGAGATCAAACCCCTCACACCTGAGAGAACTGAGTCTGTCTGAGAATAAAGTAGGAGATTCTGGAGTCGAGCAGCTTTCTGATCTACTGCAGGGTTCTCACTGTAAACTGGAGAAACTGTGGTAAAATTTTATAAAAGTCTCAACGTTGTCTGTTTTTCTCCTGAGGTGAATAATGAATGATATACAAAAATAATATATACAAAATATGTTTATTATCAAGTAACTGAAAAGGATGTTTAATCTTCAGTGGATTCTTTCCAAAACTTCTGAGGTCCTTTTACTTTTAATAGTTTTTATGGTGCGTATTTCTAGACACCTTTAACCTTATGTTGATTATTCTCAGGTTAGGTAAAGTACGTCAAATCTGTCCTAAATCATAAGCATCTGAATTTTCATACTCACAATCTATAGGTCAGAAGACTTCTTCATCAAAAATCAAAGACTTTTAGCAGGCGAGCTTCTTAGTTTCAATTAAATACAGTTTTATTATTTACAGGTTAACTAGATTACAAAAAGGCAGACTTGTAACAGGACGATTGCATATTTTCCTCAACAATAGTTATAAGCATGATTGGATGATGTGAAGAGGTGACAACTGCTTTCATATACAAATCTGTTGAGGAGAAATGAGAAATTAGTATATCATATCATTCATATCAGTGTTTCCTGAATTGAGAGACTGAAGAGTGTCATTGTTCTCTACAGGTTGTGGGATTGTGGTGTTACAGATGAAGGTTGTGCTGCTCTGACTTCAGCTCTGAGATCAAACCCCTCACACCTGAGAGAACTGAATCTGTCATATAATAATGTAGGAGATTCTGGAGTCAAGCAGCTTTCTGATCTACTGCAGGATCCTCACTGTAAACTGGAGATACTGAGGTAAGATTGTATAAAAGTCTCAACGTCGTCTGTTTTTCTCCTGAGGTGAATAATGAATGATATACATGGGTTTCTTGTATACAAACAATACAGGATGCGCGCACATCCAAGAGGCAAAACCACTATCTGTTATGCCGAGTTCTGTGAAAGAACTTATCTCATAGAGAAGCAAGCCCATATAGCCTACACAAAAGGAACAACTGCGGGCATATAAATCCTTAGATACATATAATTATGTGCTTTGTGGTCATGTTCAAGATATAAAGTTTAATGACACGAGATCAGAGTTTTGCATTTTAACATTACCAGATATTTAGTAATTGGAAATAGGATGCAAATAGATCCAAATAATTAAGTGCAGCTTACAGCACAACAGCTCCGTGTCATCTCTGCTTCTGCTACATATAGCCGAAAGATCTGCTTTCTGCCTCTTAGATGTGTGCGCCTCTATGTGATGACGTTGCACAGAAACCCCTCTATACAAAAATAATATATACAAAATATGTTCACCATCAAGTAACTGAAAAGGATGTTTAATCTTCAGTGGATTCTTTCCAAAACTTCTGAGATCATTTTACTTTTGATAGTTTTTATGGTGCATATTTCTAGACACCTTTAACCTTATGTTGATTATTCTCAGGTTAGGTAAAGTACGTCAAATCTGTCCTAAATCATAAGCATCTGAATTTTCATACTCACAATCTATAGGTCAGAAGACTTCTTCATCAAAAATCAAAGACTTTTAGCAGGCGAGCTTCTTAGTTTCAATTAAATATAGTTTTATTATTTACAGTTTAACTAGTTTTCAAAAAGGCATACTTTTAACAGGACAATTGCATATTTTCCACAACAATAGTTATAAGCATGATTGGATGATGTGAAGAGGTGACAACTGCTTTCATATACAAATCTATTGAGGAGAAAGGAGAAATTAATATATCATATCATTTATATCAGTGTTTCCTGAACTGAGAGACTGAAGAGTGTCATTGTTCTCTACAGTTTGAGGGATTGTGGTGTTACAGATAAAGGTTGTGCTGCTCTGACTTCAGCTCTGAGATCAAACCCCTCACACCTGAGAGAACTGAGTCTGACTGGAAATAATCTAAGACACTCAGGTGTGAAGCCGCTCTCTGGTCTGAAGGAGGATCCACATTATAAACTGGAGACACTTTGGTGAGTAGTGATGATTAAAACTGTTCATATTTTAATTGAAAGTTAATTTAGTCTCTTGGTTAACTTTCATTGTGATGGTCAATTACTCACTATAAACATGTTTAATAAGATTTTAATTTATTTATTTTTTAATAATAGTATATAGCAACAATTAAATATCTTCAAGTTTCTTTTTATTTCAAACAATTCAATATTTTGCTTTTATCATTGTCTTTTTATCCCTAAATGATATATTTTGAGAGAATGTCAATTGCAATAAAAGATAATGGTAAATATTAATCACTAGTTTCTTTATCATAAATAAAACTGACCCAGTGACACAGAAAGAGGACAGTCATACAGGATTATAAATAAGGGTCAAGGGTCATCATTCACGGTGACTTAGAAGCAAAATCAAAATCGGAATGTTTAAAAACAGCTTTAACAATCGTGTATCACAGTATTATATTATAATCTCTCACTTAATCATCTAAGTAGTTTCTTTTAGTTTTTCTAGAGTGGATAATTCAATAATGTCACATTTGACTGTCTGTGCTTTACTTGCAGGTTTTAAACTTTAGTCGGACCTTCTCTGGATCAGCTGATGGAGAATAAAGAGCCTCTACAGACACAATCACATTCAACAGAATCAACAGACACAAACCCACAGTGATCATCACACACACACATGTGTGTGTGTAACTTTACAGAATGATCCAATCCTACATCCAAAGTCAAACAAGGAAACCTTCAACCAGATGAAACTGGATACATATTCTGAATGTTCAGATCCAATCTGACCTCTGACCTGTAATGCCTGAATCATAATCATAATCATTACTAAGGTGAAGGACACACACACTTTTTAAACTCGTGGCAGTATATCAGACCTCTGTCCTTATGCATTCAAGACAATGCTAGGGAAAGAAACATTTGCCTATATAGCGGCAGTTCAGTGGAACAAGTTAGACCGGCAAATTAAAGTGATTTCAAACATGAACTCTTTTAAAAAGAGGACCAAGGATTGGTTATTAGAGAGGGTCGCGGAATAGGACCAGGGGCCAGTTACCGTCTATATTTTTGCTTATTTAAGGAAAATGTTTGTATAGTATGTTATGTCATTGATTATCACACAATATGTAAGTGTCTTGTCCTGATGTTACGTGTTGAGGACCACAATGGAAATAAGTCCTGGACTTTATTGTGTTTTTATCCTCGATTGTATTTGAAGCCTATTGTTTTATGTTAAGGCATTCTTGATATAATTAAATAAATCAAATCCAAAAAAAAAAAAAAAAAAAAAAAAGGACAATGAATTATATGATCAGGATTTTTAAATAAAGTAAAAAATAACTCACCTTTTAGGTCATGGACAGACGACAACACCACTGATGAGGTCTTATTAAGGTCTTATAAGCATGTCCCTACCGGGTTTCGTCACTTATTTGGTTCCCCTCGAAACATTTCCGTTGTGTTGTGAAATTTTGCAGCGCGTTTTCGTATTTGGTTGTGTTGTGATTATTGGGATGCACGCGAGTTGTAAAACTGATGAAAATGTTTTCTTATTCGCTGGTGGGTTTTTTCTATGTGCATGTGTTTTTTTCTATTTGCATGTGTTTTTTTCTGTTTGCATGCGTTTTTTTCTGTTTGCATGCGTTTTTTTCTGTTTGCATGCGTTTTCTTCATTTGCAGCGCGTTGAGCTCTCTCGGATTATTTAGGTCTAGTCGAAACTTGGCAACAACAAACCGATTTTCTCCATTTAAATTCTGCTACTCCGCCTGGATTTGTTTATCTGTCAAAACCCCGAACTTCCGGGAAAGGGGGTGGTCTTGCGCTGATCTACCGCGAGTCTCTTAAGGTGGAATTACTTCATTTACCAGAACAGCCCTCATTTGAGATGCTGGCCATGAAACTTCACGGCCACACGCCTACTGTTATTTGTGTGCTGTATAGGCCACCTAAGTCCTCAAAATATTTTAACCATGAACTTTCAACTATTTTAACAATAATTAATGAAATGTCTCCTCGTATCATTTTGATGGGGGATTTTAATATTCAGTTCGACCACATTGAAAATTCACTTACAAAAGATTTTAAATCAACACTGGACTGTTTTGGGATGACCCAATATGTTGGATTTCCAACTCATTCAAAGGGACATACACTTGATTTAGTCTGTTGTACAGGCATTATTCCAACTAATATTCACTCGTCTGATTTGCCGGTTTCTGATCACAAGGTTGTCTTGTTCAACGCTGCCTTGACACTCAGGAAATTAAAAGTAAATAGGATAATGTCATACCGTAACATCAGACATATAAAGAATGAAGATTTCATGGAATTAATTACCTTATACCCAGACCCTGCTGCTACTTCAATGACGTCGGACTTAGTGGACTACTACAATGACTACTTATCTACAGCACTTGATATCCTAGCCCCTAAAAAAACTAGGACTGTTTCTTTTGCTCACACAGCTCCATGGTACACACCTGAGCTACGTCAGGTCAAAGCTAAAGGACGACGTCTTGAGAGGCTCAGCAACAAGACAGGACTCACAGTTCACAAAGAAATGTACACGGAACATGTTCTCCATTATAAAAACATGCTGAATACAGCTAAGAATATATATTACGCGAATAGCATCAATGCGGGTGATGGGAACACAAGGAAACTTTTCTCTACAGTGAAAAGGCTGCTGAAACCTGCAAATTCAAACACCAACAACATCTCGGATGATTACTGCTCTGCTTTCCTTAAGTTTTTTGATTCAAAAATCTCCAAAATCCACCAACAACTGGCCATGGCGAACACCACACAGGCTGCACTGTCAACATCATTTGTGATACAGTTAGCCCCATCTGCTGTTTTCAGTAACTTCAGTCTTCCAACTGAGGAGTCTATCTCTGAGCTCATTACTAAATCTAATTCAATCTGGGTTCCGGTCACGGCACAGTACAGAGACAGCCCTTGTTAAGATTACTAATGATCTTCTCTGTGCAGCTGATGCTGGCTACTATCCGTTCTCATCCTCCTAGACCTCAGTGCCGCTTTCGACACAATATCCCACCAAATATTGCTAGAGCGGCTTGAAAGTATAGGGGCCTGTGGAACTGCCCTTAAGTGGTTTGCACACTACCTGACAGACCGGACATTTTTTGTCAAAATTGAAGATCACCAGTCAGAGAGCGCAGCACTCCAACATGGAGTTCCACAGGGATCAGTATTGGGGCCGCTTTTATTTATCATTTACCTCCTCCCGTTAGGAAATATTTTTAGACATCATGGCATTAACTTTCACTCGTGTGCAGATGATACACAGCTTTATGTATCTACTAAGCCCACTGCTACACTTCCCCCAACCACCCTTTTCACCTGTATCCACGACATCAAGGCATGGATGACCACCAATTATCTCCAGCTAAACAGTAACAAAACAGAGCTATTGGTCATTGGCACTCCATCCACACTCTCAAAATCCAACCTTTCATCAGTATCTATTGGGGAGGATGTCATACCAGTCTCCAAACAGGTTAAGAGCCTGGGAGTTATTTTGGACAGTACCCTTTCATTTTCCAAACACATCAATTCCATCTGTCGGACGGCTTATTTTCACCTCAGAAACATTTCAAAGCTGCGCCCCTCACTTTCGCAACACTCCACTGAAGTCCTTGTCAACACCCTGGTGACCTCTCGCATCGACTATTGTAATGCGATCCTGCAAGGAATCCCCAATAAATTACTCCACCGGCTCCAACTTCTCCAAAATTCAGCTGCACGCATCATCACCTGTACCAAGTCTACCGATCATGTCACACCCCTGCTGATACAACTGCACTGGCTCCCAATATTAGTCTAGATGGGATGTACCCAAAAAGTGAAAGTGAGGAGCATTTATGGGTACAAGTCGGGAACCGGCCTACTTTACATATTTCAAGGGTGCTGAATCCAAAAAAACTGGTTCCCAAGCAAAATTTTGAGTTTTTGACCTTCTAATTTGCATATCAAAATGGCCGCCAAATTGCCTATCTTGCTCAATCGTTGGACCATTTTCCCCTAGTTTTTTGTAAGTAGGCAATCAATATGAGGAAATTAAGTTTCTAGATCGATAGTCAAGGGTCAGAGCAAAGATATAACGGAGGCTCACTGCCTTTTTTATGTAAATATATATGCAAAATACCAACTTTTAAGGTGAAATTAAGCAATATTTGTGTCATTTTTTAAGGCCGACATACATATTCAATCAATATCACTCTTAAATGTTCCCAGTGTATATATGATATGTGATCTATTCCATATTATATAATAACTAAGAAAAACACCATTGCAAGTTGTCTGAGATTACATTTTTTATGCAAATTAAGGCGAGACACTACAGGTGAATAGGGTAAAATTTTTAACTAGCAGATATCACCATGAAACTTTCACAGTCGATTACCTACATTAAGATGAGAAAAAAAATGTATTACAAGTTTTCTGTAATTTAATGTTTAAATATGCAAATTAGGCAATATCTAATCAAATGTGCACTAATTTGCATATATTTAAAAAAACGAAATCTGAGTATTGGATGAAGCCAGGTTAAATATTATTTTTTCATTGTGTTCACATATTAGATGGGAAAAAAATTACAGAGGGATTTATGGATATCTACTTTTGTTATCCTGTAAATCAGAAAATACTGTCAATAGCCTTAAAAAAAGCATTTTCGCCATGTTTTTTGGAATAAAATGTTATATAAACCAGGCTAGGAATAATATATTTACAAATCCCTCTGTAAATGTCTTCATAATATAACTAGGTACAAGACTGGAAAGTTTGGTGTATAGGTGCTACTGAAGTGGAGCGTCATCCATGTGGTTTCCTTAGTCTGCTTCCGAAGCCTTCACCGGCCCCAAGCAGGAGGACGGCACCGCCCGTCTCCGCCCCTTAGCCGGCCAAAACGCCAGGCTAAGCAGCACTCCTGAGATGGGCAGCTTGGAGTTAGGGCTCAGTTCTTCTCAGGGGCTGGTAGCAGGACCACTCCTTCCCCCGGTGGAGGGCTGGGGGAGAATCTTTTTCGTAAGAACTGATGCCCCTTCCTCTGAGCCCCAAGAGGCCATGGATGGCAGTGTGCGACGCTCTGACACTCTTGTCCCCCTCTGTCGCCAGACCTCTGTCAGAGCAGCCCCCCCGTGGAACACTGGTCCTTCCCTGGCCTCCTCTGTCAGGATGCGGCAATGACCATGCCCCCACACCGGGGTTGCTACGCCGCCCACGTCTGGACCGTTCATTCCACTTCGCTGCCCTACCGAGGGTACGTCTGTGGTTCCCATGACCCCGCTGGTTCAGTTCTTGGGAGTCTGGCTAGAGCTTCCCAACCTGTCCCGCTGGGTTGAGAGAACCACCAGGCTCGGCTATGCGATTCAGTTCGCACGATCTCCTCCCCGCCTCCGGGGAGTCCGTTACACTATGGTGGGTGGCAATGCCCCTGTCATGCGTACGGAGGTCGCTACCTTACTGGCGAAAGTTGCAGTCGAGATTGTCCCTCCAGCCGAAATGAAGTCCGGGTTCTACAGCCCTTACTTCATTGTACCGAAGAAAACCGGTGGGTTACGGCCAATCCTGGACCTGCAAGTCTTGAACCGATCCCTTCACAGGCTTCCGTTCAAGATGCTCACGTGCTCTCATGGCTTCAGCCTCTCCCTGGAGAATGGAGACTCCATCCAGACGGTTCAGCTGATTTGGGATCAGTTCGGGGACGCACAGGTAGACCTGTTTGCCTCCCACAACTCGTCCCATTGTGACCTGTTTTACTCCCTGACCGAGGGCACGCTCGGCACGGACGCACTGGTGCACAGCTGGCCGCGGGGCCTTTGCAAGTATGCGTTTCCCACAGTGAGCCTTCTTGCACAGACCCTGTGCAAGCTCAGGGAGGACAGGGAGAAGGTCATTTTGGTTGCCCCTCATTGACACAACCGACCCTGGTTCTCCAAACTAGTCCTCCTCGCGACAGCACCTCCCTGGCCAATCCCTCTGAGGAACGACCTCCTTTCTCAGGGACGGTGCACCCTATGGCACCCTCATCCCGATCTTTGGAAACTCCACGTGTGGCTCCTGGACGGGACGAGGCAGGTTTGAGTACCCAACCACCAGCGGTAGTGGCTACCATCACTTCCGCTAGAGCATCGTCCACGAGACATGCCTACGCGTTGAAGTGGAACCTCTTCGTCACCTGGTGCTCTTCTCGCAGAGAAGACCCCAGAAAATGCCCGATCAGTGTCGTGCTTTCCTTCCTGCAAGAAGGGTTGGACCGAAGGCAGTCTCCCTCCACCCTGAAAGTGTACGTTGCCGCTCCTCTGCGAAGAAACATATCTGCATGTTGCCAGCATACTTCCTTATATACCCATGAGGTAAGGCGGAGTTACGCAATGCAAATTCCGCAGACCCATGGCATCTCTTTGCCAATGGCTCGTTTTATTTCTCGAAGATGAGAGGCTTTCTAAGCGAAACCCCATTCATCGTCATGATGTAACGTCTCTGTTCCCTACTCAGGGAACGAGGGTTACATATGTAACCGAGACGTTTTACGTCCCCCTCTCAGAAGCCTTGGACATTTGGGACAATGTGTCAAAAAATATTTTCTCTAACCTCAAACCCTTTCTCCCACATTGGATGTAGTAGCAGCAACCATGTGTGGCCCACTATAGTCTTCTATCAAATAGCAGTATTCATTGGTTCCATGAGAGTGGGGCCAGCCCATAAAAATATCTTACATTTTAACGTCTAGTCGGTCCACAGTCTAATTCTGCTGTTTTTGGTTTTCAGCTATTGTTTTTGTCTGACTTTTATTATGAAGTGTTGTCTGTGGGTCATAATTTGTCATTTACTTTGCAGTTTCGTCTGAGATGCATCTGAAATCGGTCACAAGTTCACTTGTTCATTATAGTGAATGGCACTTTATGGAGAAAAGAGAAATGAAATTGAGTGAGCGGCTTAAGATGACGGAATTTGTGTGTGCCAGAGAGTAGAAATAACTATTTTACACCTTAAAAAATAATGACGATAATAACTTTATATAACTTTATGAAAATAAATAATTAAATAAATAATGAAAATAAATAACTTGTTCTCAAATTCATGTCATATTTAATAGATAGTTCATTCATTTTAATAGAATAATAATACAAAAACTACAAAAAAGAATTAACACAATGATATAATTTTATTATTTTTACTTATAAATTTACCATAAAAAGCAATAAATAGAGCACATAATACATGAAAGCTGTATTCCTTTCAGGGTTATCTGGTTTTGTTTATTTTTATTTTTCTCCACATGGACTCTGTTGTGTTTTCACCTTGGTTAGCTTGTCTTCATGGTTGTTAATTTGATTCATTACTCAGTTCAGGTGTGTGTTGTGTTCAGGTGTTCATGTCTCATTATCCTCTTACTACTTAAGTTCAGATCAGTTTGTGTTTCGTGTTGGGTCTCGTCTATGTGTAGTTGTGTTTGGATGTACCTCTTTGGATTACTCTGTTGGAGCATTAAAGCCTAACTTTCGTCGTCGATTCTTTGGTGTTTTTGTTTTCCGTCTTGTTTGTGTTTTTGTTTAATTTTTTTTTTGGTTCATCATGGACTTCCCTGCTGTCAAGCTGCTTTGCCTTGAGCAGGGAGACAGCTCCCTCGAGGAACGGGCGGTGCCGTCCTCCTGCTTGGGGCCGGTGAAGGCTTCGGAAGCAGACTAAGGAAACCACATGGATGACGCTCCACTTCAGTAGCACCTATACACCAAACTTTCCAGTCTTGTACCTAGTTATATTATGAAGACATTTACAGAGGGAGTTGTAATTTGCAACTCGTTGTAACTCGCCTTAATTTGCATAAAAAATTTAATCTCAGACAACTTGCAATGGTGTTTTTCTTAGTTATTATATAATATGGAATAGATCACATATCATATATACACTGGGAACATTTAAGAGTGATATTGATTGAATATGTATGTCGGCCTTAAAAAATTACACAAATAATGCTTAATTTCACCTTAAAAGTTGGTATTTTGCATATATATATATATACATAAAAAAGGCAGTGAGCCTCCATTATATCTTTGCTCTGACCCTTGACTATCGATCTAGAAACTTAATTTCCTCATCTTGATTGCCTACTTACAAAAAAACTAGGGGAAAATGGTAGGGGTGGGAATCTTTTACCATCTCACGATTCGATTCGATTCCGATTCTTGAGGCCACGATTCGATTCAAAATCGATTTTCGATTCAAAAAGATTTTCGATTCA
Organism: Vimba vimba; assembly: GCA_022828995.1. Lineage (NCBI taxonomy): Eukaryota > Metazoa > Chordata > Actinopteri > Cypriniformes > Leuciscidae > Vimba > Vimba vimba. Next base: position 41,291,357 of record CM040824.1, read on the forward strand.
AAACAATTCGATTTTATTCATAATGATTTCTAATCAGGTTTCTGATCATGATCTATTCTCATCTGCTTTGCTATACAGAATGACAAACAGAGACATTAAAGTGTCTTTTTCACATTTATTAAGTTCAATTCTCAGGGAAGTGCCTTTTATCAAAAACATTGAAAAAATGTTTTTACTTGGTAATTTTAAAGCAAAGTATTTATGATGACCCATAACGAACTTACTTCCAATACTTCCTATATTAATTTTATTAATAAAACAAATGGAAGTGATTTGGCAAGTCAACTGTAAGGTTACATTTGCCAGCATATGTCCCAACATTGCTGAGAACCAACAGGAAAATAAATGTGTGCTTGTACTAGCAGCATACTTGTAGTAAATTAATACAAACTTCAGCATATTCTGAATCTCTAGCATAGTAGCATTTAATAATAGACTTCTAACCAACATACTCTTGTTATTTCCAATGAGCAATATAATCCTTCAGACAAAAAAAAACAAAAAACATTTTGCTGTAGCAAATTCACAAACAGTTTTCGTTCAAAAATATAGAATTATGTACCAGAAGCTATCATAACGTATAATGCTTGTGGACTTATGCATATTCTGAATAATTAGTAACATACAAAGTCGCTCTTGACTTATACACAACTAAATAATAAAGAGTTATGACTTGAAATGTTTGCTGTATACCACAATCAAAAACAGCTTATACAAAGAAAGTGAATGAACATCTGCAGAGAGTAACTTACAGTCAAAATGTAACTTTTTGTGACTGGCATTGCACATTTGGCGCTCAGCCATCATGCGTCCGTTATGTGCGCGTCTCTGTTATGTGCACGCCACAGACTGTCCGCGCACGTGCACGTCCGCTTCAGAGTTCCGCCTTTTGCGTTCCGTCAATGTTACGTTATTAGAATTTTTTTTTTTTTTAGAAAATCGATTTTTGACATTTGTGAATCGATTCAGAATCGTCCACGTCCCGAATCGCGATTCATCTAAGAATCGATTTTTTCCCCCACCCCTAGAAAATGGTCCAACGACTGAGCAAGATAGACAATTTGGCGGCCATTTTGATATGCAAATTAGAAGGTAAAAAACTCAAAATTTTGCTTGGGAACCGTTTTTTTTTGGATTCAGCACCCTTGAAATATGTAAGGTAGGCCGGTTCCCAACTTGTACCCATAAATGCTCCTCACTTCTTATAGAAGGCCATTTTTCTGAAATCCGTCTAGTCTATATCACAACGAATCAGCTTTAAAGTCTTGTTAATGACATTCAAAGCCCTGCACAACCTCGCCCCTCCATATATCACAGAACTGTTACAGACCTACATACCCTCACGTTCACTTCGTTCATCATCAGCAGGATTACTGGTAACACCAGACATCAGACTCTCCACAATGGGAGCAAGGGCTTTCTCCCATGCTGCACCAAAACTCTGGAACTCTCTTCCCCCTCATATTCGTGCTACTCTATTTCTCAGTTCAAAACCACTCTCAAAACCCATCTTTTCGAGTCAGCTTATAAACTTTAAGCACCCCTCCACCTCATTAGCATTAGCTAACTAGTTGTTTTTAAATTCTTTTAACAGCAGTTAACAGTTTATTTTTAGACATTAAAGGTGCCATAGAATGTGAAATTGAATTTATCTTGGCATAGGTAAATAACAAGAGTTCAGTACATGGACATGACATACAGTGAGTCTCAAACACCATAGTTGTCTCTTTCTTATTTAAATCTCGTTTTTGAAAAACACCCCTGAAAAACAGGCGAATCTCCACATAACACCGACTGTGACGCAACAGTCGGGATCATTAATATGTACGCCTCTAAAAATTTGCATATGCCAGCCCATGCTCAGTGCCAGGCGAAACTGTGCAGCCGAATCATCAGAAGTTCTGCAGGTGAAGAAACAAGCAGGAGGAGGATCATAGGGAAAATGGCAGATCTATCTATAATCTATCTATAATCGGATACCGCTACAGTTTAATTCGAAGTTGTTAGTTGCTCTGCCCATTTCACCACGGACTGTTTTTCTACAGTCCTGTTTTTCTCGGACTGGCTTCTCTCGGCGTCTCAAACGGACGAAGGGGGCAATTTCAACTAACGTTCTATTCCCGCAAGCGGTAAGTAGTGATTTTATTAACGGTAATTTACACTGTGTTATCTAGATCCAGCGCGATATTGTTTTTTTCCTCGAGAGACATCGTGGCTTGCAAACGAGCGAACGAAGCATGGCAGTTGCTCAGTGTTTGGTTGTACAAATGAACACAAAAATATTTTTTAGCTCCTTCATTCGAGCCTCTGGAGAACCAGTGGGTTATGTGAATTTCTGATGTGTAATTGTTCAAGTTCAGACAGATAATCTTTCTCTCAAAGCCGTTCAACACTGTTTATGCATCAGTAAATCGCGTTGAAATTATAAGATCTTCATTCACGCGATCAACAGGCTGTCATCTGCTCAATGCTGGAATAGATCTAAATACTTAAAAAAAAACTTCTCATGATTCGTTAATCCCGATAGCTGTAATAGTAAAAACGTATAAAAGCTGTAATAGTAAAAGTTTTCCAGATAGCTCTACATGTAATGCCATATATTTCATATGCAAGCATGTCAGCCAATCACAGCAGCGGGCAACAACACTGAAGTCTCACAGCAGACACGCCCCTTCAAACATGTGTTCAAATCAATGGATGAAATCAGGCTAGGAAATATGCCTTTTATTTCTAAATTATAACAAATTTTGATCTAAAAAACATACTAACATTATAAGGGCACCCCAGGAAACATTATAAAATAATAAAATAATCCATTCTACGGCACCTTTAATGTTATTTTACCTTTTTTTTTGTAAGGTGACCTTGGGTGGTTTGAAAGGCGCCTAAAATTAAATGTATTATTATTATTATTATTACTTGGGAGGAGGAGAGGACCATGGCCGATGACAATCAGCGGAAAGGAGAGCCTTCACCGCTGATCCCGAGACGGAGGAGGAAGAGAAAGACTTCCTCCATGCCTGTTCCGGTGGTCCCAACTCCGGTGGTCCCGAGTCCGGTGATCCCAGTCCCGGTGGTCCCAGTTCCGGTGGTCCCAGTTCCGGTGGTGCCTGTCGAGCCTGTGTCTTCGGACAAGATGGCCGCCACCGAGTCTGTTCACGTCATGCCTGCCGAGCCTGTGTCTTCGGACAAGATGGCCGCCGCCGAGCCTGTTCACGTCATGCCTGCCGAGCCTGTGTCTTCGGACAAGATGGCCGCCGCCGAGCCTGTTCACGTCACGCCTGCCGAGCCTGTGTCTTCGGATAAGATGGCCGCCGCCGAGCCTGTTCACGTTATGCCTGCCGGGCCTGTGTCCCCTGAAGAGATGGTCACTGGAACATTGTTTGATTATTTTTCAATGCTACTTAAGATCCTAGAGACACCCAGGAATGTTCACGTCACGTCTACCGAGCCGGTGGTGCCTGAGCCGGTGGTGCCTGAGCCGGTGGTGCCAGTTCCGGTGGGGCCAGTTCCAGTGCCAGTTCCAGTGGTGCCAGTTCCAGTGCCTGAGCCGGTGGTCCCAGTTCCAGTGCCTGAGCCGGTGGTGCCAGTTCCAGTGCCTGAGCTGGTGGTGCCTGAGCCAGTGGTGCCTGAGTCGGTGGTGCCAGTTCCAGTGCCAGTTCCGGTGGTGCCAGCTCCAGTGCCAGTTCCGGTGGTGCCAGCTCTAGTGCCAGTTCCGGTGGTGCCAGTTCCAGTGCCTGAGTCGGTGGTGCCAGTTCCAGTGCCTGAGCCGGTGGTGTCTGTTCCTGAGCCGGAGCCAGTGTCTGTTCCTGAGCCGGAGCCAGTGTCTGTTCCTGAGCCGGAGCCAGTGTCTGTTCCTGAGCCGGAGCCAGTGTCTGTTCCAGTTCCTGAGCCAGTGTCTGTTCCTGAGCCGTGGCCGCCCGAGGGGTTGTCTCCGCCGTGGCCGCCCGAGGGAAAGTCTCCGCCCTGGCCGCCCAAGGGAAGGTCTCCGCCCTGGCCGCCCGAGGGAAAGTCTCCGCCCTGGCCGCCTGAGGGAAAGTCTCCGCCCTGGCCGCCCGAGGGAAAGTCTCCGCCCTGGCCGCCCGAGGGAAAGTCTCCGCCCTGGCCGCCCGAGGGAAAGTCTCTGCCCTGGCCGCCTGAGGGAAAGTCTCCGCCCTGGCCGCCCTGGCCGCCTGAGGGAAAGTCTCCGCCCTGGCCGCCCGAGGGAAAGTCTCCGCCCTGGCCGCCCGAGGGAAAGTCTCCGCCCTGGCCGCCCGATGAACTGCCGTCTCCGCCCTGGCCGCCCGAGGGAAAGTCTCCGCCCTGGCCGCCCGATGAACTGCCCTCTCCGCCCTGGCCGCCCGAGGGAAAGTCTCCGCCCTGGCCGCCCGAGGGAAAGTCTCCGCCCTGGCCGCCCGATGAACTGCCCGCTCCGCCCTGGCCGCCTGAAGGAAAGTCTCCACCCTGGCCGTTTGCACAGCCTGCCCCGTCCTGGCCTCCCGAACCCTGTGGACCACTCTGGTGTCCCAGAGATTTTGTTTCCCCTGTCCCGCCCTGGTCTGTCCCTCCCGTCCCGCCCTGGTCTGTCCCTCCCGTCCCGCCCTGGTCTGTCCCTCCCGTCCCGCCCTGGTCTGTCCCTCCCGTCCCGCCCTGGTCTGTTCCTCCCGTCCCGCCCTGGTCTGTCCCTCCCGTGCCGCCCTGGTCTTATGGAGCGTCTGGTAGCCTCTCCGTAGGGAGGGGGTAATGTCACATGCCTGTCCTGTCTTGTGCTGCACATGGGTGTTTGTTATGTTGGGCCATGTGCTCGTGTCTATTGTCTAGCCCCTTCCAGCTTGTTATTTGATTATTGGTTAATTTATCCCACCTGTTAGTCTCATTACCCTCCTTTGTTTGTTCCCCTATTTAGCTTCCTTGTGTTTGTAGTCCTGTGCTGGTTCGTTGTCTGAGTTACCTGTTCCTGGTGTTCCTTCCCGCTGGCTATTTGTGTCTTGAGTTTTGTACCTTATCTGTTAGTGTGGAATAAATCTCCTCTGCATTTGAATCCTCATCTCTCGTTCACTCAGCCGTGACAGTGCGGGAACAAAATGCTGAATTTTGCCTTTCCTTTAATACTTCCTCACCTTAAAATAAGATTTAAACTGAGCATGCATTTCGATCAGGTAAAATACTGTAAATACATGACATCTGATCAAATTACCTCATCTTTTGCGGTCAAAACTTTCTGCATTTAAGCAGTGTGTAGGCTATACAGGTCTCCTGCAGATTTCTGCCTCTGCAAATCGCACTATAGAGCTGGTAAGTCCCGCCCATCCATAAAACCCCAAGTGGACCTCTAGGTTGAAAAATCGTCAATGCAAGTGAATGGGAGAAAATAATTATTTTCTGATCCCGTTTGAATTGTGCCATGAATGTGAACATATGTTGTCTGTGAATTTTTTATATAACTTTTCATGTTACGAATTTGACAGTATATGGTATGATTCTTCGGCTAGCAGATGTGGAAAAGACATAACGAGAAAGACTACATGTCACCTATGTGACGTCACCCCATAAAGTTGACTTACCCGTGGTTTTCACCAACCTCACCGATTTAGTCCTCTCCCTGAAAGAAGGCGGTGAAGTGCACCAAAGACACAGCCATGTTTAGCGGGATCCGTGAGCTAGTGTCCGTGTGCTAGTGGTGGTGACGTTTCAAACGTGTCGAAAGCAGCGAAGAGTTGTAGTCCACAAAGTGCTCTCACACAAAGTCTAACCATATCAAACTTCTACCCGCTAAATTGTAGCATTCTTTACACGAAAAGTTATATAAAAAATTCACAGACAACATATGTTCACATTCATGGCAAAATTCAAACGGGACCAGAAAATAATTATTTTCTCCCATTCACTTGCATTGACGATTTTTCAACCTAGAGGTCCAGGGGGATTAGCGGAAGGGGCGGGACTTACCAGCTCTATACTGCCGTTCTCGACAATGCACGTTACCTTTGTAAAAGCAGTGATTTAGCACTTACTAGCATGAAGACACAAATATAGACACATCTATATGGAGACCGACTCTCTTCGATACAAACACATACCCTGTGTGAGTTCCTGTGTTTAATGATGATCACATTATATGAAGATCCACACGATTGCAAATGTGACATTGATTTTATACAACAGTTCAACAAACAAAATATTAATATTAAGTGATGTTCATTTTCAACAAGTTGTCAGTATTTTTTACAACAAAATAATAGCTCAAACAAAAGCCACAGCAGAACTGCAGCACACAGCAGTGTTTGTGACCGAATCTGCGGTGTTAGAGCCATATCTACATGAATAATTTTGTAATATTTTTCCTTATATTAAGAGTGATTATGTTTTTTGATAAATGCATATTTTGTGTTATTTGTATTGTATCGCGAGATTTTGACTAGTTTCACGTGCTATGCACGTGTAATTTTTTTGGTTGAAGAAGAAGGAAGAAGAAAGGGTTGAGGCTAGACAGTCTTTTGAGCGTGAAAAGGATCGAATTCATGTTATTGGAACGTGAATAAGTGTATAACTTTATTTTATTTTGTGTTTGATTTCTCTTATAATGTAACCTGACAACGGAAAAGTAAAGTTTACAAGACAAATTATGGATTCACGCGTCAAATCCTTTGTGCTACACCCTTATGGAAATGGCGAAGAACGAAAAACGGCTCAGATCGCCTTTACATTTTAGTCAAAAGACTTCTTCACATTGGAATTGCGTGAAGTGGAAATCGGTTTGTCAGGATTGATGCTGCAATGGACACTGAAAAGGATTTTCAAGGATTATGAACAGTCCATGGTGTATAAGCGGAACAAACTGCGAGTTTGAAATTATTGCGACGGTCACGGACGAAACTGAAAGTAAGTTAACCTAAGTTTACCAGGAGACGCGCGGATTTCCCTGTCTGGACTATTTGGATGTATAGACATTTATACTTGTTTCTTCAAGCTGAAACTGGACTTTTAATACAATTTAAAAGTGTAATGAAAATTTTACATTTAGATGTGTTCTTTTACTTTTAGGTGTGTGCAACTTGTGTTAACGTTGAACATTTATTTTTACTCATAAGCATTTAAAGAAATATAATCATATAAGCTTGCAGGAACAAAATGTTCTGGGTAGCAAAGAGACTGACTATGAGTACTCAAGTGACCTATTGTATACTTTTAAGTGTGAAAATATGTGCGCAGCTTTGATGAAAATAGAGATAAGCAAAATGTGTGAAATCGAGCAGCAGCTAATAACAGGAAACTTTTGCAGACGTGATATTGTTCTGTCTAGATAGAATTTATGTTAGACGAGATCTTGAACAAAGACGTTTCCTTTTAAGGTAAACCAAGGCGATCTTTTGAGACAGACCAGGATGTGTTAAGGGTATATAAGCTAGGCAAAAAGGAGAAGTCAGCGCCCTTCCATATCAGACTCTGACTGATGTGTGAACAGCCAATTTCTTGCAAGAAATAAAGATCTTTATAACTTTTGAAATTTCCAGCTGTCTTCCAATTATTATTTAAAGTCGTGAAAGAATTTCCACAACAAAAGGTAATTTTTGTTGTTACTTTTTTCCAATTCATTGATTTTTGACTCGCTGTTGAATTATGGATGACGCAGAAGAAATTGCTGACTCAGATAAAGATGGCCACAAGAGGGCGGTCAAGTACACGCATAAAGCGCAGGAGGAGTGTTTGAACAGACTCATTAATTTGAGAAAGTAAAAAATGGCTCAACCATTACCATTCAAATGAAAGAAATCGACAAATTAAAAGAAAATGATGCCAATGTGGAAAGAATAGAACAAGAAGTTCTTACAACACTCACCAAATTGTATCAGGAGTTCATTGAGTTGAATGAAAATGTTCAAGAACTTTTGCTGGATGATGAAAAGGAGGATGATCAGCATATCTGGTTTGAGCCAAAATCATCAAAAATCAGGGATTTTGTTATTGCTACTGTTGTGAACTTAGAATCGAAAGACCAGGAGACTTGGTTGTATCTTCAGTAGGATTCTTTATTGAGATCACAAGCTGTCGGTAACCAGTCACCAAAGTCTAACTAAAACATTATACATTGTAGCTATATACATTCCAAGGGGGAGGGATTACATAGAGGCGGGAACTCTGAATAAAGCATGCAAATGAAGTGGGAACACACCCTACTCTGAGTCCAATTGAATCAGCATAACTATTCACATGCTGATACTAGCCAGGAACTCCAATTCCAAGAGCCATCCCAGAGCCATTAAAGACAAAAGGTGAAAGTCAATCAACCTAACGATTCAACTTCTGGGCTCCGAAAGGTGAGAATCAAGTGATCTGACTTATTTAAAACACAATAGAGAAAAACAGGTCTGACAGGAAATTACACTCTTGCTGGAGACTCAATAAATCAGTCTATAAACTGTATCAGTTTATATACTATTGCAGTGGAAAAACTAAATTAAACATTTAATAAATATGTAATCCAACACTGAACAGTGGATTGAACATGTAAAGGATGAAAGTGCTGCAAAAAATGATGACATTGAACCAGGTGACAGTGTCTCTGAAGTTGCTTCCGCAGTAAATAAAAAAAGAGAAGAGCAGGTTCATCAGCTGGACATAGTTCTGGCGCATCATCAGCCACCAGTTCAAGTTCTATTTTACGAGTGAAAGAAGAAGCTGAGAAAGCTGCTCTGTTGGCAAAAGCTGCTGCTTTAAAAAAGAAACAAGCTCTACAGGTAGAAGAGGTAAACCTGAAAGCTAAACTGGAGCAATTAGAACTGCAGACAGCAATTGCTGTTTCTAACACAAAACTGAAAGTTTATGATGAACATGAAAATTCTGGTGAATCAGTGCAAAAATATGTTCAACCAGAGCATGCATTGGATGAAAGGAGGTCAGGACTTAAGAAAGATCCTGGCGATGAAAGTTCTGATGTTCAAGCTGCAACCAGAAGAAAGCAAAAGCCTGACGCTGAACAAACTCGACTTCATAATGCCAGTCAACATTTTCCAAAATCTGAAAGCTCAGGAGACAGTTTATTTCAAATAATGCAAAGACAAAATGAGATCACACAAATGCTAGTAAAGCAACAAAATATGTCCCAACTACCGCAAAGAGATGTCCCAATCTTCCTTGGTGATCCTCTTAACTTCAGATCGTTTATGCGAGCCTTTGACAATGGCATAGAGAGTAAAACTGAGAATGCCAAGGACAAGCTGTTCTATTTGGAGCAATATACCAGCGGTGAACCGCAAGACCTGGTAAGGAGTTGTGGACATATGAGTGCAGAAAATGGATATAAAGAGGCAAGAAGATTATTGCAACATCATTACGGTGATGAACTCAAAATTGCTTCAGCGTACATTGAGAAGGCACTAAAATGGCCTCAGATCAAAACGGAAGACGGGAAGATGCTAAATGCATATGCTCTTTTCTTGATTGGATGCCACAACACTATGCAAGATGTAGATTACATGGCTGAAATGGACAACCCTACAAACCTGAGGGTTATCATCTCCAAGCTTCCATACAAAATGAGAGAGAACTGGAGAAAGTGGCATATGATATTCATGAAAGGACGGGCAGGAGAGCTAGGTTTGCAGACTTAGTGCAATATATTGACCGGCAAGCCAAAGTAAAAAATGACACCTTGTTTGGAGACATTCAGGAGATAGTAAGTGCTGATGTTGGGAAGAAAAGCAAAGCTTCTGGGTTAAGGAATGGAACAAAATAAACATCAACATCATCAAAGCACAATACACATACCAAGGGCAGAAAGTAGGCCTAATATTCAGAGGTCACTTACAAAGTTAGGTTAAAGATACAAACAAAGAGGGATTCAAACAAATAGCATTTCAATTGAATTGAATTGATTTTATTTGACATGGACATACAATGACATAGGACGAACCATATGCATTAGTATGAGTGTTATAGCAAACATGCTAATTTCCATCACCTGTCCACGGGAGGCTTTTAGCAAAGAAATACAATATCAAGACTAATATCACAATAATAATAACGATATTAACCAAAAAATAACTACAATATACCATATAGCTAAAAAAAACAAAAAAACAGAACCTTGCACAATACTGTAAATGAGGAGATTTAAAAAAGAATGGCTTTTAAATTGTTTGGATTTATTTACAACACAACATAATCCAAAGATACAAAACAAATGACAAAAGCACTCACTGAAAACTATTATCCAAAGACAGAGACCTTTGTGCCATTCCTAAAAACATTGTACATACCTTTTATTTCCAAGGTGTTTGATTTTCACTTTACCGTGTTCATGTACAGAGACTCATGTGAATGTTGAAGTCAGCAGGAGTGGCATCTGGGCCCTAAAAAAAAAAAAAAGTGAACATACTGATATCAAGAGAAACTATAGGCCTGCACGATTTTGGGTATAAATTTTAGATTTTTCTGGTTAAAATTGCTTTTTAAAATTCACAGAATACACACATACACACACACACACACACATAAATGTTTCCAATAATAATGAACATCAGGTTTATTGTGCCTTATAGGCATAGGCTATGCGCAGTGCTGCATAAAATAATAACAATAACCATATTAGCAGCCTATAAATCTTCCAAAATATATTTATAAAGAGAAAAATATATTGATTATCATGTTACTTCAAATGTTTCCATTTGTTATGATGATATGGCATGAGATAATAGTAAAAACATGAAGCCGTTTGGTGCTTTTCACCAAATATGATACATTCAAACGCGATCGCGCTCCAAATATGATACATTCAAACGCGATCGCGATCCAAATATGATACATTCAAACGCGATCGCGCTCAAATATAAAACATTATGATTACCATATCTACATTTGAGCAGATATCCACAAACACAGTAACAGTAAACACGGGTCTAAATATTATAATATTCACCATATATCTAGCAACAGTTCAACTGCAATGTGAAATTTATGCAACAATAACAAACTAATATGTAAGAATTTCTTACCTTACATCTTCCTTGTCTTCAAATCTTCTTCTTCTGAGGTAATTCCAATGTAAGCTCACGGCGCTCGACGAAAAGCAGAGACTTGTGAAGTGTTTTGGTGTTTTGTTTTTGAGGTAACGAGCGTGTTCGCGTCCCATGTGGAGATTTGCATGTGAATGTCTTTTGCGCGAGTGGGCGTGGCCAAATTATCTGTAATGAGCAAGCGTTTGAGAAGCTGGACATCTTGTTGGTTTTATACAAATTACTTAAACAGAGAATATTTGTTTTCGTTTTGAATCCGATCATTTAAAAGTACACACTTAAATGTTTATAAAGGTATATGGCTCATAAATGTGTGACAAGTATTTGCTGAGTTTTGTTTCAGTTTATAGACGTGCTCAAGAAAAAAAAGTTCACCGCGACTGAGAGGCAGAACGCACACCCTGTTTATTTTCTTTATTTTACAAAAGCACAATGTTTTGATTTGATTGTAAGTGGACACATACAAAAGGAGAAATATCACATTCTTTTTTTATATTTCTTTTTTCTGTATGACCATAAATGATGGAGTAATTTAAGTTTATAGTGCTACAATGTGGAGAAAAGAACAAGAACAAAAGGGTTACTACTAAGGGAAGTAGTTTCTTTACAAGTGTCTGTACTGATCAGAAAAAAGAAAGTGAGACTAAGAAAGCAACAAAACCTCAATTTGACAAAACCGTTCATGTCACCTGTGTGTTCTGTCAGAAGAATCATGCCTTGAATTCCTGTTTCAAGTTTAAGGAACAAGCACACAAAGATAAAATTGAGTTTTTGAAAACAAAAGGACTGTGCTTTGGATGTCTCACACAAGGACATTTAAGCAGAGACTGCAAGAAAAGGCTTATTTGTCAAGAATGTTCCAAGATGCACCCAAGTATTTTGCATATTACCAAGGAGAACAGTCCCACATCCAGCAGTGGTGATGAGAACAAAATTAGCAAGAGAACAACTTCCATAGACCATGAAACTTGTGGATACACTGGGGCCAGAAACAGTGAATGCATTATTGCTATAGTTCCAGTCAAGATCAAGTCAAAGAAAAGCGACAAAATAGTAAAGACATATGCTTTCATTGATCAAGGGAGTTCTGCAACATTTTGCACCGAGTCTTTAATGAGAGAGTTAAACTTGAGAGGCAGAAAGACGGAGATTCTTCTTCGTACTATGGGACAAGAAAAACCTGTTCATAGTCATATTCTGTCAGACCTGGAAATAAGTGGTTTAGAAAGTGAAGACTACATAGAACTTCCAAAAATGTTCACTCAGAAAGAGATTCCGGTAAAACAGGAAAACATCCCTCAACAACAGGACCTGGAAAGATGGCCTTATTTGAGACAAGTTATCCTTCCTCATCTCAATGCAGAAGTAGGCCTACTGATTGGCGCTAATGTGCATAAGGCAATAGAACCATGGCAAATAATAAACAGTGAAGGAAATGGACCTTATGCTCTTAGGACGGCATTAGGATGGATAGTGAATGGGCCTTTGCGAACAGATGTGAGCACTGAATCGGACCAGGTCAAAACTCCAAGTTTCACTGTGAACAGGATTGCGGTGGTGGACATTGAAACGATGTTAGTAGAGCAATTCAATGCAGACTTCCCTGAACGTAATTATAGTGACAAAGCTGAAATGTCACAAGAAGACCTAAAGTTCATGCAGTGCGTTGAGCAGTCGGTACAGTATAAAGATGGACATTACTGTATTTAATTACCTTTTAAGAATGATCCTGATAAGCTGCCCAACAACAGATGTATAGCAGAACAAAGAGCCATCAGTCTCAAAAGGAAGCTCTGCAGGAACCCAGAGTTTCACAAAGACTATAAAGCTTTTATGTCAGACATAATTGACAAAGGCTATGCTAAAAAAGTGCCTTTAGAACAACTGGAACGCAAGGACAGAGTGTGGTATATTCCACACCATGGGATATATCACCCGGAAAAGAACAAAATCAGAGTTGTTTTTGACTGCACTGCGACCTACCAGGGCTTCTCACTGAATAATCAACTGTTGCAGGGACCTGACCTGACCAATACCCTCATTGGTGTGCTAAATCGATTCAGACAAGAGCCAATTGCTATCATGGCAGATATTGAATCAATGTTTTACCAAGTTAGAGTCCCAGATTATGATTCAGATCTTTTGCGATTTTTGTGGTGGCCTGAAGGAGATCTAGATAAGCCTACTGAGGAATACAGGATGACCGTACACCTGTTCGGAGCAACCTCGTCTCCCAGTTGTGCATGCTTCGCTTTGCGAAAGGCTGCAATGGATGGTAAAACAGAGGAAACAGCTGAAGCGGCCAATACTATTCTCCAAAACTTTTACATGGATGATTGCTTAAAATCTGTCACCTCTGAGGAGACAGCAATCAAACTATCACGAAGTCTGATATCTATGTGCTCTAAAGGTGGATTCAATTTGACTAAGTGGGTGAGCAATAACAGACAAGTCCTGTTATCATTTCCAGAAAAGGAAAGATCCAAAGAGGTAGCGGACTTAGATTTCAACAAAAGCAATCTACCAATTGAAAGGACTCTGGGTGTACGGTGGTGCACAGAATCAGATACATTCAGGTTCTCCATAATCATACAGGAGAAACCTGCTACGAGAAGAGGAATGCTTTCAGTAGTGAATTCCATATATGATCCTCTTGGTCTTGTAGCACCCTGTATCCTTCCAGCGAAACTCATGTTGAGACAACTGTGCAAAGACAAATTAGGCTGGGATCAGAACATGCCGGAAAAGCAAGTGCAAAAATGGTTCACGTGGCAAAAGGACATACAACAATTGTCAAACTTCAGTGTAAGCAGATGCTTCAAGCCAGACAATTTTGGAACTACTAAGTCTGCTCAATTACATCATTTCGCAGATGCAAGTGAAAATGGATATGGAACTGTTTCCTATCTAGTACTCACAAATGATCAAGGAGAAAAACACTGTTCATTCATATTGGGCAAATCCAGGGTTGCGCCTCTGAAGCAGATAATCATCCCTAGAATGGAGTTGACTGCAGCAGTTGTTGCAGCGAAAATGGACAGAATGTTAAAACAAGAGCTTCAGTTACAACTCAAAGATTCTATGTTCTGGACTGATAGCCTCACAGTACTGCAATGCATTGAGAATGATGCCTCACGGTTTAAAATATTTGTTGCCAATAGGGTTTCCTTCATCAGAGAAGCTTCTGACCCCTCACAGTGGAGGTATGTCAACACCTTGCTAAACCCAGCCGACATGGCCTCTAGAGGCATCAAAGTGGAAAACTTCATGAAAATGGTAAATTGGGTCAAAGGACCAGAATTCCTTTGCAAACATGAAAGTGAGTGGCCTTGGCGACCAGATCAGGCAGGTGCAATGGAAGTGGAATTGAAAAAGTCAGCTGTAGTAAATTGTGTCAGTGCTACAGGAAAAGCGAAACCTCTGGATAAACTGATTGAGTATTATTCAGAATGGTACAGATTGAAGAGAGCAATCGCTTGGATGTTGAGGCTGAAGGAAATACTCCAACACCTATCAAACAAGAGACGTGAAATTCAAGCTACCACAAATCAAACTGAAAATAATCCAAACAGGCAACAATCACATTTACAAACTCAAATGTTCAAGTTGAGACAGACGCTGATCAAAAAACCTCTTTCAGTAGAAGATTTGGAAAATGCAGAACTGAGTCTGATTCGTTACAGTCAAAGACAGACATTCCCTGACAAATTCAAGTCTTTGCAAAGCAGTAACCATGTCAAAAGAAGTAGTCCTTTGTACAAACTAGACCCACTGGTGCAGGATGGCATAATACAAGTAGGTGGACGTTTAAATCAGTCAGCAATGCCAGAATCTGCTAAGCATCCAGCGATTCTTGATAAAAAGCAACATGTAACGTCTTTGATTCTGAAGGATATACACAAAAACACAGGACATAGTGGCAGGAATCAAATCCTTGCAAAACTACGAAACAAATTTTGGGTTGCTGCTGCCAGTACAGCCATACGGAAGTTGATTTCAAAATGCACAGTGTCCAGAAGATTAAATGCCAAAGTAAGTAAGTAAGTAAAGTTTATTTATAGAGCGCTTTTCACAGATACAATCACAAAGTGCTTTACAAAGTGCAATCATACAAAATAAAACTACGATTATACAATTTAAATTAAAAGGCAATAAAACCCAGTCAACTAAAAGCTTGTTGAAATAACAGTGTCTTTAGTTGCTTTTTAAAAGAATCGACAGAGTCGGCCACACGGAGGGACAGTGGCAGGGCATTCCACAGTCTGGGGGCTACAACCTGAAAGGACCGGTCACCCCGGGTTTTATAGCGAGTCTTTGGAACCAATAAAAGACTCTGGCCAGAGGATCGAAGGGCACGGCCTGGGGAGTAGGGGAGCAACAAATCAGCAATGTATTGTGGGGACTGGCCATTCAAAGCTCTAAAAGTTAAGACTAATATTTTAAAATCAATTCGAAATTTGATGGGTAGCCAGTGTAGGGAGGATAAAATGGGTGTGATGTGTGTCCTTCTGCTAGATCCTGTTAAAAGCCTTGCCACGGCATTTTGAACCATTTGAAGACGGTTTAAAGCAGATTTGTTGAAATAAGTGAAAAGAGAGTTACAATAATCTAAACGTGACGAGATAAAAGCATGGATAACCATCTCAAGATCAGAGTTCGATAAAATTGACCTCAATTTAGCAATATTTCTTAGATGATAAAAACAATTTCTGACCAGAAGTCTAGAATGGTAGTCCAAAGACATTGACTGGTCAAACCAAACGGCAAGATTTCTGAGGCTCGACTGGACAGTTGAGCTCAGAGAACCAAGGTGTTGGAGGATTGATGGGATTTTGTTATCAGGGGCAACAATTAGGGTTTCAGTCTTATCTGAATTTAATTGGAGACAGTTACTAGCAAGCCACGATTTTACACAAGAAATACTATCCAACAAATCTGTTAGTTTGTGGAACTCAGTGTCATTGAACGAGCATGTAACGTGGTATGTTGTTACGGGAAGAAGGAGGCGGGAACCGGCGAACATTCAAACATTTTTAATCAAAATAAAACAAATACAAAATGAAAGTAAAAGCCAGCAGCCCCTCACGGACGACTGCTGGCAACACCAAACAGAAAACAAAACACAACATCAAATAAAATCAGGCCTGTCCTCTCTCGCTCTTCACTGTCGTCGCTCCTCCTTTATGCTTCCGCTCCTCCGTGAGAGATGCGAGACCGGTGCGTCGCGCAGGTGTCGCTCATTTGCAATCACGCCACCGGCCTCGTGCCGTCCTCCCACGGCCCTCGACCTCGTCCTGCTCGCCACATACCCCCATCGCCCCTCGCAGGCCGGGGGGTACCACCGAGGCTGCGCCTACTCCCCCCCCCCCCCTCCCGTGGGGGGACCGATCACGGCGGCTGCGGTACCTGGGGGTATGGACAGACGAGGCGAGAGAAAAGGAGACGGAAGCATGAGGAGCGACAGAGACGAGAGAGGGGAGAGAGGAGAAACAAACAAACAAAAAAAAAATTCTTGATCCGGTTCCCGGACACACTGCCGCTCGGTCCTCAACCAGCTGAGAGTCACTCGCGGTGCCATGCGATGGCACTGGACATCCGTTGGGGGACGGCTCGACGCTCCTCCGCCTCCTGGCGGACGGCGATCGCTCCTCCGATCGAGGGCAGCTGGCAGCGAGCCTCCCGTCCCCTGCTCCGCCCCCATCATGGCCGACGGCAACAGGCTCCGGCCCACGGCGAACGGGAGCAACTCCTCCGCTCCCTCGCGGATGGCAGCCATCCCTCCTCGACCCAGGAGGACGGCAGCGAGCTCTCCGTCCCACCAGATCTTCTTTCGATCCAGCACCATCGCCTCGGGCAGCAATCGGCGGCAGACGCTCCCTCGTGCTGCCCGACCTCCTCAGCACCGCGATACCTCCCAGCAGCGAGGGCTCTCCGACAGCGTGTCCCTCCTTCCTCCCGGGTTTCGGCACCAATGTAACGTGGTATGTTGTTACGGGAAGAAGGAGGCGGGAACCGGCGAACATTCAAACATTTTTAATCAAAATAAAACAAATACAAAATGAAAGTAAAAGCCAGCAGCCCCTCACGGACGACTGCTGGCAACACCAAACAGAAAACAAAACACAACATCAAATAAAATCAGGCCTGTCCTCTCTCGCTCTTCACTGTCGTCGCTCCTCCTTTATGCTTCCGCTCCTCCGTGAGAGATGCGAGACCGGTGCGTCGCGCAGGTGTCGCTCATTTGCAATCACGCCACCGGCCTCGTGCCGTCCTCCCACGGCCCTCGACCTCGTCCTGCTCGCCACAGAGCAATACAACTGTAAGTCATCAGCATAAAAATGATATGACACATTCTTAAAATGGCTCAAAATTTTTCCCAGAGGGCTAATGTACATTAAAAACAAAAGTGGACCTAAGACAGAGCCCTGGGGTACACCATACAAGAGTGGAGTGGCATCAGACAGTATACCATTTACATAAACAGAAAATGTTCTGTCACTCAAGTAAGAGGAAAACCACTTTAAAACAGACCCAACAATACCAAACTCTTGTTTCAATCTGTTCAACAGTATTTTGTGGTCCACTGTATCAAAGGCTGATGATAAATCCAATAAAACCAATACAGTGTACCTTCCAGAGTCAGCAGCCATCTGTACTTCATTAGACACTTTGAGGAGGGCAGTCTCCGTAGAATGCATCTTTCTAAAACCAGACTGAAACTTATCCAAAAGGTCATTTTTACTTAAAAAACCTGTTAGCTGCTCAGCTACTACCTTCTCCAAGATTTTTGAGAGAAAGGGCAGTTTTGATATTGGCCTATAATTACTAGGCTCCGCTGGGTCCAAATTGGGCTTTTTTAAAATGGGGCTTATCGCTGCCTGTTTATAAAAGTTTGGGACAGTCCCAGTGGAAAGTGACAAGTTAATTGATTTGACGACAAAAGGAATAACAAGATCAATCACTTTGAAAAACAAAGAGGTTGGTAATATATCCAACGGGCTTGAGGATGGCTTCATTTTTTTAAGTAAGACCAAGACATCATCTAATGAGACAGTAGAAAAGCTAGCCCAGGAGGAATTTGGAGAAGCTACAGCCGTGGTGCTCTCATCAGATGGTTTTACACTTGCTCTGATCTCATTAACCTTATTTACAAAGTATTTTAAAAATCTATTGCTATCATCAATGGTATAAATGGGTACCAGTGGAGATGATGGTAAAACAAGGTTCTGAATGGTATCAAAGACAACTTTGGGGTTTCTCTTATTCTGATTTACAAGATCAGAGAAATACATAGATCTGGCCTGCTTCATCATTTCATTTAGTGATGCAATCAGCTCCCTTAAATGTAGTCTGTGCAATTCCAGATTAGTGGATTTCCACAAGCGCTCTACCTTGCGACATGTTCTCCTAATGGAAGCAATCTCCTCATTTAACCAGGGACAAAGATTTTTAGAAGAAGTTGTTTTTTGCTTTACATGTGCCACTATGTCCAGAACAGACTGGCACTGGTCATTAAAATGCTTAACAAGGAGTGATGTATCATTACAATCCTCGGGCTGAAATAATTCTGAGAACTGTTCAACAACAGTTTGATTTATAATACGCCTTTGGGACACCACTTTATGAGCATTTCTGACCACCTTACAAGACACATTAAAATAAACACAGTAATGGTCAGACACATGAACATCCACAACATTCAGGCAGTTTATGTCAAGGCCAAAAGAGAAAACAAGGTCTAAAGTGTGGCCTTTTTTGTGTGTAGGACCAGAAACATGTTGTTTTAAGTTAAAAGAGTCTGTAAGTGTTAAAAACTCAGACGCTATATTACAAGAGGGGTCGTCAATGTGAAAATTGAAATCACCAAGAATTAAAACATTGTCTAATTTAATAATAGTGGATAAAAACTCAGAGAACTCATCTAAGAACTCTCGTGCAGGACCAGGAGGTCGGTAAAGTAAAATACAATAAAAGAAATCAGTATTTCCAACCTTTGTCATTTGTAGCTCGAATGAATTAAAGGGCTCCGGCTTCATAAGCCTACAGCGAAAACAGTTTCTGTGGATGAGCGCGAGGCCGCCTCCTCGCCGAGCAACCCGTGGAGTTCCAAACACGGAGAAATCCGGAGGACACAGTTCATTTAAATGAGAAAATTCAAGTTCCCGCTGCCACGTCTCAGTGAGGGCAATAAAATCAAGATTTGCGTTTGTGAACAAGTCTCCCAGATAAAGTGCCTTGTTCGATATAGAGCGGGCATTCAGTAAAGCAAACCGTGTTTCCAGCGCGTAATGGACTGGAGGTGTGCGATGACCAGCGGGGCACAACGGCGCAGCCAGGGGAATATTCATCATAACAGTTCGCAGAACACGCTCACGCGGAGCGAGGATCTGGGCTTGCCGGGTTGGAAAAATCCGATCAGAGTGCAAAAGAGGGTGAGAAGCGCAGGCCGGTTGCGCACAGTGCGACTCCAATGCCCGGTCACTGACTGGAACCAGATGAAGGCACCGCTCAGCTCCGAAAGATCTGGACCCGCCGAACCATGATATTTGCCCTCGCTGCTTTCTCTGTCTAGACTGTACACCAGCCCTCGATCTCCTCTTCCTTCTCCGGCCACGACGCTTCACTAGCAGCAGGTACTCTGGTGATGATGTGGCGCATTCAAAATGCGGAGGGAAATATTCCCTGTACCTGTCCCAGGTAACACACACGTCTTTCATTTGCTCCTTAAATCGAAATAGCATGTGCCGATCATATTGAATGACAGCAGAAACACAGCTTTTAGTTGACAGGCTTGAAAAGGCATAATATAACATTAGGCAAAGAACTATTAACCGAGTCAGCGGAGAGGTGGCAGACGCAAAGCCGAACACAGGCGCCATCATGCCACGTCACAAGTTAACGAACAAAAAATGGCAGATCTACCAAGAGATCGTGTATTGCCAGATAATCCTCCCTTTACGCATACAGGAGTGGGTTACTTTGGTCCTTTCTCAATAAAGCGAGGACGCAGCATTGTAAAGAGGTATGGAGTGTTGTTTACATGTCTGAACATAAGAGCAGTTCATATTGAGGTGGCCAACAGTCTTGATACCTCATCATGCATAAATGCCATACGACGCTTCATCTGCAGAAGAGGGCAGGTGTCTACGATTCGATCGGACAATGTTACAAACTTTGTGGGTGCTGAAAGAGAGCTTAAAGAAGCTATTCAAGAATTAAATCATTCCAAATTAGCCGAAATTCTTGTCCAGAAGGGAATCAGGTGGATCTTCAATACCCCGTCAGCATCGCATCAAGGAGGAGTGTGGGAGAGACAAATCCGCACAGTTCGAAAGATTTTGAATTCTGTATTGAATCAACAGATGTTAGACGATGAGGGGCCATTATGAAGCCATTATAAACGACCGACCGATTACTAAAGCATCAGATGACCCAAATGACCTGGAGCCTCTGACTCCGAATCATCTGCTGCTTATGAAAAAACAACCAGCCTTGCCACCAGGAGTTTTTGTGAAAGAGGACTGTTATTCACGTAGAAGGTGGAGGCAAATTCAATACATGGCAGACCTCTTTTGGTCTAGATGGACTAAGGAATATCTGCCATTACTTCAAGAACGACAGAAGTGGCAGAAATTGAGAAGAAACATGGTACCTGGAGACATTGTTCTCATTGTGGATAATTCTTCTCCAAGATATTCTTGGATTATGGGAAGAGTCCTCAGAACCATACCAGATGCTTCTGGTACTGTCCGCCGTGCTTGTGTTCAGACTAGGGATGTTAACCGATGACCGTTTGACCGATGGTTGACCGCAGGGGCGTCGCACCCGTGGGGGATGTGGGTGTTTTAACACCCACACTTTTCCCGATGAGAGGGTTCAACACCCACACTTTTTCTGCAGGTTTTCCGCAGTTTTGCACAAACGCCTTACTACAGTCGTTCCTCCGTTTCTGCCGGAGAAGAGGCTGCCTCCTCTCCCCCTCCCTCTCAAACGTGACACCGGCTTTGAGTGTGACCGGCTGATGATTGGCTGTTCTGCCTTAAGTCCCGCCTCTCTTGGTGTGTTAGATGTATCGCCAGCTCGTGCTGAGGCGGGAACTTGATTAAAGTTACTTGAATGTTTATCGTTATTTACGTCTCCCCTTTCCAGGTACTTTGAATGAGTGTTTATGCTTTGGAGGTTTTTAAATAAGCTTGATATGTGTTTGGGAAGATGTTCTTTTTATGTTTTGTTGACATGTCGAGTGTTTTCTGTATTATATTTAGTTTTTTAGACTAATGCTAATTTGGATATTGTTCAGCAGCTAGCTAAATTCAGTTATGTATGTGGTATGTACAGATGGTGGACAACCAGAATGCCTATTACCGCCGCGCCAGCTGCCGCGGCGAAATCACCGCGGCGAAAATAAACCAGCCGCATTTCAAAGTCGTTCCCGAAATGACCGCCAGGTGGCGCAAAGGGACATTGTGCAAAACAGCAGCAATTGCCGTATTTTAAAATGTAAGTGGGTTAAATATAAAACCCTAAGCCTAATAGGCATATTTTTCATATATATAAATAGGCCTATTAGGCTACAACAGAATAGAACCAAAGATAGAATCAATTTTAGAACTGAAAAAATAGAATCAAAAGTTAAAAATAGAGACGATATTAGGAGCAATGACGCTGAATATTTTTACTATTCTATTGAGGAATTAGATAAACGAAGAGCTCTCGTGAGCGATACAATTGCATAGTAATTTATAGTGATTTCAAAAGCAGTCCTTAAAAAAAAAAAAAATACATGGAGTAGTGTGGCATAATTTTTGAGAGATTACGCGGAACGCGTTTTAGTTAAGATCCTGGTTTCAATGCCCTTAATGTATATAGGCTACTGCTTTAAAAAATGTCACAACGCGTTTTGAGATTGTTTTGAATTAAACATTGAAGTTTAAAATGTAGTGTTTTGGCACACCAGGCCGAGTGGCGTTACGCATTGTTCAAAAATCAGGTTTTATTCTGGCATGTTGAATTGGCGTTAGATTTTTTTTTTTTAGATTTATTAGATTTAGATTTTAGATTTCGTTAGATTTATTTTTCTCATAACAGCTAAAATAACTTAATATATGCCTTGTATATATATACCTACTCAATATAGGCAATAGGCATATAATAGCCTATATAATAAATTAGCAAAACTTGGCCACTAAATATTTAATTTTCAATTATTTTAATTATCACAATTAAAGTTTTAATTTTATTAAATTGAACAAGCGCAACAATCAGCATTTAATCAAATATTCTAAAAGATGTATTATTAATAATAATGTTATTTCAACATAATATTTCGTTTTTTCGACATAATATGTGTGCGTGCAACAAGCAAGATGTGCATTTGTAAATCCGGTGATGCGTGCTTGATTTTTATCAATAAACTAGTGTTTTCTGACAGTGTCGACTGCAAAGATGAAGTTGACGATCGCCATATTTGTAGTGAACGCACCTAGAGAGAAATGCACATAAAGACATAATCAGAGAGTAGCCTTTTTCTTTTCGTTTTGAATTATTTCGTTTGAAGACATTTCAAGCTTTGTGTATTTGATGTATTTATCATGTCTGTGTGAGGCATACGCTGAGTTTCGTTAAGTTAGGAGGATGAGATGCGCTCCAGCTGACGTGCAATGCAAGTGACCGCGCGGGCGCCTCCATGATTAGTGTCTGTTATATTTGCTTCTCTTACTTATTAAATCCAGAAAATTGGTTGATGAAAAATTGATTAAAATTAAGATACAATTTATAGAAAACGAAATTCACTTTAAAGAAAGGTTTTCTGCTAAACAAAACTTAATGAAGTGGTCAAAATCATGTCTGACCCACTCCATATCATCTCTCGATATAATGCATCTTATCTTACTCGTGCTGTTCACTTTTCATATTCAACATAGATGGAAAAAAATAACATTATAATATTTTAACAAATATGATACTAAATGAGATTATTTAATGGCTACAACAGTATAGTAGGCCTATAGACTCTATTTGTACAAATTGCTGCACATTAATTTAATTTAATGAAACCTTGTAACGAATTCACACTGTAGGGTAGACTGTGTACAGTTGAGACACCTTAAATAACTTGCGTTCCAGCAAGCACAAGTTGTGATTTTTGCTGTGCACTTGCATATTAGTGTCAGCTGGGAAGGAAATATAGAGACCAGACCTCTTGGAACTTTAATTGAATACATAGCGTTGGTAAAGCATACTGAAATTACATCCCTACAAATTTATTAGGCCCTACTGAAAATAAATGTATCGAATTTAAGCAAAGTAGCCTAAATGTTAAGACTGTAAGCCCTTTGCTTTTTTACGTAGCCTATAAAGGATTCTTATAGCCGACTTTGTGTTAATTTAATTTGTAGAGGATTTTTTTAACTCAAACATTAACACTGAAATAAATTAAACTAAATTTTGTAAATTTTTTGGCACACCACGACGAGTGGCGCTATGCATTGTTCTAAAGCCAGGTTTTATTCTGGCATGTTGAATTAGTGTTCGACAAACGCGGCGGCGCGTACATTTGAATGAAGAGCGCTTCTCGCTCGTGTGAGCGAACACACACTGGAACGTTAGGCCATGTCGCAACGAGTGAATCGTGGCCGAGTGGTTGAACTTACGTTACGATCATTTAGATGACACGGGAGAGAGAGAATGGAGGGTACCTTTCATCACAAAAACTGACAGTTTTATTGCTTTATGACCCTCTAAGCCCCGCCCCTTTGACCGTGGGAATTTTCCACGCTAGCTCCTCCCACTTATGGGCTGTACGTACACCCCGTGGGAAAATCGGACTTACGCCACACCTCCTTATGGGTTGAATATCTGAAGCGTGGGAAATTTCCACGTTCAGTAGTTCTAAAACAGTGTATTTTAAAAAAAGAAATGTACAATAAAAACATAGTCAGAGAGATGAGATCAGTGTTTTTATTAAAGAAGACAGATGTACATTCATCACCTTTAAAACAGCAGTGGAATAAGTTAAAATTGTATTTTTTTCTCTAAAAGAGTTATTAAAAAATTAGTGTTTATTTTCAAGATGTTAAAACATTAAAACAACTTTTCTCTAAAAAGAGTTATTAAAAATTAGTGTTATTTTCAAGATGTTAAAACATTAAAACAACTTTTTTCATTTACAAAAAGAATCATTTAACTTTCACATAGTATTTTGCTAAACTTTTACATGAAACACAAACTAATTTTAAAAAGCGTTACGTTTTTACATACCCAATTGTTAAAGGACTCAGAGCTTAAAAGATACAAAAGTGTTTCGTTGTGCTGATGGGGCAGAGTGGAAAACGTCCTCTCACTCCGAAGACCAGTTAGAAATGAAGTTCTCCGAGCACTACAGAGAGACAGACCCAAGCTCCACCCCTAGCTCCGCCCCCAACAGATGTCACCGTGGGAAATTCCCACACCCCTTTCAAGCTCCCAAATAGAAAACACATCCGCTCATCTCGGTGGTCGAACTTAAATGACCCAAAGAAAACCGATGCAACGACCCAAAGAGACCCCACCCCTAACACACCCCTCTCAAACCTGAGAGGCCAATTTCGATTTAAGGACATCCCTAAAATGAGGTCATGTGGGAATTCCCCCTCTCAACTTTCATGCAACACACACACACACACACACACACACACACACACACGCACATACACGCGCGCGCGCACACGCGCACACACATACACACACGCATACACACGCACACGCACCCATGCATGGCGTCATAATGTCTACATCACACACACACACATACACACACACACACACACACACACACACACACGCACACACATACACACACGCACACACACACACACACACACACACACACACGTACATGGCGTCATAATGTCTACATGAGGTGTCATGGCCTATGTGATAACATCCTACATATTTATTTTTTCTCTTTTTTGACGGATCTGTGTTAATTAGTTTTATTACAGATCTGAAGAGATCGCTCAAATTCACCATATGCTTTCCTAGCCATCCAAATCAGGTATGAGATTCCCTGCCACGTGGAGAGATGAAGGCTTTCTTTGAAATTAAGTAGAAAAAAATGTTTTTTAAAACGCGTCGTATCGTAATCTTTAAAAGGAGCTAACTAATTCATTCGTGTACCAAGTCAACGGAGGAGACACAACCGGATCGGAAAATGGCTGCAAATCATTATCATGGACCAGAAGGAGCCGAAGTCTCATCGGATCAGTATTTTGATCCTCAATTAGGAGAAATCCTTAATCACCTATGTGAGTTTTTATTTTATTTTATTTTATCATTAATTATAACCTACAAAATTACAAAGATAACGAATGGTTTTTATTTACAGATGACACATCATTCCCCCCGGGGGTTTCGCCAAATGACTTTTTACAAGGCAAGGGGTATATTTTTGTTATGTCTTTTTTTTTAATATTTACTATTTTAATATTTGTTTTAAAGAAAAAATCAAACTCATAGGCCTATTTCAACAGAAATCACAGAGGATCCACCGAGTCATAACTCCTCCCAGCCACCGGGCCCCAGTAACCACCCATTGGCTGTCGATCCAACCCCCGCGAGTGAAATATACGAAGACTTAACCCCAGAGACAACACCTTTACATCACCCCTCCGGAGAGGTAGAGAGTGTCAAATGTCAAGTCTCACCTCTAGTCGAAGGCGAGAATTCTTTCCCTCAGTCCCCGTCTCTGGGATCGGGAATTACCGGAGCGGCTAATATCACTGACGGTCCAGGCAGAGGGATAAAACGTCTTAGGGAAATTTATGGAGAAGAATTAATCTATCCGGAGATAGGTAAGGGAAAAAAAAAAAGAAAACTATTTATCTTCAATTATAATTTTTTTCTGTGTTGAATTTTAAAATAACATAATATTGTTTTTAGAAGAAAACAGCGAAAGTCCATCTGTTTCATCCACCACTCGAGGAAAAAAGCGACTGGGGAAATATGCTCATGAGAGTCCAAATTCTTCGCGAGAAGGTAAGATATATTTCTTGTTTCATTATATTTTATCCATAATAAATAAATTGTATAATGTATATATATTTTTACTCTAGAAGAAACCCCCGACGAAAGAGAGGCCCATGTGTTTTTTGATTCACAAGACTCGGTTCTGAACACCATCAATTCGGAACGCAGAACTTCAAATAGTAGCTATGAAGATGAGCGGCCCTTCACTCCTCTATTCAACGCCGGAGAACTACACGGCTTAAATTATGCCAGTCTACGTACAGCAAACAGAAGTTTCCAACGTGTTCTGGAGATCGCCACATTACCCCTCACTTACCACCAGACAGCGGATATAGTTTCACAAGCCCAAAGCGGTATTGCAGACCTTCTACATAGACTCATTGATACACAGAATCAACACACCATTGATTTAAGAACTGCGGTGGAATTTTTCGCTGTCTCCCAAGACCGCGTCTTGGAAGAAAACAGACAATTGCGTAACACGGTCTTATCACTCCAGCAAGCCCTGATGGAGGTGAGGAACGATCATTCCTTGTTAATAACGGTACTTTCTTTAATCTCTGAAAGATTGAATATTATCCAGAGGCAATCGAGGGACACATGAGAATGCTTGACTATTTTTTTTTTTTATAAACCATTTCACTGTTATTGTTTGAAAATCATTAGGCTGTTATTGTTTTATGTGAGATTTTATATTTGTGTTTTTAGTTTTTTTAAAATCTATTTCTCTGTTATTTTTATCTAGGTGTGTGTGTGTGTGTGATTATGTTTTACTGATAATTATGATGTATACAATTAACAACATTGTGGTCTATATTTGATGGTAGGCTTCTGTTTCACACAATTTTAAAAAATAAAAAAAAACATATCAAAATGTTTCCTAAAAGACAACGTACCGACTCAGAGTGTGGTGAAATATCTCAGTCAAGATCAAATCCTAGGTCTGAGAATAACGAAAGACTCAATCTTTTAATACGTGAACAGTTAAGAGGTCTAAATAATGATTTGTCTAATACGGAAAGATTGAATAATATTATAATTGACCAACATGGTTGGTTAGAGCCGGTTATGGATGATGAAGATGAGAGTGTACAGATGGGTGGTACTGTAGGGGGGCCTCAAACTCGTACGGTGTTAAGTCGTCCACAGATAGATTCTCTGATGGCTAACGGCGGTGTTATTGAGGGTTTCACGGTAACACCACGACCGCGTTTTAATGGCGTAGAATTACAGAGATCGTTAGATCTCAGACAAATACAAACCACCGATTTTGTAGAATATAACTCACGCCTCCATAATATTCTAAACGATGTGGTGGACTTTTCACAACAGCTAGCTGGTCAAACAGGCTTCATAAACATAGCTCTGGCCGGAGAAAGTCTGCCTGGATCAATAAATACAGTATTGACGCCTGATAACAACCACGACCCCTCATTATTCATAAATCAGATTGAACAACTTACTCAGAGTAATACTGATGTAGCCAGTGATTCGACCTTAACATTACAAATCTCAATTGTACGAGATAAAACAGGAGGAGGACGTAGAAAGCTTACTCACGTGGCTATAAGCGAGAGTATCAGTCACAATAAAATGCATTTGTTTAGTCCGATTAATATCGATAATAAAATGTGTTTGAGTTACTGTCTAGCATATTTCCTCAATCCAAAATCCACAGATCAACAATTACAGGCCCCTGCGATGGAGATTCATACAGGATGTGGTTTTAAGACAGACGAGGAGATAGGTCTCCACAATTTATCTGTTTTCGAAAATAAATTAGGCATAAAAATTGTAGTTTTTCACAGAGACTGCTCTGGGAAGCTCCAGGTCTACAAAAACACAGACGAATTACACCCAAAGACAGTCCATCTATTTCTGCACGAGGGGCATTTTCATCTGATAAAAAATTTACCTGGGTTTATAGGAGCTTCATACGTGTGTGAGTATTGTTTTAAAGGCCATAAAGACAAAAAAACACACGAATGTCAGTTTGTTTGTAAGGTATGTATGACATCGGAGTGTCGTTCGTATACGAAAAGAACAAGACAGTGCGCAGACTGTCTGAGATTCTGTAAAAACAACTTCTGTTACGAATCACATAAAAAATCACAAACCCCTGGTGAGCGATCTCAATGTATCTCTGTCAAATTCTGCTCAAAATGCCATGTCGTTTATAGAGTGCCATCTGGTGGTGAAAAAATAAAACCGCACAAATGCTCTCCAGAGCATTGCGTACATTGTTACGAGATTATGGCAACTGGGGGGAATCACGAATGTTACATTCAGCCTCTAAAACCTGAACCAAAGGACGATAAATACATTTATTATGATTTTGAAACATTCGTTCAAGATAGGAGACACATAGCAAATTATGTTTGCGCCATCACACACGAAGGAGAGACGTTTGAAGCCGGAGGGACGGATTGTGTAGCACGTCTGATTAAACACTTCAGACGTCCTAAATATACAGGATATACATTCATAGCACATAACTCCTCCGGGTTTGATGGCTATCTACTCCTCAATTATCTGGTCGGGGAGGGGTTGGCTCCAAAAGTTATTATCCAAGGTTGTAGAATTCTATACATGTATGATCCTGTGTTTAAGCAGCGTTTCATTGACTCATGGCAATTCATCCCCTTCAAACTTGCAAAAATACCAACGGCCCTTAACTTAGATGTACAGGAGAAGGGGTATTTTCCCCACCTTTTCAATAAACCAGAAAATGCAGAATATAGCGGTCGCTATCCTGCAAAAGAGTTTTACGGTTATGACACAATGAGTGAAACCGAGCGTGTCAGATTCGATACGTGGTATTCAGATGTATCGGGTGGTATCTTCGACTTTAAAAAGGAACTCGCTTTTTACTGTAGGAATGACGTAATTATTCTACGAGAAGCGTGTACACGGTACAGAAGGGAATTTCTAAATTTCACAAACATCGACCCGTTCAAATCAATAACCTTACCGGGTGTGTGTATGAAAACATTCAAAACAAATTTTCTCTCGCGTGACACATTGGCTCTAACGCACAGCCACGCCTATATTAACCAGTACAAGACGTTTTCAAACCCATCTATTCAATGGCTTCAGTATGTGAAACTGAGTCAAAACGTGGAGATAGAACATGCACTAAACTATGGCGAGCGTGGTATCGGCCCATATCACCTAGATGGTTATTATGAGGATGATAATGGAACGAAGACAGCCTTGGAATTCCTAGGGTGCTTTTTTCACGGTCATTCTTGTAGATTTAAGGCAGAAGAAATTCAACCTTTATCGAAAGTGACTTTTGGTGATCTCAGAAGACAAACGGATGTAAAACTAGAAACACTTCGTAAAGTGTACTCCTTACGAGTGATTACTATCTGGGAATGTGAATGGGATCTAGCAAAACAAACAGATCCTGATGTCATGCGGTTCATGTCATCTTACGAGGCACCTGAGAGGCTGAAACCTCGGGATGCATTATTTGGTGGACGCACAAACGCGTACAAATTGTACCACAAAACAGCTGAAAATGAGAGGATCGACTACTTTGACTTTACATCGTTATACCCTTCTGTACAGGCCACTAAAACGTATCCTATCGGTCATCCTAAAATAATCTTCAAGGACTTTGAAGCGATCGAAAACTACTTTGGTTTCATAAAGGCGGAAGTTCTTCCCCCACGGGGGTTGTATCATCCTGTGTTGCCTTACAGATGCGGGGGTAAACTAATGTTTCCTCTATGTAAGACTTGTGCAGAGAATCAGATTCAGGATGGACAATGCTGCCACACAGAGGCTGAGAGATGTATTACAGCCACATGGGTGACCCTTGAAGTCCAGAAGGCTGTTCGACACGGCTATCGCATAATAAAAATACACGAGGTCTGGCATTTCCCAGACACATCCGATACATTATTCACCAAATATGTTAAAACATTCCTCAAACTGAAACAGGAAGCGTCGGGATATCCGCCCGATGTAGTGACAGAGACAGAAAAACAATCTTACATAGCTGATTACCTGGATAAAGAAGGGATCCAGTTAGATCCGTCTAAAATAATAAAAAATCAGGCAAAAAGATCCATTGCTAAGCTCATCTTGAATACCTTATGGGGTAGGTTTTGTCTGAGATCTCACCTTCCACACAGTGAACTCCTGACAGATCCACAAGAGTTCACTCAACGTCTCTTTAGCCACGCCCACGTAATACATCATTTCTCTTTCGTATCTGACTCAGTGGCTCTGATTCAATGCTCTAGCTCAACGCAAGACCCGTCTACCACCCGCGATGTAAATGTTTTCGTCGGCGCGTTTACGACCTGCTACGGGCGACTCGAACTGTATAATCTTTTGGATAAATTAGGCGAACGTGTGATTTATGCCGATACAGATTCTGTGATTTTTGTATCAAAAAACGCTGATTGGATTCCTGAGACAGGATCTTATCTCGGTCAGCTGACGAGTGAGCTAGATCCTGACCAGCATATAGTCCAATTCGTTTCGACGGGTCCTAAATCTTATGCATTTAAGACGTCCGATGGCCATGCATGTCTTAAAGCTAAAGGAATCACGTTAACAGCCGAGAATGCTGAAATAGTTACACTACAGAGTCTGACCGATCTTGTGCGTGGTTATGTCGAAACAGGTGTCAAATTACACCTGTCGGTGAAAACAGACACAATTACCCGGGATAAGAGGAGATTCACACTGCACAATAGATCAGATGTGAAAAAATTGTCCGTGGTGTACGATAAGAGGATTCTCCAAAAAGACTATACAACATTACCTTATGGATTCTAGTAATATATTTAAAAATGTGTGAAACAGATGTTTTTGACTGCAGAATGGATCACCCATTCTCGGCAATCATAGCTGGGCCTAGTGGCTCGGGAAAGACTTTTCTTGTGAAGAATTTAATGTATAATTCAGAGAAAATGTGCTCTGTCAAGTTTGACAATTTTGTCTATGTGTATACATCCTGGCAAACAATGTATGATGAAATGTTACATGCTTTTGATATTAAATTCATTGAAGGTATACCAAAGAAGCTGGATGATGAATCGTTATTTCCTCCTGGCAGACGTTCTCTTCTTATCATGGACGATGTAATGCTAGAAGCTGCGTCCAATTCTGAGGTCGAGAACGTTTTTACACGGCTAGTACATCATATGAAGATTAGCTGTTTGCTATTAATACAGAATCTGTTTTTCCAGGGTAAATCTTCCAGAACAATCGGGCTAAATACAAATTATTTAATTATATTTAAAAATCCTCGTGATAAACAGCAGATTGGTATTTTAGGACGGCAGATGTATCCAGGGAATTGTAGATTTTTTATCGAAGCGTATAACGACGCAACTGAACGTCCTCACAGTTATTTGCTAATCGATTATAAACCACATACACCTGAAAAATTCCGGCTCAGAACGGATTTACTGTCAGACTATCCGGTGGTGTACGTCCAGAAGTGAAAAAATGAGCACACGGCTTTCCAGAAACCTTTACCTTTTAAAGTTATTATATAAGAGTTCACCCAAGCAGCGGCGTGTTATTCTCCAATCGTCTCCCGACGAGTTAATATTGGCTCTATGTGAAGTGGCTCTCAATATTATTCATGGCAAGATTCCTCTAACTGCTAAACAGCACGGGACTTTAAAAAGAAGGAAAAAAGAGATAAAATACGTTGCTAATAAAAAGATAAATATCGCAAGAAAAAGACGTATGATTAATCAAAAAGGGGGTTTTCTGCTTCCCCTTCTCAGTGTAGCGCTTCCTTTCCTATCTAGTCTAATAACTAGAAATTGAATCTAAAGAGAAAAATGCAGTATGCCGAGAAACTGTATCTTGTGCCAAAACATCAGCTGGATAGAGTAAGGACTGGGCCGCATCGTGAGAATATTCATACGGTTGTGGAGAATGACTTGGATTCATCTATTAGAGATATACTGCAGAGGCATGATTTGAACACTTACGAAAAATCCAAACTCTACACTAATGTTTTACAACGATTCTTAAGTGTGGTAAAACACGGTGATATGGAAAGTAACACTCTAACTCTTAAATTACCGGAACACGAGACACCTCCCCCCTCCCACACCCCCGATGTTAGGAATGATGACGTCAGTGATGACCCAATCCTCTCAGAAGTTTTAACCAATATTCCTCAGAAAAGGTTAAAAAATGTAAAATATATTATGGATAAAATGTCGAAAGCCAAACACGTGTCTTCATGGACAGTTGATGGAGAATTTATTTATAAAGGGAGAATCATTCCAGGGTCCCATATATTTGATCTGGTAAAAAGTCTAACTTCACCGCAGACGATACATGACAATCGTCGCCCTGTAGGGTGGTATGACTTTCTGGATGCATTTGTGGCATTAAAGATTCCTCATTCCACTGTAACCAATCATAATGTAAGACGGATGATAGAATCGTTTAAAAGAAAAACACACGCGGATGACTTTGGTACTGTACCTACTAAGTCTTTGAAAAAACGACACACACACACACACGCACACGACTCTGATGAAAACGTATTTAACCCAGCCAGTATAGATGAAAAAGAATGGATGGATTTTTAACAATTATATGTAATGGGATACCTATGGTTGTTTTTTTTTTTTGTTTTTTTTTTTGTTGTTGTTATTATCATGTGTGAGAATTTGTATGTTATTGTACACCATGTTGTGTTATTGTTTTTTATGTCAAATAAAAAGAAAACAAATTTATTCATCTGTTTACGAATCTTTATTCATTACATATTCTTTATTTATTTGTTACACAGGAGTTAATAAGACTGGAACATTTTACCAGACTGTACACACTGGATACATTTAAATCTTTTACTAACACACACCAGGGGTTTCAATTTTTTCACGAAAAGAGACACCATAGTATCATTTCTTAATAGATTATCATTATGGTAAAAATTAATTATATCCTCATACTCAACACCCCGTGAAATATGATACAGAAAAAATACACAATGCTGTCCACAGGTGACTGATGTAAAATCTTGGACTTGTCTGGTAGAATGATGAACTCGTGTAGAATTGATTTTTAGAAAGGCGAGAATGGATGGAGGAAAAAAATCTGAATCTGGAGGATTCCCAAAGCTGTCAAAAAAGCATCCGACCCCGTTTCGATCCATATACATAGCTAACCAATGACGGCCCGGTTCGTCCGATTGATCCGTATTACAAATTAATAAAGCTGGGACGTCTATCAACGGTTCTTTGGGGAGATGGTCGGAAGGAAGTACTCCTAAAAAATTTATATTACACGCGATGTTATCCATAATACCCGTTAGCTCGACAGTGTTCATCTCAAACCCTTTAATAGTGTTCTGCCAACACCTGCCTTCGATTTGATATTTCAAGTAGAGAATCGTAGATGGCATAAATTATAATGTTTACGGTGTTTTGTAGAGGCTCTCTAAAACGGGCTTCTAACCTAACATTTCCTGATCTAATCAGCGAAACATGCTGGGAACAATCATCGTCTGGTGAAAGATTAAAACAGAACAGTGTGTAACCGTTAAGAAAATCTTCCCTGTCTATAGAGAGAGCCTGATTCTTCAGATGTCTCCCCGTGGCGCTAACCAGTTGATAATATTCTCGTACTGCATTCCCCAAATTAAATTGTGGCTGAAAAGGACGATTTGGGATCTGTAAACCCTCTGAGGTAAGATTTAAGAATTCAAGATTAAAATGCTTGAACGCGAAAGGGTTCTTTTCGTATGAGCCAGTGAACGCATCATTATCCGTCAGTGCAATAATAATGGATTTTGGTAGAGTCCCGAGGAAGAGATTCTCGTGGTTTGAGACGCGAGATCCAGCCGGCAGAGAAAAATTCTTCACACAGACTTTATCATACGGGTATTTTGCTGTGGCCGATAATAAAGCTTGCGCATGCCCCAAACGGAGGGAGGGTGAAACTGACACTCTTTTGATAAAGAGAGATGCTGAGATTATTTTTAGTTTATAATCGATCGCGTCCCCGCGCATGAGACAGAATTCGTCTTTTGCTTTAGTTAATCGGATACGAATATCAACCCCGTTCAAAAGTAATTTTGGTTGAAAGAATATATCGCTGTGTATCGGAGCCAATAACTCTAAAACATTGCCTCCGTCAGTAAACGCAGCTCTTTTTGTCAGTCCTGCATTCGCACCCGCAGGATCCGTACTATCCATATGACCAGCTGTGTCTTTGTAAAACAATCCTGCTGAAAAGTTATTCTCTAGGGTATCTTTTCCATAATTAATAAGGAGCTCCAAAATGGACCTGTACGGATACGTATTGGAAGAGTGCGACACCAAGCGGTCTCCTAGTGAAACGTCCACCTGAGAGAAGATCGTCGAAGCCGGGTAGTTAATCAATCCCACCGGAGCTCCATTCGGTATATCATCTCCGTTTGGCAAAGTTATTTTCACACGAGTATATAATAATGTGTTATTCAGATCTGTGTAGTCCTCGCCAGTGCCTGCGATAAAAAATTCGATCGGGGAAACATCATTAATTGCAGACACAGGAGGGATTTCCACATAGGTGTATTTCTCAATAGCTGTTTGCGTTAAAGGGAGTGTAAAAATATCCAGTTCGGATTTGATACATTCGTCTGACATTGCATGAATCAACGACATGATTTAGAAGATAGTGTTGCTTCGTCTTTTCAAACTTGTGGATCTTTTGACACGTTTCGTGCGACTTCTTCGTCTCCTTTTTACAACTGGGCGTTTCTTAGTGACGCGTCTAGTCTTCTTTATAGCGTGACCACGCCCCCTCCTCATACGGGTCCCTGGAGGCTTCAGCCCTCTGCGCATGACCATAAAACCATGACCGCTCTGTCCTTCCATCTTGTCATTATTATTAAATGACTTTGACAAGGCACTGGTTACAACATCACTTACTATATTTTTTGCTGCAGCTTTTATGTGCGGCTTTGCTATACTGAAACCCCTTCTTAGAAACGGGATCGCCATACGATATAACCCTCGAAATAGACCCCCGATCCCTGACGCAAAACCGGAGCCGTACATGACTCCGGTTCCGGCATAGCCCGGGAGACCGTGTCCTGTCTGGGCCTGGTAATATGATATGTACCGGTGGGGGTCTTCTTCGTAGGGATGGAGATAAGCCATTTTTTAAAACAAATGTTTTCTCACCGGTCTAAAGTGAAGTTTTGTCACAACTTTGCCGTAGGTGAATCGTACGTCTTTATTATTGTCCCCTTTAATTTCGATCCCAATATCTGAAATGTAGTTCTTATTAAGACGGACGTAATGAGGCTTGTTGTATCTGACACTGACTCCTTTGTTAATGGTAGGCTCGATGTGTACAGTCTCTAATAATGGAACATATGCGTCACCGACTGCTTGGTATTCTATTATATCTATGTATACAAATAGAGTGTAAAATCCCGCGCTTATGTCAGCCTGGTATGGTGCGTATGTGCGAGCTTCTTCGTGTTCATCAGAACTGTTTAGATCTTCTATAGGAACACCTGTTTTTAATCCTAGAATATTGGCTAGCTTTCCGTAAAACGTTAACGATGCTCTCTGATTTGACTTGAGAAATATCTTATTCTTTATATTATCGTACCTGAGCTGCACCCCCGGTGGAAGAGTTGTGTTTATTTCCTTGAGTAATACTGAAATATCCTCAAAATAGCCATATTTTATATTATTATGATACGTAGATATTTTTAGGGCTTTCCGGAAAGTTTCAATATTTAGATCCCCTCGCACTTTGCTACGTTCATCGTCGTTCAAGCATTGCTCGCATTCAATAATAAAACTAGCGTCTTCCTCGTTGAAAGTATACCATGTTTTTGGATAGTGAAACTCAACCAACGCCACCTCCCATAATCCTTTTAAATCCATTGCTCTTGCCAGTCTAGTTCTGTAATTACCTATCTGATTTTCGGGGTAGATATGACCTGATGCATTACACGGTAGCGTGACGTAGAACCCCTCCTCCTCAGACATGTTTTTTTTGTAAATGAGAACGCTAACGACTCTCCTAGGGTTTTAAAGGAGACTGAAGATCAATCACCTGTTTTTCACGAATCCAGCTATTGAATTTTGATGGCCATCCAAACCATTTCACCAAAACGTACATGACTTTTCCGCGACGCTTTTTATCGAGAATTTTTTCGACCTTAAACGATTTATCATCGCTCACAATGATTTTCTGGAGTTCTTTTTCGTAAAAAAAACCCTGTATTATTTCTCCATCATAGTCCTGTAATTTATACACCGGTACATCCCTTGGTATACAAGATGCTATTGTAAAATATTCTTCGGTAAAATTTTGTTCATAACCTTTGGCAAATATATTCCGGACTTTAGATACCCTAACGATATCTCCTACGGCGAATTTAAAGACGGATGTCTCTTTATGCATTTTCCCGTATAAATTGTTGAATACCACGGATTCGTTTTCTTTATTTACGTCCAACGGTCGCATTTTTATGGATTTGTGATAACTGGAGTTATACCCATCTGTCAAATCTTGCAATATATCACAGTAGCGTTTGGAATTTATAGCTGTAAGATACCTCCACATTCGTCCTTTTAAAGTTTTATTAAACCTTTCGACTACACTCGCTTTTAATTCAGAAGCTGTTGCAAAATGTGTTATATTATATTTTTTCATCATCTGCTGAAAAGACCTGTTGAAAAACTCGGCACCCTTATCTGTCTGTAACTTGATGGGAATTCGTCCCTCTTTCAAAACTGACAGAAATGCTTTAGTTACTTCGGACGATGATTTATTTTGCAGCACCCTTGTCCACGCATATTTTGAGAAAATATCAATAATAGTTAAAATATATTTGATATTGTCGTT
Source organism: Vimba vimba (assembly GCA_022828995.1). Lineage (NCBI taxonomy): Eukaryota > Metazoa > Chordata > Actinopteri > Cypriniformes > Leuciscidae > Vimba > Vimba vimba. The sequence goes on from CM040824.1 coordinate 41,328,202, forward strand.
CTCTTTTGCGTATGCGGTCATATCGACTAAATCGGCCTGAAATTGCTGGTCTTTCCCATACACCACCACGCGGTTCCGCTTATAATGTATTGGCGCAGTTCGATGGAGAGTGTATGTGTCCTGACTAGTGAGCCATTTGGACACTTCATTATCAGATAGTCTTACACCGTGTTGTTCTAATACAGCTTGTTTTAATCTATCTTTACCCCCAAAAGCTCCAGAGTTCGCTGGGTCATAGTATATCTTTTTCATTAGTTCTGCCATGTCAACACTATGAGATTTCAGTCATAATGAATCGAGTTGCAAATTTGTTCAGTATTTATTTTATTTATTTTATTTTCACAATATAAAAGTCACAAACATTTTACAATACAAAAGTCACAAACATTTTTTTTTATTTTTTATTTTACAATATAAAAGTCACAAACATTTTTTTATTTCACAATATAAAAGTTACAAACATTTTTTTATTTCACAACATAAAAGTTACTAAACTTTTTTTATTATTATATCACACAAACAAGAAATAAAATTTCACAGACATTTCAAAATTCTTCTCCATAATGTATTCGACTAAAAAATCAATAATATTACATACATCCGGGTTTTCGTTACTTAACAAACTACAGACATCAGTTACATACGTACAAATACATAATATATTTCCTATTCTAAAAAGAGGGTTCTGATCGTTAGACATTAGATCGATAATGTTTTTGATAACAGCAGATGGTATGTTGTCGCCGGTGACAGACATGTTTATCATATGATTCCATTCGTCCGATAATCCCCTCACGACATTCATTAAATCCATTAGCCGTTTTTCATCCGAAGTTATGGTGGTATTTGTATTCCAATTATTCCGTATAATCTTGTGGAGTATGTTAGATATCCCACATTTAACACGTGATTTAAAGAAATATTTTGTAATCCAAGTGGTAGAGCAGAAGTTCCCCATTTTCACACTAGGGTAATCTCCGGATCTTCAGATACGACACGTTTCCACTTATCCACAGCCGTGTAAATTATTTCCTCGCATGATTCGTCAATCAGCTTGTCACGTATTGAAGATAATTGTTCCACAATGTACATTTCATCTTTGAGGCCGTATAAAATTGCCTCAACAGCTCCCTCGATCCTCTGGAGATGAGGTCTGCCTCCGTACTGACTCAAGGCCTGAGCCAATATGTTTTTTAACTCCGGGGTGAGAAGTTTGAGACTGATTTCTTCAAAACAGCCGTAAAAATAATATGCAGAAGGTTCAAACAAGCAGCTGTGTCTTGTCTGAGATGGATGGTCCACTGTGCAGCCGAGACAGTCTTTCTTCATTTGTTTGTCGACCAGAATTTCCAAAATGACAGCCAGAATAGCTTTTATAATCCGGTGACCTGTATCCCCGAGACAGCCATCCGTCTCATCGATGGGTGTGTCTGGGGTCTCGCTCGCGGGGGCAGGTGCAACTCCGTAGTTTCTGAGGAAAGCCAAATTGTGGTATCCGAGTTCAGTACAGAATGTATTTATCCAATCGATGCTTTTCTCAGGTAATCCATTTATCATCATCGGTAATCCTTGTGTTGTATCCGGTAATCCATCAGTAGTTCCAATTAGTTGAGATGATGAAGAAGAGTCACTTCCTTGAGACATGGTGCGTGAATGAGGGAAGCTTTCAAGACCCAGCCTTTTAATGTTTGTAGATTGTGGGTGGAGTTATTTGAGAGCCACGCCTACATTCGACACCCCACTCGGGGTGGAAGAGTTTCACTTTGATATTCGTGTAGCGCTCGTAGGCATGGGTCCACTGGAAAAGCTGATTGACCTTGGAAAAAATATTTTGCATAATAGATAGATCCTTCCATTGGAATATGAATTTCAGATCATATAATTCCAGATGGTCTTTTTCAGATACCGGCCATGAAAATTCTGGGTATCTCCCAAAATCACTACAGAGTATGTAAATGTAATCCTCTGAATGCTTATTTATCTGATCGGCCAAAATTCGATATCTCGTACCCATGATTAATCCAGCCCACTCACCAATAAAGAGAGGCATGTCCATACCTTCTTGTAAATCCGGCCATACTTTTGAATAGAATAAAATCCAATCCCTTTCAGTGAATTTTAACGCAGGGTCATCCGTTGATTTCGTGCTAAATCTCTCGTCATTATCCACGTTAACAAATCTGACTTCTCTGTTGATTTTGTCATAAACATACGTACACGCACGTCCTTCAGATAGGTGGAATGTATATTCCACACGATCCGCCGGCTCGTGGAGAAATTGCGTTAAACAGGGTCCGTGCATTCCACGTTTTTTTCGCGGAGCTAAAGTTAAATCCTCCATAGCGACATCAATGGTCTTCTCAGGTGTATTCGGGGGTGCAGCCGTTGCCATTGTAGATTAGATGATTTGTAAAAAAACACATGTAGTATTTCACTTCAAGTTTGCGCTCCTTTTTAAACAGTTCATGTGCCGGAGGAGGGAGGGAGGGATTCCCACGTGACGTCATTTTAGGGATGTCCTTAAATCGAAATTGGCCTCTCAGGTTTGAGAGGGGTGCGTTAGGGGTGTGGTCTCTTTGGGTCGTTGCATCGGTTTTCTTTGGGTCATTTAAGCTCGACCACCGAGATGAGCGGATGTGTTTTCTATTTGGGAGCTTGAAAGGGGTGTGGGAATTTCCCACGGTGACATCTGTTGGGGGCGGAGCTAGGGGTGGAGCTTGGGTCTGTCTCTCTGTAGTGCTCGGAGAACTTCATTTCTAACTGGTCTTCGGAGTGAGAGGACGTTTTCCACTCTGCCCCATCAGCACAACGAAACACTTTTGTATCTTTTAAGCTCTGAGTCCTTTAACAATTGGGTATGTAAAAACGTAACGCTTTTTAAAATTAGTTTGTGTTTCATGTAAAAGTTTAGCAAAATACTATGTGAAAGTTAAATGATTCTTTTTGTAAATGAAAAAAGTTGTTTTAATGTTTTAACATCTTGAAAATAACACTAATTTTTAATAACTCTTTTTAGAGAAAAGTTGTTTTAATGTTTTAACATCTTGAAAATAAACACTAATTTTTTAATAACTCTTTTAGAGAAAAAAATACAATTTTAACTTATTCCACTGCTGTTTTAAAGGTGATGAATGTACATCTGTCTTCTTTAATAAAAACACTGATCTCATCTCTCTGACTATGTTTTTATTGTACATTTCTTTTTTTAAAATACACTGTTTTAGAACTACTGAACGTGGAAATTTCCCACGCTTCAGATATTCAACCCATAAGGAGGTGTGGCGTAAGTCCGATTTTCCCACGGGGTGTACGTACAGCCCATAAGTGGGAGGAGCTAGCGTGGAAAATTCCCACGGTCAAAGGGGCGGGGCTTAGAGGGTCATAAAGCAATAAAACTGTCAGTTTTTGTGATGAAAGGTACCCTCCATTCTCTCTCTCACGGGTTCGAATCTCCAACTAACTTGGACTATTGATATTTTTATATTAGCCTATTAATGCATTTTATAGTCTATTGTTGATGCAGAGAGATTTGTCTAGTTCTAAAACATAGTTTTTTTGCTTATAGCCTATTTACAAAATAAAATCACCATGCATTTCCATTTTACACTAAGGAACAAATATTATACAATGACTTTACTTCTGTAGCCTATAATAATTCCAATCTTAATTTCAAAAGCAGTTCTTTAAAAAAAAAAAAAAATAAAATAAAAATTTTTTTTTTTAAAAAGCCGCATCCACGGCTTTTCAAAATGTCACAAAGCGTTTTGAGATTGTTTTGAATGAAATATTGAAGTTTATAATTAAGTGTTTTGGCACACCACGACGAGTGGCAAACTCTTTGTTTTGTTTTGCAAACTCAGCTAGCCTGTGGGGGGTTTGGAGAAGGCAATAGTTGCTTTATCGTGGGGGTGCAGGACAGAGGTGTTAATGTTCCGTCTTTCATATGGAGAGTGTCGGAGCCAGCCTGATGAGCAGGCAAATGCAAAATTCTTTTAAGGATTAATCTCAAAATCTCCAAAAGTCCATAGCCTATGTACAGTAGGCCCTATATCTTATTAAATTATATATTGTAGTTTTATTGATTGTATTTAAAGGTTTTCCACACACAATTTCAATTTAGCAGATACAGAGCTCTTTAATTCGCGACCCACCTCGTTTTATTGTACGGTGAATTCAGCAAGGCAGAAGGCATTTTCTTTCGTGATTTGTGTGGATGACACACAGCGACATATACAGTATTATCAGCTGTATGGTGTTTTTTTACGCTGAAATGCTTAATTTCGAGAAAGACCCGCCGCGCGCAGTGAGGGAGACCAAACTTACTAAAAAAATATCCAGCGCGAGAGAGGCAAAGAAAAACGCCTGTTCTTAATTTATGTTGCTTTGAACTTTTTTCGTTTTGTACCGTTTTAATTTTTTAATTTAGCTGCAATTTCTTTGACAATGTTGCAAGAATAAGATTCTGTGTTTCTTATTTTGCATCACAAAGGGAATAAACTCTATCGATGGAACCCTGTTTAAATAAATAAACTGTCCCGACACTTTATTCATACCTTGAAATGTGCGATGGGTTTTCAAACTTAATTAATTTTCTTTTTCTTTTACATTTTCATTGTTTTTTTTTTAATTGAAAGCAATACTGTATTGAAAGTATTTTTCTGATTTGTTCGATCTGTTTTGAAAAATGTCTTCCGTTGCTATGGCCGGGTATCACTGCCAGTCATCTCAATCTCGTGAATGATTCACACACACACAAAAAATAATTTAGCAGATTCAAGACGAGCTTCATCATCTTCATTTTCTGGTGCAATCGGCTGACAGTCTTCCTTCATCAGATGTGTCGTCTTTGCAGCGGCTCAACTGGAATGTAGCAAATTTATGTTGTAATGTACAATTGATTATTAAACAAGATGATTGACTTTAATAAACAGATGCATATTTAAGCATCAAGAACGGAAAAACATAAACACTGTCGGCTACACTGAGATTCGATCTCAGATCGTTTGAAGCTCCGAGAGGCTATTGTTAATGCATTGACCACAGAGCTATAGTCTGTATAGCCTAGGTCTACTATTTTCTCTGCTTTGTTTGTTTATATTTTTACATATTCAATCAGTCTCATTTTTGTTCAAATAATGAAAAAAAGTTTTTGTTTTTTTTACAAGATCTTGCGCCATGTTTTTTTTTTTTTTTTTAAATAAACAGATAGGAAACTTACCTTTTAAAATGCCGCAGTTGCTGCTGTTTTGCCCTGTCACTTGCGCCACCCGGTATAGCCTAGTCATTTCGCGAACGACTTTGAAATTCGACTGGTTTATTTTTGCTGCGGCAGTAATAGGCATTGTGGTTGATTATTTATTAAAGAATTCAATTGATAATCATAACAACATGTAAGCCTATTTAATTCTGAATATAACAAAGAATGCTTAAACCGACTAACATCGGTTAGTAACTGCAAGTCCTGAAAATGTTTTCATTTTACGGTAAATTATTTTAATTTATTTCAGTGTTATGTTTCAGTTAATAAATCTACAAACACATTAAAATAACACGAAGTAAATTACAAGTAACCTATTGACATAGCCTTTCTAAATTATAGAAAAACTGGGCACACAAAGTTAACGTGTCTACTTTGTTTAAATTTAATGAATTTGAATTCGTTTAACCACAATATTTATCTTGAATTTATCTGTGACCTCAGCTCAGATTACTGCCGCGGCAGATTACGTCATAAAGAGAATAAACTGACACTTTTAAAAGTCTGTGATTACAGCGCCACTCAGCGGTAAAAGGCAGCAAATACACATCCCAATTTTGCCGCCGCGGGAACGGCGGCGGTAAAAGTCTCATTCTGGTTGGGCACCATCTGTACCATCCCCCCTCCCCCATCCATGTCCATGTTCTTTGAATGGGTGGAGTCAAAGGAAAGAAGGTAGGACAATTTGAGTCGTGTATTTTCAAAATCTGCCGGCCGTTTTGCAAATCACATACCCCACCTTTAACAAATACTGTAGGCACATTTTAATTATACTCCCTTTCCCCTTTCCTCCTTGCCAAAGGTTCAGCTGCAAATGTTTGTGTGTGCTGCACAGTATGCAGACTTTATTACTTGGACCCCACAGCAGACCACCATCTTTAGAATCTTAAAAGATGATGAATTAATTCACGGAATGGTGGACGTGATCAGCAGATTTTGGGCAAAACACATCCACCCACGATTGATGACAACAGTGCTACAAAGTGAGGTGAGAAAAATAATAATCTTTTTTAAATAAATGAAGTTCCTAAACGCAAGTTAGTGAGGAGTGAGCCCATCTAATCTTTCAATCAACAGCCTGAGTATATAAGCAGCCGCTTACCTCTCTCTAGCATCAAGCTGTTCCAGTATCCCATGTGCCATGTTTACAAGTGCTGCACAAACATTTACAAGTTTGTCAACTGTTGCTTGCCCTTGGTTTTTGTCCCGTACAGACTGAACCAGACAGCGAGGGAGTGGACCGTCAAGGATGTGAAAGCGACCTTTCAGCACACCAATCACCCGCTCTGTAAGGACGACAACAACAAAAAAGGAGCGCTTTTGTAAATTGTCTTTTCAAATAAAACGGCATTACAATAATCATTACAATAATAAAATAATAATTTACTTACCAATATGAATCCGGATGTTTGACTTCCTACGAGACATTTCCACCTCTCTCCCAGGTAACTGCTTCCTCCCTTTTGTGAATGGTGTTAGCAGCTCGACACCGAGGAGGGCAAAGTCATCCTGGAGTGTAAACCCCCTGTCTGCCAATATCTATAGATTAAAAAAATCCACCATAATATTGCATTGTATCTACTTTGTTCTGCTTTCTCACCAGAGGGTGGGGTGACATGACACTCTAATCAAATGACATGAATGTGGTTAGTTGAGATACACGTAATTCCAATTTTACCTGATCACCTGGAGAATGGTACACTGAGGACAGGAATCCTGACTGTCGAACAATATGCACATCAGAGGCCCTTCCTCCCCATCCATTTGACAAAAATGTAATGCTGCCAGATGGACTGCATGCTATATTAAATATTTCACTGTTGTCCATTTCTTGTAGTTAGAGTATGATTTTGCTCTAAGAACGGATACATAATAGCAAATTACATCTAGTCTTTTATTTCAATATGGGATGTGAGAGTGTGTAAAGACATTTCTTGTGACACTCACCTAGCTTTAAGGTTGCTGGGGTACTCTGTCCTGATTTCAAAACATTCTATGATTGCTGTGAGTCATGGGAACTGGGCCTTCATTTCTGGAGGTACAGTATCATTGAAAAACATTCCCTATCAGGCCAGTGAACTAAAAAAGACATTTTTCCATACATCAGGTCAAGCCATCGGATAAAAATTTGCCTGACAGTTGTTTGAGGCATTTTCAGAATGTGACTTAAGAAAAAAAGATGGGTTTTGACGTAGTTTTATCAGTGTAATAAACAGCTGGTCCCGCGGCGGAAGGGAGATGTAGCCTCGCCTCTTCACGAACTGGTTAAAGGGGCATTCCACCCATTTGAACATTGTTTTTTATTTAAAGTGGGTCATATATGTAGTGGAAATGTAAAATAAATTTTGAATTTGGTGCCTTCGTGATAGGAAAGACAAAAAATAACTTGTATGAAAGACAACAACTCCCACAATGCACCACATTGCACAGCTCCGCAAGCCACTCCCACTAATCCAGAACAGCGCATATCTGCCTATAAGAGAAATCACTCTTCCGTCTACAAGGCTAGCTACTACCAGAGCTTGAAATTCATTTCACATTCACACAAAATGTCTAGTTAGTTGGCGAACTCATTAGTGCATTACTCCTCGTTTGTATTTCTTTCGAAAAGGTGAATTATTGCATGGTACCTGGATGTTCAGTCAGAACATATGCGGTGCGAAACTAGGATAGTTCTCAACACAAACGTCCGTGTCCTCGTCTGATTCAGAGATTCGTCCAGGAGAAATTGTCATCGTTGAAATTCTTTGCTGCAGACGGACTCTATCTCTGTGTTCGTAGTTGCATAGTGAGATCACCGGCGCCACCAGTCCGCCCTAACTCGAGCCAGTCCGGGCTCCTCGTCCGCGGCAGGCAGGTCTTCTGCCTCGGCTGCTCTTCGCTATAATGCGGCTTGTAAAGGTAGCCACAAACATCTGATTCAAGCATCAGACTTCCGAAATCATCAACTTCTGTATCATATTGAGTACTCTCCTCCGCTATTGTCATTACTTTACATCTGTCTCCACAGCGCCTGTTAGCTTAGCTTCAAACAAGATGGAGGATATTGCTTTCAGTTTCAGAGAGTAAAGTCCCACCCACTGATCTGTAATAGGTCTGTAGCGTGAGCGGGTCCCGCCCCCTGGGAAAGATGAGGAACTAGTGCTTGTAGTCTCAACAGAAATCCCCCCCTCTTACACTTCCTCCGACAATGACGCAAAATGACGATTTTTGCGTCATTGTAGGAGGAAGTGTAAGAGGTAAATAACGTATTTCTCCCGTCTCAGGGGAAAATGAGAGAGTGTTGCACGACCATTCAATAGTATGACTGGGTTTCTAACAATGCAAAGCTTAATGCAAATGGGTGGAGTGTCCCTTTAAGAAATGTAAATAGGCTCAAAAACATTGTCCAGCTGAGTCCAGTCATCTTTTGGCACTTTCCATCATTTCCCTCCACAGAATAAGATGACAGGCAGTTCCTTGACTCACGCATTTCATCAGGGACATCGTCAGCATCATCGTTGTCAACTGGGCTATGGTCTTCATCGAGAACTAACGAGAAGAAGTTGCTTTAGCCCGCACATCTAACCCCAATCCAGCTTTAGCCTGACCATCTTAATACAATCTCAACGAGTGCATGTCATTAAACTTACTTGTAGGTAGATCTGGGCTCACAGCAGTCGTTTTTGCCACCTTGCGTTTGAGAAGGGGTGACGTCTGCTCACGTTTCCTGGCGTGTTTATACCTATTTAATTTCTGGTTTGGGTCTGCCACAGTACGGTGAGGAAATATTGTGGGCACAAAATCCGGGTGCAGGGGTTCTTTAACATGGCTTCCTGGAATTGGTTTAACATTGTAAAATACCGTTTCAGTACATGCATATAGTATAAAAACTCACCCTATAAATACACCCTAGGCGGTATCCTAGCTACCTAGCCATAGCTAGATGCTATCTAGCACTAACTGGCTTAGTTGGTATGGTAACGAAATTAAAGCCAGTAACTAGCAAGTACACTACTTCATGTTAAATACAGATAGTTTGGGGGGTTGAATTAATGAAATAATCGGCTTACCCGTTATGAAATGTTTCCCACATACATATGTGTGAGGGGTCTTTGGGTCCCATAACCCTCCATCTGGTGCTTCCCTCTTTATCGCCTGAAGCCATAACATTCTTCTTTCCGCTTGTTTTATTCGGCATGGTAAAGGTATAAATTTTAAACCAGGGTTTTTAAAAACATTTGAGGTGCAGCTCACCACGCAACAACTTTTGGGCATGTTATTTTTGTTCTTCAGTTAGCTACTGAAGTAAACAGAATTCGTGATCGTGTCTGTTGAGCGAGTTCTGTTCTCAGGGGAATCCGTTTGTTTTCCCACAAAAAGGGGTGTTACCCTTTGATGACGCAAAAGTAGCGTTGGTCTATGGCGTACGTTATTGTATGCATGCTGTTTTATGTGAGCACGCATGCACAGTGAGAGTGAGAAGATTGCTCACGCAAAGAGGAAGATGACCGCTCTACTGCTGACCGTTGTTTTTACTTCCACTTTGATTTGTGATATTGCAGCGACTTTTTCTTGTGCATGTTCTGCTGACAGGGTGACCATCCTCGATTAAGTTTCCCTCCGGACTTTTGTTAAAGCCAAAATATGACCACACCTCAGAATTGGTTCTCTTAAAAGGCTGAAAAATCTACCGAGCACGGTCACTGTCTTCCGCAATTCCTTCTTGAATAAAAAAAACAACAACATTGCGCGCTGCGCCTGCGTCAGACTGTTGCTGGCTGAACAGGATCTAAAATCGCGATAATCAAACATGGTTTTAATGATAATTAAATTTTAAACGATATTACTAACCGTCAGTACATTTTATCGTGGTTTATAGTAAAACCGGTAATCGTCCCATCCCTACTCTGAAGGTGAATTAGAAGTCTCCCTCAGGCCCTCAGGAGAGATTATTATAGGCCTTCAAGAAAGATTGTTACAGACCCTCAGGAGAGATTATTATAGGCCCTCAAGAGAGATTATTACAGACCCTCAGGAGAGATTATTATAGGCCCTCAGGAGAGATTATTACAGGCCCTCAGGAGAAATTATTATAGGCCCTCAGGAGAGATTATTACAGGCCCTCAGGAGAGATTATTACAGACCCTCAGGAGAGATTATTATAGGCCCTCAGGAGAGATTATTATAGGTCCTCAGGAGAGATTATTACAGACCCTTAGGAGAGATTATTACAGACCCTCAGGAGAGATTATTATAGGCCTTCAGGAGAGATTATTACGGGCCCTCAGGAGAGATTATTATAGGCCCTCAGGAGAGATTATTATAGGCCCTCAGGAGAGATTATTACAGACCCTCAGGAGAGATTATTATAGGCCTTCAGGAGAGATTATTATAGGCCTTCAGGAGAGATTATTATAGGCCCTCAGGAGAGATTATTACAGGCCCTCAGGAGAGATTATTACAGGCCCTCAGGAGAGATTATTACAGGCCCTCAGGAGAGATTATTATAGGCCCTCAGGAGAGATTATTACAGGCCCTCAGGAGAGATTATTACAGACCCTCAGGAGAGATTATTTTAGGCCCTCAGGAGAGATTATTATAGCCCCTCAGGAGAGATTATTACAGACCCTCAGGAGAGATTATTACAGGCCCTCAGGAGAGATTATTACAGGCCCTCAGGAGAGATTATTACAGGCCCTCAGGAGAGATTATTATAGGCCCTCAGGAGAGATTATTATAGGCCCTCAGGAGAGATTATTACAGGCCCTCAGGAGAGATTATTACAGGCCCTCAGGAGAGATTATTATAGGCCCTCAGGAGAGATTATTATAGGCCCTCAGGAGAGATTATTACAGGCCCTCAAGAGAGATTATTACAGGCCCTCAGGAGAGATTATTACAGGCCCTCAGGAGAGATTATTACAGGCCCTCAAGAGAGATTATTACAGGCCCTCAGGAGAGATTATTACAGGCCCTCAAGAGAGATTATTATAGGCCATCAGGAGAGATTATTACAGGCCCTCAGGAGAGATTATTATAGGCCCTCAGGAGAGATTATTACAGGCCCTCAGGAGAGATTATTACAGGCCCTCAGGAGAGATTATTATAGTCCCTCAGGAGAGATTATTACAGGCCCTCAGGAGAGATTATTATAGTCCCTCAGGAGAGATTATTACAGGCCCTCAGGAGAGATTATTACAGGCCCTCAAGAGAGATTATTACAGGCCCTCAGGAGAGATTATTACAGGCCCTCAGGAGAGATTATTATAGTCCCTCAGGAGAGATTATTACAGGCCCTCAGGAGAGATTATTACAGGCCCTCAGGAGAGATTATTACAGGCCCTCAGGAGAGATTATTACAGGCCCTCAGGAGAGATTATTACAGGCCCTCAAGAGAGATTATTATAGGCCATCAGGAGAGATTATTACAGGCCCTCAGGAGAGATTATTACAGGCCCTCAGGAGAGATTATTACAGGCCCTCAGGAGAGATTATTATAGGCCCTCAGGAGAGATCATTACAGGCCCTCAGGAGAGATTATTATAGGCCCTCAGGAGAGATTATTATAGGCCCTCAGGAGAGATTATTACAGGCCCTCAGGAGAGATTATTATAGGCCCTCAGGAGAGATCATTACAGGCCCTCAGGAGAGATTATTATAGGCCTTCATTCTGATCCGGCGGCAACGAGTAACGTCTATTCAGACACAATCACACCCACCAGAACCACCAGAACCAGCAGAATCACAGGCAGTCCAACACGCCAGAACCAATACACTGCAGCTGGAAGGCGGAGGGAGGGAAGAGAACACGGTTTATTTATTTATTTATTTTTAATCTGACGGCTTACTGGTTTTTGTAAAGCTCTCAATGCCTCCTGTTCTACTTACTATGATCATTAGAGTCATTAGTGTCATTAGTTTTGTAATCATCATCTGTCCTCTTTGTTTCTGTACCAGATTCTGTAGAGAATATCAAAGGTTACTCAAACAGTTAGCAATTGCTGCTCAAATCGTGATGAATAAACCTCAGCTGTAAAATCAGCTCAAATATTTCTCCTCATCCACTGATCTTCTCTCACCTGTGACTGAGACTGTGATCAAGATTTCATTATTAGAGTCCAGAACTCTGTATGTTCCAGTGTCAGTGGCAGTTAAATTATTAAGGATGTCATCACTCTGAACCTCGTAGTCTCTCCTCCACACCTCCGTCCACTTTGAGCTGACTTCACCCTGATGCTCCACTTTATCAGCATTGGGCAACAGCTCATCAACTAGCTTTCCACCTATCTTCACATATTCTGAGGAGAAACAAAGACATTAATCATTATTATAATGTTGTCAGTCAGTCAAGGCCATAATCACTTATCACATATGTAATAATTATATAAACCATATTGAAGATGAATAATCTGAATATTAGTGACACATTCAGAGTCTCTGATTACAGGAATTCATGGAATACCAACACAATTACTGAAGGAAAGCTGATGGTTTGATAAGTTTTGACTTTACCATGAATTTGAAGATTGTACGTCTTCTTTTTTGGCTTATTCAGCACTGTCTCAGTACTATTGTAATGGACTTTTAAAGTGTATTTCCCAGCATCACTCAGTCTCAGGTCCATGATGATGACGTCACAGGCTCTATTTTTAAATAATCTGTCATTTTTACTCGTACATTTTTCACTATTACAATCAAGGATTTCTTTTGAAAATTTGTTTAAAACTATTTTAAAAATGTCTCTGGCCTCAAAGTCACATGACAGGGTGGCGTTTTCTCCTTTTTCTCCTGTCACAGATGTAGGGGTGGTGTCATGGTGGGCTGGAAAATAGTCAAGGATTCAGATGCGAGTGAATAAGTATTTATTAAAGTCAAAAAGAGAAGACAAGAGACTCAATTCGACAGGCAGCATCCACATGGATGACTCAGTGTAGAAATAGCAGATAATCTCAAGTGAACTCGGAGAAGAAATACAGAAGGTCCTCAGGGAAACTCAGGGTCGGAGTGGTAGATAATCCTCTGGCAACTCGGGCAGGCTCGGCAACGCAGGGACTCAGTGGGCGGACTGCAGATCCAACGTAGAGACGAAGATCCTCAATGAAGCGTCATGGAAACAGAACAGGAACAGGAGAACAATCGCTCAGACCCAGGAGAACCTCCACAACCATCTGACAAAGACAAGACGAGTGAGCAAACAATATATAGGACATCCTCATTCAGAACAGCTGGCGCTGATCGGCTCATCAGTGGATAACGAGCCATCTGATGAGCCGCGCCCATTCATTCAACACGCACACACATAGCGAGGGAGAGTCAATGAATCCGTGAACCGTGACAGATGGTTCCTACAACAGCTGGGGTTTCTGCAAATAGACATTCTGCAAAAAATAATCATTTAACACAAAGTGTCAGTACTGAAAGGTAACTGGATTTTTTTGTTGTGTTGTGTTTGTTTGTTGTTTGTTTTTTTATGGTGAAATTTTTCTAATATTTAGCATAAGAAATGCCAGTAAAAATGAAGGTTACTATTTTGAGTTATGATTTATTTTGCCATTGTGTTCTTGATAAAGGATAAAAATAAACTAAAATCTGTAGCATTGTGTAAACAGACATGAGAGCAGGATCCAACATGGGTTAATCTGGTCATTGGTGTTCATGGTTATGTTCAGTTTAGGGTGGGTTTTATTCATGTTTTAGTTCATTTTGTGTTTTCATCTGTTTCCATGGTTATTCATTGTTTGTTTGATTGGCACACCAAGTATTCATTGCTTTGATTGGTTTGGTCTGTGTATTTAAGTTGTTTTTTCCTCTGTTCATTGTCTCGGCTTCGATAGATGTCATTGAGCTGTTCTGTTAAAGTTTTTCTATCCTGAGTGTATTGTTATTTTGAGTTTTTTGTTTTATTAAAGAATTGCTGTGCCAATCTGGACTTTTCTCATCATTGCCTGGCCTGCAACCAACGCTAACAAATATGCTAATAATAACAAAAAACAAGACAAATCAAAGCAGAGAGAAAGGCCAAAATGGGAAAAAGTGACAATATTTGTCTGCTGCCCAACAGGTGCCGTAGTTAAGAGCTTTTAGGACAGTATTGGGTCTTGTTCGATTTTCAGAGCTGACAAACATGGCTTCATTCATGAACAGGTTAAGATCCAAAAATGTATTTCAAAGAGATTTGACTGCTAAAATACTGCCAGTTGTAGTGAATTCCTGTTTATTAATAGATGAACTGCAAAGATAAGTCAGAAATTTCAAGGTGCGTGATGTATTATACTGTATTATGCCACGATCAATTCATGATCATCATTCGGTGCAAAAGAGAAACAATTGACTAGAACAACCGGCAGTGAAAATCTAAATTTGTTGCAGTTTTGAAAACTGAACGAAAATTGTACTCACCGCTAAATAAGATAAAGCAAAACAGAAGATTCAAAAACCTGTTGAGAAACAAGAAGAGCTGGTTTATGTGGCACACAGACACACATCACAAAGAAATTTATAAAGAGATAAAATGCTTTCCTGAGTTGTAAAATATTACTAAACACTCACACTTCATTCTGTCTGAATATTTAACACATGTGAATCTTACATAATAAAAATGTCCAATCAAAAACATCAAACTATAATCTGAATCTGTGGTTTTATAAAGGATTCCTGTGTAATACTGAAAATGATCAGTCAGACTCAATACACGAACAGGCATTACAAATTCTGTAACAAGTTAATAATCACAGTAATTTTCATTATAAACTTGTCGACTTATTTCCTCATCGCTAGCAGCTTTAGTTTTCCCCAAACAGAAACACAACTATATACTATAATAACACAAATGTACACTGGATTTTTCTTTTTTAGAAACATGAAAACTTACATGATAAAAGTTCTGAACCAGTCTTATATTCAGGTGTCAAAAAGCCACCGCACGTTTAGAAAGATGATTTAGCGCAGTAAAAACAAAAGCAAAAGTATCCAAAGATGAGCTCAAGTAGGAATATCAGCTCCTCCTATAAGGTGAGGTCTGACAGCTCATTATTGTCCTCTGCTGGTGATCATTTCAGTGCAGATTGAGCTGTCAGAAGAGGATTTTGATTTGACATGATTTTTGGGAATTATTTATTGAATCATTCACATATAATTGACTTTAACTCTCTGCTTTTAATTTGAAGAAAGGCCCACTACATTGTTTTTAAAAAGTATTTGCTGAAAGCTGCTAAAACAATCTCTGGCGTCATAAACCAGGATAGATAATCACATGATTATAACTACATTTCCATATATTTAATAATCAGAAACCTCACATCCACAGTGAGGTCATGAATAGGAATAATATCCCTGATTCTGATGATTTCAGTCTAATCTCAATAGTTTGAGCAGAAGATTTCAGATCTGATTGTGTCTGAATCTGAGATGCAGTTTCACAGAGAAGCGGTTTACTTTGTAAATGCAGCAAGACATAAACTATTTACACATTCATATTAATATTTTTGGAACAGGAAAAAAAGAGGAAAATATTTAATTCATACAACAAAAATACACACAGGCATATATATATATATATATATATATATATATATATATATATATATATATATATATATATATATATAGGGGAGAGTGGGGTAAGATGAGCCAGTTTTTACTTATGTGGATCTCAAGGCAAGGGAAATTGAGACAGAAGTACAATGAAGACATCCACTGTTAATTTGGGATGTTGCCTATAAACTGAAAATGCACCTATGCACAAAGAGCCTTGAAAATATGACCTCAGAAAAAAAAGTGTTCATGTGACTCAACTTGCCCCAGGCTAGGGGTAAGTTGATCCCAGTCAGTGGGTAAATTGAGCCATCTGGGGGTAAATTGACCATCCTATCTTTCACTTTTTTATGCAAGCATAATAATAAAAAAAACTTGCCTCTTTAAAATAATAATTTAATAACACACTTACCTTTCTAAACAATGTTAACCCTCTGGGGTCTGAGGTGTTTTTGGGGCCCTTGGGATGTTTTGAAATGCCCTGACATTTGTGCTTTTTTCAGTTGCTTATACACATATTAATGGCAAAGGTGTAAATGCACTATTTAGCACAAAACAGGGCTACCATAATATGTGAGCAACATGTATGTACATGTTTGTATTTTTGAGAGAATAATGTTTATGCATGGTTATTAAAAAAACTAAATCTTCTCCCCAAATGTGTCACTAATATAAAGCACAATATAAATAATTTAAAGAGAAGGCTTATATTGACCTTTTAAGATTTAGCTTACATCTACCTTGTAAATATATGTTTTGCTATTTTATTAAAAAGATTATAATTACAACAACAATTACAATTTCAACAATATTTCAAGTGTACTCTTTCTTTGTAAAAAATAAATTATAGGCCTACATTTTACTATATGTATTCATTTATTTGAATATAGCCTACATTGGAACAAATACTATAGTAACATCTTAGTTGATGATTTTATTTTTGACAAAAAAATAAATAAATACTGTGCGTATATATATATATATATATATATATATATATATATATATATATATATATATATATATATATATATATATATATGGGCTGTCAAATGATTAATCACGATTAATCGCACCAAAATAAAAGTTTGTGTTCACATAATATATGTGTGTGTACTGTGCATAATTATTTTGTATATAAATACACACACATGCATGTATATATTTAAGAAATATTTGCTTAAATATACTGTATATATATTATATATCATTTGTATTATAAATAAATATAAATATTTTATATATAAATAACACATTTTTCTTAAATATTTACATGCATGTGTGTATTTATAATATATATACAAAATAATTATGCACAGTACACACACATATATTATTTGAACACAAACTTTTATTTTGGTGCGATTAATCGTGATTAATCATTTGACAGCCCTAATATATATATATATATATATATATATATATATATATATATATATATATATATATATATACAACATATGAGCAGAAATTGCTAAACAAAAGCTTATTTGATGTGGCAGTAGTCTATTTTAAAAAAACTTTATAATTTATCCATAACTAGTCAACAAAGTATTGTCTTTCATATTTTGGCCGAATGTATCGTTTTTATGAAATATTAGGGCATATAAATGTTAATTGCAGTTTAATATGTTGCTTATACATTACAAAGACATTTTATTTCAACACAATTTAGTAGATTTTTCTTTCAAAGCAGATTTAGTGCAAATACTCTATTAAACGGGTAACAAAAGCAACAAGGGTAAAAGAAAAACTCTAGATGATGAAGACACTTGAGTAGAAGCAAGAAACTGCCTCAGGCCATATTAAATGTAAATATTATTTAACCATATATATTACAAATCTTTACAGATACATTACAGTACAGTGCTTCAAAGCAGCTTTATAGTGATTAACAGGAAAATAATGATCAGTGATGCAAACAGAATTGATTTCTGCGGTAAAGCAGCTCTACAGAAGACAATAGTCATTATTCACTCTCAGTCAAAGTTGAATCAGCTATCAGCAGCTCTACAGTCATTGTTCAGCTCAGATCAGTTTAAGGTTTTTGATAGTGCAATCAAATCAATAATATTAGACTAGGTCGATTTTCAGAAAATGTGACACCCTTGGGCATTTTTTAGTAAAAGTTGGCAAATAGACTTTTCTAAGGGTATTTTTTCTGCTGAATCCATTTTTGCTGTTTGCCAAGCTGTATCTCTTATGTGAATCTCAGTAGAGTGCAAACTTCAAGATGACCTCTAAAATGTCAGGAAATTCTATATTTATAAACTTTTACATCATGCACAACATCAATTAATGAGAAAGTTTATTTAGGTGGAAATTAAGATACTTGTACTGTATGTGACAATGATAATTGCATTATTTCTCATTGTAGTCATGAAAATATCTGTTTTTCTCCTTATTTCAAATGGACAAACAGAATACCTAAAATGCGAGAGTCATTTGTTTGGAGTCACATGCAAACTATTGTCTTTGGATCAAAGTGTGTGAATTGAGTTATCCAAGAGGTTTTTTATTCTACTTTCTACTTTCTATTACTTTCTGCAGTTATTTCCACACATCGTATTTTTCATCAGAATTAATTTTTATAGCCAAAGAGCGACATGAACCAATATTGGTTCCAATAGTTGAACCAACAATATTTCCAGTTGTGGAATTGTACCCATGAAGTTGGTCAGATTATAAGATCACCTATTATAGAAGCCGCGTGTAGTTTGAAGCCTGACCGGTCAATGTCATTGGATACTTGCATTATATGCCAAGAATCCAAGAAAGATAAGCTATACAATGCGACAGAACAGGGCCTTTTGACACTAAAAGCAGCTGCACAAAGTAGAGGCAAGCTTCACGATCCTCAACACAGAGAAGCAATTGACAGAGTTCTTCTTGTCCAGAACACAGAACAGCACGTGGTCTGGCACCGCTTGTGTTATGCGTTCGCGGTATCCCCATCCAGAGCGCTGGTCTCTGCATGCGTGGATAATAAACGAATAACCGTTGCTTTGCCAGAAGGGGTCGTGAACACGATCACGCAGTCTAGAGCTCCTTCTACGAGAAGACTCTACGCGTCTAAATGGTCAGTGTTCTCCAAATGGTGCGCTACAAAGAGCCTGGACCCACGCACATGTGGGGTTTCGTGGGTGCTCTCCTTCCTTCTAGAGCTGTTGGACAAGGGCAGGTCCCCTTCCACACTCAAAGTTTGCGTTGCGGCTATTGCAGCGTTAGCAGAGTCGACACACGGCCACGTGATAGGAAGGAACGAGCTCATCATCCGCTTCCTTAGAGGAGCCAGGAGGATGAACCCCCCGCGACCCCCTTCGGTTCCTATTTGGGATCGTTCTTTGGTCCTAGAGGCCCTGAAAGCATTTCCCTTTGAAACGTTAGAATCCGTGTACCTAAAATACCTTTCGCTCAAGACCGTTTTTCTGATAGCTCTGTCATCAGTAAAACGCGTGGGGGATCTACACACGCTATCCGTTAGCCGCAAGTGTCTCGAGTTTGGACCAAATGACTCTAAAGTCATCCTCAAACTGAAACATGGCTATGTCCCACAAGGGAATTGGCACTCCCTTCAGAGTGCAGATCATCTCCCTATCGGTTCTGCCAGCATCCGATAGCGAGGGCGGTGAAAACCTCCTGTGCCCGCTGAGAGTTTACATCACATGCTCCGCTGCCTTCAGGTGTTCTAAGCAGCTCATTGTTTCGTTTGGTGGGTGCACCAAGGGTCTCGCCGCCCCTAAACATAGCCTGTCCAGATGAATAGTGGATGCTATCGCAGCAGCTTATGCGTCCAAACACCTGCAGTGCCCTATGGGCATCAGAGCCCACTCCACTAGAGGCATGGCCTCGTCATGGGCTTGGTCCAGCGGGATTTCTATTCATGACATTTGTATGGCGGCAGGCTGGGCCTCCCCCTCTACATTTGTTAGGTTTTATAACCTGAAAGTTCCCACCTTTCAGGCTAGACTTTTATCAGTCTAAGTGGTGTGTATGTTCTGCCCAGTTTGTTCGTGTGCAGGCTACTGCGTACACAGCAAAAAGTCCAGTGTTGAATTAACTCTCACAGAGTTGATTTCAACACTTTTTGAGAGTTTATATAGCTCCACACTTTCCGGAGTTAAATTAACACTTTCACAATAGCTAAGCATTTAACACTATACAAGAGTTCCTTCTTTGACTCTATAAAGTGTTAAAATAACACTCAAATGGATACAGAAAAACAACACTGTTCAGAGTTACATTTTATTAATTATTAATTAGTTTCAATCTGTAGTGTTAAAAAAAAAAATCTACAAAACATAGTTAAATAAACTCAAGCAGACAAAATAATTTCCATCAACTTGTTTATTTTTAATTCTCTTTTGCAGTGCAATTTTAAGTCAATTTAAAACATTACAAAAGAAGGTATGATATACAAATGTTCATCTGCAACACTGTATGAGTTTTGAATATCAAATGGCTTACAAAATTTAATCTCTGACATTTTTATAACACACCTTTCCTCACTTCGTAGTACTCTGAATGCATGAAGATGCTCATCAAAATTCTCTGTAAATAGTTTGTTTACCAATAGATAAATGAGGTTGTCAACCAAAAGTACATCACTTATTTGACAAAAGACTGGCATTTCATTTTCCATTGCACTGCAAACAACAAGTCCAGCTCTATATTCGACACCATCAACTTTAACCCAACTGGTTGAGAAGACATCTTTTGACAAGATCATTTCAAGGATATGATTGCTGACCACATTCTCATCTCGTAGGGAAAATGATTTAATTGGACCAAACTCATTATGTTTCAGGGTCAAGGATTCCCAATGATAAGCAATGGCCATTTGATGCTTTTTAGCCAACGATTTTGTTATGTTTTTGAAATTTTTAAAAAAATCTTTGAACATCTTGTGTTTGGCCTCAAACCTCATAGACCACATATATAATAAAGGGCCAATTTTCCTTATTGAAGAGGGGTAATGTATCATAAAATGATGCTTGGGTATTACATTTTTATGTGGGTACAAGTACTTAAATAATTTGTGGTGGTCAGCAATCAAGTGCTTCAAATAAACTGTCATGCCTAAAGTGAGACAAGGCGAAAACACAATGTTCATTATTTGGAGTAACAATAACAACAAACTCCAGTGTTTGTGACCTGGAGGAACAATGTCACCAAACAAAAGAGGCAGGTTTTTCACAAGACATAACGTCTGAATGGAATTTAAACCAACACCATTACCAGCACTCTCCAAAATAACCTTTGTGGGGCGGTTTTTACGTTCTAAAAATCCATAATCAAAAGAATAAATCCTCGAAAGCAAGTCCTCTTCAGAGATAAAGTTTTGTGTGAGATATCCTAAAAGCAATTTAGTTTCGTACTGAGCCACACCCTCTAGAAGATCATGCATTATATCGAATGAGTAGTTATTGCAAACATGAAAATACTTCAGTGTATTAAGTGTAGAATTTTTTTTCAAACCATACAGTGACCTCAATTGTGTGTTTTCCTGGAGAGACTGGCAATGCATTTCAAAGATTTCTTTTCCACGAAGGACCACCTTAGGATCATCCTCACTGTATACCGTTTGAGTATCCTGCTTTTCAATTAAACAAAGGCGACAGAAATGACGGCTACTAAATGACTCATTAAAACCAAGAATTGAGTGCATTCCTAGATTATCGCCAGTGATCTGTGCAACGGTGCCATAAATATGCTCATCTGAAAATGGAAGACTTAATCCTTGGCTTTCCAGTATCTTTATATCATTTATCAACGGTTCCAGAATAACATTAAAACCGTACTTACTTATATCCTGTGTGTGAAAAAGTGCTAACAAATGAATGTTCATCAGAACAGAGTTAAATTTGGGGGGCAAGTTTCTTACAATAAAATAAAGACAGCCAATTTTGTGAATTACACGTTTGGAGCCAAGGGGATTGGCAGTTTCAAAATCGTCATAGTATATTTGGATTTGTAATGCATGTTTCTTGGTTGTAAACAAAGGGTGAGTTTTAAAATAACTACCATCACTAAAATCTTTAAAAGTGTCAGTCTCTAATCTACAGTCTTTCTTTAGAAGATCACAAATGTCTGGATTTCTGCACATGAATTTCAAACTTTCTAAAATTGGCACATAAATGAAAGTATCTTTAACTGCTACTTGGTCATAAGTACCAGATTTCTGATTCAGTCTGCTATCATATCTCAGTCCAAGTGTTATCTCAACTGGTTCAACCACTCCCCATTTTTCTTTAAAGTACTGATTTCGTTTCCAGTCGGTATTCAGATTTGTGAATGGATTTTCTAATTTTTCAAAAGATTCGTTTATCACAGATTTGTAGGGGTCACTTGTAGGTAAAGCAGAAAGCATGTTAAGCTTTGCTTGTGTGTGAAGTGCATCTGTAAGTTCCTCTAAATCTCCTACAATTGAGGTCACTAAACTGTTTGAAATTCCACTTCCTTGTAATTTTGCCACAATGGATTCACACATTTCTTTAGTTGAATCTTTAGTAAACTCAGAATCATTGTTCTCAGAGGAAACACTGGAACAAGGGGATTCATGCTGGGGATTCATTTGGTTCTCTAAAGCATCTACTCCAGATGAACTTGCAACTGGCTCACTCGAACATCCAACAGTTGAAGTTTGAGCAATTCTCTGAACATTGCTATGAACATTATTAAGGTGCTTACGAAAACCTGCATATGTTTGGAACTGATGCCTACAACCTTGCTGCGAACAAATCAATTTGAACTTAGATCCAGGATAGTAACTATGTTCACCTCTTAAATGTGAAATCAACTGTTGACTGCTGTGGTGCTGTGTCTGACAAATAAAACAGATCAGCATTCTCTCAACAATAATCAGACTTTAAGATAAGGTTACTGTCTGGTTAAGCAGTCTGGCTCTCAAGTCTTTGACTCTGGGTGACTCCTTCATTTTCCCTACATCAATGTTATACACTGTTGTCTGCAGGAAAGTGTAAAAGCTCACAAGTGCACTATCATAGGATAAATTGAACACGAAATGTGCCTTGAAAAGTTCATCAAAAGCCCCAAGGGAGCGGTTTGCCTGGCATGGGATGAGATGCTTATCCAAGGTGATGTAGAAGCTGTCAATCTTGCTTCTCTGACGTCCAACGGCAAGGAGGTACGGGTGCTGATGCTGGTTGTTTCTGAGGTGCTCCTCCAAACTGCAGCATGACTAGGGTTAGAATGAACACAGAACATTAGACACAAACATAATGTGCAATCACAGAGAAAACAACATTATAAATTGATTGCTCAAACGTTGACTCAGAAATATGTGAATGCCTACAAGACTTGATTTTAATCTCATTCATGTTTTGAACAACCAACAACACTTTAAAATGCCACTACCTTATGAAAGATTACAAGTCTTTCAACAGCATCACATGCACTGATTTTTGGAGACTTCAGTCCTCCTGGTGGTGGTGGAAGAAGATGTATCAGTAACAGAAGGGATGCCATTTCCTGGTCATAGACTGAAGACAAAGATTAACATGAATTAATTAACTGAAAACTTAAAATGTAATACTTTAAGTTTGATTAAGAACAGAGAGCATATTAAACATTCATTTGTTTTGTTAATGTTTAGCCTGAAATTTGTTTTCCAGATTAAAAAAAATTAATCTGGAAAACACCCGTCTTGTCTTATAGGTTGTGATGTTGCTCATATTTTTAACTATAACTGCAAATTTAGCAAATGCTCCAAAACAATTAAATCAAATACAACTTACCTCTTGCCTCGTCAAGAAGATCACCTTCTGCTGACAGCAACAACTGACTCAACTCTGCTGTCGATGATAGACGCTTGGCTTCTTTTATGACATTTGGCCTGAAGAACGTGTCCCACTTCTGAAGCAGCCTGGTGGATATCTCGGCATCAAATAGGAGAGTGAAGTCCTGATCCACCTTTACGAAAGAAGATATTAAACTATAAACAATACTCTCAAATTGCATGCCATTGAAAACATGTTATTCCAAACTTACCAGCCCCTTTGTATCCAGGAATCTTGGGAAGGTGGAGAGGATATCAACACTAGAGCCTGGATCTTTAACAAGCTTCTGGCGATGCTGAAAGGTCTGTCTCATCTTCTGGAAAATTTTGGACTTGTCTGTGGCATGGTTGAGCAAAGACATGGCCTCTTTGCAAGCATCCCCATCAAGTTGATCTTCAAAATTAGTAGCCCTTTGGCATTTAGGGCCTCCTAGAGAAACATCAAGAGGGCTGTCTAGTAGCACAGATCCTCGACGAATCTTCCTGTGGACTGTTTTCATACGCCAGGCGATGTATCCTGTGTTGCTTGCAGCATCATAGAAGTGTTCCTGAAATAGACTTTTTAATCCTTTATCATGTACAGACTAAAATATCAAACATTTACATTTCAATGTCATAGAAACAGCCTGTGTCATAATATTACAAGTATGAATTAAAGTGCCATGCAAACAATAACAATGACTTACGTAGCCTTTCTTAGAATATGGATCTCTGAGGGAAGGGAACAGCATCACGATGCCATGGGCATACTGTTCTCTGACTGATTTAGTAGGGAGTTGCCTAAGAGAAAGTATCAAATTAGTTATCGTAATTTACACAATGACAATGCAGTTATTGGTGTGTAAATAAAAGAAAAATATGCTAAAACAAATACCCGTGTGTATCAATCATGTGAGACACCAGAATATTAATCATGTGTCTTCTTGTGGCATCTGTAAGAGTTTCTGTTTCTTGATACTCCTGTAGTACTGCCTCACCACCAGACTTGAATTTTAGCACATCTTCAACCAACTAATAAAAACATGAGAATGGTGATTCACAATTTTTTAGAAACTCATAGGGGAGAAAGTGTTAAGAGGGATAGTTCACACAGAAATGAAATTGTTGCCACTAATTACTAAGCTTTGTGCTAACTTGTTTAGCAGACAGTGCAGATGTATACTCATTTCTTTGTCTTTTGTTAGGGACCTCATCTAAGATTACAGTTGATGCACTTGAGCTGCTTGATTCAGATGTCTCAGATATGGAAGAGTAGTCTGAAAATTCTAAAGAATTAGAAAATATCAAAATATTTTGATGACCAGCACAAGGATCAGAAACATGAAATAGCTCATTTATCATATATTTATTCAGAGTGCTTGATGATACCTTCCTTTCAAATTCAATAAACTTACCATCATTTGAGAAAACAGTCAGCACCACATTGCCTTGTCCAACGAGGTCACTGAATATTTCAGCATCGACTTCTGTCCCTGTTGCATCCTTGTATATAACTTTTGCATCTGGAGGCAGGCAAAATCTCTCGATGACTGAAAAAGATGAGAAGATAAAACTGAATGTACTTTTTACATGTAAAGAAATCTGTATGTAACATTTATGTATAAAATATAGACTACCATATTTTAATCAAGTAAAATAAAACATACCTTTTAGATGAAATAGCATGAAGTCAAACCGTCCTTCAATACAATCCAGCTTCACATACTTCTGCTGTTCGCTGTACTTGACCTGGACCAGCATTTTTATTATAACTGCAATGCGTTTGACAATGTACATCAGTGTAAAGGAAGAACACTGTACGGCTGCATGACATATCATTTAAACATCAATAGCTCGATGTGAGGATGCGCACAAGTCACTTAATTACATTTTGGCTTGTAATAATTTGATCCCTTGTTAGTTAAGTCAAAACGAGGGAACGTATTAGTACGACATGACCGCGATTTACATACGTTATGCATGATCATAAATGTATATATCATGTTAATTTTCTTACATATACATATAAATAGAGAGAGAGAGATAGAGAGAGATACCGTGGCCACGAATGAATAATTCGTTCCCTCCTTTTAGTAAATGGCAGCGTTAGCTAGGCTAACGCAAATCGTGACCCACGTGTTAGGCCTAAAATTCATGTCCTCGTTTTGATTAAAATACGAACTTGTCCGCATGTTCTGAGCTGCGTACTATATGTAAAATTGCACATGTTGCGGTTGTATTCATAGCATCAATCATAAATGTTTAAGTAGTTTGATTTAATTTGACTTACCGTTCAAACCTACACGAGGACATTGACGACGACGCTTTCTCCAACGAACTAAGAAATGAAATGCGCATGCGGCGGCGCCACTGGGCGGAGTGTAATTACATCTCTAAGGAGTTGGTTTAACACTGATGATCAACTCTGTCAAATAACTCCAACTCCGAACACCATTTTACTCTAAATGAGTTAAAATTACTCTTAGGGTGTTGAAATCAACTCGGAAATGTTTAACACCTAAATTTTAACACTCCAATTTTTGCTGTGTAGTCACGTGACTACTAGCTCTTCTGGTTGAGCTGTACTAAGGGCGATATTCTCTATACATAGACCGGCGGAGCCGCTCTGTATTTCCCTATGAAGTGCTTATGTACATGTGCTGGCCCACGTTGCTGGCCGCCTGTTTCCCACATGTTTTGTGTTCCCCGGGCATCCCTGGGACTCATGCAGTGGATGCTCGGCGCGCACGGCGTTGACAAGGGGTTCCCATAGCGTAAGAAACTTACGCAATACGAGAGAACCTCTCGTAAGAGAACGTACTTGGTTACCTAACGTAACCTCGGTTAGTCAGACTACTGTTTGGAATTAATCAGCTGCAACTGCGCCTTAAGATGTATGAGTGCACAATGTAAATGTAAAAAGTCTCGTCTGCGTTGCTCTGCTGCATGCAAGTGCAAGACAAGTGATGCAGAATGTAGCAATTGCTGAACTGAATAAGAGCACTGCTCTGTGTTGTTGTGATCATATTGGAGAATCTTGTTGTACCATTGTTTAAATAACATTACATTTTAAATGCCATGCAGTTCATGTTTTAGTTATTATTCAGATAATGTTATGTCCAACTTTATAAGGTAATTTTAGGCCAAGTTTACTGTGTTTATTTCCTTTATCTGTTCAAAGCTAATGTTAGTGGTGTGACACATTTCTGTGATATGTTTTGGTAATTTGTTAATTTGTCTCAATTCTTAATATTTACAACCAATCTTTCTGAGAATATCTTTTTCATAAATAAACCAAAAGAGAATTTAGTTTGGTTAAATTTAAGTCCTTAAACTTGTTTACATGGACATGTAAATGTTGAAAAGTAATAAACACTCTTAACATAATGTAATAGGATGATGGTTTGAGATATACAGGCCTTTTGCTGCCACCAGCATGATGTTGATGTTCTTACATGGACATACTCAAATACACAAAATAACAAGTCAGTGTTTACCAGAAATATTGTAAGACAGAATGACTAAACTTGTTCTGACTATTCTGTTTGTTTCCTTTACTCAATAAATACTATAGCACAATAAAAACAGTTTATCTTTGAGCCAGTGCTGAGAAATTTGCTCATTTTGGCGTATGAGGCGGTCATCTTGGATTTTGCACTCTACTGAGTTTCATGTAAGAGATACAGCTTGGCAAACAGCAAAAATGGATTCAGCATAAAAAATACCCCTAGAATAGTCTATTTGCCAACTTTTACTCAAAAATGCCTGAGGATTTTTATTTAGGCACATTTTTGTGATTTCAACCTGGTCTATATTACTGAATATTAAGTTTCTTTTAAATCAATTGAGCAAAACAAAGGTAGGTGACAGTGGTAACACAAAATATATGCTGTATATAAAGTATACGAACATACAGTACAAATTTTCTGTCTTTCAGAGTTTAGAATAGATATGCTTGCTCACTGTTTAAATACTTTCATAATTTGTTTAGAAACAGCAGTTGATGGATTCAATAAAAACAATTATTCCTATAGTTTATGTAACCTTTCAGTTTCCAGTCCTGATCTTTATCTAGGTCACTTTAACTAAATACAGACAGTCAACAAACAGAACATTGGTGTAGGAGTGCAGCCCAAATGTTCATATGTGTTGTAAATTAAATACATATTGCAGAAATATGTTAAAAATAAATATAAGACATCACTAGATGCTCTGAGATATATCATGTTTCAGACCAGCAGCCTCAGGATGGAAGTGAGGGGCGGAGCTTATACAGTTAATATAGAGCTGTGCTATCCATAGACTTCCTTATACTCCGCGCCTCACTTCCATCCTGAGGCTGCGGTTCTAGCTCTGCTGGCCTGAAACTGCTGCGATGCTGCAACTGGACACTATTGGGTGTTCTGGGCTCCTGTACAGTTCATTTTATTGCAACCCCTTAGGAGGAATGTTTCATGACTGCAAGTGCAATCAGAGTCAGAACCAGCAGAACCGCATACATAATCATTCCACCACTCGAAATCCAATACCATACACCTGCAAATAGAGAAGGTGGGAAGAAAGCACAATTTTTTTCAATGTTTTCTTTTTGAAACTCACTGCTTAAAAAATCTGTAAAGCTAGATTTAGCAAAAAAATAATATGTGTGAATCAAAAATGTAAAAACGTGTAAATAAATATTGCACAAAACAAACAATGTGGTCATGGATTGAAAAAAAGTGTGAATCAAACATTTAAAATGCATTTAAAAAAATAAGCATAAATAAAAAATTTAAACACATTTAAAATGATATTGCACAAAACTGCAACATGAATGCACAATTATTTAGTCACGGAGGCCAAAACATGCATGGAACTGCATTACAGACTCATTTTATTTAAAGGGATAGTTCACCCAAAAATGTAAATTATGTCAGTAATCACTCTCCCTCATGTTGTTCCAACCCCGTAAGACTTGGAACAAGTCATTTGATAAACTTTAGGTTGAGCCACTCACTGTAGTCACTTGGACTATTTTAACAATGTCTTTACTTACTTTTCTGGGCTGGCAGATCTCTATTACACAGAAGCCTATGAAGGAGTGAGACAGCTCTCAGATTTCATCAAAAATATCTTAATTTGTGTTCTGAAGATGAACGAAAGGGGTTGAACAACATGAGGGAGAGTAATTACTGACACAATTTCATTTTTGGGTGAACTAACCCTTTACATTTTTTGGATAACACTTATTATTTTTTAATCACAATATGACCACAATACTTAAGTAGTATGGCAAAAAATAAATCCATATTATTGTCTCCAGTTTTACTAACTTATTTGTTCAGTGTCATCATCTGTGTTGTCGAGTTTTCCCTTTGATTCTGTACTAGATTCTGTAGATGATATTGAAAGGTTTGTCACAAGGTTATGCATCAATTTGCGGTTCTAATCATGATGACTAAACCTCAGCTGTCTGCTTTATAAATAATATCTCTCCTCATCCACTGATGTTCTCTCACCTGTGACTGAGACTGTGATCAAGGTTTCTCCTTCATAATCCAGAACTCTGTATGTTCCAGTGTCAGTGACTGTAAACTCATTAATGATCAGAGTCTCGTCACTGACGGTCAGTCGATCACTGTTGACCCCGTGACCTCTCGTCCACACCTCTGTCCAGCCTTCACTAGAGTTTCTCTCCACTTTATCAGCGTTGATCAACAGAACATCCAACTTCAGATCCTCTCCTTTCTGCACAGAGATCTCATCTGAGGAGAAACACAGACATTCAGCATTCATCATTATTATGAGTGTCAGTCAATCAAAAACATAAGCACATATTACATATATTAAAGGGCACCTATTATGCCCCTTTTTACAAGATGTAATATTGGTCTTGGGTGTCCCCAGAATGTATTTGTGAAGTTTCAGCACAAAATACCCCACAGTTAATTTATTATAACCATTTGAAAATGTCATTTTTGAGGCCTGTTTTAAAAAGAGCTGTTTTGGTGTATACCACCTTAAATGTAAATGAGCTGCATATCCCCGCCCCCGCTGGACCCAGATGATGAATGAAGAGACTCCGGCACAGAATAAACACGAATGAGAATGGACCAAGACGTCTCGGAATGGTTATTTGATACATTTATGTACTTTAATTATTTGATACATTTATGAGTTTTAATCACGTCCCCTTTGCAATTATG
The DNA here is from genome assembly GCA_022828995.1 of Vimba vimba. NCBI lineage: Eukaryota > Metazoa > Chordata > Actinopteri > Cypriniformes > Leuciscidae > Vimba > Vimba vimba. The sequence goes on from CM040824.1 coordinate 41,357,935, forward strand.
TGCAACACACACACACACACACACACACACACACACACACACACACATTGTGATAACTTTCGCGCAATTTTTTGAAACTACACACACACATACTGTGATAACGTTTGCTAAGTACAAACGAGATTATATTTATGCGAGGGGTGCTGTTGCGTCATGTTGACATTACTTGTCGTACAGGTGCTTATGTGGCAAATGTGAGGAGATGGCTACAGAACCAGTTAACATATGATGCAGGGAGATAGCCTAGATAGACGTTTATATATTGTCTATGGAGATAGAGCAGGTATTAATTTATTTACATTTGTAATTGCTGCAAAAAATGATACGTGACATAAAACTGTCTGACGTTGTTTGTTGAGACATCCTATGACGACGACAATAAATAGCTTTAGACGCATTTGTTGTTGAACTGACTGACATCGATTGAAATGACTATTTGCTCAAAAATCATAAAATACACTTACTTCTTCTGGAGGTGACGTTGGATCGCAAACAGTAGGCAACGATCCACACTTGGATTAACTTTGACCCTCGTTCACTAAACAGTCGGTCAGAAAATGATTCTCGCAAACATAAACGTATTTAGGAAGTTTAAGTGGCGCCTTTTCTTCATAAATAAAATCCATCCGCTGTTTTCAGTGGCTGATGTCAGTGAAGACTACTACAGTATGTCCATTCTTACATCCCACAACAGAACACCTACATATCTTAGGAGACATTACCGGCTGTCCTTGAAACAATGGCGATGGTGTACTGCAGATCACCGAGGGCGGGGTAACCACATGTCAATCAAACCACGTCGGTGGGGCTTAGTGCATTTCTACGTCACAGTGAGAGCAATCTTAGAACAGGGCGTTTGCAGACAGTGCTTATAATTTATTGAGATTGTAAAAAAAACACTGGGTGGATTTTTATCATTCTAGGGTGGTTTTGCTCACACACTGTCAACACACATTTATGTTCAAACACCATGTAAAAGTGAATTTTGCATAATAGGGTGCCCTTTAATGTAATCATTTTAAAAATCAGCCATTGAAAAGTCTATATTGGAATCCACTAATCTGAATATTAGGCAGGACATGTCAAATTCAGTCTGTGCTTGTTACAGTCATGCGCGACTCAGGGCAGATCCAATAGTTTTAAACTTGAACAGACAATCCGCCTTCAATGAAGTTAACACTTGTAAATGGAGAGTGGCCAGACTCTCTGTACAAATGAAATGTACAAGAGTCTGGTAGGACCAGATGGGCCCCGATCCTGACCTCCCTGGGGCCCTAAGCAAAATTATATTAAGGGGCCCTCCTACCTGACCCATGAGCACAGACACACATGACACCCCAGAGCTCCCACTGCAACCCTCCCTCCTTTAACTAGTACTAATGAAAATGTAATTCCTGATATCAGAAATAGACATAGAAAAATTACATTCTTAATATCATGAATTCACATTTTAAATAGTACAAATTTAATTATTGATATCAAAAATGCATCCTCTGAACGAATAAAAGATAAAATGGCTTGCCATAGCATGTCACTGTTTTAAATGATAAAAGCAGTACTTGATACTTGATGGTTATTATTTACTGAGGGATGTGCATCCATACTGACCAGTATGTCCAATCAACATTTGAAATGCAATATAGCCTATAAACCAATCAATGTCAATACATTGCTTTCCATTTTGCTTTACTGCAGAGTTGTATCTAAACTGACTTGGAGACTAGATAATTATTGTCTTGTTTTAAAAGTATGTGCAAAATGAGGAGTGCAATCAATCAGATCAAGTTTGGATTATGGAAGTATAATTTACGGATTTGCAACCGAAGCTATACTCAAAAAGATTGAAACAATACAAAATCAAGCTTTAAGAATACACTGTGGTGTGTTCAGAACAATCTCCCTTTAAACCTTCGTAGGCATAAAATAAGACTGAATTATTGGGTTAATATAAAAGGTCATAAAGAGAGTCATCCAAGGGAGTGATAGAAGAATGCTGGGAACATGGGACCAAAAACATTAAAAGCTTGGGATGGATTGTTCACAGGGAAGCACAAGAAGCTGGTATTGCAGACTATAATGTTAGCCCTACTGTTATATTATCCAGTATGTGGGATAAATCATTCTTTGTTCAAAAATAGGAAAACATAAAACAGGTAAATGTAATTATTGTGATCAGGCAGAAACAATTAATAAAATGTATAAAACATGTAAAAGAAAGGTTAGAACTTATGAAGGAAATAAGAAACTTGGGTGTTGAATCATTTAATATGGAAAGCCACTTGAAAAAGCATGCAGAACAAGATATAAAATATAAATAAAATATATAGTGCTATAATGAAATATATTAAAGCAATAGGAGTAGACTGGAGAATTTAATGTCATTGGTTTAAAAGTGGAATAATTAAAACATTTTCAACACGCTTATTAGTGCTTCACACTCCAGTCCAGTTGGTGGCGGTAATGCACAGAGAGTTGGTTCGCCAACCGCCATAAAACACCATTAGAAGAAGAAGGAGTGCCATCACACTTAGGCTGCGTTCCAGTCCAAAATTGTCATGCCCTTCACTCGCTAACTTCCCTTCGTCTCGTTCACTCGGATGTACGTCATTGCGAGTGCCCACTACTGGCGGAAACTGCAATGGGCTGAACTGGAACGTCCTAAGCCCTTGCTCACTTGGAGTTGATTTATTATTTAAATTTTGGAGTTGATTTATTATTTAAATTTTTTTCCCTTTAATAATTTGTTCAATGCAGCATCCAAATGTTTATAGGTGTGTTTGGGTTGTTTTAAATAAAAATATATATATATTTAATATATCATAGAGTTGTCTGTGTGGTGGTGATTAGACGAGATATGTGGTGACGTCACAATCGTACTGCATTGTGGGACATATAGGTGCCTGAAGTGTACATTTGAAGCAGACTCGCTCCCTCGGTCAAAATCGAGGGAACGAGGGTCTGTCCATATAAACTTCCCTCGTCCACTTCACGAAGTGGAACGCACTTCAAAATGGCGGCAGGGATTCCCCCAAGGGGAAGTGCTTAGGGAAGTTCGCAAGTGCGTGTCTAAAAGTGGACTGGAACGCAGCATTAGGGTGCTTCTCAATTCTTATTTGTGCATCCTCGTTTCCTTTCCTCGCGTCTCAGCTCCACCCCCTGTAGGATGCGAGGAAAGGCTGCAAGGAAAAGACGCGAGGACGGAGGAATCGAATGAAAGCTTTTTTTATACATTGGAATAATCGATAACTCGAGTGTCACTTCACAGCGTCATCAGCAGCGCTCAGAGGATCTGCCCTTATGTTGTTGAAGTTTGTTTATTTACGAAATTCATAATAAATATTAATAAAGCAAGATACCCTGTTGAAATATGTGAGATGTGTGGTTTATATAAACTGCTAAGGTAAAGTATAAATCAAAATTATTGTGACCGATGTGAAGGGGGAGGAGAATTTATACGTGCGTCACGTTTTAGTCGATAAAACTCTTCCGCATAGGATCCACCTGTGTATCCTCGCTCATGACTCCTCAGGAAGCCTCCTCACTCCTCGATCCTCGACTCCTCATGGTGCAATTAGAGAATTGAGATGTCCTTCAAGATGGCTGAGCTCGATCGGTTTCCGGGTCATAGGATGGAGGACGGAGGAGAGGAGACGAGGAGGGATATTGAGAAGTACCCCCATATTGTACTGGTGCCCACAGGTGTTTTGCTGGGAAAGTGCGCATTTCATTTCGTGCACACGCATATGAACGCATGTTAACGTGGAACGCGGTTATCTTTTCCCAGCTGCAGTTTATAAACAAACACCGTTGCCCTTTGTCATTTATCAAACGTAATTAATAGTTGTATTTCACTCTCACTTTATTTTTGTCAGGCACAAGGTCACAGAACATGAACACAGCAAGCAAGACACAGAAAGACCGAAAGATGCACTGCCCAGCTGGGTTAATGGCGGGCATACACTGCGATTTTCGTCCGATTTTGAGCCAAATTCTGACTCGTGCAACTCTTTTCCGGATCAGGCCGATTTTCAGCTTTGTCATGCGTCATTTGTCGTGCAGTGTACAGGGAGAAACGAGAGGCGATTAACCTCTCCCGCTAGGCAATTGGTCGGATTAATTTCTGGCATGTCAGAAATTCTGCTCGCTCCTCGTGACTATATCACACAGTTGAAGCAGAGCTATGAACCGATTGTACGGTGGCCGAGAGAGCTCAACGCGCTGCAAATGAAGAAAACACATGCAAACAGAAAAAAACGCATGCAAACAGAAAAAAACACATGCAAATAGAAAAAAACACATGCAAATAGAAAAAAACCCACCAGCGAATAAGAAAACATCTTCATCAGTTTTACAACTCACGTGCGTCCCAATACTCACAACACAACCAAATACGGAAACGTGCTGCAATTACAGAAACGCGCTGCAAAAGTTCACAACAAAACCAAATACAGAAACGCGCTGCAACAGAACACAACGGAAATGTTTCCGGGGAACCCAATAAGTGACGGACGGACGGCTCGCGAGCTTTACCAGAGAGACGCGGGCTCTGGCTTTACCTATGCCCTAACGTTACTCTCTTAAAAGGGCAGACGGCAGAGCCCTTGAATTGGGCACTTTGGAGGGAGCGGGGCACTTGTGTGACATTATGTTGATGAAGGGAGCAACGAAAGACAACGTAATTTCCTCATTATTTTCACCTGGGATGTTCCCATGACAACGCAGCGCGTGTCCATCAACTGAATAGCTGTTCTTACCAGAAATATAGTATTAATGCTGTTAACATAACTGTTGCAAATAAATATACATTTTATACAACAAAGTTTTTAAAATATGTGTTATATCTTTGTGTGAGTGTCTCAACTTTAAAACTTGCCGTCTCATATTTGGACCTATAGCTACATTCTTATGAAACGTATTATAACATAACATGACAAAATGTGTTCAATGTAACTGATGTATAGATTAATGTCTTTTCCTCGTTCTTTTTCTCTATCTTTTTATTTATTTATTTATTTTAGTCTTCAGCTCATTGTTCTTTTTAGTATTCTTATGACATTGAACATATCGCAAATACATTTTGTATATTGTATACAAAGTTGTATGTCATAAACGTGTCATCTTTGTATGTTTTGCAAAAAAAAAATAAAAAAAATAAAAAAATAAAAGTAGACAGCTGTAAGCACGTCCTAGCCGTCAGTCCGTCACTTATTGGGTTCCCCGGAAACATTTCCGTTGTGTTCTGTTCTATTTGCAGCGCGTTTCTGTATTTGGTTTTGTTGTGAACTTTTGCAGCGCGTTTCTGTAATTGCAGCGCGTTTCCGTATTTGGTTGTGTTGTGAGTATTGGGACGCACGTGAGTTGTAAAACTGATGAAGATGTTTTCTTATTCGCTGGTGTTTTTTTTCTATTTGCATGTGTTTTTTTCTATTTGCATGTGTTTTTTTCTCTTTGCATGCGTTTTTTTCTGTTTGCATGTGTTTTCTTCATTTGCAGCGCGTTGAGCTCTCTCGGCCACCGTACGATTGCCCTGAACTCAAGTAATTTTTCCCTCACTGCATCTGTGCGAAAACAGAAATTTAACCATTTCATCTTTAATGCAGCAAGAAAGAAAACGAAAAGAAGGAGATCTTTAACCCTTGTGCATCGTTTAAATTTACAACCTTTCGTTATGTTTGTGGCTGAAAACAGCCACTACTTTAAACTGCTGTAAAAATGTATCAGATAAATATTTTTTTCACATTTTTTTGCATAAATCTATTAATCAGCCTCAGTCCTGCTCAAAAATACTAAATGTTTAAAAAAAAATCAGGATTTTAACTCTTTAATTGCCAAATTCGTAAATGATGTCACTGATTTGGGAAAAAAAACCCACAAAATGACTAATTTTCAATATAAAATGTGATCGTGGACTGGATTTTTTTTTACCTTTTATCACAGTCTTGGACATGTCAAAGATCAGAAACAACATTAGTTTTGATGCATTGTTAGTTTTTGTGCAGCATCAGATTTTAACTTTTTCTCCCTCATTTACTGTTTGTGGCTGTTTTTGCCCCATTGACTTCCATTATAACCACATTTTTTGATTGCAAAGCCATGACACCATATAATCATGCATTTTTGATTGTTGGTGGTTTTCCCTGTTGGGAAGAGGTAAAATTTGTAATTTTTACTGTTGATAACCAGGTGGAACCATTAACCCTTTAGATAGGCCTGTGCAAAAAAAAGCTTAGTTTCTGGCTTTTACATGGAGTGTATATGGAGTATAATAGCATAATAAAGTGTGTGTGTGTGTGTGTGTGTGTGTGTGTGTGTGTGTGTGTGTGTGTGTGTGTGTGTGTGTGTACTCACCTTGATGCGTCTGAGAAAATCAAAATATGCACCTCAGCTCTCAGAACTACATGGAGTAAACAAAAACAAAGTAAGTGTATTTTTGCATCTGCTGCCTTTTGATGGTGAGAAATGCAGACTAAACAAATACAAAGCAAGTGGATTTAAACACTTGCATGCAAGCCTGCTGGTCATTTGATGGTGAGAAGAGCAGCAAGCAACATGAGAAAGGGCTTGACTTGTAGTGACGTTTCAGAGATGATTATGCAGCCTGACCCCTCCAGCGAGCTGCACGATGTATCGTCTTCTCCCTCTGACACCACAGACTCAGGAGAGTCAGATCCTGATTTGGATGTGGCACCCTCATCATCCTCTCTAGCTTCCACTGAAGGCGAGGAGGATTCGGAGGATTCGGAGGATCCTGGATATGGGTGGATTGGGAGAAATGGCGAAGTGTGGTTTTCAGTCAACTCCCTTTCTTCAGCCTGTCAGAGGCGTGACTCCAGGGCCGACGCGCTATGCCATCGCAAGGATCTAGAACATGAATTCTGTGTTCAACGGATTCGTTTTTTTACTGAGGAGATGATTGACCTCATTGTCAGCATGACCAACCTCCATGGGCGCCGCACAATGAGAAACGGGGTGGACTCCACAGATCTCCGTGCCTACATGGGGGCTACTGATTTTGGCCGGCGTCTACAGGTCCAGAGGGGAGTCCACACGTTGCCTGTGGGATCATCGCCTTCCCCTCCTATTTTTACTCCGTAAAAGACAGATTGAACACAGAATCCATGTTCTGGACGCTTGCGATGGCATAGCACGTCGGCCCTGGAGTCACGGGAGTTGGCAGGCTGAAGAAAGGGAGTTGTCTCCGCGTTGGTGGAAAACCACACTTCGCCATTTCTCCCAATCCACCCAGATCCAGGATCCTCCGAATCCTCCTCGCCTTCAGTGGAAGCTAGAGAGGATGATGAGGGTGCCACATCCAAATCAGGATCTGACTCTCCTGAGTCTGTGGTGTCAGAGGGAGAAGACGATACATCGTGCAGCTCGCTGGAGGAGTCAGGCTGCATAATCATCTCTGAAACTTCACTACAAGTCAAGCCCTTTCTCATGTTGCTTGCTGCTCTTCTCACCATCAAATGACCAGCAGGCTTGCATGCAAGTGTTTAAATCCACTTGCTTTGTATTTGTTTAGTCTGCATTTCTCACCATCAAAAGGCAGCAGATGCATAAATACACTTACTTTGTTTTTGTTTACTCCATGTAGTTCTGAGAGCTGAGGTGCATATTTTGATTTTCTCAGACGCATCAAGGTGAGTACACACACACACACACACACACACACACACACACACACACACACACACACACACACACTTTATTATGCTATTATACTCCATATACACTTCATATAACTCCATGTAAAAGCCAGAAACTAAGCTTTTTTTTGCACAGGCCTATCTAAAGGGTTAATGGTGCCACCTGGTTATCAACAGTAAAAATTACAAATTTTACCTCTTCCCAACAGGGAAAACCACCAACAATCAAAAATGCATAATTATATGGTGTCATGACTTTGCAATCAAAAAATGTGGTTATAATGGAAGTCAATGGGGCAAAAACAGCCACGAACAGTAAATGAGGGAGAAAAAGTTAAAATCTGATGCTGCACAAAAACTAACAATGCATCAAAACTAATGTTGTTTCTGATCTTTGACATGTCCAAGACTGTGATAAAAGGTTAAAAAAAATCCTGTCCACAATCACATTTTATATTGAAAATTAGTCATTTTGTGTGTGTTTTTTCCCAAATCAGTGACATCATTTACGAATTTGGCAATTAAAGAGTTAAAATCCTGAATTTTTTTTACACATTTAGTATTTTTGAGCAGGACGGAGGTTGATTAATAGATTTATGCAAAAAAAATTGAAAAAAATATTTATCTGATATATTTTTACAGCAGTTTAAAGTAGTGGCTGTTTTCAGCCACAAACATAACGAAAGGGTAGTAAATTTGCCCACAGTGTACTGTTGAGTTTTTGAAAAATTTCAAAGCATTTTCCCAAAATATGTGTCAAAATAAGATTTGTCACCAAAAATCATTCCATTTGCTGAAACACAGAGAAAGTTATGGCCAAATTTAGACTAAAAAATACCCCATAGTGGATGAAAACATCCCCAACAGCACATAAGGGTTAAGCTCTGTGGATATCAAACTAGCTACAAATTACTGTTGCTTACCTCCAGTTCGTGTTGCAAAATGAATAAACCATATTACTCACATCTTCCAAGCCACCTGTGATGAAGCTACCGTGCCTCTTTTATTCATTTGTTAAATGTTCAAGTTAAACAAGCTGTTTTTGAAATAAAGCTGTTTTTAATTTTCATTGATGACTGATTATTACAGTGTTCGGACACAGACTGTTAAAAATGTTAATTATAGGCCTACAATTCATTGTAATCGACCTAAATGTTTTTAGACAATTTTCAATGAGATGAAATCTTCGCAGCATGTCCATTGTGATGCACTATAAAATGATTGCGTGGCAAATTAATTATAATAGCCTATAAATTTAATAATAAAAGTAGGTCTTCCCTAATAATAATACTAATAATAATTGAATACATACATTGAAAATGCTAAATACTCTTAATATGCTATCAAGCGCTTGTTTTGACAATATCTCTGGATACACAATATCACGGTCTATTGGCGCAACCGGCACGGGGGTTTATCGCGTAAAGTGTGAGCACAGTGAAGTCGCAGCTCGATCATCTGACGGACCGTATAGTGTGAGCACATAAAACGCGAGCTTTGGCTTTACATCGCATGCGATCTACTCGTTCAGAGTGAGTAGGTAACCTTGAAATCGCACAGACATCGCACAGTGTATGCCCGCCATTACAGACTTGTATTCTCTCCTCTCCAAGTTTGATGTCAGTAAAGAACAGTAAAGTTAAGTTGATTTTCATCTCTCACGCTTAATTTTCTCATCGATTTTGTACTTTTGTACTTGTAACTTTGATTGACATGCTTTGACGCAGGGGAGGCGGGACCTTGAGTAATTTGCGTGGCCCTACGAAACTTGCGTAGTGTGCGTATAGGGTTGATCGGCTCTAGACAATCGACAGGAGAGCACATGGCACAAGGAAACACATGACAAGCCATGTGCTCTTACTAAACATGACAGAAAACACAAACACATGGCCAGTATAACAAATCACAAGCTATGTGCTCACACAAAACAAGACATGAACACATCAGCTAATGAGGACACTCATAAACCACGTGTGCACACAAAACAGGACAACATGAAAGCACACAGCTAGTGATAAACACAAGCTGTGTGCTACACAGCACAAGACAAAACGTGACATGAAGGCATGCGGCCGATGTAAACATGAACCGCGTAAAACACAAAACACATGGACAGAAGAGCGTATGGCCCGAGCGAACTCGAAACCGCACGCTCACGTAACAAAGCTCATCCTGTGCACTCACAACAGAGGACAAACACGTGGAGCATGAATGTCTGAATCCCGACACAGAACCGAAACCAAACTAGACCGACGTGAAGGGATCCAAACAGCACGCTCCACACATGTAACAAGTCACATAGACAAGTGAGTGCACAGCTCAAGCACGCTCGAAACCGCACACTCAGACAAAGACGGGACAAAAACAGGAGTGTCCGAGCTCTGTCACAAAACCAAGAAATGAACTAGACAGAAGTGACAGAACCCTGACAGTAAACATGGGCCTGTACCATGATGGTTGTTGAACAATCTCCGGGTTACAGGATTAGTTTTGAGTTGACAAAACCAAACCAATCCAACCAGGCTTTGTTGGTACCATGATGCTGATCATCAACTTTCTCTGTCAACTCAGGCTTTGATCCTGAGTTTAGGAGTTTAGGTGTGACATCAGTAGCGAACAGCCAATCACATGCTGAGAAAGAGTGAAACTAAGATTCATTTCTCTCTTCTGCAGAATATTACGAGATAGATAGATAGATAGATAGATAGATAGATAGATGGACGGACGGACGGACGGACGGACGGACGGACAGACAGACAGATAGATGAGTTAGAAAGATAGATAGATAGAAAGATGGATAGATGGATAGACGGACGGACGGACGGACAGATAGATAGATTAAGAGTTTAAACAATTTACACAGCAAGAAGAAAATAGCTGTCTATGAATGAGGACAACTAAGTAAAAGTCTTGCTACAGCAGTGCAAGTAAAAGTTGTGAAGTTAGTTTATACAGTTGAAGGTATAGAGAGAACTGAACGTTTAAGATCACATGTACTGTAGTCATTTTATAGCTTTATCTATTGATTCTAAAGCGTATTTATATTACTTTATATATGTATTCCTTTAAACTGTGTGCAATAATAATTGATCAACTAAAATTATGTGTGATCGATTGATATTTACATAATGTCTAAATCATACAAAATTATTATTGTGTTAATTATTAATATAAGTGTTCCTAAAAGCCAGACGATTTTGTCATTAAAAATCATTTGCTGTGTAGTGACCTTCGATTTGAAGTAGAAGCAGGTGGAGGGACTTTATCGCATCATCAGACATGTGACACTTTGCTCACAGCTGATTGGTCATCCCAGACCAGGTTAGTCGTGGAGCGTAAGGCGATGAACACTGCTAAAAGCCAAACCACTTTCATGATGCTTAAAACCCAGAGTTAGCGCAAGCTAAACTGAAACATTCCTGCTAGCCACCTAACCCGGGTTCATGGTATAGGCCTCTGATCATTTATTTACACATGTAAACTTTACCATAAATATGAAGATGATACTCCAGGGTTTGTCGCTCCAGCTCTGTCTGATCATTAGTGTAATAGACTCTTAAAGTGTATTTCCCAGCGTCACTGTAGATCAGATCCTTGATGACGACGTCACATGATCCTTCTTTAAACACTCGACCATTTTCACTCTCACAATCGTCCTTCTTACAAATAAGGATGTTTTTTGACAGTCTGCTTAAAATAATATCAGAGATCTCTCTGGCTTGAGATTCACATGTCAGGATGACATTTTCTCCTGTTTTCCCCGTCACAGGTGCGGAAGGGGATCCTGCAAATACAGACAGGATAAAATTAATTCAGTACAAAGTATCAATACTGAAAAATACATGTAGTGTATTTTACAAGTTCATCATAAACTATTCTTATTTTAGTATAACGAGATTGATTAAATAAATATAAATATATACTGTATATATCTATCTATATCTATCTATATCTATATATATATATATATATATATATATATATATATATATTAGGGGTGTAACGATACACAAAACTGACGGTTCGGTACGTCCCACGGTTTTGACGTCTCGGTTCGGTTCGGTTCATTTAGGTGGGGTGGGGGGTTTAGAAAGCTAAAATAGCTTTTTTGTTTTTTTTTAAAACAGTGCTTTAATTAACAAATTGTGTCCTTGTCTTTAAATTAATTCAATTACAAGTAAAGTCTCGCAAGGATAAAAATTTGTATCTGCTAATGCTGTAAACTATATAGGCTAGGAGCCCTTACTTTCACATTACTATAACATTAAAGCTTAACAACAGAGCCTAGACTTTTAGCCTAAATTCAGTTGCTATTTATTTTTAGATATAATAATAATCAACACTCAAGTAACAAATTGTATGAAAACATGTAAACATGAGAGAGAACAATATAAGCTGTTCCACATTTTAACATTTATAAATGTTGATGAAATGATGACAACAGTATAAATCAATATCAGATGTGTCAATGCAGTTTTAGTAAAATACTGAACAATGTTTATTAATAAATTAACTGAAATTAACTGCATAAGTCAGTGATGTCATGGTGTGGAAATTTCCACCTTCAATCCACAAACATCAACAAAAGTGACTTGGCTGAGTGACAGGACAGAGAAACAATCAAACTCTGAACTGAAAATCAAAAAAATGGTTACAGTTTGTATATAAAAATTATACTGACCGCTATATTTGATAAAGCAAAACAGCAGCAGCAGAGGATTCGAAAACCTGAGAAAACAGTTTGTCACAGATTAAGGTTAATAATAATTACAAACACATTTAAAGATTAAACGCTTTCCTGAGCGGTAAAATATTACTAAACATTGACTATCATTTAGTCTGATTATTTAACACATGTGCATCTTACATGATAAAAATGTCAAATAAGAAACATCAAACTATAATCTGAATCATTGCTTTAATAAATGATTCCTGTTTAATATTGAAAATGATCAGTCAAACTCAAGCAACGGGCGTTAGAAATTCAATAACAATCTAATAATTGCATTATTATTGTAATAGTAAATTTTAATCATTATATATTAAACTATCATCATTGTTGTCTTCATAATCATATTAATGTACACATTCATCTGCGTCACTAGCAGGTTTAGTTTTCCACAAACAGAAACGCAACAATAAAATAATAACAACACATGCTGGATTTATATTTAAAAACATGAAAACTTACATGGTGTTTTGCAGGAGTCTTTCATCAGGTTTCAAAACTTTGTAAAAAGCACGTTTAGCGAGATTTTAAAAGTAGGAAATAAAACCGAAAGTATGCTATCCTATGTTTGCTGGAGCCTCCAGAAACAGGCAGTTATTTGTTTCCAGTGGGTGGAGGCGGAGCCATATGGGCGGAGCTATCATGAATATTCATGAGACCATATCGCGGGCGACCAATACTACAGGCGAGTGAAGCAGAAATTACTAGATTAAAATATTCTGCTATGTGAGATCACAATATAAGGCACAAACTGATATGTAAAGTTTTAATGTCCAAATAAATGTGAGCACTGTGCATTTGTACTATAAGATAGGCATTCATTTTGTGTTAATTTGTAAAGGACAAACAAAAATGAATAATTTTTAAATCCATAAAATAACTAATTTTACATTCTGGCAACATTACATTATGAAAAACATAACATTTTACATTATGTGTTGACTTCCGTCTTGTTCACATTCTTGCACATGGGGATTCAAAATAGAACTTTTGTTTTCCTTTTTAATTTAGGTATTAGAACTGTTGCAATTATTTATTTTGACAACTAATTTAGAAAGTTAAAAAAAATTTTTTTGATAAACTCAGAATTGGTTGAAGAGTTCATTGATTGTAAAATGCATTTAAGGTTGAATAATCTTTGGACTGTATTTATCTGCATGTTATCTCATCAGTGAAGATGCAACAATGTAGAACAAGCTATTGGGGATTTTGAGAACCAGAACCAATCTAACTGAGCAAGTTGAACTTTAGCTATAGTCTGTGTCCTTTTATTACTATTTAATACAAAAAAAAAAAAAAAAAAAAAAATCACTCAGTATTCCATGATTCCTAATTCACTACGATCTCAATTACAATTAAGTACAATGAACTTTATTCAGTTGTGTAGGCACTAAAACAGTCCAAAACATTATAGTCAAATAACTTTTTATGATAAAATAATTAAGATTTCTGTGCCACCCCATGGTTGCTGGCCCTTGCCTGGCCACCCCTATAATAGTAACATATTTCAAATATTTGCCATTGACTTCTGGTGATCTGTCATTCAGAAAACAACTATTCAGTTCTGACTCGTATCTATTCCAGTTGTGACTAGCAGCAGTTATCAGCCTTCCAGCACTTTAAGGCCTTTAAGCACATGCATAAAATGGTATTATATTTTATTTAGCAAGCCTGTCTAGATCATAGATGGAAAAGACCATTTACAGCCAATACAGGCAATTTACTACAGAAATATGTTTTTTAAAGCTTTTTAAAAGTTATAATGTTGCCACCTATGGCCCAATCTCCATAAACGTTTGCATGCTTGTTTAAAATCATGGATTGCATGCTTGTGTTCACCTAATGTCATGAAGATTTGAGTTTTCGTTTAGGAATGATCGCTTTTGGGTACACTTGGACCCATTTTCTAAATTACCCTGTTATAGCTACACAAATGATAAAGTTCAACATTTTTTAAATAATTATTGAGTCCAGAGAATTGTGCTGCAGTGGTTTTATCAAAGTTGAGTGAAAATCCTAGTTTGTGAAAGTGGTTTTTCAAATAATCTTCTACATTTTTAAGGAACAATTCGATTCACAGCGGTTCTAGTGGCCATTAGTGGTCATTTATGTGCCTTGTATTAAAGGCTCATTTAGTAGGGACTTTTATTATGAAACCGTAGTCATGGTAATGTGCCGTTAGTGAGCCAGTAGTTAGTTGAGCTGCCGCTATCTGCTGTGTCTGTGTGATCTGTTCGAGCTGTCAGCTGCAGAGTTGTTGATTCCTGTTCGTTCGTAGTGATTGCTGCAGATGGAATGTCACGATGTTAGTCACTGACCTCAAAGTAAGATAATTTTACTATTTTTGTGTTAAACATGATCTGAACAGAGTTTTTTGCGTCCGTGACATACGTGCATGCCCGGACATGTCCTGTGGAGATCGTTCTGTTATTCAGATCGGTATTATTATTTAAAGTATGATTATTCATTCTTTATTAAGCTGTAGATCAGTGTTAAAGGGTTATTAATGATATGATGTTGGTCTGTTAAGCTGTTATAATACCAGACGAGTGATTAGCGTCATGTTTGTTTGAATGTTTTTTATATTGCCACAAGGTTATCCATATATGGGCACTGTATGTTATTGATGACATGGTTGCTTACAGCCTATTTTCCTGTGGAATACCTCGTTTCTGTTTATTTAACTGGATGTTGAATAGGGAAATGTCACTGGTGTGAATTAAGAATAATTATTTTACATTATGTAACATTGAATGCTTATTATTGTATATATATTTAGTTTATTCATTATCTTTATTGTACTTATTTTCCAGACTATGTACATCATTGAATATACCTCTGTGGTTCATCCATCTACCTCCAATACACAGAGTTAATCTGATCACCTGTCTCCTCATTATTTATGCTCTGACCGGCATCCAGAAGGGTTTACTCATCATTACAAAATCAGAACCTAACAGTCCAAAAGCCTCTCCAACAAATTGGTCCTTCGAGCCGGAGTTGAGTATTCCCTTCTGACGTTATGGACTCTGAGGAGGAGATGATTGGAGGAACTCGCCCTAAGCGCAATACTCGTCCTCCAGCTTACCTACAGCAGTATGAGGTACATTATACCCGAGGCAGACCTGTCGCTGAGCATGATGTTCCACGCACCTGGGAGGCACCTGTCCACCGGACTCCTCCCCCATCCTTCCAGCCTTATGCTAACCCCCCTGGTGGTGACCTGGAATGTTCTGGTAGCTCACAGATCATGTCCTCTGGTTATATGCCTCCACAGCATGCTGCATTCCCTCAGACATCCTTCTCGTCGCCTCTGGCAGCTGATTTCAGTACCTCTGCACATGACCGTGAGCGACAGCATCGCCACCCGGAGCATGCACAACTAATGCAGACCCATCAGGCTTTCCAGGCTGACTTAAGGGAGTTGAGAGAAGTCCGGGCTGAAGTCCGAGAATTAGTTCAGGTGGCTCAGTCCCTTCGAGCCGACCTCAGTCAAGCTAGAGGACAGAACCTATCGCCAGCACAGCCGACAGCGTTTCAGTTATCCAGTTCCCCCCTGAGGCTGTATGAATCCACAACCTTAGCGGAAGATGGACACGTCGCTGAGCTTCCCCCACCGCCGTGGCCTGAGCCTGACGTTGACCTGAGAAAACGGATGGATTCCCTTGTGTTATCTGATACGGGTGCCACAACTTACCCACCTGTGATGCCAGGGACCAGAAAGTATCCATTCGTTTCCGCAGCTACTCAGTCACACCCTTTTCAATCTTATGCTCCTGATGCTTGGGGATTTCCTCCCCCTCCTACTCCTAAAGAGCTTCAAGAGTTGTTAACACCTGCGGCCATGCCCTTGCCTGCCAACCACAAGTCAGTGTCTATCTCCCCACGGTTCAGCTCTGTGCCTGCTTATTCGAATCCTCCAACCTTAGCGCCAAAGGTAGAGCCCCATCTACGACCTGTAGTACCTTCTGGGTCTGAATATGTGTATAGAGGACCTACACCTACGATCCCTAAGTTCAGCAGGCCTGATCCGGGTGAGTTTGCCCGACTCCGGATAGCTTTGGAGAACCTTCTCCCTCCAGACGGGACTGAACTTTTCAAATACCAGATCCTAGTGGATCATCTTAGGCTTGAGGAGGCTAGAATGATTGCGGATGCTTACTTGAACTCACCTACCCCATTCAGTGATACAATGGCTGCGCTCCATGAAAAATTCGGCCAACCGCATCAGCTAG
Source organism: Vimba vimba (assembly GCA_022828995.1). Lineage (NCBI taxonomy): Eukaryota > Metazoa > Chordata > Actinopteri > Cypriniformes > Leuciscidae > Vimba > Vimba vimba. The sequence continues at coordinate 41,374,548 of CM040824.1, forward strand.
CCTTAAGGAGGATTGCCATTGTTCTTGAGAGTCCTGACATCAAGCGAGGTGATATCTCTGCCTTCCAGAGGTTCGCTCTCCAGCTACAGTCACTAGTGGGCTTACTGAGAACTTTGGGACGCGACGGTGAACTGGAGCTGAGTTGTGGGTCCCATGTTGCGCGCCTTCTCTGTAAGCTTCCCCCTGAGCAGCGTGCTGACTTTCGTCGCCATATGTTCCGCCAAGCCGGCACAACCCCTAATCTGGTTGACCTATCAAACTGGCTTCGTTACGAAACATGGTGCCACAGCTACGATGCCGAGCCAATGTCTAAGGTTTTTCATGCCAAGTCAGACTCTGGAAAGAGAACTGTGACCATCCTGCATGGGATTGGAGAACCCCCGGTTGAGACTCCTGTCTCTCGGAAAGGTCCCGTTTTACAATCCAAGCCTTCTAAAGTGAAACGTTATTGTCCATTCTGTGATAAGACTGAGCATTACCTGAGCCAGTGTGCATCCTTCAATAAGCTTACCTCCGACCAGGTCAGGACATGGATTCGGAGTAACAACCGTTGTTGGCGCTGCGCCAGGGCACACCATGCTGCTCAATGTGACCTGAAGAAGCCCTGCAACCTCTGCCAAGGCACCCATCTCCGCCCTCTTCATGAGGTAAACGTTGGTCTATATCTGAGGGAGGATTCAACTCAAGTGGAGAAGAGTTGCCTGACAAATTCCTCTCCAGATCGGCTCTTCCTGGATAAACCCTCTGTCGGTGGCCGAGTCATGCTTAAAGTGGTTCCTGTAAATCTACATTATGAAGATCGCACCCTGGACACCTTCGCTCTTCTTGATGACGGCTCGGAGAGGACTATTTTGCTCTCCACTGCAGTTAAGGCCTTGGGCATCAAGGGTGTCCCTGAAGATCTTCCATTGCGAACAGTAAGAGACGATATTCAGGTCCTTCGTGGTTCTTCCATATCCTTTCAGATCTCGTCCCTCTGTAAACCCCAAACCAGTTATAAGATCAAACATGCCTTCACGGCAGATCGTCTTAACTTGTCACGCCAGTCTTACCCTGTAGAACAGCTACGACAGAAATACAGACACCTGCGGGGTCTTCCAATCCGTACACTTACTGAAGTCCAGCCTTTACTTCTCATCGGTTCCGATCAGCCTCATCTCATAACTCCGATGGAGCCTGTTCGATGGGGCAGCCACGGTGCCCCAGCTGCAGTTCATACGCGCCTAGGATGGACGCTCCAGGGTCCCATACCTTCAATGGGGTGGCCTCCTGCAGCACGGCAATGCCTGTTAACCTCCATGGCTCCAGTTCAGGACGAACTATTCCAGAACGTTCAACGACTGTGGCAGTTGGATACGGTTCCGCAGTGGGAGGGTAAAGAGGTAACCCGGTCAAAGCAAGATCAGGAGGCTCTTCAGCTGCTTGAAATGAAAACTCTCACCCATCAAATTGAAGGCATCAATCGGTTAGCTACACCACTACTGCGGCGAAAGGACATGCCTTTGTTGAATGCACCTAAGGAGTCAGTCCTACCTACCCTCCGCAGTGTTGAAAGGCGTCTGTTGAAGGACCCAGTAAAAGCTGAGGTCTATAAAGATGAAATGAGGAAACTCATTGAGACAGGAGCTGTTCGGGAAGCAACTGTCCCTTTACCTGATTCAGCTGAATGTTGGTACATCCCTCACCACATTGTTAGTCACAATGGGAAGTTCCGCATTGTCTTTAACTGTTCTCATCAGTATCTAGGACAAAGCCTCAATCAGTACTTGTTGCCTGGGCCTACCCTTGGGGCCTCGCTGTTGGGCGTCCTTATCCGCTTCAGAGAACATCCTGTAGCAGTGAGTGGGGATATCAAGGCGATGTTCCACCAGGTCCGTCTTCTACCTGGGGACCGTCCTCTACTCCGTTTCCTTTGGCGAGACCTGAAGATGGATGAGGCACCCAAGATTCATGAGTGGCAGGTTTTACCCTTCGGCACGACCTCTAGTCCATGTTGTGCAACCTACGCACTACAACGCCATGTACAGCAACACCCCCAGACGGATGAGGCGATTCGGTTTTCGGTGGAGAGAAGTTTCTATGTCGATAACTGCCTGCAGAGCCTGCCTACTGTTGATGCAGCGCGAAGTTTGATTGATCGACTACGGAATATCCTTTCTGAAGCTGGATTTGAAATTCGCCAGTGGGCCTGTAATGACCCTGGCGTGGTGAGTCACCTACCAACCAATGCCCGAGCTGAGAGTGTGGAACTGTGGTTAACGCAGGAGAAGTCAGACATCCCTGAATCGACGCTGGGTCTAAGCTGGAACTGGCAGACGGACACTTTGTCCTACAAACACCGACCTGTGGAATATAACACTCTTACTTTGAGGAATATCTATAAGGTCCTAGCTTCCCAATACGACCCTCTTGGCTGGCTTCTACCTTATACGACTCGAGCTAAAGTCATCATCAAGCAACTGTGGAACAAACAGAGAGGGTGGGACGACCCCAACCTACCACCTGAGCTCATCCAGTCTTGGACTACGTGGGAGGACGAACTCCGATACCTCCCTTGTATCACCTTTCCCAGACCTTATGTCCCTCCTGAAGTTGGAATGGGTGAAGCTACCCATGAGTTACATGTCTTCTCAGATGCTTCTGAGCAGGCATATGGAGCGGTGGCTTACCTCCGGACTACCGACCAGGAAGGTCGGACTTACCTGTCCTTCATCTTAGCACGTTCGCGTGTTACTCCTAAGCGAACTCACTCTATTCCAAGACTGGAACTCTGCGGAAGTCTAGTCGCAGCACAGTTGGCTAAGTTGCTTGAGAATGAGTTGACCCTACGTATCAAGTCGATTTCCCTGTGGACAGACTCTACCACAGTCCTCCAGTGGTTGAATTCGGAGTCCTGTCGCTACAGAGTCTTCGTGGGAAACAGAATCGCTGAGATCCAGGAGTTGACGGATAAGTGTTCTTGGCATTATGTAAGCTCTGCAGACAACCCAGCCGACGACCTCACGAAAGGGAAATCTCTCCAATACCTTGCTGCACCAAACCGATGGTCCCAAGGACCCTCCTTTCTCCTCCAGGATCCCAAGGAATGGCCAGTAATACCTAAGACTGAGACCATGGCAGATAAGGTTGAACTGCGGAAATCTGCTTTCTGTGGGATCAGTACCTTCCCTTCCTCTTCTGACAACACTGATGGATGGAACTACCACACCTGGCAGGAACTATTGGATGTGACAGCTCAAGAACTTCGAACTACCCTTTCTCCGGGGACTTCTCCACAGGCTGAGGATTACCATCAGGCTGAGCTTCATATCCTCAAACGGGTGCAGCAGGAATCCTTCCCTGAGGATTATAAACTGTTAGGGAGTGGAAAGTCAGTCAGGTCCAAAAGTCGACTAATTACCCTAGCCCCTGAAATGGATCCGTCCAGTAGTCTGATTAGGGTAGGAGGTCGTTTGAGGAGAGTTGCAGGCATTGAGGACTCCGTTTTACATCCTTTGGTCCTGGATCCTAATCACCCAGTCACCCGTTTGATCATTCACCATTATGACCACAAGTTACATCATTCTGGATCTGAACGGCTGTTCGCGGAAATACAGAGATACTACTGGATTCTACGTGGCCGCGAAGCTGTTCGACGATTTCAACATGACTGTCCAGAATGTCAACGGTGGAGGGCTCAGCCGACAATCCCAAAGATGGCAGATCTACCCTCTGCTCGCCTTCGGCTCTACAAGCCTGCCTTCCATTCTTGTGGAATGGACTGCTTTGGACCCTTGCTGGTCAAAATCGGAAGACGTACAGAGAAGCGTTGGGGTATTCTCTTTAAATGTTTGACCACGAGAGCCGTCCATTTAGATCTACTCTCAAGCATGAGTACCGACTCCTTCCTCATGGCTCTTAGAAGGTTTGTCTCGAGGAGAGGGACACCAGCTGAGTTATGGTCGGATCGAGGTACGAACTTCCGCGGGGCTGAAAGGGAGTTACGGGAATCTTATGCCGCATTAGTTCCTGACATACAGAGTCAGCTTGCCCGCCAGAGGATCCATTTCCACTTTAATCCCCCATCAGCCCCCCACTTCGGTGGAGTTTGGGAAAGGGAGGTGAGATCTGTTAAATCAGCCTTGTACACGGTTTTGGGTTCACAGTCAGTTCCCGAGGAAGTCTTAATGACAGTCTTGCTGGAAGTGGAGGCCATCCTGAACTCAAAACCCTTAGGATATGTGTCATCAGACGTGGCAGATGCTGACCCGGTGACGCCAAATAGTCTCCTCATGGGGCGGCCCGATGGATCTCTGCCTCAAGTCATTTACCCAGAATCAGAGATGCTAAGTCGTCGGCACTGGCGACATTCCCAGGTCCTAGCCGACCGATTCTGGTCCAGGTTCATAAGGGACTATCTTCCTAGTCTCCAAACTCGGCAGAAATGGCAAGCCTCTCCTCCCGACTTGAAGGAGAAAACATTTGTTTTGGTTGTAGACCCACAATTACCTCGGAGCTTATGGCCTGTGGGACAAGTCATCAAGACCCACCTAAGCCCAGATGGTCATATCCGGTCAGCTGATGTGGAGATCAGGGGCCAAGTTTATACCAGACCGGTAGCCCGCCTGGTCATCCTGCCTGCCTTACCAAAGGATGGACCTAATGCTCCTAACCCTGATTAGTGAAGTCACCTTTCAAGGAAGCAAAGATGCTTCACATCTTTGGGGGCGGCTGTATTAAAGGCTCATTTAGTAGGGACTTTTATTATGAAACCGTAGTCATGGTAATGTGCCGTTAGTGAGCCAGTAGTTAGTTGAGCTGCCGCTATCTGCTGTGTCTGTGTGATCTGTTCGAGCTGTCAGCTGCAGAGTTGTTGATTCCTGTTCGTTCGTAGTGATTGCTGCAGATGGAATGTCACGATGTTAGTCACTGACCTCAAAGTAAGATAATTTTACTATTTTTGTGTTAAACGTGATCTGAACAGAGTTTTTTGCGTCCGTGACATACGTGCATGCCCGGACATGTCCTGTGGAGATCGTTCTGTTATTCAGATCGGTATTATTATTTAAAGTATTGTAGGATTGAGTGCGAAACAAACACAAATGAATCTGCCAGGTGAATTGTTCAAACATAATTTCTCACAGAACTGAACATTCCAGACACCAAATCACCAACCCCAGAGCCATAAAAGAAGGCTCCAGCCAGCCAGTCTCCGTTGACCAACGAAAACCCCCAGCTAAGAACTTTATGGCCATGCAAGCTTCAAAGAAGATGAGCCCAACTAAAGAAAGAACTGGTCAATGTAAGATAGCTTGGAAAAGAATGATTGGCTCAGAGATAGCACAATTCAGCCCGATCAAGATAACAGCAGAAGCTGCTCGAGCCCACAACATTCCAGACTCCCCCCTCCTTAAGGACCTCTGATAGACCTCAGGGTGTAAAATCGTTTCAAACCACAGAGCTGAGATTTTACCTATAACATAAATAAAATCATTCAAGAACAATTTTCAATGGACTTATAGATCAAGCATCATGCAACGACATGATTCTATATTGTTCCTACAATAGATGGGTGTATCTGATATGCTTAGATGCCATACAATTCATGTAATTGTTATAATTGTTAGATGTTTGAATGAAAATGTGTTGTGTTTCATATCAATATTATCGTATGTTCTTAATTCAAAGGATGGCTTGATTGAAATCTGTGGAAAATGTTTTGGATTCTTATAATAGTAATAATGTCTTAGCTGTGGCCTCTGTACTCTTTGCTAGAGCTTAGAGAGTAAGGAGAGCACAGATAAGCTTGATTTATGATAAGAAGTGAAGAGAACGCCACCTCCTAAACAAAGACAGTGTCTAATTGGTTAGAACTGATCCAGGAGGCTGGGCGGACATTTGAGTTTAAAATCTTAACACCAGAACAAAGTTTAGAGTTTTTAGTGCAGAACCAAAAATGCAGCGGGAGATGAAGATCTAAGACCGACTAGGAACCATGTAAACGCGCAGACGAAACAACCCAAATCAAGATCTTGAGAACATGGGTTAAACAGCTTCATTCAAGCCATCATCTACTCCTCTCAATTTCCTTTCTTTTCTTAGTTTCCTTTCTTTTCCGTTGTGAGTCTCGGTTCTAAGTTAAGTTTTGCGACAAGATTTCGAGCCACGTTTCTTCTGCAAAGCCAGCTTCAAACAAAGACTTTCATTCCGCCAGCACGCCACGACCACGTGACCCAGACATCAGTCACTCGGAGACCAGCCAACGAACGGACCGGGAAAACCCCTTTCACGCAACAAAAAGGGAATCCCCAAAAGCAAAGACAAGCAAGTACTGCCTCCAGACTCTTAAACTGAACTGGTGTATTTGATACAGATTTAATAACCTAGGAAACGATAAAAGGGTTAAACTAATGATTGATGGTTCATTCAGGTTGTGTTTTATAAGTGCATAGAAACTTGGGATTACATCATCTCACTCTTAAACTCACTCTTAAAACTTAATCTTTCCTTACTCTCTTTCTTTCTGCAACGCGTATGAATGTGTGTGTGTCTGTGTTAGATATTAGTTATGTGTTAGAATAATCAATAAAGTCTTGTTTGTATTTTAAAGAGAAATATTACTTGTGTTATTGTGCTTACAAATTTAATGTCTTAAACTTCTGATCTAAGTTACCTTGCTAACTATATAGTGTTTCACTATAGTTCGGATATTTATATCCGTTGCAGAGTTGATAGTTACAGCCAGTTCAAATGAACCGCGAACGAGTCATTTGCTCGGTTGTAATAAGTGACTCTTTTGAATTCCCTATAAATTAATTAATAATTCCTTTGAGCTAAATTGTAATCACTACAAATTACAAATATCCTACAGTATGATTATTCATTCTTTATTAAGCTGTAGATCAGTGTTAAAGGGTTATTAATGATATGATGTTGGTCTGTTAAGCTGTTATAATACCAGACGAGTGATTAGCGTCATGTTTGTTTGAATGTTTTTTATATTGCCACAAGGTTATCCATATATGGGCACTGTATGTTATTGATGACATGGTTGCTTACAGCCTATTTTCCTGTGGAATACCTCGTTTCTGTTTATTTAACTGGATGTTGAATAGGGAAATGTCACTGGTGTGAATTAAGAATAATTATTTTACATTATGTAACATTGAATGCTTATTATTGTATATATATTTAGTTTATTCATTATCTTTATTGTACTTATTTTCCAGACTATGTACATCATTGATTATACCTCTGTGGTTCATCCATCTACCTCCAATACACAGAGTTAATCTGATCACCTGTCTCCTCATTATTTATGCTCTGACCGGCATCCAGAAGGGTTTACTCATCATTACAAAATCAGAACCTAACAGTCCAAAAGCCTCTCCAACATGCCTGATAAATGCGATGGCGTCTCCCAGTGCCTGATATCTGTCTAATCTCTAATGGGGTCGTGAGGCAAACAGGCCCCAATGCGGAGGTGAATAAAAAATTCGAAAAGTTTCTCTTTTTTTTTGGTAATTATTGACAATCAGACTCCAGAGGATCTTTCTGCACTGGTTTGGTTCTTACCGGGCAAAATAACTAGTTCGCAAAATGGGTTTTTCTAAAAATCCAAAATACCTGAACATTTCACCAAACAACTTACAGTTTGGTCGGTCTGATCACTTTAGGGAAGAATGCTGATCTTTAAAAATCCTAAAAAATCCTTGAACCCCTAAAAAAAGCAGCTGTGGCCTGTGAGATAAGAAATATATTCAAATTTATTTATTAGGATAAACCCCTTGAGATGCACCATCTCGTTTTCGAGGGGGTCCTAAAATATATCACAACCATCACAAAGAAACAATAATCAGATAAACAAAAATACAATTATACATGTCAATATTCAGACAGACAACAAACAAACGCACACAGAACCACAAATGCAAGACAAAAAAAAAAAAAAAAAAAAAAAAAAAAATTAATAATAATAAATAAATAAAAAGAAGAAAAAAATATATACATATATATATACACATTTACAGAAATATAAAGAACTCTACAACCAGGTGGTCAAACTGACAGAAATACATTTAATATATGTACGTGGATCACAAAATAATACGATTAATTTAAGTATAGGATATACACAGTGTGTCAGCATCATACATTACAAGAGCAGTCAATCACAAGATAAGAAGATGCTTAAACATCCCAAATGAAGTGATGGATCTAATATCAGAAGGTAAGTTATTCCAATCTAAAATAGCTTTAAACTTAAAAGCTCTTTTGCCAACTGATTTCTTAGCTCGGGGGACAGAAAAGAACAGAGTGCCTCAATTGATAGTTTGAAGTAATTGGAACAAAAAACTGTTTTAGATAAGAAGGGTAATTGAAATGAATACATTTGAATACTAGTTGAAGCCAGTGAATTTGTCTTCTTATATTTAGAGATGGCCAATTAAGGGCATTATACATTGTACAATGATGTGTGAGAAAGGGACATCCAAGGACTTATCTTAAGGTCCAAGGACTTAAGGACTATGTCTTAATAAGAAATGTTACAAGATAGTCTAGAAAATAAGTACTAGTACTAGTACCTATACCTAATGAATGATTAAATGATAGTTTAATATCTTATGAAAAGCAATAGTATTTAATAAATAAGTATCTAAGTATCTAATGAATACTTAATATTTTAAAAGATAGTCACAATAGGAATTTGCACATCCCTAATAGGAATACTTGCATGTCAGAAATGAATAGATGATATCAAAAACAGAAATAAATACTACTACCTATTCATTTGGATATATCTTCAAACTCATAAGGAACTAGTGAGAATGTATTTGGAGATTTCTTCTTTTAAACACATCATTACATATACATGAGTACCTCTCAACCATCCAATCAGAGTTCACATGGTAATGTAATATATTAACATATTGAATAAAATTGTTTGTAACTGCTTTTGCATGATAGCTTATCTTGCTAATTGGTTAGCAAGAAAACACAAGGGAATATATATGTTTAATGTGACATTTATTTTTTTTGGATGTAGACCTATAATAAAGACTGTTTGGTCACCAAAACATATATATATATAATATATAACGTAACGTCGACGTGACGACGTAATTGTGATCCCATGGAAAACGCCATGGTTGCTGCCACATCCAGCGCCCTACGCAAGACTCTCAGACCCCCAACTGCTGGGGCGGAAGACCTGCGTAGAGAGAGTTCAACTGCTGTTCCATTATACCCCACAGTGAACTCTTAATAAGACTGGGAAAGCGTACCTTTCCAGACGGCAGAGCAGACTCTGCCAAGGGAAGACACGGGCTCACCGCAGGGAGCTGGTCGCGGAAGAATACACATATGGGATCGCCGCAGGGATCGCACATATGGAACCCAGCCTAGCACAAGTTACACAAGCATACGAGCACTAGGTCTGGCGTCGGACGCTCCGCAACGTCCGACTGCCGAAGGGGTGCGGAGGAACTCACAGGGTTCGCCAAGTGGGGAACTCGACTGGAGTAAAAAGCGCACGTATCCGTTCCTAGGAAGGGAGTGGCGCAGCAAGCCGACACTAGAGCAGGAACTTCGGTGTTACCGGCTAGTAGAAGCGAGCACACAGGAAGAAACCGGCTCAACACGTAAGCTATAAAACCTAGCGAACGTGTTAGGTGTCGCCCAGCCCGCAGCTCTACAGATGTCTGTCAGCGAGGCGCCGTGTGCCAGCGCCCAGGAAGAAGCGACACTCCTAGTGGAGTGGGCTTTCAACCCAGGCGGGCAGGGCACGCCTTTGGCTTCGTAAGCCAAGGCGATGGCATCCACTATCCAGTGGGCCATCCTCTGCTTGGAGACAGCCTTCCCTTTCTGCTGGCCTCCGTAACAGACGAAGAGCTGATCTGAGGTCCTGAGGCTTTGCGTTCTGTCCACGTACAGACGCAGAGCGCGAACGGGACAGAGAAAAGCCAGGGCTGGGTCTGCCTCCTCCGAAGGCAGTGCTTGCAGGTTCACTACCTGGTCCCGGAAGGGAGTGGTAGGAACCTTGGGCACGTATCCGGGCCGGGGTCTCAGGATGACGTGAGAGTTCTCCGGGCCGTATTCTAGGCACGATTCGTCGCTCGAAAATGCATGCAGGTCCCCTACCCTCTTGATAGAGGCCAATGCAACCAGGAGTACTGTCTTACAGGACAGGATTTTTAACTCAGCTGATTGCAAGGGCTCAAAGGGTGGTCTCTGAAGTGCCTAAAGGACCAGAGACAAATCCCAAGAGGGTATAGAGAGTGGGCGAGGAGGATTCAGTCTCCTCGCTCCCCTCAGGAACCTGACGATCAGGTCATGCTTCCCCAAAGACTTACCATCAACAGCATCGTGATGTGCGGCAATAGCGGCAACTTACACTTTAAGGGTGGAGGGAGACAGCCTTCGCTCCAGCCCTTCTTGCAGGAAGGAAAGCTGATCGAGCAAGATCGGGGGTTCTCCTCGTGAGAGGAGCACCAGTCAACGAACAGGTTCCACTTCAACGCATAGAGGTGCCTCGTAGAGGGGGCTCTAGCGGAAGTGATGGTGTCAACTACAGCAGGGGGTAGGTCACCTAGAACCTCCGCGTCCCGTCCATGGACCAGACATGGAGTTTCCAGAGGTCTGGACGCGGGTGCCATAGGGTGCCCCGTCTCTGAGAGAGCAGATCCTCTCTCAGAGGAATGGGCCAGGGAGGGGCTGTCGCGAGGAGCACTAGTTCCGGGAACCAGGTCCGGTTGGGCCAATACGGCGCAACTAGCAAGACCTGCTCCTCGTCCTCCCTGACTTTGCACAAGGTCTGTGCAAGAAGGCTCACTGGGGGAAACGCATACTTGCGTAGGCCCCGGGGCCAGCTGTGTGCCAGAGCATCCATGCCGAGGGTCCCCTCGGTCAGAGAATAGAACAACTGGCAATGAGACGTGTCCGGGGCGGCAAACAGATCTACCTGTGCGGTCCCGAAGCGCCTGAAAATCAGCTGGACTACCTGGGGATGGAGTCGCCATTCTCCCGGTAGCACCTGCTGCCGTGAGAGCTCGTCGGCTGCATGGTTGAGCAGGCCCGGAATGTAAACGGCACGAAGCGACCTCAGATGCTTCTGACTCCAGAGGAGGAGATGGCGGGCGAGTTGTGACATGCGGCGGGAGCGTAGACCACCTTGGCGGTTGATGTACGCAACGGTTGCAGTGCTGTCCATACGGACCAGTACATGCTTGCCTAGTAGCAGCGTTTTGAAACGGCTCAGTGCAAGACGTACTGCTATCAACTCGAGGCAGTTGATGTGCCAATGCAGTTGAGGCCCCGTCCACAGACCTGAAGCTGCATGCCCGTTGTACGTGGCCCCCCAGCCGGTGGTAGAGGCATCCGTGGAGACCACAGAGTGCCTGGACACTTGTTCCAGGGGAACACCTGCCCGCAGGAACGAAGGGTCCAACCACAAGCTGAGAGTTTGGCAACAGTGCGGAGTCACTTGGACCCGGCACGAGCCGCTCTGCCATGCCCATCTCGGGACTCGATCGTGGAGCCAGTGTTGGAGCGGCCTCATATGAAGCAATCCGAGCGGCGTAACCGCGGCTGCAGATGCCACATGCCCCAGGAGCCTCTGAAACAGTTTCAGTGGTGCCGCTGTTCTGCGTCTGAGCGTGCTCACGCAGTTCAACACTGACTGGACACGGGCCTCGGTGAGGTGCGCTGTCATGCTGATCGAGTCCAACTCCATACCGAGAAAAGAGATCCTCTGCCCGGGGGACCCAGTTGACCCGAAGCCCTAGGTGGCTGAGGTGACTGAGCACCATGTCCCTGTGTTCGCACAACTGCTCTCTCGACTGGGCCAGAATAAGCCAGTCGTCGAGGTAGTTGAGGATGCGAACACCACGCTCGCACATGGGAGCAATGGCCGCCTCCGCGACTTTCGTGAAGACGCGGGGCGACAGGGCCAGCTCAAAGGGTAAGACCTTGTACTGATATGCCCGTCCCTCGAACGCAAAGCGAAGAAACGGTCTGTGTCAAGGGAGAATCGAGACATGAAAGTACGCGTCCTTCAGGTCGATCGCTGCAAACCAATCTTGGGGACGGATGCATTTGAAAATGCGTTTCTGCGTAAGCATCTTGAACGGTAGCCTGTGAAGGGACCGGTTCAGGACGCGCAGGTCCAAGATAGGCCGTAACCCACCACCTTTCTTGAGTACAATGAAGTACGGGCTGTAGAAGCCGGTCTTCATATCGGCTGGAGGGACCGGCTCGATCGCGTCCTTCGCCAGTAGGACTGCGATCTCTGCCCTGAGCACAGGGGCATTGTCCGCCAGAACACGGGTGAACAGGATGCCCTTGAAAGCAGGGGGGCGCCGGGCGAACTGAATCGCATAGCCGAGTCTGATGGTACGGATGAGCCAGCGAGACGGGCTGGGAAGCGTTAACCAGGCTCCCAGAGACCGAGCAAGTGGGACCAAGGGCACCACAGACGTACCCGGGGTGGGGTAGCGCGGCGGAATGCAGGGACCCGACTCGGACGGCACAGCGGCCCGAAGTGGGGTCTGAGTGTGTGGTGCAACACATACCTGCTTCCGTCGAAGGGCAGAGTGAGTGTGCGGAGGCGTCAGTGCGTCCAGGACACAGCCACTGCTGCCTGCTGGCGATGAAAGAGGGGCTAGGGAGTGACAAGGCATGGCGGCGTCATCGACTGCCAAGCGCGCCCTCTTGGGGCCCAGAGGTTTCAGAAATTGCTCTTTCTTTGAAAATGTGCGGAACAAAAAGAAAAGGAAACAAAAGATTCTCCGCCCGGCCCTCCACCGGGGGAAGGAGTGGCGCCTTCGCCATCTCCTGAAGAGCAACTTGATCCACCTCTGGGCCACCCGTCTCAGGGTCGTTTGCATGGCCTCCGTCTGCTTCTGTGCGGCCGAGAACTGCTGGGCAAAGCTCTCGACCGCGTCGCTGAACAACCCAACCTGGGAAAGAGGGGCATCCAGGAACCGATATTTATCTGTGTCCCTCATATCCGCCAGGTTGAGCCAAAGGTGGCACTCCTGGACCACCAAGGTGGACATCGCCTGACCGACTGAACCTGCGGTTTCCTTCGTCGCCTGGAGGGCGAGGTCGGTTGCCACACGGAGCTCCCGAAGGAGCTCTGGGTCAGAACCACCCTCGTTCATGTCCATGAGCGCCTGGGCCTGGTGGACCTGCAAGAGCGCCATGGCATGGAGGGCGGAAGCAGCCTGTCCACAGGCCTTGTAAGCCCTCACCGTTAGACCGGACGAGAACTTACAGGCCTTGGACGGGAGGCGTGGATTACCCCGCCAAGAGGAAGCGGACGCCGGACACAGTTGCATCGCGACGGCCCGCTCCACAGGGGGAATATCCACATACCCCTTAGCTGCCCCGCGAGGGGGGAGGAGCCACTAGAACGGCTTCGGGCACTATACGGTGTCGTCATCTCCAGAGGACTGAAGCTCCCCCTCCGATGCTGCGATCGACATCTGGTCGTCAGGAGGAGCCCCAAAGGAAACGGCTGGTCGTTCCGGAGAAGGACCAAGACGTTCGCTAAGGGACTCCAATGGCAGCAGCGCTTGTGAGGCGTGAGGGCCCCGCGGAGGTTGACTCGATGGGGAAGCCCTCACGGTAATCCTCAGAACACCCTGGTCATGCACCGAAGTAGGTCTATTCTGCGGGGCAGAATAAACACTAGATCGGGGCATAGGCGAGGGGACTGCATCTCCCTTGAGGTAAGCGAGTCTCGATCTTAGCGCTGAGATAGTCATATTCCCGCAATGGGAACACGAACTATCCACAAAAGCTGCCTCAGCGTGTTGAATGCCCAAACACGAGAGGCAACTACTGTGGCCATCTGCTGGCGCCAGGGAACGACGGCATCCAGAAACGCACAAGCGGAATGACATCTTGAAAAAGACGCAGGGTCACGCTTGTGTTGCTCTTTTAGTGAAAACAAAAAAATAGAAAGATAACTCTCTCAGTGCTGAGGCACCCAGGGGTAGCCGCGGTGTGAATGAACACACGGGGAAACGCCCACCGAACCGACACACACACACACAGACACAGAACAATAGTGCTGTGAAAACAGCAGTTGTGAGCTGCAATGCTCGCGGCCACCGCTGATCGCGCCGTCACACCAACACAAGGAGAGTCCTCTTCTCGTTTTCAAAGGCAGTCTTTTCCTGTAGAGTTCGGAAGTGAAAGCAAAAGCTCGGCTCCGAAGTGAAAGACAATGTGTGCGTGCGCCCGCTTCCTGTTTATACCCGCGCGGCGGGGCGGGGGCGCGTGACGCGTTCACGCACGCCAACGTTCATTGGCTTGTTCTGTAGATACTCGAAGTTGATAGGGCTCTCTGAAGTGATCCCAATTACGTCGTCACGTCGACGTTACGTCGAACGTGAGCGACTGAAAGGGAACTATGGTAATATAAAAAGTAATTGATCACAGAATCATGGATAATTTTCCAAAGGGGTGATGAACAGTCTTACAAAAGCACCAGTAAACACTACATCAATACTGCTATGTTAGTTAGCAGAGACAAAGCTTTTCATCAGAGCTGGGTTTCCCGAAACCTTCTTAATGCTACGTTGTTCTTAAGTTACACCTTAAGCTGTACCTTATCGTTAATACGTGTTTCCCGAAACGTTCTTAGTTAAGTATACCTTCTGTAAGTCATACTTTCGGAAGGTTGGTCTGGACCACTCTTAGCTTCACCTTATCACTGTTGCAGGTCTATACGAATATAATTCTCTAGTTTTAATACACCCAGACAGTGTTCAATTAGGCTAATTCAAGTGTTTTCATGCAAAGAATAAAATTGTCATTTTAAATCCTTTTTGATCACTGCCGAGCACCGTACATGACGTATTACAGAAATGCTGGAAAGTATTTACAAGAACAATATTTCATCACAGCTCCACCTCAGCGAACAAAAAAGAGAAGAAAGAGAAGAAAGCACATAAATAATTGAAATGGTTATTATGGCAGCAATATATGATACAATTTTAAAATATGTTGGCAAGGTTATTATAGGCTATTATTGTCACAGTGTCTGGTTGGTGTTCCCTGGTTATCCTCTAGAGGTCTCTCCCCATACCGTCACCACATCTTCATGAACTGCAATTCCCACAATCCTTTGTCGGCACTTATCACTATCATTGCACTCAGCTGTTCTCACTTACCTTGTCAGTATTTGTGTATTTATACCCTGCCTGTTGTATCATTCGTTCTGGTATCCTTGTATTGTGTCACCCGCTTCTCTGTGTTTCATACCTGTTTATTTTCTGTGTTTTGGACTGCTATATGGATTTCGACCTTTGCTTGTTACTGGATTATGATACGGATTACCCTAAATAAAACTGCACTTGGACTATTGCCGTTTCGTGTGCGTGTCGTGACAGAAGGATACCAGCAAAATGTATAGATCCAGCAGTATGGGTTTTCGTATCCGTTCCCCAACCACTGAGAAGGAGAGGAGGGGACGATTTAGTAATTTAATGGCTTTACGCCAGCAGGGCCAGTCGGTGGGTGGACTATCTCAATTTTTTTGGACTCTCTCAAGAGGTTTGGGTTACAATGATGCGGCACTAAAGGACCTTTTTAACAACTGCCTTGACAACCCTTTATCTCAATGTGAGATGATGGGGCTGGAGACTTTGGACTTTTGGGGGTTCACAAATTACTTGCAGAATCGTAGCCAGTGGATTACGTCAGACCCGTTGGTTTCTTCTAACAGGAAGGCTGAGTCCACATCGGCGTCTCTTGATGGGAGGACGGACCCTGCGCCTGTGTCCCTGGACAAGATGGCCACCGCCGAGCCAGTGTCTCCGTCATCCACGGAATGTGGCCCACTGCAGATCGCACCATCAGCCAGCACAATCACTTATATTGGAACCATCCGAGGGTGGAGTGAACTGATGTCCAAGCTGGCCGATCTGCCACTGAGATCTGTCCGAGCAGCCAATAGCCTGAGATTTTCACGAGTCTCAGCACTATCTATTCCCCAGACCGCCAGGCCAGAATCTCGCTTCACTGAGACTGCTGATCCAGAGAGTGTTCACGTCACGTCTGCCGATCCAGAGAGTGTTCACGTCACGTCTGCCGATCCAGAGACTGTTCACGTCACGTCTGCCGATCCAGAGACTGTTCACGTCACGTCTGTCGATCCAGAGACTGTTCACGTCACGTCTGCCGATCCAGAGAGTGTTCACGTCACGTCTGCCGATCCAGAGAGTGTTTACGTCACGTCTGCCGATCCACAGAGTGTTTACGTCACGTCTGCCGATCCAGAGACTGTTCACGTCACGTCTGCCGATCCAGAGACTGTTCACGTCACGTCTGCCGATCCAGAGACTGTTCACGTCACGTCTGCCGATCCAAAGACTGTTCACATCACGTCTGCCGATCCAGAGACTGTTCACGTCACGTCTGCCGATCCAGAGACTGTTCACGTCACGTCTGTCGATCCAGAGACTGTTCACGTCACGTCTGCCGATCCAGAGAGTGTTCACGTCACGTCTGCCGATCCACAGAGTGTTTACGTCACGTCTGCCGATCCAGAGACTGTTCACGTCACGTCTGCCGATCCAGAGACTGTTTACGTAACGTCTGCCGAGCCAGAGACTGTTCACGTCACGTCTGCCGAGCCAGTGTCTCCAGACAAGATGTCCGCCGCCGAGCCAGTGTCTCTGGACAAGATGTCCGCCGCCGAGTCAGTGTCTCTGAACAAGATGGCCACCGCCGAGCCAGTGTCTCCGGACAAGATGTCCGTCGCCGAGTCCATGTCTCTGAACAAGATGGCCGCCGCCAAGCCTGTGTCTCCGGACAAGATGGCCGCCGCCGAGCCTGTGTCTCCGGACAAGATGGCCGCCGCCGAGCCTGTGTCTTTGGACAAGATGGCCGCCGCCGAGTCAGTGTCTCTGAACAAGATGGCCACCGCAGAGCTTTTGTCTGTTCCTGAGCCGGTGGTGTCTGTTCCAGTTCCTGAGCCGGTGGTGTCTGTTCCAGTTCCTGAGCCGGTGGTGTCTGTTCCAGTTCCTGAGCCGGTGGTGTCTGTTCCAGTTCCTGAGCCGGTGGTGTCTGTTCCAGTTCCTGAGCCGGTGTTGTCTGTTCCTGTTCCTGAGCCAATGTCTGTTCCTGAGCCGGTGTCCGTTCCTGAGCCTGAACAGGTGTCCGTATCTGTTCCTGAGCCGGTTCCCGTTCCTGTTCCGTGGCCGCCCGAGGGGTCGTCTCCGCCCTGGCCGCCCGAAGGGTCGTCTCCGCCCTGGCCGCCAGATGGACTATCTGCTCCGTCCTGGCCGCCTGAAGGGTCGTCTCCGCCCTGGCCGCCAGATGGACTGTCTGCTCCGCCCTGGCCGCCTGAAGGGTCGCCAGATGGACTGTCTGCTCCGCCCTGGCCGCCTGAAGGGTCGTCTTCGCCCTGGCCGCCCGATGGACTATCTGCTCCACCCTGGCTGCTTGATAGACTGTCTGCGCCGCCCTGGCCGCCTGAGGGAAAGTCTCTGCCCTGGCCACCCGATGGACTGTCTATTTCACCCTGCCCGGCGGCTAAGTCAGCACCCCCTGTCTCTGTTCCCCTCCATGGTCCTGGCCCTCCTTCCCTCCCCCTGATCCTCCACCGTTCCACCTCCCTCCTGGACTCTTGTTTTGTTTGTTTTTTTGTGGGTCTTGGAGCGTCTGGAAGCCGCTCCGTAGAGGGGGGGTTATGTCACAGTGTCTGGTTGGTGTTCCCTGGTTATCCTCTAGAGGTCTCTCCCCATACCGTCACCACATCTTCATGAACTGCAATTCCCACAATCCTTTGTCGGCACTTATCACTATCATTGCACTCAGCTGTTCTCACTTACCTTGTCAGTATTTGTGTATTTATACCCTGCCTGTTTTATCATTCGTTCTGGTATCCTTGTATTGTGTCACCCGCTTCTCTGTGTTTCATACCTGTTTATTTTCTGTGTTTTGGACTGCTATATGGATTTCGACCTTTGCTTGTTACTGGATTATGATACGGATTACCCTAAATAAAACTGCACTTGGACTATTGCCGTTTCGTGTGCGTGTCGTGACAATTATAGTTTGGGTTATTTTTTATGATATCCCATGAGTCCTAATAAATGCAATTTCAACTATTTCTGAAGTGCTTCTTTTATAAAGAACACCGCTTTCTCACATAAACAGCCCCTGCACGAGAGAATAATTGATTCTCGAGTCATCGATATCAACCAATTCAGCACCATCGCCACGGACAGCGCCGGGTAACGTCGCACATAAGAAGGTATTTCTTAGGCAGCTTCCTAAGGTTTAGTTCGGGGAACACGCCAAGAAATGGTATACCTTCAGTTAAGTTATACCTTAAGAGTCTTCGTAGCGCGCTAAGAGACAACGTTATCGGGAAACTCAGCCCATAGCTATCACAGCAACTACATCAAACTTATAATTGAAACTCTTAATAAAAAACACAAATACAAATAATAAGACATACTTACAAGTTGTGATCCATAAACAGATTGTCCAGATAAAGTGGGAATGGCTCCGTCTTTCAGGAGAAGCTTTTGTGCGTATACCTGTAGTCTGCATTTAACTCTCTTCTGGAAGCTGTTCTCCGTAAAATGTGCAGCGCATAGACAAATGTTACGGTTTTAATGTTCAGGAACAGAGTTAAAAATAAATGTAACCTCTCTAAGTTCGTCAGGCTTTCGACAAATGTTTTCCGGGGTGTAAAAAACAGCAACAATACTCTTCATCTTCTCTAATGCAGCTCAACCAGGCCCTGCCAACTTCATGTGTATTCTGTGGAGATTATTTAAATGAGGAACATTATGACTTCATAAGATTCGGAAAAAAACGCGCTGTAGTCCAAACAAGCCATTCGTTGTAGTTCTGTTAAAAGTAGATTCTGTTAAATAAAATATCTCCCTTTGTAGTTGACTTTGAGCTTTGTAACCTTGCAGATCTGTTTTAAGCTCAAACAACATTACACACTAAAGAAAGTTGAAAAAGTGAAGAAGCATAATAGGTACAGTATACTAGCTGCTTTAAAAATAT
This sequence comes from Vimba vimba, assembly GCA_022828995.1. Taxonomy (NCBI): domain Eukaryota; kingdom Metazoa; phylum Chordata; class Actinopteri; order Cypriniformes; family Leuciscidae; genus Vimba; species Vimba vimba. Next base: position 41,393,565 of record CM040824.1, read on the forward strand.
TATTTTTTTAGTATTACCCCCTGGGCTTCAGCTCGTGGACGTCCGTGCATTAATGCTCTCCTAGACAGAAGATGGGGCGAAAAGGAAAATAACAAGTTTGTGCTTGGTGGAGCATTTTGCCCTCTCTGCCAACATTGTTATACATGTTGTTTAGCATTGTTGCCTTGTCAAATCACTTGATTTAATAAAATAAAATACAATTTTGAGCTCATTTTAAAAGCATAAAAAATTTTTTTCTTAAAGGGGGGGTGAATTGCTGTTTCATGCATACTGAGTTTTTTACACTGTTAAAGAGTTGGATTCCCATGCTAAACATGGACAAAGTTTCAAAAGTTAAGTTGTACGTTTGAAGGAGTATTTTTGTTCCAAAAATACTCCTTCCGGTTTGTCACAAGTTTCGGAAAGTTTTTTTCGAGTATGGCTCTGTCTTACGTAAGATAGGGCGGAATTTCCTTATATGGGTCCTAAGGGCACTTCTGCCGGAAAGACGCGCGCACGCCGGTACACCAGACAGAGAAGAGAGAGAGAGAGAGAGTGAAAGCAGTACGTTACCTCATCAAAGCGCTCTGCTCAGCTCACCAAAGAAGTGTGTTTTTGGTTGCCAGCCAGGGCAAGACACCCCTGCACAGATTCCCAAAGAACCCAGCGTTAAGAACAGTGGATGTAGATTGTTTTTCCGGGGCAAAAACGGAGTTGTGCGAGACTGTTTGTTCCCTGCATTTCGACGTTGATTGTTTTATAAACAAAGCCCACATCGACGGATTTGCAGATCGTCTAATGCTTAAGGATCGAGCAATCACAATGATAAAGGTTTGCGATTGCAGGCGGTGAGTAAACTGCTTAAAATGTCTCTCTGTGTTGTTGTTGTTATAGAGCTGGTAAGTCCCGCCCCTTCCGTAAATTCCCGCTGGACCTCAAAGTTGAAAAACCGTCAATGCAAGTGAATGGGAGAAAATGATTATTTTCTGATCCCGTTTGAATTGTGCCATGAATTGAACATATGTTGTCTGTGAATTTTTTATATAACTTTTCATGTTACGAGTTTTACAGTGGTATGATTCTTCGGCTAGCAGTTGTGGAAAAGACATAACGAGAAAGACTACATGTCGCCTATGTGACGTCACCCCATAAAGTTGATTTACCCGTGGTTTTCACCAACCTCAACGATTTTGTTCTCTCCCTGAAAGAAGGCGATGAAGTGCACCAAAGACACAGCCATGTTTAGCGGGATCCGTGAGCTAGTGTCCGTGTGCTAGTGGTGTTGACGTTTCAAACGCGTCGAAAGCAGCGAGAGTTGTAGTCCACAAAGTGCTCTCACACAAAGTCTAACCGTATCAAACTTCTACCCGCTAAATTCTAGCAGTCTTTACACGAAAAGTTATATAAAAAATTCACAGACAACATATGTTCACATTCATGGCAAAATTCAAACGGGACCAGAAAATAATTATTTTCTCCCATTCACTTGCATTGACGATTTTTCAACCTAGAGGTCCAGCGGGGTTAGCGGAAGGGGCGGGACTTACCAGCTCTATAGACCAATTTCGAGCCGACGTCACAGTTACGTCACGGCGCTAGCTGGTGGCAAAAGGAAGGGAAAACTGGGGGGCGGTTCAAGATGGCGCTCTAGCAACATGTAAGTTGATGTGCTCTGCAAACTCAAAACGTATAATTGGCTTTTAGTGCAGTCAGAGAAACACTTCATCACTCTCTTTCAACTTCTAACATCTATCAGTTGATAAGCATCCCTCTTTTAGAGAGTGACACAATGGGCAAGACCGAAAAAAGAAAAAACAAGAGCGCTTCGCAGGCGATTGCTAATCCTGCTAACGTTGCCGAAAGTGAAACGCTGCAGGTTTCCAGAGTTCCCGGTTCAATGAACCTACATGATTATGTCAGGACAGACCTGGATTCAATTTCTGACGAATTCATGTTGTGCGAGGAGGAATTTCCTGCTCTTTTAAATACGCCGAGCAAATCTCCTGCCGCCAAACAACGGAAGACTGAGCGTTCTGAGATGGCTAACGTTCTCTCACAACTTGGTGCCCTCTCGCAATTAATAAACACTCGGTCTGATTCCCTGGAAAAAATGATAGGAGAAAATACACGCGCGATTACTAACATGAAGGAGGTAATAAACGAAAACACCAAGCAAATCACGGGTGTCAAGGAAGCCATCGAATTCATGAGTGAGGAAGTTAACAGTCTGAAACTTAAGTACGGCGCGGTGGAGTCCAAGGTCGGCAAAATGGATCAGATTTCCATTGAACAAGAGAGAAGACTAGCGCATCTGGAGAGTTATTCGCGACGGTGGAATTTATGAATCTACGGAGTCCCAGAGAAGGAGAAAGAAGATGTTCGACAACAGGTCATCCAGTTGTGTCAGCAACTCCTGCCAGAGGACAAAGATAAACTTCCGAACGCCATAGATACTGTACACCGGCTTGGTCGCAAGCAACCGAATAAACCAAGAGGTATTATTTTTCAATTTGCCTCCCGTTTCTATCGCGACGCTGTGTGGCGTGCAGCAAAGGAGTCTACGTTTCTCAGGGAAAATGGACTGAAGATATCAGAGGATCTGTCTCCTGCTGATAAAGAAAGGAGGAACAAACTGTGGCCGGTAGTAGAAAAAGCAAGACAAAACAACAAGCGTGCTTACTTTATTGGAGGTAGGGCATTTGTAGATGGAGTCGAAATATTCCCTCCAGCCTGAAACTTTAAGCTGATATGGATCTAACGTTACATGAAGCCTGATTATAACTTGCACTGAAACAATGGGCTAAAGAGAGTCTGTTCAACCTCGAGAGTGTTGCCTGCCTTAAATTTTTTAATTTTTTTATTATTATTTTTTTTTAATATATATATATATATATATATATATATATATATATATATATATATTTTTTTTTTTTTTTTTTTTTTTTTTATTATTATTTTTTTTTTTTATTATTATGATTACGAAAACAGGAGAAAGAAAAATATAATTTAGGCTAGTTGATATTTTGAACGAATATACTAATGCCACCCTAAGTTATAATTTATACAGTTATGTGATTGCAATGCTAATGATATATATATTTTATATTTTTGTAAGTTTCTTTTGGCAGGCATCCTAATCTCAGGAGTTTGTTCTGTTCAATCTCGCTCCTTGTGGAAAAAAACAAAACAAAAAACAAGGAAGTTAGCTCTTGTTAGTTATGTTATTATAGACTCAGCATTTGCACTGTAGAATTTATATTTTTACTACAAGAAAAGAGATTATTCATGTGTTGTGAATATCAAAATCTAAACTCTGACTTGCACTATATAATTTGTATTAGTGTAGAGTTTGCTGTTCTCATCGTTTTGTGTGTATATTTAACACATTTTCAGAAACCGGTTAAATCTACCTCTATAGTATAGGACTATATAGCTTATAGGTTTTTTTTCTCACTTTATGTCTCTTTCTATCACTTCTTTTAATACTAGAGGGTTAAGAAACATTACAAAAAGGAAAGCAATTTTTCTGTTTCTTAAACAATTTAAATCTGACTTTTGTTTTTTGCAAGAAAGCCATTCAACCAAAGAGGATTATGTTTTTTGGAGATCTCTATCAATGGGGATCCGATTTGTGGATGGCTCATGGTACAAGTAACTCAGCTGGTGTTTGTATTCTCAAAAACCGCTTTAATGGGAAGATTGTATGCTCTAACTGTGATCCAGGTGGTCGATATATCTGTCTCGTACTGAATATTTCGAATTTAACGGGTATTATTGTTAATATTTATGGTTTTAATCAACAAAAAGACAATGAAAAACTTATTGATCAAGTAGAAGAACATGTGTTGAAATTACTAACTAAATACCCAAATTCTTTTTTAGTTTTTGGAGGAGATTTTAATGTGGCTCTGGATAACATCTTAGATAGATGGCCTCCAAAGTCGCCTGATAACTCAAGTCTGTATTTAAAGAGGTTTATGCAGAGATTTTCTTTACTAGACAGTTGGAGAGAAACTCATCCTTCTCAAAAACAATTTACATGGAGTAACAATTCTCTTTCAAACCAGTCTCGTATCGATATGTGGCTTGTCTCTAAAGATCTAAATAATGTATCCTCTGATATTACTCCATCGCCTCTCTCTGATCACAAATGCATATCCATATTCATTTCTCTTTCAGATTCTGCTAACTTGCAAAGATTTACCTCCTTTTGGAAACTGAACAATTCATTGCTTAAATATAAAGAGGTAAAAGACAAAATTAAATGTATAATCACTACTTATTGGGAAAAAGCAAATAAGGAAAACAATTTTTGCAGTAATTGGGAATTAGTGAAATATGAAATTGGTAAATATATACGTTCTTTTGGTAGCAAATTGGCTAAAAAGAAAAACAATGATGAGAGTATTATAATATGTAAAATTTCAAATCTTCTATCTAAAATGGTTCTATCTGATGTTGAAAAGGTTGAGCTTGCTCATCATCAAAATGCATTGGATGAGGTTTATAAACAAAAAGCTGAGGGAGCATTTATTAGATCACGAAAAAGATGGATTGAGGAAGGTGAGCAAAACTCTTCTTATTTCTTTAGATTGGAAAGACAACAAATGGAAAAAAATCAGATTGAAAAGCTTATGATTGATGGAACTCTCTGTGAAGACCAAAGAGTCATTGCTAATTTTTGTGCCAAATTTTATCATGATTTATACACATCTAAATTTAGCGAGCAACATGCTCATAATTTTTTTGATTCGTTACTTTCCATTAATCAATTAGGTAATGATGATCAAGCCTTCTGCGATTCTCCCATTACTTTAAAAGAAATTGATGAAGCAATTAAATCTTTAAAAATAAACAAATCCCCTGGTACAGATGGACTAACGTCAGAATTCTATCACATATTCAGTGAAAACATAGCTCCTTTCTTATTAAATGTCTTTAAGGAAAGCATAAATAAATCGTCTCTCCCTCCTACATTATGCCAAGGGCTGATCACTTTAATTCCCAAACTAAATAAAAATATTAATTTAATAGATAATTGGCGTCCTATAACGTTACTAAACAATGATTATAAAATAATTGCTTTAGTATTAGCCAAAAGATTAAAAGGAGTATTACATTCTATTATTGATGAAGCACAGTCTGGCTTTATGCAAGATAGACACATATCTAACAATATAAGATTAATATTAGATATTTTAGATTATTCTGATATAATTAATAATGACAGCTTAATTTTTTTCTTAGATTATTACAAAGCTTTTGATACTTTAGAACACAGCTTTTTATTTCAAGCTCTTAAAAAAATAGGATTTGGTGATTTTTTCTGTAAGATGGTTAAAATGTTATATGTAAATGGAAATAGTTCAATTAAACTAAAAAACGGTACCTCTCCCAGATTTTTCCTTAATCGTGGTGTTCGACAGGGTTGTCCAGTGTCCCCTTATTTATTTTTAATTGCAGTGCAATTTCTTAATTTGCATATTACAAGGAGCAACCTAAAAGGCATCATTGTAGGAACCAAAAAAATAATTATAAGTCAATTAGCTGATGACACAGCGTTATTTTTAGAAGACTCCTCTCAAATCCCCATAGCCTTAAATATCCTTCAGTCATTCTCTAGAGCTTCTGGTCTAAGTCTGAATAATGATAAATGTGAATTATTGCCCATTAAAAATTGTAATGTTTCTTCAATATGTGGCATAGCTGTTAAAAGTACTGTAAAATATCTGGGCATAGAAATAACTAAAGATAAAAGTAGATGTGCAACAAACTTTAATCCGATTATTGCTAAAACAAAGAAAAAACTTAATTGTTGGCTTCTAAGGGATCTATCTATTAAAGGAAGAGTTTTGCTCACTAAGGCCGAGGGACTTTCACGTCTCTCTTATGCGGCCCAATCTCTCTATGTTGATAAGTCCACATGTAAATTAATTGATAGAGATCTGACAGATTTTGTCTGGAAAAATAAGAACCACTATATGAAGAAATCGGTTATTCTAAACAACTATAACAAAGGTGGTTTAAATTTGATTGATTTTAGTTCTTTAAATTATACTTTTAAAATAAACTGGCTTCATCGGTTTTTGAAAAATCAAGACTCCATCTGGAATATCTTCCCACAACAAGCATTTTCAAAAATTGGAGGTATAAAATTTGTATTAATGTGCAATTACAATATATCTAAAATTCCCATCAAACTTTCAAATTTCCACCAACAGGTACTTTTGGCATGGGCTTTAATATATAAACACAATTTCACCCCCCATAAATTCTTTATTTGGAATAATCAAAATATTTTATACAAACATAGATCTTTATTTTTTGATAAATGGTTTAATAACGGTTTTCTTTTAGTATGTCAACTATTTAACAACCAAGGTTTTTTAATGACTTACAGTGAATTTCTTTCTGAATACAATATGCCAGTTACCCCCAAAGAGTTTGCCATAGTCATGGGAGCAATACCAGCAGGAATCTGTGTCCTCTTTAAAAACTACATTCACTCTCCTTCTATAATTACTACTTTTCCTGAGCCAACCGAAACTCCAATAGGTAAAATATGTTTTTCAGGAAAAAAAGAAAGAAATAATAAAGTTAGATCCCTTTTTCTTGAAAATATAATTTCTGTTTCTCCTGCAATCTCTTATTGGAGTAATTTATTTAAAAACTTAAATTGGAAAAAGATTTGGTCCTTACAACAGAAATATTTTCTAACTAATAAAGTAAAAGAAGTGTCCTTTAAAATAATAAATAAATTCTACCCTGTTAAATATTTTATGATTAAATATAAAAGTAATATTGACACAAAATGCTCATTTTGCCAAGTTCACACAGAAACTGTTTATCATTTATTTTGGTCATGTTTCTATACTGAACAACTATGGAAAAATATTGAAATATTTATTAAAGATAATATCCAGCAAGATATATCAGTAACCTTTAAAGACATTATTTTTGGATATTTTGAGTCTGACCCCAATAAAAAAAAAGCCTGCTTTGTTATTAATTTATTTTATTTTATTGGCAAATTTTACATTCATAAGTGTAAATTCACCAATAACAAACCAATTTTTATTGTTTTTTTGAAAGAATTTAAAATGTACCTTAAGACTATTTCATCCTCAGAAAATAAGAAAGCTATTAAAACTATTTCAAATTGTAATGATTTTAATTTGTATACACTAAATGATGTATAAGATGTCTTACCCTCATGATTCTTTTTTTCTTTTTTTTTTCCTTCATTTCTCGTTATTTTTATTTGTCTTAGTTATGTTATGATAATTTGTATGTTCAGATGACATTGTACATTATTACTATATTTTGTATTGACATTTTTGTAATTCTGATACAAAATTGTATACCATGTTTGTCATCTCTATTGTTTGCAAGCATAATAATAAAAAAAATAAAAAAATAAAAAAATAAATAAAAAAATAAAAAAAATAAATAAATAAAAAAAAAGAAGGGAAAACTGAAGGCGGCCAATACAAACCAGCACAGATTCGGCTACATAATAAGGAGCTTAAATTATTATTATTGTTATTAAATGTCATCTTGTTGTGTTGTTGGGTGCAAGAATCAACGGAGTACAGGCTCCAATTTGAAATTTTATCGTATAATGTTTTCTAAATGATTGTGATTATTTGTGAATCATCTATGATTTTATACATAGTTTTGATTGATTGTGACTATACTTTTTGAAGAACCTGGAAAAAAAGGGTAATCAAATACATAGTTAAAAAATGAATATGCTGTATCTGGAATTTTTATTTAATCACATCGTTAAAATTGCACCGTAATGTCACTTACATTGTCGTCTTTGTGTCTGGCCGTGGCGCTGGCTAGGCAGAACTGCGGATCGTAGGCTACCACACAAGGCTTAAATTGTACGTGACCATTACAGTTATAGGCATCTAAAGATTTATATAGTTATATAGTTTCTCTTTACACTCAGTTTCTCTATCGGGTAGGTGTAGAAGTCAGGCCACTCAACCGGAGGTAGCGTTGACGTTAATCCTGTCAGATCGTCCATTCATTGACTGAGCGCGTACAGGTCAGCCAATCTGGGATGTACGTTAAAATAAAATTTTCCAAATAACAATCACGGTCCTGGACAGTGAGTGACCTTGCACATTAAGATAAAATCGGATTTTCTCCAGTCATTATTAAAAAAACAAGCTTACAAAACTTGCAAACCAACGTTTGTAAAGCGGCCAGAGGGATCGTTCTGCCACCACCTAAGCTCCGCCCACACAAAAACGTCACCATGTTTACCAACTGAAAATTGGTCTATAGACCCTTTTACAGTTGGTAAACATGGTGACGTATTTGTGTGGGCGGGGCTTAGCTGGAGGCAGAAAGATCCCTCTGGCCGCTTAACAAACGCTAGTTTGCAAGTTTTGTTAGCTTGTTTTTTAACAATGAATTGAGAAAAATCCGATTTTGGCTTAATGTGCAAGGTCACTCAGTGTCCAGGACCGCGAATGTTATTTGCAAAAGTTAATTTTAACGGACGGAAACAGATGACACGCTCAGTCAATGGACGATCTGACAGGATTAACGTTAACGCGTCGCTAAGTTAACGTTACCTCCGGTCGAGTGGCCTGACTTCTACACCTACCCGATAGAGAAACCGAGGGTAAAGAGAAACTGAGGGCACATATATATTTAGATGCCTATAACTATGTGCTGAAGGGTCACGTAAAGACTTGTGTTGTAAGATACGCAGTTCTGCCCAGCCAGCGCCAAGACGACGACAATGTAAAGAGTGACACTACGGTGCAATTTTAATGATATGAATATTTTCTAGAAATAAAAATTCCAGATACAGCATACTCATTTTCATCGATTCTTGCACCCAACAACACAACAAGATGACATTTAATAATAAAAATAATAATTTAAGCTCCTTATTATGTAGCCGAATCTGTGCTGGTTTGTATTGGCCGCCTCCAGTTTTCCGTTTGTTTTGCCTCCAGCTAGTGCCGTGACGTAACTGTGACGTCCGCGCAAAAGGGGTCTATAGCTTGGTTAGCACAGCTTTAGCTCCGCCCACACGGCCCGCCTTCAGCCGCTCGTTTTTTTCCGGAAAAACTCAGTACAGCCTATCTGTCTATAATAAATATAATAAAACTAAAGACTTTTTGGAGATATAAAGGATGCAATACTACTCTATAGGTACTCAGGATTAACAGGAGATTGAGTGAAAATGAGCATTTCACCCCCCCTTTAACAATAAGCTTTTGACTATTTATAATGTTTTAATAAAAGAACATTTTTAAAGAATGATTTTGGCACAACGGCCCTGCACAGAAGGGGGCGCCATTGTGCCGCTGCATCTCCTACAAACAACATTTTTGAGTTCCTGATTAAAACAATGGGTCTCATTCATGAAACATTCATAAATATATGAGTAAATATGTGAGTGATTTGCGCGTAAAGAGACATTCCCGAAAATTCTTCTCCTGATTCACAAATACTTCGTAAAGGTCAGATTTGATAGTGAAATGTGTGTGTGGGTTAATGAATTCCAATCAGTCGTAAATGGGACGCGCGTGCACGCTCATACTCAATTACCATAAATCCCGCCTATTAAAACCAACTGACAACTATATAGGGGCATCATAGTATGACACGAAACGAAGGATTTCAACATGTCTTCTCAAAAGCGAATGAAGAAGAGAAATTTCTTTTATAGAAATTTAAGTTTTATTATCAGAAGTTCATTCAAAACGCCACATTTTATTTTCAAGCGTACATGGCATATCAGGTCCTAAAAAAAAAATTTTTTAGGTAATAATGCTTTAGGTAAAAATGCCTGGCAGCATATTACAGATGCAGTTAATGGAGATGCAGTTAATTTCATCTGTTAATCGAACAGTCCCAGAAGTGAAAAGAAAATGGTTCGACATGAAGCTTGACTGCAACACTTGTGACTTGCGGACTTTATAAAAAAAAAAAAAAAAAAAGAATAAACAGCTTGAGTATATAAAAAAAAAATAATAAAATAAAAAAAATAAAAATAAAAAAGACTTGCGGACTTGTGTTTGCAGATGCTATTAGGCTACTGGCTCTCGTATTAAAAGTAAAAAGAAAAAACGTATGTAATTACTATATATAATATTTTTTCAAAATGCTGTGTAAATATATACCCGATTAAGGTGAATTAAAATGCAGCCTTATTAATGAGCAAAACGTTCGGATGTTAAACACACTATTTACGCGTGGCTGGGAGCAGGTGTAAATTTCTTTCGTACCAACTAACATTTGGAAAATACGAACATTTTAATGAATCCAAAAATTTACGCCAGAACCACTTTACACACGATTTACACAAAAATTCTGCTCGTGTTTCATTAATGAGACCCAGGGCCCTATTTTAACGATCTGAAACGCAAGTGTCAAAGCGCAAAGCGCAAGGAACTTTGTGGGCGGGTCTTGGCGCTGTTGCTATTTTCCCGGCGGGATAAATGACTCTTGCGCCAGGCGCAAATCTAAAATGGGTTGGTCTGAAGTAGCTTCATTATTCATAGGTGTGGTTTGGGCGTAACGTGACATAAACCAATCAGAGCGTCATCTCACATTCCCTTTAAGAGCATGCGCGCTTGTTCTAAAGCGGATTCCTATCATAACGGCGGATTTGCCAGGCGCGCGAGCGGTTCACAGCCAAGGAGAGCAACGCTCTCGTCAGGGACGTTGGGGATGGAGAAACCCACCCAAATTAACTTCGGTTAAAAAGGCGTATGATAATTTGGGTAAATGTGTAAGCTAGATCTATCTATCTATCTATCTATCTATCTATCTATCGTAATAATGTATGATTTGCAAAAATGAAAACTGCTGCTTCTGTGTAGATGAGAGAATGAAAGTGCGCGTTGTGCACACGCTACATTGATTATGGCCAAGCATGCGCCCTTAAAATAGCTTATGAATAACATGCGCAACGCGCCATTGACTTTAAACTATTTTTTCCTGGTTAGTGGCGCAATTGTTTTCTAAACCTGCAAAATAGCATGAAGGAACGTTTGCGCCGGAACACGCCTCCTTTTTTGCGCTGAACCGCCCAGGGAGCGCAAGTTCATTCCCTAGTTTAGCGACGTGCTTCTGTGGAGGGAAAAGCGTGCTTTGCGCGGTGCAAAATAGGAATGATACATGCGTCGGTGTACAAAGTCAATTGAGCTGGGTGCAAGATAGGGCCCCCAATGTGTACTGAGAAAAAATAAAATAAAAAAATCACTATACATTTTTAAATAAACTAGTTGCTTTATAAATGCCATAACCATTTTTTGGATACATTAATATTTTTTAATGATGTATTTTGAAATGGAATTTGGTAATATTGTAGTTTTGTTACTTTTTGTGCTATTTATCTTAAAAATTTAGAAGCAGCACAATGTCTGGTGGACATTTAGAGTCGTATTGTTCTGTATTACGTGTTTAGGAGAAGTCTTTTTTATTACCTCACTGTGACTGTGAAGTTGCTGATTATCAGATATGCGTGAATGTGAGCAGTTATGTCTTATGAGGGCAGATATTGTAATTTTTGCACTGTTTGTGAATTAAAGGAATATGCAATTAAGCAGTAAGGACTGTAAAATTAATTTAATATTTACTATAAAGTATGCAGTTGTTCCATTCGATTGTCTGTATATTTAAATGTGTAACTTAATAAATAACCTTTCCTGCTTTAAAAGTTTTGAGAATCTTTCCTTTCATCACAGACATTGTTAAAAGCCAAAAAGGTGCACTGTAAAACCTGACAAGTTACGGTTTGAGTTATCAAACCATTTGAGGAAACTGATTGCCTTAAACCATTTACATTTTTTATTTTTTTTTACCATTTAAGAGTATTGTAAACTCATATACATTGAGTTAAATTCACTTATTTTAGTGCTGATGTTACATCCAATGTTATCATATGTCTGGGGTTGTTGTTTCTCTAATTTTCCCCCTTCATTCTTTGAGAACTTATTAAATAGAGTATGATAATGCAATAATGTCACACACATTTGACTGTCTATGTTTTAGTTACAGGTTTAGATGTTAGTCTGACCTTCTCTGGATCAGCTGATGGTGAATAAAGAGCCTCTACAGACACAATCACATTCAACAGAATCAACAGACACAAACCCACAGTGATTATCACAAACACATGTGTGTGTGTGCAACTTACAGAATGATAAGAATGCCGTTTTTCTGTTCTGGTTGATAGACCTGTTATTAAACGGGGAAGAGAAAATAACAGATGAGACTTGTAACGGTCATGTTTACTTGTAATGGTTTATGTAAATAAGTGTCTTGGGGTATTCTTCTTTTCATCTCGTATCTCACTGTAATAAATTATCACTTTACCTAAATTTGACTGGTTTGTGTGAGATTGTTTTCCACTACTCGTTCAGTGTTTTGATGTTGCATTCCTTATTCTCCCTCGACGTAAGAGGTTTGTAACAGTTGGTTTAGTCAATCTTTAGAATAAACTCAACTTAAATATTTAAGGTTATTTTTATTCATTCAGTTTGAATTCGGGTAACAAAGCTAACTAAGTCTTAACAACTATATCGTTGCTTAAATGGTTTGCGGAAACCGATTGCCTTAATGGTTTAAGTTAATCAAACTCAGAGTAATAAGGTTACATAAGACTAAGCAAAACCTATTGGCACAAAATAATGACAGAACAGGAGGGTATTCTTAAGTATTTATCGAAACATTCACATCACAAAATGTTCAACGTTCAAGCATAAAACAAAATCAGAATAGTTGACATGCGTGCTTCAGATGCGATCACGCGGAGGCGTTCCCAAAGCATCATCGACGCAACGCGAGTTTCCTCAAAAGGGAACACATTATAGTGAGACGAAGAGATCGCTCAAACCTCCTCACGTCGCAATAATTGCATAATTTCATGGAAAATGAATAGAAATGCTCTGAAATGTGACGTAAACATGATATTTTGTTAATTTTTCTTCATTCCATGATATATACGATGCCAATCTCCATGCATGCTTCGACTCACAGACCTGTGACACATCAATAGAAACATCACCAACTAGTGTGAGATCACCCAAATATTTCATACGCAATCTATACAAAGAAAAGTCATACAAGAAATGCTTCTCGTCTTCAGTCACATAGGTATTCATAGTTAGATAACAATAATTACATAATCTCTCTGTCATTGGAATATTTCTCCATATACCTGTTTCTATGGCTAAACAGTGCCCTGAGCATCTGAACAAGAACAAAGATCGTAGAATATAGTTGTTTTATGCATTCTTGTAATCACAAATAAATGGAAGCAGGCACAACTGTGTCTTTTTATGTGAAATGAGTCATTGTAGGCCGTATATTTCATCAACTGTGTTTGTTTGGTGCTACATGAAATCTATGCATTCACCACAGACTTGACACCAGCATCAACTCTTCTTCGTTTGGATCACCCTTGTGGATTATATTTTCCAACCTTTTTCAACTATTTTTGTCTGAGTGAGTTATTCACTACAACGAGACTGTGGTCGCCACTGAACTGACTTTGAACTGAATTTTTTTCTGTGCACTGTGCACTGATTGATCTTTGGATTACAGGGATTACAAGTTCCTTATATTCATTGCACCCACATTATCTACATTCCCATATTATCAGTTTGTGTTTCTGTGTGGACATTTTATGGGCTAAGTTAATAGTGATTTGGAGTTGTTGTTTGGTGATTGTGGCGTAGGCCTATTGTTGATTTCTGGTGTGGTTGTATTTGTCATTTAAAACATTTTTTAGTATGCATTTGTTTTGAACTGTTATTTGGCAAATATACTTGTATGTGGTTCCCCCTTATTTTTTATGTTTCATTTTGTCTTTAATTTGAAGTGTTACAACGGAAAGCTGGAAATTTCCATCAATGGCGGGGAAAGAGTTAATAGACAGTCAAAATATTACATTAATAGATTACCACAAATTAAAGAGGTAAAAGTAATGTGAGTTGGTATAAGTAATAGAATAGAACAGAGTTAATAGAATTGAGCCAAGCATTAATATAGTTAATTTGACAGATAAACCTCACATAGAAGGATCTAGTTAGTTCTTTCTATCTCTCCATCCAGACATTAATGCTGTACCTCAGATCAGTTGATTTCACTGGTTTGTCCAGAACGGTCACTCTTCATGGACACACAGCTGGACTCTGAGTTTCATCTCTGACGGCTGAATCGACTTATAATAGAATACAGTTAATCATTCATATAGAAGATTTAATGTGGAGTTGGGAATAGATTAAAGACAGCAAATGGAATGTATATTTTCCAATTCTAAATGAAAATGAAAACATGATTAACCATTTTATTACTGAAAGGTGTCCATAGATTATGTATTCAATTTTAAAAAGATTTTTATTTTACATTTAAAAGTGGCGATGCATCATTGCTTTTAAATAAAAAAGAAATAAAATACAATAGATTATTTAATTGTGAATGTTACTATAATCAAAGGCATTTGAATATGTTTGATGGGCTGAATTACTCATTATGTAAAATGAAATCATTAAATAAATATTATATATATGGAGATGTTTGTAGTAGAGCTTTACGGTATAAATGTCACTTCTGTAGAAACAAAAGTCAAGTCACCTTTATTTATATAGCGCCTTTTACAATACAGATGTTTTCAAAGCAGCTTTACAGTGATAACAGGAAAATAATGCAACAAAGTTTGTTCCTGCTGTAAAGCAGATCTAGAAGAAAATAGTGTCATAGTCCAGTTTAAAGAGCATCTTGCAGGTTAGAAGACCCAACAAGTCAATGTATAGAAAAATAATGTAGGAACTAGATTTTCTTTAAAAATAAAAACGTATAAATACGCTACAGTGGCTTCTGGAGTCGTTTTTGTGAGAAAATTGTACTTCCGCATCTGAAAATGGGCGTGACGGGCGTGACGTAGCACGAGGGAGAGCGGTCGATTCAAACAACAGGGAAAAGTGGATCGCAATGACATTTCGGACGCTGAGGAAATTGTTGACGGACCACAGCCATACAATTATGAGCCTGCTAGGCTGCCAAGAGAGCAGGGACAGGCCAGGATTAATGTTAGACAGAACATATTGGAACTTACAATAACAGAAACTAAGCTTTGATCAGGCGTTTGTCATGCTCATTAATATCCGCCCAGGCTAACGTTACGTGATATAACTTAGCGGTTTATCATCGAGAGACAGAGAGATATTTATTCCTGATACATTTTTTGTTCCATAGGTGCTTGTGTGGGAAATGCGAGGCAATGTTTACAGCTGAGGAAAGTCAGTGTTGCAGGGAGGTGGATGCATACTGGGCCTTAGTGGAAAATGCCAAACTTCCATGGTTGCAGTTTGTGTTACTACAGTAAAGCCATGGTGAATGTTGCTGATCTGTGGACACTGGATAGTTTGTTCATTCATTGCACAATGTTTATTCCTGGTTTCCACATCAGCGCTGTTCGATCCGTTAATAACGGAGAAATGTGAATATTTCTCACTAGATCTCGCAGCGATGTTATTACTTCAGTGGCGAATTCAAATGCTTTATTTACTGGATCTCGCAGTTACAGTGTTGCTTGATCAGGCTCGCGCTGCACTGGTCCAAACTGATAAACGGTCCACTCAAACACAATAACGAGTAGCTCAGTTTCGTTCCGCTTACATTGCGTTTGCCAGTTGATGTTGTGCTCGCGCCTACATCCGGCGGGAGAACCCGAAGATGCATGCACTGAAGGAACCGCACCAGCTCTGAGTCTCACCCGGGTTCTTACTTCGGTATCCCATGTTGAACTCCATCATATCGCCGGGACGATAATCCTCCGATCTGAAGTGAACGCTACACACGACCGCGTTTTCCTAGGCCGACGCGGAAGAGAAATCCCGTCTCTTCACCTGCACAAACCGCACCCAGGCACGAAAGATAGCACCGTCCTTTTTCTTGTTAGGAAACCGGTGGACTCGATGTCCTGACAGACTGGAGTTTTTGCAAGCTCCACAAACACATAAATTTACCATGACGATGATAAATTGAAATACAAAAACTACTGAAAACACACTGACTCACGACTGCTCTTACTGAATACCAACCTACTCTGCATTGAGCTGCGGCAGAGCACAGCACACATCTCCCTCGTGTGACGTAAAATGACGCGATTAATACAGTCAAAGAAACGCTCACTTTATCTACTAAAGTGGTGTCCTTATGTCGTTTTAAAACATTTTAAATCCTGCATTATCTTTTCATATGGTTTTTTCATACACGGTTATATATTCATTTAGATTTTTTTTTTACCTGCAAGATGCTCTTTAAGTAAGTTAAGTGTTGATTAATTTCTGTTGTAAAAAAGTTATTACTTTAGTTAATTTATCTATACAGCCGCTCTGGAGAAAACCGTGATGTCATCGTCCAGCTCAGTTCAGTTCTCATATAATGGTGTCAATGCAGATCAATAATATTGTTGAATATTAAGTGTCTCCAACTAAGCAAGCCAGAGGCGACAGTGGCAGGAACTCAAACTCCATCAGTGACAGAATGGAGAAGAAAACCTTGGCAGAAACCAGACTCAGTCGCTCAGTTCTCCTCTGACCAACAAGCAAACAGTGTATGATTATGATTCAGGCATTACAGGTCAGAGATCAGATTGGATCTGAACATTCTGAATATTTATCCAGTTTCATCTGGTTGAAGGTTTCCTTGTTTGACTTTGGATGAAGGATTGGATCACTCAGTAAAGTTACACAAACACATGTATGTGATGATCACTGTGGGTTTGTGTCTGTTGATTCTGTTGAATGTGATTGTGTCTGTAGATGTTCTTTATTCTCCATCAGCTGATCCAGAGAAGGTCAGACTAACATCTAAAACCTGTAAGTAAAACACAGACAGTCAAATGTGTGCGACATTATTGCATTATCAACTTTAGAACAACTAAAATAAACTACTTGGATGATTAAGTGAGAGATAATAATATAATGCTGCGATACACAATTGTTAAAGCTGTTTTTAAACATTCAGATTTTGATTTTGCTTCTAAGTCACCATGAATGATGACCCTTGACCCTTACCTATAATCCTGTGTGACTGTCCTCTTTCTGTGTCACTGGGTCATTTTTATTTATGATAAAGAAATGAATTAAACTCTTATTAAACATGTTTATAGTGAGTAATTCACCATCACAATGAAAAGTAAACTAAGAAGAAACTAAATTAACTTTCCATTAAAATATGAACAGTTTTAATCATCACTACTCACAGAAGCGTCTTCAGTTTATAATGTGGATCCTCCTTCAGATCAGAGAGCGGCTTCACATCTGAGTCTCTTAGCTTATTTACAATTAGACTCAGTTCTCTCAGGTATGAGGGGTTTGATCTCAGAGCTGAAGTCAGAGCAGCACAACCTTCATCTGTAACACCACAATCACTCAACCTGTAGAGAACAATGACACTCTTCAGTCTCTCAGTTCAGGAAACACTGATATAAATGATATGATATACAGAATATGAATTTCTCCTTTCTCCTCAACAGATTTGTATATTAACCCTCTAGGGTCTAAGGTGTTTTTGGGGTCCTTGAGATGTCCTGACATGCCCTGTTTTTTTCAGTTGCTTATAAACACATTAATGGCAAATGTGTAATTACACTCTATTTAGCACAAACAGAGCTACCATAATATGTGAGCAACATGTATGTACATGTTTGTATTTATGAGAGAATAATGTTCATGCATGGTTATTGAAACAAGTAATAAAAACTCAGTGAGTGTTTTAGCGCAATTTTCTCACGTCATGGGATCACAAGAGATAGTAAATCTTTTCCGGATTTTTTTTGTGCGTTCCCGAGATTAGACCTTCCTTAACATAATGCCGAAAACCCGAAGTCTCTAGGTGGTCTGGTTGAGGAGTAGATAGAAGTGCAAGATTGGTGCGCACAGACAGAACAGAAATCATGAGTTAACAATCGCAATTTTGTCCGGTGGAAAATTGCGCTAAAAACTAAAAACTAAAGTTTCTGAAATAATGCCACAAAACACATACTAAATATGTGTCCACAAGACTTTTGACTAAAGGATGTCGTCGCCTAGAGTTTTTTCTTCAAAATGATCTGAAAATCATCCTGCCTACTCATTCACATAAAACAATACATTGATTTAAATTTTGTAAGACACTTTCTGTTTGGAAAGGCAATATGCGCATGGGCGTCAACGAACCAACACCATCATGCATATTAAGTGGTTCACACCTGAGGAGACAATGACCCACATACATAATGAGCCATTCATTCAGGTGTGTCACTGAGCCACAAGAAAGAATGCAAGGACAATATATATTTATTTATATATATATATATATATATATATATATATATATATATATATATATATATATATATATATACACAGTGGTTAAAGTGGGATTTGGCAGGTGGGGGAACCCTCAAATTCTGTGTAACGTTAGTGCAACAGGGGGAAATTACTTACCATGGGACTACATAATTTGAGTATCGTGGTATAGCAATACTTTTTGGGACAAGACTGTCTCTGTGGCACCACGAATCACACCGCAATATGGAACACAACCTTGTTTTTCACAATGTAAATTTAAACATAAAAAAGGGAAGTCCAAAACGGACTAAAATGTCAGGTAGTTAGGGGGGTTCGGGGGCATACTCCCCCCATAAAATTTGGATTTCTCTGGCCTACATATGTGCAATTTAGGGCTTTTGAAGGCCAAAAAAATTATTTGAAATGTATCAATTTAAAACATTGTCATTAGATTATTTGTCAATACCTGCTCTCTCTTCATCTTCATCTTTCTTTTTCTCTCAGTCCTTATCCTGCCCTTGCCCTATTTCTTCCCCTCCTAAAGCTGAACTTTGACTGATAGTCTTTTCATTTTCGTCTGTGTCAGTGAAGTAAACATAGGCTCAACTGATATTTCTGTTTTATGAATCATTTTCTGAGACAAGTTAATTTACTCAAGGCTACCAGGAAAGCTGTAGCCTAAATCAATATTGCCAATAGGAACCTTCTACAAGCTTTGTAATTTGAAAACGTCTGTTTTTAAATGTTAAAAGTAATTTTAAATAACACAAATTATAGTCTACGTTTAACGCAGTTGGTGGAATTGGCAGACGTTCCCTTAGGCATCTGTGCGCTGTGGAAATCCGTCAGCATTCCCTCAGCCAGGTATAAATATAATATATAATATAATAATAAATAATAAAATATATTACAAGGGAAAACAAATGTCCGGCGAATATCGAACCTAAAACTAACTTTACCGTGCTCAACCACTGTGAGTGCATTTCACGCATTGGATAATCGCTGGCGTTCAGCGGGAAGGGAAGGCGTGAACCGGTGCAGATGCACTAAAATCAGACAGGAGAACCGTGACTGAGAACATAACGTCGGAAAGCTTGTTTGTGTCACGTTTCTGTTTTTGGTTTAGTTTTGTTATCTAGTTTTCCCCTGTCTTTTGTGCTTTTGGTTTAGTCCTGTTAATTAGTTTCTCCTATGTTCTAATTAGAAATTCCCATCACCTGTGTCTTGTTAATTTTCCCGTTAGCCCCAGTACATTTAAACCCTGTGTTTTCCCTCAGTGTTTGTTGGTCGTCGTCTTTGTATGGTTGTGTGTTCTTGAGTTCCTGTATTTTCCTGAGTTCCTGTAACCTGAGTTTGTGAATAAACCAGCTGCATTGAAATTCTGTTCCCTCATCTTCAGCAAACTGCAACAACCCTGACAGTTTGTGAATGCTGGGCCAGGGGGTGATGTTCTGTTTTGATTTGATGAATTATGAGAATTATTGAATTTGATAATGGTTTGATTTTATCTGAATCTATTTATTTATTTATTTATCTGAGGTGCCGGAACGAAGTTCCGGACGTTCCGGCCCACTTTAACCCCTATATATATATATATATATATATATATATATATATATATATATATATATATATATATATATAATTTTCTACAAAATTGGTTCACAGGTGGAAGCATCTCATTTGTTTTTTTTGTTTGTTTTTTTTACAAATTGTGCTTGCAAATTGTATAATATCCCAGGTAAACATGTCTAGTAATTGTGCAGTTAATTCTCATACTGTATTTTCCAGTTTTGGAATATGTATCCTCTCCTCAAATTTGTTACTAATAAAACACAATACAAATTTTTTAAAGAAAAGGCTTATATTTACCTTTTAATAGTTTGTTTACATCTACCTTGTAAATATATTTTTTTATTAAAAAGAATACAATTACAACAACAATTCAAGTGTAATCTTTCTTTGAAAAAAACCTGAAGTATACATTTTATCATACATATTTCAAAGTTAATGATTCATTACTTTGAATATAGCCTCATTGGAACAAACACTATAATAACATATTATTTGATTACTTTATTTTTGACAAAACATACTATATTTAAAGCAACGTTATGTAACTTTTCGACCTTCATAATATATTTCCAAAACCCTTGTGATGGTACATCGACTTACAATAGGTTGAATGACACGTCTGCCATAGCCTGACGGGGTCTGTATCGCTTTTACTGGCACTATGTAACTTCGGGGTTCGGGTAGTTACCCGAGCACAAAAAGAACTACAAAATTCGACTGCTTTACGGCATACGTCACTTCCCCCATCAATTCCTCAAATTTGGACGCGAGAGGCCAACCAGCGTTTGTTTTCCGGCTTTCGTGCAGATGTTTTTGGGGCTGTTTACACCTGGCCACTTCATGCGTTTTCTCAATTCTCAATAGCAATCCGATTGTGAAAAGACCAGGTGTAAATGCCCTCCGAAACGCATCTGAGACGGATTTGAAACCGATCACTCAAAACCACTTCAGGAGGAGGTCTGGGCCGCACTCCAGACGAAACTGAACAAGTGTAAATGCATCTGGTTGTTGAAGCCACATATGTAAATTGTACTCCTCCCAAAAATGCTAAAAAAATAAATAAATAAACGCGTTATAGGCTATATGTAATGTGATAGCCAGATATGACGACGCTACTTGAATCACCGCAGATGAGCAGCTGAGCATCTATTTATCAAGCCAACGTGCAAACTATCGCAAATCAAAGTGAAAGTAAGTCGCAGACGCTTAAGTCAAGTCAAGTCAAGTCAAGTTTATTTATATAGCGCTTTTCACAACATAGGTTGTATCAAAGCAGCTTCACAGTATTAAATTAAAATAATACATCAATGTTTGTTTCTAGTGGAACGTCCACGTTTGGTAATTCTGATCAATAGTATCGTTGATTGATTAATTAAATTAAATATTCCCAAATATCCCCAACTGAGCAAGCCAAAGGCAACGGTGGCAAGGAACCGAAAAACTCCATCAGGTGACCTAATGGAGAAAAAAAAAACCTTGGGAGAACCCGGGCTCAGTCGGGGGCCAGTTCTCCTCTGGCGTTTATGAACTAGAGGTCGGATTTAACTGTAAGATTAAAAGAATTATATGAATGCCTGGCTGAAGAGATGCGTCTTTAATCTAGTTTTAAACTGGGAGAGCGAGTCTGAGCAACGAACAGTATCAGGAAGGCTATTCCAGAGTTTTGGTGCTAAATGTGAAAATGCTCTCCCTCCTTTCGTGGATCTGGATATCCTAGATATGACCAAAAGCCTCGAATTTACTGACCTTAAAGAGCGCGATGGATTATAGGGCGATAGAAGATCGGTTAAATAGACTGGAGCTAAGCCGTTTAGGGCTTTATAAGTCAGTAGCAATACCTTGTAATTAATACGGAACTTTATAGGTAGCCAATGTAGTGATGATAAAATTGGTGTTATATGATCATATTTTCTTGATCTAGTAAGAACTCTAGCGGCGGCATTTTGGACTAACTGTAGCTTGTTTATTGAGGATGCAGGACAACCAGCTAATAAAGCATTACAGTAATCTAATCTCGAGGTCATGAATGCATGAACTAGCTTTTCTGCATCAGAAACAGATAGCATGTTACGTAGCTTAGCAATGTTTCTAAGGTGGAAAAAGGCTGTTCTTGTAACATATGAAATATGATTTTCAAAAGACAGGTTGCAGTCTAATATAACACCCAGGTCTTTTACTGTAGAGGATGAAGTAACAGGACATCCTACTATGTTAAAGTTGTATTGTGAGAGGTTTTGTGGGTGGTTTTTTGAACCGATGATTAGTACCTCTGTCTTGTCTGGATTTAATAAAAGAAAATTGCGCGTCATCCAATCTTTTATATCTTTAACACACTCTGTCAATTTGGATAATTTAGCGTTTTTATCTGGCCGTGATGAAATATAGATTATAGTAATATAGATTTGAGTGTCATCAGCATAACAATGGATGCTTAAAACACAATCAACATAATTAAAAGTAAAGAAATGAAATAATCTTACCAGGGCTGTTGCCGCTCTCTCTTATTGCGGTCTTTGATTTAGAAAATTAAGCTGATGATCAATAAAATGCAGCTTGTATCTGTTGCTTTCGGTGACGTGCACTCCAATAAATATGCATATAGCGCGGGAATTGAAGATCGGATTTAAATCCGTTTCGCAAAAACACATTTATGTGACCAGGTGTAAATGGAATCCTTTTGATAAATCAGATAGCTATCCGATCTGAGAAAACGCATTAAGTGTCCAAGTGTAAACAGCCCCATGGCCAAAGCAGCAACGGACAAAAAAAAAAAAAAAAGATCAGAAGTAAGCCTATGTCTAAACGGCGTGTCCAAGTTTGGTAGGGGCTACATTCTTGCAAGTAAATAATGCATGATTAGATGGACAAAATCATATTTTAGGCTAACTAGCCTAATGACTGCAGGCTGATAGTCATGTTTGTTTATTTATTTTTCTGGTGAAAGTGTCTTGCCTCAGGCTATAATGCAAATCGATTTTTCAACGTTGCAGATTCATCTATGGTAGCTTGATATTATGTTGACGATATATGGCTATTACCTCCCACACAAGCATTGAATTGAATTAGAATTCTGTAAAACAGTAGCCAATAGGCTACTATAATGACGCTGGCTTGTAAACGTGAGCTACGCGATCTTAAAACCCATGAAATTATATTCATTTGACATGCTGAAATATATGTCACTGTACCTGGGTTGAAGACATTTCACACGCAACGCAGGCAGTCAACCCAAGACGTGAGAACTCCTGCAGAGTTCGGGTAACGGCTTGTCAACAAATGCACGTGTTAACCATGTAACCATGACAGATTTTACGACAGTAGTAGAAGACAATACTGTTTTCCAACTGTAGGGGGAGCCCGAGAGCAAAAGTTACTTAGTGTTACTTTAACATATGAGAAAAAATTGGCAAACAAAAGCTTATTTGATGTGGCAGTCTATTTTACAGTAGAAATTTAGTATAGCGATATAGTTTGCTAAAAGCGGATCATACATTCACACACAGAAACGCGATTCACTTGAGAATGAAAAAACTTACTACAGTATTCCTCAGCTCAGCTGAATCCGTTGCTTCTCGAAATACCAGCACTTCTGAGGTACATTTTCCATTATTATTATTATTACGATAGTATTATTCCTCACAGCGCTGCGAGACGGTGTAAACAAGTACAATGATCTGATTAAACTTTGTGTTTCCTCGAGCTGATATGTGGGCGTTCACAGTTTACATGGATTGCCTCAGATCATTTGCGTTTGAATAGCACGCGCTCTCCGTGGGCGGGGTCACATTCAAAATAATGAGCTGAGATGAGAACGACTGACATCTCTCTCTTTTCATACAGATTACATAAACAGAGAATATTTGATTTAGTTTTGAATTAGATAATTTAAAAGTACACACTTGAATGATTATAAACATATATTGCTCATGCCTGGGTGAAAAGTATTCAATGAGTTTTAAGTTTAGAGACGTGCTCCAAAAAAAAAGTTCACCGAGACGAACAGGCAGAAAGCACACCCTGATTATTTTCTTTATTTTACAAGAACACAATGATTTTTTCGCTTGTAATTGGACATAAAAAAGTAGACATTAAACAGTTTATTTTGTCAAATTTCTTAAGTCTGTATGACCATAAATGATGGAGTATTTTAAGTTTATTTAGCTGCTATGTGAAAAATATCGAGCAAAACGCGCCCGTGCGTTTGCCGACCTCAGGGGGTTAAAGCAGTTGTCACTTCTTCACATCATCCAATCATGCTTATAACTAGGGTTGCAAAATTATGGGAATTTTCAAAGATGGAAACTTTCCATGGGAATTAATGGGAATTTAAGGGAATTAACAGGAATTTATGGGAATAAACGGGAATAAACTGGGAATTTTCAAAGTTGAGGGTTGGCTCTTCATAGGGAACTTAAATATAGTTGAGGAAAGTATATTTGAGCATAATTTTGACTAAAACAAACAGATGCCATTCAAATACACTTGAATATCCATGCCATTCCTCAATTACATGCACATAGCACACTGCTTACTGCATGGCTACTGAGACCACACCCCCTACTGGCACTGTGCATGCCTCCATCACATGTACAGAAGCCCAAAGCACAAGACTATTGAAGGCACACATTTGAGCCTGTGGACTAAACAAAGTGAAGTAAGTTTTGATGATATTATGGGGAAATATATTTATTAAATGTTTAAATTGCAAATATCACATACAAATGTATTCATCTAGTAGATAGCAAGCTGATAAGTTAGATGCTAAATAAGCTAGCATAACTATATTTACCACATAAGTAGGGCTGGGCGGTATGACGGTATATATCTTTACCGTGGAAGAAAATATCAACCGTAACAGATTTTTTTATTCCGTGTATACCGCAACATGTACATAAGTAGGCGTGGTTAACTCGCGTGCAGCGTGCGTGAGACTGAGACACTGATATTTGTCAAAGAAACATGAAGAAAGACCAAGAAGATCCACAAAAGGAATTACGTTTTCAAAATTAACGTGATATTTTCGGGGGGGAAGGTGCAGAAGTCAACTAGAGCAGTGCAGCACACTGAAAGTTTAGAGAGACGCACATGCTCGCAACGGGGTTTTCTTGACAAGAAGTTCATATATCAATATTCTAACGAATAGAAATAACCTTAAATAATGTATCTATCCATCTCTTATGTGTACAGTTACTTTCAGAGTGGCAAGCGGTTGCCATGGTAATGAATATTTCCAAAATTCCCCAACTTAACTTCCCATGGAAATTTACCGGAAACTTTCCGGAAATTTACCGGAAATTTTCCGCCCCTTTGCAACCCTACTTATAACTATCAAAAACTATCAAAAGTAAAATGAGCTCAGCAGCTTTGGAACATCCTTTTCAGTTACTTGATAGTCAACTTTTTTTGTATATATTAGTTTTGTATATCATTCATTATTCACCACAGGAGAGAAACAGACAACGTTGAGACTTTTATGTAATCTTACCTGAGTATCTCAAGTTTACAGTGAGGATCCTGCAGTAGATCAGAAAGCTGCTTGACTCCAGAATCTCCTACTTTATTTACAGACAGACTCAGTTGTCTCAGGTGTGAGGGGTTTGATCTCAGAGCTGAAGTCAGAGCAGCACAACCTTCATCTGTAACACCACAATCACTCAACCTGTAGAGAACAATGAAACTCTTCAGTCTCTCAGTTCAGGATCTACAGCTCAGATAAGCAGGAACTTCACAATCAGAGACTTAATCCATGTCACCATTAACAGGTCCAGTCTAAGGTTCAGACCCGCTTCTACAAACTGTTTGAGCAGGTTAGTTTCCAAATAATAAAAATTTCAAAAATATTCGATAACACTTACACTTACATAATGTTACATAAACTTACCATAGTAATAACAGTAAATTATGCATAATTACAAGCAACTAACCCTCAAACAAATCCCAATCCTACCCTAACCCTGTAGTAAGTACATGTAGTTGCTTAATATTACTCAGTACTTAAATATATAATTACACTGTAACAATGACACCTTAAAATAAAGTGTAACGGGTATTAATTTTTCATGCAAGTTCCCAAAAAATCATTAACATATCTGCATATGAACACGGCTGTCACAT